>CM019752.1:53513136-54262671 GCA_009761765.1 Phenacoccus solenopsis | reverse complement strand
ACCACTAGCAACCATATCAGATTACTGGAGCTGCGACTTTTTAATTGGGGCCGAGTTCATGCTTTCAGATAATGCCGGCCTTTAATCACTTCACACCCACATCCAGCGCCGAGACTTGAAATACTTTACTTACTCTCCCCTCCAAGATCATTTGTGAGAATGGATTTGGCATACGGTATCTATATAGTACCTTATCTTTGTTGCATTAGTTATGTAGAGCCTATACATTTAGGAAGTTCGAAAGATTTAAGGCTCTCCAAGCTTTGCCCAAAATTGAACTGTTTTTACTGAAATTCAGGGTCTCGTATTGTGTATTGTGGTTTTCAGCTAATCTAGCATACAAGTGTGAGCTTTTTTTGGTGAATTTCCATGAGAAAATATATTAGTATTCTCTTGTTTGACCTTTCCCCATCCTCTACGACATTATCAGCGAGGATAAATTTAAAATTTGGCATACTTATTCGCAATAGTTCTAAATGAAATCCATGTTTATAAAAAAAAAAAAAAAAAAAAAAAAAAAAAAAAACATGCAAGGTATACGAGGTACCTTAAGCTTCCTTCAGTTTTAACAAACTCCCATTTTGAAATCAATTTCACCCTTATCTCATTCTCTTACTTACTTACTTACTTACTTACTGACTTTTGCTTGTTTTCTTGTTTAATTTACGTGCCCTGTACTGCTGCATTGCCGAGAGGCACAGCTTGAGGAAAGGACTAAATTTGGGGGAGAATATTTAGTGGTTTTGAGAAACGTTATGAGGTTTCTCAAAATAGTTTCTTCGTCTGAGAGTAGTTCTTAAAGATTGAGAAGAAGAGGGAGGTGGAAGCGTTGGGATGTGTATTCAGGATAATCAATTAGGATGTGTTGAACTGTGATGAGGGAGGAGCAGGTGTCCCACATAGGAGCGGGAGATTTGGTCAAGAGGTAAGAGTGGGATAATCGTGTAGAGCAAAACTAAACCCTGCGTACCTAGTTTGAGCTTTCATGTAAATTTGGTCGACAGCTTTCACAAATAGCTGATTTGAGCATCAACCCATCTCTTAGCTCGGTAAACTGAAGTTTGTATAGGTATGTTAATTTATCCTCATCTAAATTTGTCATGCGACACCAAGATTACCTTCAAATTCGAATAAACCCTATTTTGAGACAAATCAAAAATTTAAGTAAAAGCAATTAAGTATAGTATATTGTAAGTATGAATAATTCTTAGGTAGCTTGAAATAGTAAATTGTAATTATAATCATATAATGACTATTTTTGGGACCCCGTAATAATGAAAATGCACCACTACATTTATATTGTTTGAGCATAAAGACTAAAGAATACCTTATGATTGTACTCAGCTACTTACTTCCTACACAATATTTAATTAATTATTAGCAAATAAATGATAGTAAATAAAATGGAAAAACAGGTAAAATAGGGTATTTTGGCACATAGCATAGGTATTTTTGGAACCCCTGGATAGAGGAAAAATTGGCATTTTATTTATTTTTCGAAGTTGGGAAGGCAAAACGTGATGCTTAAACCCCCAAAAAATTTAAATTTATTTGCAAACTTTGACTCAATTTTGTGAGGGGTAAATAATAACCTAGAGGGCTGAAGTTTTTTTCACATTCTTTTCGGATCGTTTTGCAACTACTGAACTAGGTGTATACTCAATTTTCCAAAAAAAGTGAAAATCGACCCACCCTAGTGTTCACACCCAAAGTGTGTACATGTAAATTTATCGCAATAGAATTCATTAATGCCTATCAGCTATTATGCATCGTTGAAAGAAGATGAAAAGGATGATAATTGCTTCCAATGTCACCGCTATTTAATAAAAGAAAAAAAAAGAAGAAAAAAAAGAACGTGCACAAGTTCAAAATCGATTCTTCAGTGTTTATATCAATGCTTGAAAATGATGTGATCAGCAAAAGTTGAAAATGATATATATGTAGATAACAAAATAAAAACTCGTAATCTAAAAAAATATAATATTTTATTCGTTTTATGCGTTTCATAAAATGTAAGAAAATTTCTGTACAAAGTCTTTTCGGAACATATTCCAGTTGGATATAAACAAGTAGCACGTAGGTACATGTATATAAAATAAAACAAAGAAGCTACATTTAACAGACATACTTCAGATGTTAAGTAATACCTGATTGCCTATCTGAAATATTTAGGCACGGGTACAAAATATTCAAGTTCAAAGTACCACGATCTTAAAAACGATGCCGTTGAAAAAATACGTCGAAAATTTTTGGAATAAGCGAAAGAACTTTCATCGGTAAACAGGATTAACTTTTTAAAAGCGTGCTCTTTTTTTTTATGTAGATAGTAAGTTAATAGCAATACCCGAACCAACAAGAAGCAACCGAAAGAGATGCATACAAGTGTCAAGTTGCAATACCTGATGCATACAACATAAAGACACAGGTCATAAGTATAGTAAGCACAATTCTTCAATAAATATTCAATTCCTGCACCTATCATACCTAGTTACATAATCGACACTTTCTTCCGTAGCAGTAGTGGGTGTTTCGTAGCACCTATATAATATATAGTTTAATTATTTTTTACAATTCATATATACTTATCTATTTGCATTCACTAGCACGCATGTAAATTTGGATACCTATGTATTTTTCCATATTCCATTACACACATGCGTTGGAAAGAAGCGAGTTCTATGAAAAAGGCTAATTTCACACGAGCGGTAATTCTATTCATTTAAAATTGAAAAGAAAAATGCTCGCCAATTTGAATACGACAATTGTGGATTTGTGGACCTCCTAAGAAAAGCGGGTGTTGCTATTTCCACCCGCTTGAGTGAGGAGTCGTTCACATTCGTTTAAAATGCAAACGTAAATGAAATGTCGGTAAAATTATTATTTCTTGTGTTATACTCACGATGGCTTTGAGAAATTTAAATTTCGAAGATTTCATTAAAAACTTGAAGGTGGGGGAAGGGGTGTTTAAAATTTGAAGACCGAAATCAAAACATGAAATGTGCGTCATTGAAAGGGAAAGAGGAATTTTGTTTTCAACATTTTTCACTCATCGTATTATTTTTTATTTTGTATTTTTACAAGTAAAATTGCTGTTTCAAATCATTGTGAGAATTGATTTAGTAATGTTATAATCTTTCATTTTCCATAGAATTTAATTTATTGCACAAAATATGATACATTTACGAAGAACCACCGATCAAATAAGTATTCAAGAAAAACTGAACTTTTAAAGTCGTCACCCCCACATATCATTTGACAATTCAAAACTATTGAATAACTTAAATATTTCGAAATTGTTGAAAAAAATCTGAAAATTTGAAAAAAAATTCAACATACTAAACGTGAAAAAAAAAAGTTTAACGATAAGAAGACAGTAGACAAATTTCCAATAATATTCTCAAAAAAGAAAAAATTTTTCAAATAATCATAATAATAAAATTTTGAAATTTTTTAACAAAACATTCAAAACTTTTAAACAAACTCAAAATTGGAAATTGCATTTTCCCACTTTCAAAAATTGATAAAAATTAATCTGAAATTTCGTAAATTGCCGACATATTTGATATTTAAAAAAATTAACGATTTAACCATCCGAATAATGACAACAACGTTAGGGAGTGATTGAAAAATCCAAAAGAAGACCTATATTCGTGAATCAATTTAAAAGAACGACTTCTCATCCAATTTCAGTGCTTTTATACCGTGCAGTATTTCATCGCACGACAAATTACTGCTGGTGCGACATAAGCCTAAAGGTGTTGTTATCATAATTATGAGTAGTATATGGGTAGGTCTGGGACACCCGAACCATTCATTGAAGTATACCCTAAATCATTACTGAAATCACAATAGAAACTTGTGGGTGAAGAATTTAACAATTGGTTAAAACAATTTCTGCATACACAGGTATTTGTGAACCTTAATATACCTGATAAATCAACAGCTAATTATTATGAACTTCTGAAATTTCTTGAAGAAGGACAAATTCGTATCAATAATATACAAAAGGAGTTATTATATGTAACCAGGGTATTTATGGGTATTATCTGCAATTATTTTATCAAATCCATGTTAAAGAACATTTTGTCATGAAGAATACCTCAAACTTTCATGAAAAGAAAAATTCAATATTTCTAATTCTTACGCGAATAGATTAAGATGGGTCAGTAAATTGTGGGTTGAATATAAAAAAATTAGTGAACTTTCAATGACGTTGAATAAATTTTATTCCCATAGACCAACAAGTAGATGATATTTTTCGAAATTACGTTCACTTATCAAATGAGTGGAAAATAACTGATCAACAAAATCTACCCATAAACACATTTTCATCCTCTAACTTTTTCATAAATAATTATTAGCAAGTTAGAATCCTTGTGAGTTAATACCTACACTTAGTATAAGGAAACAGGATAACCTGCTCTGTTCTATTATTCATTTTTGAAAATTTTATTTAGAAAAGGTAAACCTCAATTTTTTAATGTGAGCATTGGTAGGTCTCAACTTCTGCATGAGAAACTACAGAGAGGAAGTTGAATTCTATGCTAACCTGCAACGTGTGGAAGCCTTCATAAAAAGTGGGAAATCTTTGGTTCTGTTAGACTATGTCAAAATTTTCAGGTTTTTGAACATGATGAAATGAGGACTAATAAATGAGACATCTGAGATTAAACTTTATCAAAATCATTAAAAAATGGTGTGAAATGACATTATTTTGATGACAAAATGAGAAATTTTTGATTATGCTATCACTGCGCTAAGAAGAGAGGGGAAAATTTCAACTAAAAAATGAGGAATCTGAGACTGTGTTGTATTTTGCAAAGCAAAATCACAGCGTTTTACACTCGTATTGGAGGTTTCAAAATGGGAAAAAAATCTAAGACTGTGCTAAGATTTTCTTCTGCTAACAACGTGTTACGGAAATATTTGACCGTGCTACTGTGAAAAAAGCAAATCTTCGCTTGTTTTTTTAGTGAGCTAGGATATGAGAGAAGAAACTTGACTTGAAGAAACAATGAGAGATTTTTCACTACGAGTTTTAAAAAATAGTTAAATATGACCTAAAAATTGACAAAATTGAAACCAAGTTAGGCTATGTTAGAAGTTTGATGGGATGTAAGAAATTGCTGAAAAAAAAAACAAGACAGCGCTAGGAAAAAATCAAGACTTTCACCAGGATATATTGGAAACATTTAGGTTTGGAATTTTGGAAAAAATATAAATAATTCATTAAAACTTGAAGAAAAATGGCTACAAAAATTTGAAAATGGGTTAACGAAAATTGTGAGAAAAATATGTCATTTTTTTCTCCTGAAAACGAATGAACTTTCTCTTGAAAATGACTAAAAAGGTTGAAATAACATATAATAAATTCTACTGTATACCTACGAAGGTAAAAATGATATGTGATTGATCGGCCATTCTTGTTTGAGAAAAGGGTTAAAATATGTGAATGTTTAATTTAATAAATTGCCATGTTGCAATCTTAATACGTGTTTAAAGCTCAAATTGCGAGCTTAGGAAGCTCCATGGGAAAATTTTTTACTGTTCAAAAGTTGTAGAAAATTGAATTTCGCGTCGCTAATATGTCGTTAGATTTTCGATTCGAGTCGCGGTTCGCGAAATATTTGGGAAAAAATGCCATGTTGCAATTTTTATACGTGTTTCCCATAAAGAAACTTCATTAGGCTGTACTTTCGCGATTTCGCGTTTGTCGAGTACACTGTTATGATCCTGCACATCTACGCATCAACAGCTTCATTTTGAATATATATTTTGATACAATCCAATCGGTAGTTTTGAAGCACTCGCGGTTACAAAAAATGCGACATGATTTCAACATATAGATTTCTAACCTGAACGATTGTGCGCCTTGTAAAGAAGTGGGTAAAACTATGACAAATTAGTGTTTCTCCAGATTAAATAAAGGATATTTCTGTCTACGATTTTTTTGAAAATATTAGAATTGTGATTTCAGTAATGATTTAGGGTATATTTCAGTGAATTGTCTTGGTGTCCCAGACCTTCCCATATACTACTATTACGTTATCATAGATAATACTCTCACGATTACGCACGTACAGCAAGCTGTGTGATAGACACACTATACTTGAAAGATATAAGTCCGTATACATGCGGCTAAACTTACATAGGAAAACAAAATGAAAAAAAAATTAAATAAAAAAAAATTTAAAAAAAAACTTCTAATAACAACGCTTGGCTTACATTATTGAAGTGAAACTTTCTTAAGATAGCCTATACAATACCTACAACGAGTATCTAATATCTACCCGAACATACTTACAGAGATACTAAAGTGCTCCGATACGGCAGCGGCAGTGTTTAAAATGGTTGAATAGATACCTTTGAGTATTAATATAAATGATATGGAGAGAGAATAATGTAGTTTCTATAGGGGAAGATCTGTAGAGCACGCAATTTGGACTAGTTGATGTTCTCCTTTGACAACGTAGTGAGATATTATCTATGAAAAAAAAAAAAAAAAAAAAAACAGGCAAACAAACAAACAAATCAAAATAGATGGGCAATAAAAGAAGTCCGTTGTGTAATCATGAAATTGATGTAATTTGTTGAAAAATTATCAAAAAAAAAAAAAATGTTTATTGGAACTCAAACAAATTCAATATCTACTACAATCACTAACATTACAAAAATAGTGAGTTTTATAATTTACAAATGTAGGTTAATCTTCATGTTATTTTCGTTTGAAATATTGATTTTTATTCTGTGACTAATCTTCGAATGGATTAGTAGAAACATTCAATTGATTTTTCAACTTCAATCTATGGGTACAGTTACCATAAATCCCATAAGAAGCTAATTCGGGATCAAAAACTGATGTAGTGAAAGAGAGCCCAAAGTACTCCAAAAATTCACGTATCAAACTTCAAACATAATAAGAGAGCATCATCGATGTTTTTTGAAAAATTTTGTAGATTAATATTTATTAATATTTTACGTTTTCATGTTCTTGCAAACTAAAAATTAATAAAACCACGCTCGAAGTACCAATACGTGACGAAATTACGCAATAAATTATGGAATGAATTTACTTACCTATCTGATATTATGCTTTCATATATTGTTTATAGTGAAATCATCAAATATAAATTATTATTAATTAACTAAGCACTAATTAGTCCGGTTTAGCGCGCTTTACAAATCTTCCATGGCATATACGATAACATCTCATTTTTCTCTCTCCATATCATTTGTATTGATATCATTTATATTAATACTCGAAGATCGATACACGTATTGGTCATTAATTTGTTCGACAATTTACAGCAAAGAAAGAATAACAAAAATAGGTAAGTAAAACAAATAGGGAAATTGCTGATACGTCACGTTGTACGTCAGTGAGTGAAAATAGATACAAAAAAATAAATAAATAAAAAAATATATTTGATTACTTATTTAGGAAACGTGAACGGTATACACTGTGTCTAACTGATTTTAATACGCCACAGCGCAAAATTCCCATTCATCAAAAAAAATATCATCTATTTCATTTTTTTTTTTTTTTTTTTTGACTTCATTATGGTATAATAAATAATTTAAGACTTTGGTGACTCAAGTGACTCAAATGGTTATTTGATTGATTTAATTAATTTCTTCCAAAATCAGTGTTGTAAAATTAACTGTAATCAAACGTCGAAAGTTTAAAAACATTCATAATCTTGTAAATTATGGATTGAAATTGTAGAGAAATACCTAATTATTTATGTGTTAATTTCTTCATCTCGTACAAAGAAATAGAATAATTAATACTTTTTTGTGGATGAAGGGAATTTAGCACTTGGGGGTGTTAAAATCAGTTAGACACAGTGTATAGACTTCGTGAATAGAAATACCTATAGGTAATACTTACATACAATGAGCATGCTTTTGTGAGTAACAACTCCTCATAACCTATATTCAGGGAGCGATAATAATAATAATAGTAGTAATAATAATAATAATAATAATAATTATAAAAAAAGTTAATAATAATATGAATAATAATAATAATTAGGTATCTAGGTATTATAGGTACGTACTATGTACTTTCATTTTGATGAATAAGATTTACTTGACCTTGTAGGTAATTGTTCATTGTGGCCGTGGAATATACTTATGTACCTAATTATTATCTAACATCTTATTTTTCACTTTATCAAGTATTATTGTTTACGATGACAGAAGTCCGATTTCAAGTATATTTGGTACACTCGCTAATTCAGGGTTTAACCCAATTTAATGAATGTTGAATTCGTTATTTCCAAAATATTTTGACATTTTGTTTTTTCAAAAAATTAATTTTAAACACGAAGAAATTTTTCTGTCTTATACTTATGTACATAAAACGCGCGTGTAGGTGACTTTCGGAATTTCTACTGAATACTTATCGCTTCGAGGCTCGATTTCTGAAGGATAGGCAGGAAAAGGTGGTAGATGTCTACGAAATGCACGAATACGAGATTCAGATTTAATTATGAATCCTGTAATAATACTAAGTCGTCGGCTACCACGTCGCTAATGTGTAGATAAATAATCCAGTACATTAAATTGAAACATATAAAACAAACTGGGAACACAATTCTCGAGTATTTATCAATGTCGCTAGGCGAAATACCGTACAGCTTATTCAAATCTTTATCAGGGTACAAAGGATGTACCACGTTTACGGGAGCAGGCGGTGTTTCTTCGTCTGGTCTGCCGTTCACCGTATTTTCTGATGTCACACTTCTAAACGGATATCTAGAATCGTGATGGTATTTGTATCTGACCTCCTGAAACAAAGCGTATCACTCAAAAGCGATGAAAATTTTCGAAATTTTACTTTCACACACATGTATTAAATAGAAATGTTTTCTTAGTTGCTATAATGTCGCATTATACAGGGTCCGCATTAAAGAAATAAATGGGAGGGCGGGGTTCGTACTTCTGGGCTCCCCAATTCTGGGTCTTTTTCATTCACAATGTATAATTTATGACAAATGTCATATTAACCTGACGCATTAAAACAGTACCATTTATATTTAAAATGTTATTACTAGGCGTATCGTTTCCCCTATCTTTTTTAATTAAAAAATGAAATAAAACGTTAATAATTGGCAAATAAAAAAAAAGGTACCTAAGTACTTCATGTTGTTTACCGTTTGGGTATTAAATTTATTGTAAACCATGATAAGGACTTGAAAAGATATGCATTTTGAAAACAAAAAAAAAAAAGGTATTCCTAATAACCTCTTGATCAAATTTTTCAACACTCAATTTGGTAGAACAAAAATTTCTAGGAGGATTGGAAAAATTGAAAATTTATTCTAGCTCCGCTGCAAATGCTATGTATTTGTAAATAGTTACATATACCAATGTGCAGTAAATTATTAATTACCTATACATATTGGGCTCTGCTAGTCTGCTACATCAAATCAATATCGAATTTAATAGGCTATGTCTAACGTAAGTAGGTGTCATATACGTATACACTGTGTCCAACTGATCTTAGCACCCCTTCAAATCATAAAGTACTTTAACTTGAAATTCAGTTTAAACTTCCAAACTTTGGATGTAAAAATTATTAGATAATGAAATATGAAACTATAATTCCTCACTAAATTTTTCTACTGTTTTCTTTAATGTTAAAAAAAAAAAAAGAAATGATTTTAATGTAGCCGCAAACTGTGGGGGTGCTAAGATCAGTTGAACACAGTGTGTAGCGAATAATATTTCAATGCAATCTACTAACCGTTTGTTTGGGCATATGTTCGCAATCATACTGCGAACCACAAAACGACGGTCGACTATACATTTGAGATGATCTACTATAATCCGCCATCGTGGGTTTCCGTTGTTCAACTAATTTTTGTAGCGCTAGAATACGATTTTTTCGCATTTGCAAACGTTTCGCCATATAACCAACAGTGGCGTATTCTGTAAAAGAGCAAATTCTATAGATTGTACCTACTCATTTCATTGCTGGATGGCTTAGTATATTTAGGTAAGTGTGTATATCTAGATAATAGATACACATCGCATAGCCAAATTGACCTTTTACATAACAGGCATGTGAGTAGGTAGGTATATATTTGATGATTTATTACCTACCTAAGTACCTATATGTATTGTATTTTTACTTATTTTTTGTTCAATAAAATAATGTAGTACCTAGTAATGAAGCGAACACCATGACGAAACAAGTTCCCAGATAAACGTCTATGGATTTGATGTAAGAAATCTTTGGTAACGCTGCATTAGTGGATGACATGAGCGTGGTCATGGTTAATACAGTGATGACGCCCAGTGGTACCCTGGCCGGTGTAGCGTTTCGATTCAGCCAAAAACTCACCCAAGAAATGATAACAATCAATCCGGATGGAATATAAATTTGTATCAAGTAGTAACCCATCGATCTGACAAACTGAATTTCGCATAGCAATCTCGAATAATTTCCTATTTTAAAACGATGCAAAAATATTTTCAATAAATGATACACAATATCTATACGAGTAAGTATTATGTGTATGTAAGATTGCAATCACTATAAATATGCAATGGCGTATCAATAAACCCGAGTATGACATTCGTATACAAAATAATGTGTATATGCACATTATTACTTATATAGGCGTTATAGGTACATTATCTTACATCTTACAGCAAGTAGGCATACATAATTATAGAATCGCACGGAGAACTAATAGTCCAATCAAATTGCGACAAAAACACGTGTTAACCGGAACTAATTGGAGGCAGAAGTTTTTCTCCAAACAGTACAATCGTGAGAATGGAATAAAACCAAAATTTGCGTTAGCCATGCCATCGAGAAGGTGAAGAAAGTATGGTAGATACATTGAGATCGTTGAGGTTTTCCAAATAAAACGATTAAAGGGAAGCTGAAAGGACCACCACCGATCCAAGAAGATGCTGTAGGTGAAAATCCTAATTTTTCACTTCCAATCTTGCACGACACTATCACCTTTTTTTTATGTTTTGTCAGTCAGTCGAGCAATTGCACACATATTCGATACATACATCGTTCATTTTATTCTACTTTTATATCGTCAACAAAGCAAGAATCACGGACGATTCCCTATACTACAGCAAGTGATAGATTTAGAAACACCAATGAGAATAATGTTTGTTTCTGTCCTCAAAAATGCGGAAACAGCTGTGAAGAGAATGAAGAGATTACCATTGGGCCTGGTGTACTCATTTGCAACGAAAGTTTGTTCTGTTTCTGTCCATGAACATGTACGGTGTGTATAGCTAAAGGATGGAGTGTTTTCCAAGTCTTGCGAAAAGCAAGGGCTTGTGCTAATACGAAAAGGAGGCGAAAGGCGACACGCCCTTGGAAAAGTCTAGTTCATACTGGACCTCGAGTAGTCATCCTTATTACTACGGAAAAAATGCTGGAACCGGAGACGTTAAGCCAGGCAGACAAACATTATCTCTTTCAGCAGTTCAGCTTCAATTGCTTATTCTATACAGAGACGCGAACGTGGGAGATGTTTGTCTCACTCGGTATCCGGAGCACTTTCAATACAGCGCTATATCGTACTATAATACCTACCTGTATTAATGGCTGCTTTCCGTTTACTTTACAGCAATGCATAAGCGGGTTTCGAGGTAAATCCGCACTATATTTGTCTAGGATTATACTCGCGCAATAGCATCAGCACTGAATGTGGAAACTATGTAGGAGGACATCAGAATAAAGTTTTCTGTGGAGTCCCACACGATATTTTAAATCATTCTCTCGATCCTCATGATTAACGATACCGAGACGAGATGACCTCGAGTTCTTCCTCGAAAATTTTTCGACGATTTTCGATACTTTCGTGACCTCCAATACACCAATAAGCCTACTGAGAAACAGATTCGGTGCCAACGTAATAAGTAGTTAAGTACCTTATGTAAACTATGGTAATTTGAGACAAGAAATACATTTTAAACCCATTAATCGTCATGTAATCATGTAAAAACGAATTCATTTTCCAATACTTTAGCACTAAAGTCATGGAATGATTAATATCTTACAGCATTACTGTAGGTAAGTACACATTTTATGAGTACATACTGAAATGAGTACACAATTGTTTAAAAACGAATTCATTTTTGGGCGATAGTGAGTTTGATATTTATTTCTTGTTCTAAAATTACCATGTTTTAGGTAGGTACTCGATAAATGATTTCTAAACTTCGTAGAGGAATAGTTTTGTTTCGACAGATCTTCAAGTTTTTGGAACTCTTGAACACCGCATGCAAAATAGAAGTTGATTTATCTCAATCGAAAAAACTGTCACGTATAAAAATATGGAATACAAAAAAATAATACATTTTGAGATCTCCAAAAAATAACATCGAAATTTATCTCAATACTACAGTAACTGTTTACGATTATTAGTCCTATGATGTGATGTCAAGCATAAAGAAAAGTTTCACTCATATCCCTTAATCCAAATATCAGGTACCTAGCTGTAGCTAGCTACTAACTATGAGATGCGCATAGTATAGTGTAATATCATAATACGTACATAAATATGTAATTACATACCTACATTACATTATGCATGCTACATTATAGCGTGGAGTGGATAGAGAAAAAGGTCATTCGATTCTGATGAAATTTTAGTAGATGTACAAATATGTTGCTTTGTATCAACTTTACATTGAAAATGTTCTCACCAAAACTTTAGCTATCAAACATTTCCTGGAGGGAGCTAGGGGCTCCTAATGCAATATCGTGGTTTTCCCTGATTTTGAACCCCAAAAAGGATTTGAAGAAGTCAAATTAGCTCTCAAAGATGCTGTTTGACTCACCCACAGCTGATTGGGGGCTACTTTTGAGCCTACTAATGTCTCGAAAAATTCTTATTCCAAAATGGAACTGATCAAATCAATCTTTAAAGTAAGTAGATAACATACCGAAATTTCATTAGACTCGAATTTTGACTTTTTTTTATTCCACTCATATTTTATATTTTATGCATTCGCATAGTTGAATTTGGAAGTAAACTATTTACAATGCAGAATAATATGAATTTACTCGTAGGCTACACGGATAGCAAACGTAATCATTATAAAGAGAACATGTACGAGTTATAGGCGTAGGCATTTTCCCCAAATTCGCTATTTCAGTGGGTCATTATTATAGTGTACGTATATACGTAATTTTGTTTCCCATTCATTTTGTTTTGATTGTCTACCCATATTAATTTTTTGCTTTTTTTTTTTTCGTTATTGTTATTCATTTCGGCAAAGTGAAATTCATCGATCAATTTGCACAGATATATATTTTCATTACGCAACTAGATAAGTATATAACTTCGGCTACGCCAAATTTTGGAATGCCAAGTAGGTACAATAAAAAGGTAAGTGATGGAAATTTATGTAGTGCGAAAGCCTAATATGAATATGATTGCGTTTACCTAAGTTAAAAGAAAATGAAAACTTACCCGTTGAGAGACTAATTTCGATTGTTTTTTGTCTATGTCCGAGTACTTTAAATTGCGGTAAGGATACTTCACTCGATACACCCACAGATGTTGGTCCCTGATTCCATTTGTACCTAATGTCTTTCATAGTGTAACCAACTGAGACAATCGAAAAATATTGCTTCCAAATTTGTTGTTACACACAATTCACATTTAAACTAATCACTTATGGCCAGGATGGAAACATCGGAAACGGAGCAAAGAAAGGATAAACAAAGGAAAGGGAAGAGTGAACGTTGCAGCCTTTTTTTTCCTTTTCTTTTTTTTCTTTTTTTTATTAGTTTGGTTGTTACAACTCTTTTTCTTTTTTTTTTTGGCGTGATTTTTGCTTTGTAATATTTTCTTATGTTTACCTGTGGTAAGATTAATTTCGGACTTTCTTTGCCTGTACCCCAGCACTCGAATTTGAGGAAGGGAAACCTCACTGCTGATTCCAACTGAAGATTTTCCCGCTTTCCATTCGTAACGAATATCTTTCATTGTGTAACCAACTATACTCGACAGACACATAAAGAAATAATACTGACCGTAAAATCCAATCCAAATTTTATACATGTACCTAGACCTACGCATTAGTATAAATTGCTGCTGTTTCATGTTTTTATAATTATTATTATTATTATTATTATTATTATTATTATTACTTTTATTAATTTAATTCTTTATTCTTTATTGTTTTTTCAATTTTTATTTAATTATTAGTCTTTGTCGATACACTGATTTTATTTTTCCTTCTCTTTCTCACTCTCACTCTCACTATCGCCTCCTCACTTCCCTACATTACCGATATAATTATGTGTACAGGTTTTACTAAGCGCACAGTCAATTAAAGTTAAATAAACAAAACTTTAAAAAGCATAAAGTACATTTTTGCTGACAGAAATAATGTAAATGCGACGTAATATGTAAAAGAACAAACAAAAAAAAAAAAAAAAAAAAAATACAAACTAATAAAAAAATCGCGTCATTATCTGAAGTAATGCGCTGATGCAAATAATAGATAAAGAATAGAATGTGAAGAGCGAAAGGTTCCGAATGATATTTAAACGTGAATGTCCATTACACGATTATTTTCAAGCAACGAGAATCCAAAGCAAAGTGGTTTGACCTATAACAGGTTAAACCATTCCGGCTGGCCACCAAGAAATTTTAATAAATTTCTATTGGTTCTCCCAGCCGCAAGAGCCTGAGATGGTCTGAGAACAACAACCAATAAAAATTAAAAATATTTGGTTCTGAATGACGTCAATATGAGCAGCTAAATGTACATGTGGCCTTATATATCACTTTTGCGGTGTAAGAGGAAAGATTGAAATTTTATCAATACTTATTGAGACTGATGTCTTATTGGCTGTTGATATTATCAACTCACACTTGCTCATATTGACGTCATCAGTAAACACTGCGCTTTAAAAAATAAAGTTGAAATTTTTCACATGATTTCAAATGGTGTAACCTGTTATAGGTCAAACTACTTTGAATCCAAAGATACTGTTTGTTTTGTAAAAAAAAAAAAATGTGGTTTCTGCTTTGACCGCTACTGTTGTTATTATTATTACTATTATCATTATTATTCTTTTTTTTTCTCTTTAATGGAACTTTTCCCATAAGAAAGAATATAAAACTCCGTGAATGACTACCTTTATATACATACTTATGGAAATGAGACTAACGCTTCACTGTTTTTAACATCACAAATCATCATAGAAGACTAAAAATTTTATGTGAGTAGGAATTATTTATTTTTATTTTTTTTGAGGGGGCGAGGTAGGGAGTGGGTGATAGCGTAGTAATTATTATTTAAGAATTTAATGTTTTCTTGGTGGTGGATTGAAAATTGATTGCGAGTATAGCAATTTATTATGTTTTAGTGATTCATTGTACGAATTGAAAGAGAAAATTGAGAATTGCTCAAGAATTTGACTTTGCACATATCCGCTCTCAAATCGGTTGTTTAATAGGTAATGTTTCTGTAAAGTAAGAAAAAATCGGATAAAAACTACGAAGTCTATACTCTCATCTACCGCTGATGAATTTATACATTTGCTATATGGAGCAACTAGCGTAACAAGTATATTAATGTGACGCGATTTCTAGGCTAAAAAACTCTAAAAATGAGCAGAGATGTCTTCACTTGATCATCAACAGAAAATTTCGAAACACACTTTACTCGACAGGTATTTAAGGTAATGAACTCTCATGTCGAAGATCAGAAATCGAAAGTCTACACCTACGGCGCGACGTATCAGTTTCAAAAAATGAAAAATAAATAAACAGAAATACAAAAATAAAAAATTAATAAATACTCGTAGGTAGGCAAATGAGAAAAAAAATAAAATAAAGCAAAAATGAAAAAGCTAATAATGATGCGAGCCAGCAAAGAATGAAAGATCTGAAGATGAATAATAAATTTCGTTAGTCTTTCTAGTTGAAAGATGGCTAAGAATGGGATACATGTTATATTGTATATGCGATATAGGTATAATGTATCTATATTGTAAAATTTGGTACCTCGTTTCTCCTCGAGCACGGTCGTTTAGTGCGGTACCAGGAGAAAAGGACCGAAATTAAAATATTACCAACATCCAAACTGTAAACAACACACAAATTACGTTAAAAAGTGGTATAGTGGTAAGGTGCAAATGATATTTCTTCCCGTTCTTCACGTACATAGGTATGTATGTAGTTGAGTGGAAGATAGCAGGTATTTTACGTAGAGTACATACTTAGTTATCCTAATTATTTTTGGTTTGTTTCGGAATCGGCAAGTAAGAATAAGGTATTTGTAAAGATGGAATTTATTTCATTGAGTAGGAGTGAAATGAATCGTGGTAGATATACATGGTACACGTGATTACATTTTTACGTTCGTAAGTATCGAAGAATAAACGTAGAAGCCCCCTAGGCACAACAACCACGACCATGCATATTTCAACATGCGCATCTTTACCATAATGTTCATAATTATAAAATAATTTACGTATTGAAAACATG
Organism: Phenacoccus solenopsis; assembly: GCA_009761765.1. Lineage (NCBI taxonomy): Eukaryota > Metazoa > Arthropoda > Insecta > Hemiptera > Pseudococcidae > Phenacoccus > Phenacoccus solenopsis. Next base: position 54,246,178 of record CM019752.1, on the reverse strand, counting down.
TCCCATTTTTCTGTAATTTTTTTTACTATTTTTTCTTTAATTCATATGTTTTCATAGCCTGCTTGTTGTATGAAATAAGTATTTATTAAAATCCAATACATAACAGAAAATTCCGCCTTTGCGTTTCTTTTTGCTTACAGCATAAGATCAGTGGTGTTCCCAAGAAATATCTCGAGCGCGGCCTCAATAAATTCGAAACTGTAAACGTAAAAAAATTGTTAATATGGTAAAAAATGTATTTCAATCAACGATCAAGCCAGATTTAAAGAATGAGCAATAAACATATAGCAGTCGATAGGATCGCTGAGATTTGACTTTTTTTTATACTTTATTGTTTTAAGCGTTTTGCGTTATTTCTTTATTCGTATTTTTTCAAGGAGGAGCTGAGCCCCCGAGCCTACCTCCCTATTGAGAATACCACTATATTACATATCTCTCTATATCATTACGGCATGAATATATACGCTGATGAAATTCCAGATACATAATTTACTTAGACTTACCTACCTAGGTAGTCGAACTTGAGCGCAATGCAATTAATATTAATAAAGATTTTCTCTATTCTTTTTGTCAAACATTTTTCGTGTTGTTTTCAATATATCTAGATGCTTCATTTTCCAAATACGTAACGCACATCGAATGCAACAGTAACATTATTCTCAAAAAACAATTTTTTCGAGTTAACCATTTTCAGGAAGCGATTTAGGAATCTGTTTTCAAATTTCATTTGGTACAGCATGCGTATATGCTCATAACGTATTAGAATTCAGATGCAATACCTATTATACCATTTGAAACTTGAGAACTGTCTCTAAAACTGCTCTCTAAACATGTCCAACTCGAAAAAATGGTTTTTCAAGTTACGTCACTGTTGCATTCGATATATGCGATAATTACCTACTTACGCGTACCTATATACAATTCGCCAGCAGTTAACGCACAATACAATGAGTTATAAAGATGTCAATATCGAACAAGCCCCCTTGATTCCTACCAAAGCATTGAAATGTTCGCTTTTGCTTGGAAGAGAGTTTCTTACTTTTCTTTCTGCCTTCTTTTTTTAATTTAGTTATACATATTTCATACATTATGTAGAGATTTGTAGATATACAGAATATTGTTTGTTTTTTGTAGTGTAATTCGATTATTCTTCGATACTTGCACGTGTAAAAATTATACTTAGATAATATTTACTTTATAGGCATATATAGTAAAAGGAATGAAAATTAATTAACTAAATAGATAGAAATATTGCGATGTGTTTCATGTGCATAGGTTTTTATTATGTCTACAGTGATCTTATACGTCGTAAAATAAAGACCTTTTCCACCATACCATTGTTGAGACGATAGAAAATAATACTGTTTAAGGGCGCTACCGACAACCCTTTCGTCCTGTATAAAGGGCTATAAGAATGTTTATCAGTCTTGAAAAGATTTTTCAATTCATTTACAAAAAAAGCCAAATTATTTGTGTCGTTGAATAGTCATCTTTGCAAAAAATAACGCTGGATTTCAATCGCTTCAACTACAACATAGGTTCGCAATCTATTGTTCTTTAAGACGTGCGATAAATTTACGTGAATGTATGAGTTGAATTTTCTTTACCAAAGCGATTCAAAAGTAGGTATATTACATTTTCAAAACTTTATATCAAGGGTATGTGTTACTGTATAATATTTTCTCTTTCACGTATTTTACATTTCTTTTTTCCATTCTAATTCATAAAAACATCTTCCGCATAACGTTGATTATATTGTTCATATCTGCATAATGTCAAGTAAGTACAAAACCGTACCTTTTGGCGAATAGGAATGAACAAATTTTTAATTTTGCGTTAAAAATATTTAAATGATTGCTGTAGCATGGTAGGTAAGTACCTATATTATACAGGTATATATTTTGTTTTCGTCATCAAAATGTGAAAATTACTTTTTTAACCGAACCGCAATTATCTACTCATTATTACAAGGTGTATAATTCTTTTCTTTTTGTTGTGAATTAGGTTTAAAATCTACATTTTGTTAAATTGTTTCGCTTGTGTTAAATATTTTTCTACACGTGTACTTAATATCTGTTCAGTTAGCGTGATACACTATGAGCTAAATTTAAATTTAAAATCTTTACTTACAACTCTCTATTTCAATTCTGCATAGCTGTCGGTCCATTGGAAAATACTGAAGATCCATTGGACAAGAAGCTGTGATGGTTAATCTGGAAACACCGATATAAATGCGCAATTAATACGTACCTACATGTATTGAGTAGCGCTTCAACTATCAAATTATTCGATTAGTGGAGAAGTTTTTTCTCTTCCCTCTGGGTGTTGCATTTTTTCAAATTGCAATATTGTTACCTACTGCAATGCTGCATTATTAGTTAAGACCAACTGCATAGGTACGTATTTTTTCCTTATTTTTATTTTTATTGCTGTTTGAAATCTTTTTCGACGTTTTTTTCTTTCTCTTTTTTTCATAAAATGATCGAAGAAATTGATCCAAGCTTTTTCGCTAATTACATATTTAAAAGAATAATAACAATCACTAATCTCCTACCTTCAGCGAGATATAAATACGAGGAGAGTTGAAGATTTGAATCTTATCTAAGATCGTTTTCACCAAAATACTTTTTCCAAAGAAATGTCAGCTTAATTACATAACTGCAACCCCCTCCCCCCTCCATCAACAATAATCGATAAATATAATAATGATTCACTTACATAATTGACTATAATGATTGCGAGCAGAATTATAATAGTCTCAAAAGCATTAACTTACCGCATTGATCTCGTAATGCTACCATTATGACCAATTCTAATAAATTCATTGTTGGTAGTAACGGTATGAAAATACGAGGTTTTCTCGTTCACGAAAAATGTATCAGGTACCCAGATATTTTTTATGAATTCGGAACCAACGGATAACGTCTCTATACCCGGTTGTTTTTGAAATGCCAGCCTAGGATCCGTCCAAAATTGACGAAAATAAAAATCCAGCGTGAAATCCTAATTATTGCGTTTGGAAAAAAAAAAAAATTATATGTACTTAGGTAATCGTCAGCTTACAATTAGATAAATGTATCGAATTAAGAGAGTTAAGATTTCAATTCTATTAATAATGCATCAACTTCGAGTGTAACTTACCATTTGAACTTCGGACAATGAACTAATACTTAAAACGTACATGGTTACTCCTACTTCTACGGGAGGTCCTTAAAAATACATAAAAGTAATGAAAATTTTATCTAATTAATACGAAGGAAATCAAGTGAAAAGTGCAAATTTAAATTCTTCTTCGTGATGAATACATTGGGAGGAAATGTCGAGCTGCGTCCCAAAACGGGAAAGAAAAAAAGGCGTAAATAACGAATTGCCTTCCCCACACTTATATGAATTATGTAATGTGATAACATTTAAGCGTATGTTTCACATACGTACAAGATTGCATATGTGCTTCCCTGTCAAATGATCGCTTTTCCAAGATATTTTTCTCGCAATTTAACGTGCAGTTTCTCTTTAAATTTATAATATACATTCCTTACCAACATTTTGAAATTCTGCAAGAAGATTATCTCGTTGGAATGTATGTACGTCTATTCCTTGAAGGATACACGATTAAAAAGTAAAGTATGAAAGAGTGGTGATTAAACACCGATGGTAGGTACTTATGAAATGAAGAATGATACTTTCCTTATTCTCACAGATTCAAGAAAAACAATTCAACTTGATGGTATATTTCGAATTTCAAAAAATGCCATCTGGTAGTTATTGAAAAAAAGAGTCTCAAATGAAACACCATTTCAATGTCACGTATGAATTCTGTCTTTTATAGGAATAACGTGATAACGTAATATTGTGCTGATATCTCATCTATGTTCTAACGTAAGCGCAGTCATGAATTACTCAATTTTTACCCCAAATTTATTCACTTTTAAAAATCTGAAAAATTCTTCAAATTTTTCCGTTGAATATTTACCCATTTTCAAAAGAAAAAATAGACTATTTTGTTCCATTTTTCATCAATTCAAATTTGAAAAATTACCAACTTTCGTATCCTTTTCCTATTAATTTCTCACATTTTTGGTAATTTTTTCAGCTTTTTCTTTCTCCTGTACAGATGTTAATTTCTTTCTAGCACAGTCTCAGATTTTGTATTTCGCGATCCAAATTTCATCATTTCTTAAAATTCTAAAAATGTATAAAATTTTCATCGTGAAAACTCATCTGTCTTCTGTTTTCAGAAGAAACATAGATTATTGTCTCGTAACTTTATCAATTTCTATATTCCTTAAAGTTTTTTTTTTTCATCTTATGACACAATCACAGATTTACTCACTTTTAATTAGCTTTTAACTAATTTTCAAAATTAAAAAAAAATTGACCGAATTTCCAAAGTAAATATTTAGGTACTCATTTTCAAATGAAAAATAGATCGAATATCGCCTCCATTTTCCATCAAGTCAAGTTACCAAAATTTTTCATTTATTTTTCACATTTGATTTATGTTTTTAATTCTTTCTAGCGCACTGAATTTCTACTTTTTCAGTATTTCTGATTATCATAAAAAATCGAAGAAAATACTCCGAACGAGCGATGTTAAAAAAAAAAAATCGTTCAGCGGAGAATTCCAGAAGTCTACTTCCGTTACGTCATTTTTATTTGGTTACTTATGATGAGAAAATAGCCATCACAAACCAGAAGTATTAATTACCTCATGGTCATTAATTTTTTCATTACCTACTTAGTTACAATTTACAAGCAACGAATTGCTTTCACATAAGAGAAGTCTAATTCCAGTACAAGCCCTTGGCTTTTATACTACACATTCCAAACCTTAAAATTGTTATAATTTTCGTAGTTATAATGACGTTCTTTTTAAAAATTTTCAAAAAAGAAAATCCTAAACTAAGAATAGATACAGTTACTTCAACTTTTAACCTATAAAAGGTAGCATTTTTAATCAGTTTTATTTAATACATTATATTATTTATGTACTTATTATAAGGATAAATTATTTTTCAAATTAAACATTCACCTATTTCATTTTTTTCTTCCGTCAGAAATCATCTATCAATAACGTATCATTTTTATAAAGTAGAAATATAGTAGCATTTATCATATTTTATTTCGAAAACTGTATTCAATCCTTTTTCTGACTAAAATAATTTGACAAGTAATGTACTTCAATAACATTCTAAATATATTTTAATTTATCAATTACTTATGACATTGTGAAAAATCGTGCATTGTCAACCAAAAGGGCACCGAATGGAGGGGTCCGGGGATACGACTCATCAGCCACCCTCCCTCCATTCCCATTAATGCGGGCCTGATATAGTGAGCACAAGAATTCCCAATTTTACTTTCAAGTGCCACCTTAATGAATGTATCTAACAAATCAGGTTTTCACCGATACGTTGTTAGGTGTTCACAGACTAGAGCATACATATGCACGAGAAGTTACACCAAGTGAAAACCAAAATAAAAATAAAAATAAAATACTTAAAGTACCAAGCAGGAAAAATACTTATCTCGTTGAAAAAAAATGCTACAATACCAATGGTATTATAAAGATTGCGAAATTAGTAAATTGAAATTTCTATCGATATCCTTCAACTAACGATATTTTTATGAACGATTCAGACATTCGGAGGATGTGAACGTTTCACTTGACGTTTTCATGGCGTGTTCTGGGTAATGGTAATACAAGCTGAGCGATATGTTTCGACATTTGGAATGCAACTCGATATCTCCGAAATTAGGCTAAGTAAGTGTGGTAACTAATAAGCGTGTACCTATAATTGTCATCCACGCCTTACCTCCGTAATTTGGACGAACTCGTTTGTCGTAACTTGCGCTGACCGATTCTAATATGGCTGATATATTAGAATCTCCGAATTTACTACTACCCAGCGATAATCTGTAACATGTGAAGAAGTTGCGTTACGCCTATGCAATATTTATCGTACGTCGCACATGTGTATTTACCAACCCACTTAAATATTTAAGAATTTAATAAAAATGTATACCTAGCTATTAACTACGCGTACAAATGTAAGGACTAAGCACATTAGGTAGGTAGATAGGTATAATATTCCTGCTAGGGAAAAATTCGCCTTCTTATCCCTCAACATGAAACGGGAAAGGAAGAGAGAAATAGAGAGAAATAAAATTTTCAGAAATAAGAAATAAAATATGAAATAGCTATTCACTTAGGTAGATGTCAATAGGAAAAGGAAATACATTTAGTAAATCAGAATAAATTCTGCTACGAAATGACGGAACAGTAAAATTGAAAAGAGAAGAATAGAAACTTTTTTTTATTTTTGTATTCTGCACTAAGTATCAAAGCTTTCATGTTTCATTTTTTCAGGAAGATAATAATATTATGGAAGGCAAGGCCTACAAATCCACATTGCTTTCTTCAATGCGTTGTACACCTATATATACTAGTCTGATATAAAATCCTAATACGAGTATCTGCCAGGCTACCTGGTATTTCTACTTTTTTTCATACTTTGAATTTTTCTTCATCTTTTTGGGTACGTTTACAATCATGTTAAAACACTACATTTGTGCATTTCGTGTTTTCCAATTTTTTCGAAATAATTTCCTGTTGAACTTTCGCCTTGAAATTATACTGTACCTTGTACCAGGTACTAGTATGAATACCCATTACCGAGCAATACGACGGTATATTACCTGTATTTTCTAATACCGCATCGATTGAAAAAAATTCTCGAAACAGAATACCGCTAATGTCGGTGAAACTAGAGATTGCGTTATTTGCGGTATGGAAAATAATTTCAACTCCAAGTTGATATGCGGTTTTTATTTCTTAAATTCTCAATTTTAAACTTCAATGTTCCGAAATTTGTTATAGGTAGCCGTTTTTGTTGTTTTTATTAATTACTTATTATTATTTTCAATTTTCAATTTTTTCAATTACCAGCTGATGGATGAAATACTATATACCTATGTTAAAAAGGAACATCAAAGAGTAAAATAAAAACTTGCATACTAATATGGTATGTTTTTTCAACCATTCATCAGCTCTTACTCTCAGTCAGCGTGTAGGTCCAGGTACCTCTTGTTTTTAGTAAGCGTTTATCACCTTGATTTCTTCCCAATAAAAAGCAAGATCACAAAGATGTAGGAAGGACAAAAGAAGTAACCTCTGAAAAGGGCGGAGAAAGTAATGTGACGCAAGTCGAAAAGTATTCTGCGAGAGAGAGAGAGAGAAAAAAAAAATTAAAAATTTCCAAGCAGCGTGGAAAAACCGGTACCATACTGCGGTATTTACGAGCGAATGTTGCGGCCGTACCCAGCCACCATTCTTGAATTTGGAATATTCATACTGGTACCATAGACTATATAACCGACCGAAAAAATGCCAAATTTCAACCTTCGAGTAATAATTGTCGTAAATAATTCATTTTGTTCTATTTTTTGAATTAAAAATACAAAATACCTAAAAGATAATAATAATTTCAAATTTCAAATTTATTTCAGTGTAATAATAATACGACATACAACATATATTCAATGACCCCCCGCTAGAGCGCATAGCGCGTGCACCTGGGGGGATTACTATTATTATTAAGGCGATAATATTAATATAATAATAATAATAATAATTGAAATTGAAATATATACGATATTTCACCAGTTAAATGATATAACCTATATACAGTGCATTTTACAAGCCTATATTGCCCTAATACGCTTTACGCATAAATGTCTCTTCAAGGTAGGGCTGTTTATTGATTTTACGTATAGGTAAGTTTCGTCGGAATTTCAGGGTGGCGTGTTACTAGTTGTACGAATTAATTTATTTCGTCATCTAAACACTCTCTCAATACTTAATACTCGATAAATAGCTGTAATTACTATTACATAAAAAATAATATATAAATACGTGTATAGTAAAAAAAAAGGTACTCCATTTTCCGGGAGAATGCAAATATTGATTGATTTCGTTTGAAATGAGTATTCGACTCTACAACGTATCACACTCGATATTCTACAACAGCCCAAGTCGAAAATACAAATGTTGTTTTTTTTTTCGGTTTTCAGAATAAAAATGGCAGACTGAGAGTACTCATTTGAGGACAGACTAACAACTCTGCCCATCTGTTCATCAATTCACGTATTCTGCCACCTGTTCAACTGCTATAGTTATATGAATAATCGCTAAAAAGTGGTGTGCGTATATCTATATACTGGGAGCTGGATGTAGGTATGCTAAGTATTATCAATATACAAAGGTACAGGAAGTTTACGTCTGTATATGCGTAAGGGTAAAAAGACGAAAAAGTTAGTTAAAAACAAACAAAACAAAAACAACACCTAGTAATGTTTACCATAAAAATTTGAAGAAAGCTACATAACATATAGACGTAGGTAAGTCCCTATAATCCATACGTACGTACTTATAAGGTAGGTATATTTAAAATGTATCATGTACAATTGTACAGCGCACCAGCACTTTCACTTTCAACTATGGCGGGTACAATAAAGTAATCTCACTTTAATTCTGCATACGTTGTGTAAGTACGTATGTGTACAGTCTACTGTGCAGAATCAACGAACTATGTTTAGTTATACTAAAAATACTTGAATACCTACGCGACAATAATTACGCATGTATAATTATATTTAGCTGAGTGTATTGTGTACATCTATCTAGATTTATTGAAGTGTTACTTACGCGGCATCAACTGTTAATATTTGCAAATAATTTGTGATAACTGAACAACAAAAAACCAACGCAATAATGTATAAACGTTTTGAATGATAATAAACCATCGAAATATTCCAGCTCATTCCTGAACTACAGGTTAATAAATTTTCTTCAACGCATTATCGTAAACTTTGCGAAAGTGCAACATCCACTTTCGAGCACCGTTGAATATCGTTTTCTATTTTTTGGGTGGATCTAGATACACCACCACGTGCAAGCGTAGAAAACGAAAAATCAACAAGAAAGGCGCCTGCGTTCTAGTTTATTGACGCGGTGCTGCTTTCTAAGTATATCTAGAGATACTATACGCTGCTACGTAATTACATCCAGTTAGATACTATACGAAAAAAATCTGTCGCTATACGCTATACAAATATTATAAGCTTGAAGACGCGCCGAACCGCATCGTGAGTTCGCGTCTATCGCTCGTAATATGGTACATATAGGTACCTACGTATATTATTCATATGCAGGGCCAAGGATAGCGAGAAAAACTGTCTGTATGAACCTTATTTACCAATACCACATAGGTACCTATACCTACGTAAATCGTACTTACGTTAGTGTCGGAAATTAAGGGTTATTCTGACTTTAATTCTGATAAAAATTAATTCTTTTTACAGAAACGAAACACTCACTCATTCTCACAGGATTGACATGCTTTATTTGTTTACTCACTTCTAGAATAGCGATCTTTGATCGCATTTGGCTATACCAGCTCCAGCTGTTCAACGAGGTCTTTAATAATTACCTACTTCACATATAAACATTCTCTTGTTTTAATTGAAATAAAAAATAAAAATTCCGATATCTACGGTATTTAATTTTGTCTCGTCTCTCCGTCAACACGATGTCCAATTTAGAGAACGACCTGTGAGAATAACGCTGTTCGTTTGTTCTCAATCTTTTGACTGAGCGTTCCCGTTCTTGTTCCCGTTCTTCGTTCTCGTTCTTGGATTTTTTTTAATCAGTACCGTCTGTGATCAGTATTTACAATTTATTATTTTATTTCGCGAATATTATCTTTGTTTTGTTCATTTTTTTTTTAATGTTCACTAAAATGTTCACTTGAACGTGATTATGCGTGAAAATTCTTCAAAGTACCTGAACGAGATTCCAAAACTGAAAAAACAGAAGTATCATTTACTCCGCAGTTTTATACCTGAAGATGAAAACCTTCGAAAAAATTTACACTCTAAACGCTTGGAGATTTCATTTTTACTTTTAAAAATTTTGAAATATAGTAAGGTAACTAACATAGGTACAGAACATTGAAGTAGACTACTACACTCAACATGTACAGAAATGTGGTAAAAATACGCGGGAGAGAATACGCTTAAATTTTTAGAAAAAATATCATTTTTACAACATACAACCTCGGTTTGTGTACTGTTAAAGCAACAACTATAAAATTAGAAGAACAGAAACCAAAAACCGGAAAATTTTGTTCTTTGTTCGTTCGTTTGTTCGTTCTTATGTTACTCAATTTATCCGTTCCCGTTCCTGTTCCCATTTCTGTTCTCAAAAGATGGATGTTCGCGTTCTCGTTCCTGATCTCGTTCTCAACAAATCAAAGTTCTCGTTCTCGTTCCCGTTTCCGTTCTTTAAAAATCACCGTTTTTCTGCGTTTTCGTTCTTGTTCGCGAACTGTTCTTCCAACACTGAAATTATCAAAATATATGAAGAAAACCTTGAAAGATATTAAATTTCACGATGACTTCAAGCCTATATTTTCAGAAGTAGGAACTAAAGAATTGACTCGTGATGAATTGAAACAAATGAAATCTGATCCTAAAAAAGGACCTAGATTTAATAATATCAACTATCAAGAAAATAACAACTGTAAATGTGCCTAGCCTAAACAATGATGCTACTATTATTTCATCCACATCTGCATAAAAACATACTAATTATGTACCTATGTATTTTCAACGTATTTTTGAATGAACGTATTTTGAGCATATTTTGAACAAATGTAATTTGAAGTTAAAATGGACATATTTTTAGAAAGTTTTTTATTGAACGTATTTTAGGAAGGATTTGGACAGGATTTTGACAGGATTTGGGAAGGTTTTTGTTATATCATTGTCTAAGAAAATTTCTTATTAAATTTTTTTCTATATAAATAAGATTGAAAAATGGAGTTGTCTAATAAACTCAAAACAATTTTAAAACTAGTAGAAACATATGACATTCGTCATTGCTCAAAATGTAAACAAACAAAAAAAATGAGTGAATTCAATAAAAATCAACATTGGTGTAAAGAATGTAGAAATGAAATAATGAAAAAGTATGTAGATAGTAAAAAGTTCATTGAGAAACGGTGTGAGTGTGGAAGGATAGTTAAATTTTTAAGCTACGGTGCTCATTTAAAATCAAATTATCATAAAAGAAGACTCGAATTAATAAAGGAGAATAGTTTTGTATTAATTTCAGCACAATAATTGTTGAGTTCTCTTTTCTAAGAACATTATTAAAATTTATAAAAAATTAAGAACGAAAATAAAAATAATTTTTTTATAAAAATTTTTGTCTAATAAATAATATAATAAAATTGAAATTGTCATTACATAAAAATATGACCACTGTAAAAGAATTAAGAAACCTTGCAAAAGGTAGAAACATAAAAGGCTATAGTAAAATGAGAAAAGCTGATTTACTCAGAGTATTAAATATTGTGTTACCCCCCACAGTGAAAGATTTAAGAAGAATTGCAAAAGAGAAAAATATAAAAGGATATTATAAAATGAAGAAAATTGATTTAATCGAGGCAATAAGAAGACATGATGAAATCGTAAATGAGGAATTTCCATTTGAGGATTCATTATTTCAACCAGATGAATTAGAAAACCCAAATAATAATAATGATCTCATAGAAATTCAAGAACTTAGATCAAGGTTTATTAGAAGGTTTAATGCTTATTCATCTGATTATACTATTACAATTAAAAATACAGAATTAATAGAGGATCCCTCAGGGGATGAACAAGTGGATTTAATAACTAGAGCTCTTGAAGAAATCGTACCTACTAATTTCAGAATTCAAGATAGAATAAATATTGTTATAAGAAATCCTATACTTCATTACCCAATATCAACAGGTTACCAAAGAGGTAATTCAACTCGAGATTTAGTGTCTCAGATAAGGAAGCTGAGAGACAAAAATTACAAAATATGACTGCAGAGCAGTCTCATTTCCCAAAGCGAAATAAATATTAATTTCTTATGTAATTTATCTCAACATCAGAATTTAAATCTTTTATTGGTATATCAGTTTTTAAATCTCTAATTTCCCTCTCTACAATTCTTGATAAAGCACTTAGATGAGCAATAACATTTAACATAAATTTAGTATATTTTTTTCTTTTATCTTCAGATAAATATTGAATTTTATCTGATAAAGGATCCATTAAAGTTTCATATTTTGATCTTAGTCTAGCAATAGGATCTTTGAAATATGGTAAAATATTTTGAAAATCAAATTCATCTTCATCAACTGAAGAATCTTTGTAGACCTCCATTTACATAGAATAAATTTTTTAATAAGATTTTTTCTCATTTCATAAGGAGGTATCCCTTGAAAATCATCACAAAACCGATGAATAAAAAACATGGCCGGAAATTCTGACCACGTTCTAAATGAACAAAGGATAAAATGAGAGAACCCACTGATTACAGTTCTAAAATCATCACAGAATTGATGAAGTTGATGAATAAAGAATGCGGTCGAAAGTGCCAACGTCTGAAAATATAAGTCTAATTAAGAGACATTCAATGAAAAATAGGTGTCGCCAAAAATGAATGAATTTTCTCTTAAAAAGACTAAAAATGATTAAAATAAAATATGATAAATTCTACTGTATACCTACCTTGGTAAAAATGCTTAGTTATTGATTGGCGATTTATGTCTGAGAAAAGGGTAAAATAGGTGAATATTTAATTTAAAAAATTATTTTCTTGGCTGAACGCTTGTGGCCCAATAAAAATAGTAGGAAGAAACTATGAAAATTATAGTTTTTTGGTGGATAAATAAAGGATATTTCTGTTGAGAAATTTATGAAAATTATAGAATCGTGATTTAATAATGATTTAGGCTATATTTTAATGAATTGTCCTGGTGTCCTAGATCTGCCCTTATACTACTGACATTGAATTACTCTGCGACGTAGGTACGAATAAAAAATTTTATCGACGACATACAGTTAATTTGTTTTATCTTTTTCTTACATGGCGCCGGCATTTTGATTCCAAAAAACTTAAAGCGACGAAGTTTAGCATTCTTTTTTCGTCACTTGGTCCAACGTTATTAGTATACCTATACTATACGTGTACTATGAACGCATAGGTGGAATAAAGGTTTTCTGGTACGTAACAACTCTTCAGCGAGCCTATCTTGGTTAGTCCTTCTTAAATTCGCCGTTTGCCACCATGCAAAATGGTCCGATTTCGCAAACTTCCATAGTATATGTATGTGCAGTGGGTAGTTGGTTAGGTATTAGGCACTTATGTACGTGAACCTTCTTACTGTATCATACTCGTAGATTCAAACACGAAAACATTTATATTCGCTCGTAATGAATTCAAGCATAAGCGAAGTGGCATCCACCAAACTCGATTCAAGAAACCACAGAATTCTCAGAACTAATATGGTACGTATATAAGGGTTATTTTTATAGTACCTAGGTAGCTATAGATGCCGTCTACTTACATAGAGGACATCGGCAGGAAGGTTCAGGCTCTAATCACAACGTCAAAAACCACGAGTAAGTATACATATATATACATACGAGCATGTATGTAACACACGCGTATAATTACGAGTATATATTAGACAGCGGACAGCACTTGATGCATACTTGATAGGTCTTCAATCGTCACAAAAAAGGTAAAGAGCCATTAAAACCAAAAAGAGCTACGTTGGTTGCGAGTACCGAGTAGTAATATTGGTTAACGAAGCAAATAAGTAGCTAAGTACCTAGTATTGGATGCATAAGTTTTAGCACTATACAGCGGATACATATGTAAGTACCTACTATAGTGTAGGAGTCGCGTATTTAGTAATAATTCTCGCTACACCGGTAAGTATGTAAGGAATCGAAAAATGAAATAAGGTCGACGCGAGGAAATGAAAAACGTTCTGCAAAACTATCCATGACGTCATACTTTCATGCGCTTGACGTCATAATCGAGGAATACGAGAATTTCGCGTACGGGAATGTGAAATGTTAACCTGCTTTGAACGCGAGTTAACGCCATTGCGTTTTTTCTCATTTCACTTTTAGTTTTGTTCTTCGAAAGTGTCTGTCAGTGTTGACATTTACATAACTAGGCTGACCATTACGAAACTTGAGATGTTTTCTAGTCACCACTGCTCCAATCCCTGTACGATATGCTTACGACTCGTATTACAACTTTTGTTTGGACAAGAGAGAACGTGTGTTTTATTGCCGAATACAATAGGAAAGGTCATACTAAGCAACCAATAAGTCTTAATATGTAAGTTGTTCAGGATGGACTTTCCTATTGCGTTTGGCAATAAAACATCTCCTAGAAATTATATTTGACTTCCCCTATTATTGTACTTGACCTGAAATAGCGGGAAATAAGAAAGGAGGGAGAGAGAGGGAGAAAAAAAGTGCATCAGATAGCACAAACGAACGATTGCCACCAAATTCAAGCCGATCGAATTATTATCAACCCGTTCATAGAACTTTTAAATTTCATTTCTCCAGCACCCCAACTTGAACGTTAGGAAACAAAATTTTGTAGAACTAAACGTAACGGAACGTAACGGATCAATTTTGTTAGTGTTGCGTTATTTTGCATTGTTTTCATTTTTTGAAATTTGAATGCTTGCAAAATTGTTCCTAGCTTCCTACCATGTAAGCCCAATGCAATGTACATTTTTTTATGTGAAATTCAAATTTGATCATTTTCAATCAACTTTAATACCTAGCACCGTAGTAGAATTGTGAATTTGTGAAAAGCCGGGTATGGTAACTCGATCGCTAACCGCTAACTTTAGTTAACAACAAAGTGACTGAGCATTTTTACCCTGACTGTAACCTAAACTGACTGAGTATCTGAAAGGCTGAAATGACTCAAACATTTTCAAATTTGTAAACTGTCTTGAACTGATAACTCAATCAATTATCAATCAGTCTTCAAAAAGAAAAAAAAAATGGCAAAACTGCTCAGTGCATTATTGTTGATTCATACAATGTGAGTCATTTTGTGTTATTTGCAACTTTGAGTTATTGTTTAAATGTTTATTGTTTGATTTTCAATGTTTTTTAAAATTTTAAATTTTTTACCATCACTATCATCAATAAAAAAAAATAAAAAAAGACGAGACTCCAACTCGTACTAAAAAAAAGGGGGTAAAGAACGGAACGGAACGGAACGGAACGTAACGTAACGTAACAGAACATCCAAAATTAGAACGTAACCTAACGGAAACATAACGGAATGACTCAGGAACGGATACCAGAACGGTAACGGAACGAATCACGATCCGTTATTACAGCTCTGAAGAAAGGAAGCAGCACAATCGATTGAGATTGCGGCATAAACCAGCATAAACGTAGCACAAACGATTGCGCCATGTTTCAACCTCATCAGCGGAAGTTGGGTTTTCGGTATACCTCGGGAAGGAGAGTAGCACAAACGACGGGCGGCTTTTGCGGCATAAACAAATGTAATAAATTTAATTTTCTAATTCCGGAGTGAGGGTGCCGGCGAAATGCACCTGTGTTTATGTGAAGAATTAGCAATCTATAACATGTGATTTCGATTTGTTCATTAAAACTGTCACTGATCTTTACGGAGATTTCAGTGATGCTGCAGCGCACAAAGTCCTATTCTCTGTTCATTTCGATCGAGCTTCTATTAATCAGATGTTTGCTAACATAGGAATGGTCGCAGACGAAGCGAAAATTGTGACTGTTGAAGCTATAATGACTCCTATTCTTCTATCGCCGCCGTAGTGTTAGAAATTAGAGTATTGTCCTCAGTTCCTTTTGCTTTAAAAATAAGTTCTCTGTTACTTTGTTTTGTAATTTTTTTTCTCTCGAAGAAATCGTTTCATTTTCAAATTGTTCTATTCTATACGCTCTTCAGTCAAATATGTCTGAAAGTAAATACGGCTGTGGAATTGTTTTTTTTTGTTCTATTTTCATTTTTTTTTTAAAGTAGTGCGAAGAGCGCTTTTTTTTCTCATTCCACTTTTGTTTTTAGAGATGTGCGTAGGTGCACTTTTTGTTTCAAGTTCTTCAGAACGGTTTTGGTTATTTATGTTGTAGATTTTCATAAATGAAGTTTGAAAGTTCTCAATTATATTTCATCTAATTCTTAGAAATTTTGTAGTTTGTCGACGAATGAGTATACTCAGTGAGTAACAAATCTTACCGGTGAATAAATTTATGTCGTTCAGTAGGGTATTTAAGAAACGCCCCGAATAGAAATACAGACGACTATTTAAGGTTTTGTAAACAGATGAAGGGTTTTTACTCTGACCTGTTAGATAATGTTCATTCTATAGATGAATACAAGATAAATTCGGTTGGAGAACCGTTGAAAAAAATCTGGGCCAGGATCAGGTATAATACATACTACTTATATATATATATATATTTTTTTTTTTTTTTTCAAAAAGCAAAACTTTTTCTATTGTCAGCTTTCAAAATACTTAGCAAACATTTACTAGTTCCTCCCATTAATCCACTGAGAGAAGCACAAATTTGGGTTTTTTAGATAAGTAACTAGTGTAAAGCCAATTGTAGGTACCTACCTATATGCTCAGGCAAGACGCTTTTTGGGACTCGGAATGACAAACTTGTAAATAATGTTTTTAACTAAAAATCATTGTTTTTTTATTCATAAACTGTTTGCCTAAATCCTATACTCTTTTGAACATAGGAAACGTAATGCGTGTACGCAGCCTAATCTAATTTTTCGGTAGGTAACACCTTTCGTAGGTACCCACAATAATGCAAAGGAGATGAATGAAGTGGCTACCTTGAGTTTTTTCCTCATTTTATTCAAATTTTCTCTTTCTTTCAATGTATATGCAGTTAAAAAACTATTCTTTGAAGCTTACAACCAAATTTTACACTCTGAAAGCTTACCTGTGATGTTAAACAAATTTCCTAGAAGAGGTGTTCCATCGAACTAGTGGAAAAGGTTTGTAGGCTGTATGAAATAATGATAGTCAATCGATCAATCGAATCTTTAGTATTACGTATATGTTACCGTCAAAGCGGATGTCGACACTTACTAGTTATATTGTCGACATTACCATATCGCTTTAGGTAATTTGCAAAATACAAGTGGAAAAAAAACATCCACTTTAACTACTTAGTGTGCACATTTACCTAGTTATATTCTACATTCACTAACCTGTGGTAGTTGAAGTTGAAAATTCAACACTAAATTAACAAAAAAAAAAAAAAAAAAAAATGAAATGATCGATGCTGTTGTTCCTGAGTGATATTTTTATAGAGTGAATTTAACTGATGTGCTGATGTGCACATGTTCTCTATCACTGTGACCTATCCTAATATACATATCATGCAACAATCAAAACAACTTCTCTTTTATAACGAAATATTCAAAGGTACGGCCTTCTGATGCTGGGAAAATAAACTTTTTGACTCCATCAACATGAAGCACCTCATAATGTCGCATGCATCCTTTGATAATTATTTCCATTCTCTTTGCAGCATATCATTTTTTATATTAGATACTTATTTTTTCAACATATTTATTATATTTTTTAGCGTATAATAACGTGCAATTCGGATTACATTTAAAACACTGGAACTTGAGAGAAAACTTCGATTTTATTTCGCGTTTTTTTCTTACATTTTACGAGATCATGGTAACAATTGCAAATACGATGCAGTACTAAAGCTTATATTCCATTCATAACACATTCACTCTCAGCTTATCAGCTCTATGTGTCAATATAGCATTCCAATTTTACGCGAATTATCTTAGCGGTGTATGAAGAATTGAACAATTATCTACTTTAACCGTTCGTAGATAGTTATTGTCGAAAATAACTAGTTAAAATTGATATTTTCCACTTTAACTGCCGTCAATTGCTCATTTTTGTTAATGTCGAGATTACCTGATATTTAACTTAAACGGTAACGTATATACATTGCCTCCTATAACGAATGTTTAACGGACACCTATATGCCTCGAGAAGTGGGCGTCGCGTCGCCGCATTAATGTTATTAGTAAACAATACATAC
Organism: Phenacoccus solenopsis; assembly: GCA_009761765.1. Lineage (NCBI taxonomy): Eukaryota > Metazoa > Arthropoda > Insecta > Hemiptera > Pseudococcidae > Phenacoccus > Phenacoccus solenopsis. The sequence goes on along the minus strand of CM019752.1, from coordinate 54,228,181 downwards.
CTGTTAATTAAAAGAATGATAAAGAAAAAGAATTCCCCGTCAGAGAACCCCGACACAAACATCCCCACCACAAGGTAGCTCCTCTTCCCGCCTTTTCTCAGCCAGGGTCAACTCCCACCTGTCCGCTTGCTATAGGCTGAATAAATGAGATTTGAGAGTCATCTTGCTCCAATAAAGTGTAATTATAAAAACAAGAGAGACTCGCTTGCTTTTTTTTTTGGTACGCAAAATTTTCGGCTTTAATTTCGCACAAAATAATCAATCAAAACAAAGACTCGTGCATGCTTGTACCTACTTCCTAAGCATAGAAATTCTTTATGGTTATAAGTAAACTATGCAAAAATGAAAGTAAAAATGAATATCATGCTCCAAATTGGAGTATTTCTTTTCTTACAAACCCTTAGTTAACCACACCACCAGCTCAAGAAAATTATAAGTAAATCATCTTAATATTCCAAGATTTATTTAGCTATGTAATCGAACATTATCGCTCTGCTCTCTCACCGTTCTTACTCGTCTTGATCATTCTTGTACCTATAAACGGATTGTCGCTCCTCCGTATCATCGAGACCGTCATCGTGTTTGCGGTTGTTCGGTTGTTTGGACTTTGATCTTTAGAATGGTTTTGCAACCATTTTTTCATGACCACAAAGCAAATTATTTCGAAGAAACTAATCATGCTGCAACCAATGTAAAGACTGACGATACCACCTACATTTGCTAAAAATTATAGGGGAAGGTAGGGTTAATGGCAAATATGCGACGCGACTTAGGTAATTCATATAGATAAAATACCTACGCATATACTGCTTATTTTACAATACCTACCCATTACGCGTCATGCATACCTATTAATTCATTGAAACGTATTACTGGCGATCTCACCCAATTATCAACCGATTTTTTCTTGAAATGAAGCGTTATTAAGGCTATGTTTCTGGAACACGCATATAAAAGTGTAGCTGTTAGCTGATAATGCAAGTGTTGAACTTACAATATTATACTATACAAATGCGAATAATATAAACTCATCGTGAAACGCACTTGAATTCGTTTGTAATATTTGAAATTATGATTTTTTGAACGTACGTCCAATTGACAGCAGTTTGAGAAACTTCGGTGCCATAATTTAGTTCCGAACAAGATGGCAAACAGTGACAACCGCGATCTCTGAAATCTTCTCCACTAATCGTATCGCTTCGGGCGTCATTAAATATGGAGAATTCTACGCATAGCGAGCTCGATAAAAATTTATTTGTCATAACGTTAGCGATTATCTAACGTCTATGATGGTTTACTATCTAAATTTCATTTATGCGCAGATTTTAATTTCATATCGTATTATTTCATTCCCGTCCCTTCTGATAATAAGAATGGGAAGCGTGACCGCGTACTTACTTGTGCTAATCGCTTCTTTGACGCATTTTTGCTTTGTAAACCCGCAAACAAGCGTGTGATTCGACCCTAAAGCAATGGTTTTCATAACAACTGTATAAATACCTACTCGTTATAGCAAAGCGCAATGTTGCATTCATATATATATAGATTTATCTATGGACAAAGTGACATCTTTTTCACAAAGCGACATCTTTTTTTTAAAGCCACTTTACCATCATATTGCTCATCGATTCAGCTAGGTATGTATCATGACGTCATTGGTGTGGTTATTTGGGTGATGCCACTTTACCACTTACGTATATTCTATTTTTAATAGACAAAATTTTTTCCGATATACGGACGTAGTAGCCTCATGTTTTTGATGTTTATCGGTAAAGTGGCATCATTTTAAAAATTCGTTTCCAAGAAAACCTATGAAATTATACATTCCGTTCACGATCGTGGTGTCGTTAATGTGACATTAGATGATTAGATGCACTTCTAAGGTAACTGGTGCCACTTTGACCATACACCACTGTATATTATACTATAATTATGTGTAAATGCATTGTACATGCGTATTAGAAAAGCTTGGAGAGTAACGTAACTTAAGCGTATGAACATAGTTATAGTATTTTTTTCTATTGTTTTCTCTATATGTTTCGTCGTATTCAACAATTATTCTTGCCGAATTTTTTACAGAATTTAAAGTATGGCACAACACTATATCCCTATATGGATGGATTTTATTTTTTCTCAATAATTCAGCATCATTCCAACGATAGTTGTGAAAATGAAATTTATGTTACATGCTCGTCGTAGTTTATGCGCTTGGAATAGGATTGTACGAGCCGTTAGAGGCGTTAGTGGTTGGTACCTATTTTACTTACGAGGTAGATAGAAAGGTACACAGCCGCATCGTTCTGTTGTTTTATTAATACGACATTCGAGCTCGCAATTGCTTTGCGTATAAATTTTAAAGTATCTCAGCACTTTTTCCGTCTGATAGAAACACCCTCTCGATACTGTGTTCCAGTTGAGAAGCGAATCCGAGGTGGTAATTGATTTTGGAGTGATCAGAAGTAAACTAGAACTTCCACCAGTCACAAACACGTTACTAGATTGCAACGGATGTTCATTAGGATTGTGCACGAATATCTGAAATTAGGAAATATAATAGGTAGGTACGTGCGAGTGATTGTCCAACTACTCGACCGTACCTATTCAGTTATTCACGTTAAATAACCATTATCTAGCACTTATACTAACTAGTAGTACCTAGTACTTACATATACGGTCGAAAACTGTGCCTACCTACCTTTAAACCGTCACCAGTTATTTCGCAATATTGCTCGAAATTTTTACATTTCAAATTCAAAGTAACTGTAACTGAATTGAACATGGTGTCTCCAGCAACACGCCAAGAACGCTTAAATGTTGAATCGCTCAGTTTCTTACTATGCGCCAGAACGTAATGCAAACTGAATTGAACAATCAAATTATATCGCATTTATGAGGCTCTTACGCAATATAACAGCTTTTGGCTGTCCATCTTAATGACATGCCGAAAAGAATGTACCTCAACCCCACAAAAAAAAATAATAATGATAATAATAATAATTAAAACAATAATAATGATAATAATAATTATAATATTCAATAATCTTCTTGCAAAACGGGTAAAACATTGCATAAAGCAGGTGAAACCTTCGTGTCTCAAGTGCAGGTAATTTAACTACATACATAAATAAACATAAAAAATTCCCATTTAAGTAATCATTTAAAAAATGATAATAAATTTGTTTTTTGAGCGATTTCCATTTTCTTTAATGATCTTGAAATTTCATTGATGATAAATTATTAGAACAATAATTATATAACTGTACACAGTGAGAGAAAAAAAATATAGGTAGGCAGTTAGATACATAGTTTATATTGCTTGATAAGGACCTCGCTTATATGAATTCATCCTGCTATCGCTTATTATGTCGTTTTATTCATATGTATTCAAATGTAGAATTTGAAGTACGCATTACTCATTGCTCTTCAATCCAATTTCCATGTAGCAGAAAAAAGGAAGAAAAAATTTACCTAAGAAATTTCGGGAGGATTAATTTGTTTGGTACATACATTTTTGTGTATTCTTCGGTAAAAAGATTTTCATGCGGTATCATGTTTAACGAATAGCATAAGCCAGTTGAGAGAATTATCGGTTGAATATATCGACAGGGATCCAATAATTCGTCTTGCATCCAAAATACGCGTAAAATGGTTTTTTCGCAAGATAACGTCAGTTTCTGAAAGTAGAAAATTTCAGACCGATGCTATAATGAACCGCGCCAGTGCCGTAGCCAGGAATTTTTTTTGAAAGGATCTGAGACATGCACACAATTTCTTTACATCGGGAGAACCAGATTTTTTCACAATTTTATCCGTACACTTGGTATAATAAGTTTTTTTTTTTTTTTTTTTTTTTTTTTTTTGCAAAAAAACCAAGTTCCGTTAAAAATTTAGATACATCAAAAATTTGCTCCCATTGAGTTCTACTGCCCAGGAAAAGCTCTAGTTTATTCTAGAAGTGAAAACTAATTTTATAAAATTAATATACCTATCATTCCAGTTTTTTGGTACTTCCTAATATAGTAAAATGAAAGAAGGAAGAATCCTAAATTTTTCTTGAAATTTGTGTAAGAAACAGGGATTTCTAATAATGGGTGTTTTAATCACTATAAACATTTCAACTAAATCATTTTTACAAATACACATACCTGTAAAAATTACAAACCGATCCATTCAGTTTAACCAACGAACAAGCCTCAAAAAAATGGACGAATTACAAGCCTTCAAACTTTGAACTCAATTTTCTAGAAAACTGTTATGCGTCACAATAAAGTTTCTTGCGAAAGAAGTTCGTGGTTTTTGTTGGAATTTCTGTTATTCTTCCTGGTCGGTAACAGTTGCTGAGGTTGTCTCAGCGTGATCTCTCCCTCTCTTGGTGGCGAGAAACCGAAACTTGGGCCTTTGACGGTGGAATATACTCAAAGCGAAGGACATCGAACACGGTAAGTATTGTTATAATTGTTGCATGTTTTCCTGTATGTGTACGTTTTTAATTTAAAACTTACAATGTCGAGTATCCGGTTGTTTAAAACACGCAATTGTTTGCGTTCTTCGCGGAAGTCTTTACCCAGGTATTATTCACCTCTTTGGGCAACAGACGCCACCAGGGGGGCCATTAGCTTCAGCTCCTTTCCTACCTGAAGTACACCTACTGCGAAAATTTCAAATCGATCTGTTCACTTTAACAAAAGAAAAGGCTTCGACAAAAAACAAAAACAAAAGCAAACCCTGATGATTGCAATAACAGGTTTCCGTTTTGCAGAAGTTCCCTAAAAAGGAGTTTGGCATTTCAAAAATAAAATTTTGACCCTTAAACATAAAAAAAATCTACTACTAATTTTGTTAAAATCCAGAACGTCTTTTTAGGAATTTATGGGGAAACAAAAATATTTCTATTTTCCAATGTTTCAAAATTTTTGAAAGAATTGACAGCCCATACACTATGTGTATATTTTTTTCGCTATTTAAGAATCCAAACATGACCGCAAACACAAACAAATTTCAACTTCTGAGAATTTGAAAAACCTAGCAATTTTCCAGACTGGAAATCCCTTCAAAACACACGTGATGATTTTCTTTCATCATGGTGAAATTTCTGGAAATTTTATTGAAGGCCAGAAGAACTCTGCTTTATTTCGAATTGTTGAAAAAAGCAACATGTAACTGCATATCCTCTTATTTATCATGAATGTATTACTTTATATTGCACAAAGCGCAAAATAATATTTATACCTACAATTCTTGGTTTTCATTGAATAAATAATCACAGAAAGAAATCTGAAATTTAGGAACTTTTGGGGGATCCAGCTACGCCACTGCTGCGAACAGCTAATGATGTTTGAACAGGATGGGTAATATTGGGTATACTACAGACGATAAATGCACAGATACCTATAATCGTTACAATCTCACCGTAAATAGGTACTTCAAAATGCTATCGTCGATCGTATCACTTCCCGTGTGATTGTCATTGGTAGGCGTATCGCATAGCATATTTGTAAAATTTCTTAAATTCCTAAAACGAGAAATTATGCAATACATATACTACCTTTTTTAATAAGTCAACAGTTCATATTATGCCTACATATTAATAACTAGGTAATACCGTAGTATCTACTACGTTCAATTCACACATCTCTTACCTAAACTTTTCATTTCCTAATGATTTTTTTGCCAAATTGAATTGTATTTTGTTAATTTGATTTTCACCGCACACCGTAATAGCCGGAAAAGGTATGTTCCAGACTTTAATATTGGCACTTTCTTTTGTCATCAAGATATTTCCTTCGTTCCAAAACCGAATTAAGGACCACGTGTGAAATGCGCACATTACGAACACATTAATCAATACCACGATCCAAAATAATCTGTAATTCCACAATAAATACGCGTGGAGCAGTACCTTTTGGGGCTTTTATATGTTATGAGGATTACACGTTTCCCATTAACAAACTTTCATACTTACAATTAAGGTGATTTTTAAATTTTTAAGCTGAAAATTGCTGAAATCATTTTCTAACGAGTCAACTATAGGAACTATGTTAATTATTTTTTGTTACTCGCTACAATCATCAATGAACTAATGAATAATTTAAAAGGAATTATGAAGGGCATGAGTAGCAAACTTCATTTTTGCCTCTTCCCAAGATTATGAGGGTAATTTTTTTCATCAATTTTTGTTTTTTTACTTGCAGATCCCATAGAGTTGTTCAAAATTACATATACAAAAGAATAAGATTTCCAAAATTCAAGCTCAATCCATTAATATGAACCACTGCCACTCAAGGAAGCGCAGGAAGGAATGTTCCTCTAGTCTCTCATTAAACAATAACATCATTACCTATTTCAATCAAATCGCAAACGCATTCGCCGAATTCTTAGCCAATCATTCAAGCGATTCAACCTTTCTTTTTCTTCCATGGAAGCCAAAAAACTCTTGTATAGTCAATCAAATCCATATTTCATGTCCTCCAACAACGAACCATACAATATACCCATAACAAAAGAGGAACTCGAATAAATGGCAAAAACCTTCTTCACCAGGACTGGACAAAATCCACGCTTTAATGCTACAAAACCTACCTAACTCCGCAATAGATCTTCTTTTATCCATATATTCAATTACATCTGGAGAACCTACGAATTCCCCGACCACTGGAGGATAGCCGAGGTCACCCCAATCCTAAAACCAAATAAAAACCCGCTATACCTAGAAAACTACCGCGCCATTTCATTAACATCAGTATTATGTAAAACATATAAAAGAATCGTAAATGCTCGATTAACGTGGGTTGTCGAAACCAAAAATTCCTTTACCGACAACCAGTGTGGCTTTAGACACAAACGCTCAACTTCGAATCTACTCCTATACCTAAGAGACTCTATTCAAGAAACTTTCCTTTGAAATCAACATTTACTCACCGTCTTCTTCGATCTACAAAAAGCTTTCGACACCATTTGGCGTCATCAAATTTTATCTTCTATTCATGAAAAAGGAATAAGAGGCCATTTAGCATTTTTTATAATAAATTTCCTCGAATCCCGTAGATTCTATACAAGACTTAACCAGACCAAATCCTCCATATTTCCTCTCCAAAATGGAGTTCCTCAAGGCTCTGTCTTAAATCCGACTTTATTTAACATAGCCATTAACGATATTGCCGATCAAATAAAACCCCCAGTCAGACTCGCTCTCTTCGTCGACGATCTCGCCGTTTTTCTTCCATGCTCAAACCTCAAATTGGGCGAAGAAATTCTTCAATCAACCATAGACAAATTATATTTCTGGTCAACCCAAAACGGTTTAATTTTTTCACCACAGAAAACTACCAGCATCCACTACTGCAGAATAAGAAACTGCGATCACAACATAAATCTATCCTACATAACAACCCCATACAACAAGCCGAGACCACCAAATATCTCGGATTAATTTTCGACCAAAAGTTGACCTGGAAACCGCATATTCTCAATCTTAAAGCATCCTGTACAAATAAACTCAACCTCATGAAAAAGTTATCCCTCACCAATTATGGCTCCGATAGATCCTCCTTACTAACAATTTACCATTCTATAATTAGACCCAAACTCGACTACGGAATAGCGGCGTATAGTTCGGCAAACCAAGGAATCCTAAAAGTTCTCGACCCAATTCATCATACAGCTATTCACCTTTCCATAGGCGCATTCCGCACCTTCCCTATAGTAAGTATTCTCAGCGAGTCAGGAGAAATACCTCTCAACCACCACCGTCAATACGCATCCATATGCGCCTATATCCATAATAAGTCAAACCCAAATTTACCTGCCATCAAGCATTCGATAAAAAACGATCGCTGAACATCCATTATCCCATTCGAAACCCAAATTTCAGAATATTTGTCTTCATTACAATATTATATCCACCAAAAATAATGACACAGTCCACCATCGCAATTCCACTATGGTTACTTCCCTTAAAAATAGACCTCTACCTTCATGAACTACCAAAAACCGCAGCTCAAAATAGTATCTCAGACTTTCAACAATTCATTTCTCGCTATCCACACCACCAAAAAATATTTACCGACGTTTTTAAATCAAACAACGTAGTGGGCAGTGGCATTGCAACGCAGGAAACCACGTTAATAAGATATTCTCTTCCGCCATAATTTTCAGTATTAGCAGCAGAACTATTCTCCATCTACCTAACCATACAAGAAATAATTATACCCAACCGACGAACCCAATTTCTGATTCTCATCGGCTCAATCAATTCATTCCACGCCTTACTGCAACACAGAAAAAAACATCAACGCCCCATCGTTAATCAAATATATCAATTGTCATTTACCAATCAAAATTTCACATTAGCGTGGCTACCTGCTCACAGCGACATACCGGGCAACAATCTAGCCGATCTGGCGGCTAAACAAGGCTCCACTCGATTTCCATTCCCAAATATCCCTATCCCAGCCCAAGATTTCAAAATTTACTTTAAATCAACAATCAACTCCATCTGGGAAACCACCTGGAGAAATACCTCCTCATCAAAAAAGCGCCGCGCTATCCGAAACTCCACCTCACCCCGTCCCTTGCCCCAACTCTCGAGGTGAGAAGAGGTGGTACTCACACGTCTGAAACTGGGATACAGCCTTCTCACTCATTCATACCTTTTCGACGGACAACCTCTTCCAATATGCCACAGATGCCAGACCCCACTCACCATTCAACACATTTTACTACCATGCCTCATCTACGCAAACGTCCGATCCAGACTTCAACTACCAACCAACCTTGCAGAAATTTTGGACAACAATCATCTACTCCACTCTCTGTTCTCTTTTCTAAAAGTGACAGACCTATTCCATAGTTGGTCTCAAGGTATTACCAATATACTGATAATTTAACGGAGACCTTTGCCTATTAAGTACAACTAATTCCTATCAAACTGCCTTAAAGTATCGCGTAGCATAACACACATACCTATTTATTTTACTGCTCAACGTAGAATGTGTAAAGTGCGTAGAATGCGTACAATAGGCAAAAAAATTTTCCTCAAAGCCAAACAATTTTGTTTTTGAGTTTTGCGCGTTGCATCTTGGCGGCACGCTTGGCGGTATTTCGTTTACTACCGTGCGACCAACTTATGTTTGCATCCTTCTGTGCCAAATCCTCTTCTTCAAAAAAAAAATAAACAAAAAAAAACACTCCATTTAATTTCTCTTGTTGTTTTTAGTTGGATTAAGAAATAAAAATTAAATTATGTCTTTTTCCGAGCATTCTAAACAATATTTATCAAAATTATGTATATGTGTACTTTATTCAACTTTTGATTAATTCTTCTAGTTTACTCGGCAACACTGATTGATAAGATTGATTTAAATCAATTAATAATGAAAAAATAAACTAAGAAATTTATTATTTAATTTTATGATCGTTTTTATCATTATTGCTATTGCATAATTAATGTAGGTATTTTATGTTCTGTAAATTAGGGTGTTACACTTTGAAAAATGAAAGCAACTGAAACAAGTGATTAAAATGATGTTAAACTAAATGGTAATGTTCGAAAAAAGATAATTTACTAAAAATCAGCATATTATTATCACGTTTACTTATCATTTTACGCATTCTACGCATTTCTCGCAGAACGACGCGTGGAATAAAATTTATTTTACGCCGCGCCGTTTATTCTACTTATTGGCATCTCTGCCTAAGTATACGTTTTGTACGTTGTACTTATACCTTGCTATGAGATCTCGATTGTTTCGATTAGATGCATATTTATGTGTTCACTTTACAATAACATTTGCGTATTAATAATGATACGTAAAACCCAAAGTGAACAGACTTACTGAAGCAGGTTACACTACTTCGCCTTGGCCGCCAAAACTTTTGAAAATTCATGTGGCTCATATTGACTTCACTCTGTGTATTTAATACGGAATTACGTGATTCAAAATTTCTGCATTATCGTGAAATAGTATCACCTACTTCAGTGAATCTATCTACTTTGCGCAAAACCTACTTTTTCGCTAATGGTAGATCACGCTTAGCTATGAAAATAAAACCATGAAGCGAAGTATACGCTGAAAATTTTTGCAAAACAAGGCAAGCAAAAGTATAAAATTTATCGCGTCTGGATAATTGCTTTGAAACGCCACGATTACCGAAGACTATATTCTTCATGATTAATTTTATAAAATCAACCGGAAAAAACTGCTACAGATTGAATAATATGCTGAATACGATCTGAAATCAGAATTAGTAAGTGAGTATCTAAGTACATTGTATGACACCGTATTTTTTTATTCATTTCTTTGGTTTCCTTAAAAAAAAAAAATAATAATATGTAAGTATCTAGTTGAGTACCTAGGAAATTAGTATGAAATTTTAATTTATTGATAAATATAAATTCCACTAGGAACGTTAAATAACCGTGTATAATTATATGATACAAACGTGATATTAGGTAAAAGAAAATTGATAAGCGCGCCACTATCTATACTCGTTACGATTACTTTTTTTACCTTTCAATTCTAAGTACTTATTGAATTTTTGGTTTAAAAGAGGAATTCACTTATTTACTCAACTCGTGTTTACATTTCATCGTATCCCTTTCAAACTATGTTTTTATATTTTATTCTTTACTTTTAGTTGGTAGATTATATTTGTTTTCAATTATTTATGGACGAAAATTCCAAATTTTAGAGAATTCGCTTGGCTTTTACAGTACCATAATATAATATACTAAAGTACTTACCTTATAGACGCACGCAAATAATACATATAGTCTTCTCGCTTAATACTACCTATCAGCAGTAAAAATTGAAGTAATTGTCGGTAAATATTTATTCGCAGCTTAGGCGTTGACTGCCTAAGTATATCGTACTTGGCTGAAGTGGTCCTATAAAGAGATAGCTACCATCCATTTGCTTTCGAATTTTTCACAAATTAAGCCAAATTTCCGTGTAAGACTGTAGGTACGTTCAAATTGAAAAGTTCTTTCATTTTAAATTGGATATAACATTCCAAAATTTAGATGCAGAATCAGATATCAAACTAGTTCTCTACTTAAATTTCCAAATTTCATCGTTAATTTTTGGAAAAAATCGTTGGCATTCAAGAATCACTTGATGGGCTTGCTGTATGTAATTATAAATATAAGCTTGGAGCTCGATACCTACATATAAATTACCTTTTACCTATGAACAAACACACATCTTGCGTTTTCAAAGGGTCAGTAGCAAGATAGGAGAGACTTCTTCAATGTATGAATATCTTGAAAGGTCTTAAATTTGTGAATTTTTTAATAATCCTTACCTTTATCCTTATTCTGCGCGCTAGACCTTCGAATATGAGAAATGGTTTCATGCGAAAGAACAAGTCTCATGCAAAAGTTACAATTAGGTGCCAAAATTTAAAAAACAAAACATGCTTCGTGGAAAATTTTTTTGGGCATCTATTGTACACATAGCTGTCTATTACATCGAGCATGTCTGCAATTCATTCTTTCATACATACGAATAACGAGACACGTATTCATTGTTCACTCATGAAGCTAAGTTCTTGCAAAGCCAACTCGATAGGAATACTCATAATTTTTGCGGTTGTACTCATGTATTATCCGCCTGATACAAGTATAGGAACGTATTCTAATTCAGTTCACTAGTTTAATAGATATCTTAAGCTACTATGAAAATATAACGGTCCTTGTCAAAATATTTATTTGACAATATTTTATAGGATACTTGAAAAAAAAAAACAAAAAAACAAAAACAAAAAACAATTTTTATAATTAACTAAATTACCAGACTTCATCTAATATCAGTTATTTCTAAGGCTTATCATTAGCTCCTCCGTCGCGAATAATCATAAGGTTGAACGTGACGTTTAAATAAACACTAAGAAAAAATAAAAGATTAAGTTATATGCAGCCATGCTGCATTCCTGGAGTAGAAGTTCTAATGAAGGTTTGTTCAAATTTATAACGTCTTTGTGCTTACATCCGCTTCCGTACAGAGTAAAGTCCAATTCTGGATATCTGTATATACTGCTTGTTCGCAGGAACTATACATGAGCGCATACTCATCAAATTGCAGTTTTTTCAAAGCTTCTCAAGCCTTCCTCAAATTTTGGCCACTTATCATTTTAAATCCATTTGGACACGAATTCAAGGAGTCGTATTTTCGTCTTCAACAAACTCCGCAGACTAAATTTCAGCTTTCTCTTAGTGCATTTGGTGGGGATATTAAGATGATTTATGAAATTTCCTGATGTGAGACATATTATAGTTCTTGTCTTCAGTACCTAACTAAGTAAATAGATCCAATTTGAGCCATTTGAGGCCACTAAAGTTTTCCTAAAAATTTGATCGCCGTTCTGTATCTATCTTAACGTAAGCTCAATAGACCATAGGTATTCTGGTCACGAACTTATCCCACATACAATGCTTAACTTTCTAGACGGATTTGATGAAGAAGTATGAAGGATTCCAGAAATTTCATGACTCGTAAAAACTTGTCAAAATACTGTTTTTAGCTCAAATCCCCCTCCAAATTTAATTAGAAAACATAAAATTTACATGTTTTAGAGTCATCAACTTACGCTTTTACTCGCGTATAAATGATAGAGGAAAATTTTGAGTTATTGGCCCCATCTATCTCTACTCCAAATTCAAGTGAACCATTATTTTGAGTTGTATCGAAATAACAAAAAAAGTCTAAAACTTGAAGAGTTTCACTCATACACGCCTGTGCTAAGGACCGAGGGAAAACACTTACCTATAGCTATATACATACCTGTTAGGTATATAAACATAATTATGCATCGTAATTCGTAATGGGCACAAACCAATCAATTACAAACAATGGTGTAGAACTGGAAGGTTGTCACTGCTTCTCCTTCTCCTTCTTATACGAGGTAGTGCGTAAAAGCTGTAGTTTTCAATTAAAAACTCTGTTGAAAAATTTGGCTGAAGTTCTAAGATTTCGATAATGCTCATCACTTTTTCCTCCTCAAAACGAAAAGTGAGTGTATAGGTTGCCAAGATACTAGATGCGAGTAAATGAGTAAATAGGTAAGTATGGGCCTGCTTGATTTATTATCGAATGAATATTACACTTTTTAGAAACAAACAATCAATCAATCAATCATTGATTGCAATGTATGTAAATTGTAAGCAGGTACTTAAATAAATGAAATACATTTATACTCTATTTATAAGTGTTATGCGGATTGAGTTCTTTTTCTAGTTCAACGAAGAAAAGCGAAATTTGACGTGTCTGTAAAGTTTTTCGATACTTGCTTTCTTTCTTTAGGTTTTAACCATCTCTGGAGCACAAAAAAGTAAAATACCTCGAATAGACTGATTATGCTGCAGCCAATACATAAACTCATTACGCCGCCTATGTTAGCTTGAATTTAAAATTAAAAAAATTTGCAATGTAATAATATACCCATTTTTCTCGAGAGTGATAACAAACTTGGTTCAAATAATGTTATCTGCATATTTACCAACTAATTCGTTGAATCGAATCATGGGCGAACGAATCCAATAATCGGCTGCTTTTTTTCCAAAATATATATTAACCACGGCGATGCTGCGAAGAAATCGGTATTACACAGTGAACTTAAATTACTAGTAATTAATAATCACATGGAATACTCGACAATCCACTCGTCAACGTCATCATCGTATACCTACTCTTTGCTAATAATTGTAGGATCAACTTTAGCCATATGTGTCCAGTTCTTACTTATTTCGGTTACTTGAACATCGTACGTCAACTCCAGACAAGATGGTAAACAATTACAATTCAGTTTTTGCATTTCGTCTGTTTGACTTTCATTTTTTTCACCATTAAACACCGAAAATCCTTTAGAAATAATTTGGAAAGGCACGGTATATTGAGTTAAGAGTACCTACAGATTTTTATAGTAAATTACAATGATTATAAAACGTATACAAACCAGTGCTAGCGGATTTCGAAACACACGTTCTACTTGATAAGCCGCAAACCAAGGTTTTATCATCTCCTACAACAACCAATTATTACGTAATTTTTATACTTACACAATGCACACATACACTGTATGAGTATTGTGTAGGTCTAGGTATGCGTATTATAAGCACTGTATACACTGTGTCTAATTGATTTCAACACACCCGAGTGTGACATTCCCTTTCATGAAAAAAATCTCTTTTTCATTTTGTGTGACTTCATAATTATGGCATAATGAATAATTTAAGACTTTGGTGACTCAAATTTTATGATTTAAATAATTTTTTATTGGTTACTTGATTGATTTAAATTCATTTCTTGAAAAAATCAACGGTCCAAAATTAACTGGAATGAAACGTTGAAAGTTTAAAAACATTCATAATCTTGTAAATTATATCATAGATAAACAATTATTTATGAAAAGAAATGAAATAATGAATACTTTTTTTGTGGATGAAGGGAATTGGGCGCTTGAGGGTGTTAAAATCAGTTAGACACAGTGTATATGTATTATGCCATCCGTTGAACTCCGAGCACTAAAGTGTCAAATTTTCTACTCTAGTAAAAGTAGAAGGAAAAAAGGTTAAAAGTAATAAGCAAAAAAGAAATGACAAATCATCTTTGCTACTGTTCATTACTCATTGCCAAAAAACAGTGTTACCAACATGTAATCACAACTTATTTTTTACAAAAGTAGGGAATTTAAAACTTTGCATTCGGAGTTGCATGGGTCGCACACGGTATCTTTTTCATGAGAAGTAAATGCACCAGTAGTGAACACATCCAAGAAAGTTGCCTCGCAATTCAATTTGTTAAAAATAGGAAAAGAAAGATAATGAAACCAGTTTTGCGCTAAATTATAGTAAACTGACTCTGGTTTAGGACAAACATTTGTTAAAAACTCAAAACCTCATTTTTTTTTAATGAGTTAAAAAAAAGGTCAATTTCACCAATAATAGATCTTTTTTTTAGTGATGTTCCAGTAGCGGATCACTCATATTTTACCAATAACTTTTCAAGAAATAATATTTTTAGTGGATTGTTGATGAACTTTTTCTAATATTTCTTTCATTTTTCAATCTGAAAAATCAGGAACTGCGGAGGGGAGGTTAAGTAC
Source organism: Phenacoccus solenopsis (assembly GCA_009761765.1). Lineage (NCBI taxonomy): Eukaryota > Metazoa > Arthropoda > Insecta > Hemiptera > Pseudococcidae > Phenacoccus > Phenacoccus solenopsis. Next base: position 54,213,082 of record CM019752.1, on the reverse strand, counting down.
CTCCACATCTGCCTCTTACCACCAGAATTTTTCAAATACCTCCACCTCCGCCTCCTACCTTCAAAAAATGTAATACCTCCTGGATGTATCAGGAAGGTACCTCAGAGGCACCTCCAAAAAGCAAAAAGTACCTCCAATAATATTATAAAAAATATTGAAAGGTAATATAATATTATACCTTTCAGTTTCAATACTTTCTATAATTATTGTAGGTACCTTTTGCTTTTCAAAGGTACCTTGGAGGCATCTTAGAAGTACTGCAGAGGTACCTTGAAGGTACACCTTTGAGGTACCTCCGAAGACCTTGGTTAAAGTGCCTCTACTCCGCCTCCTATCTCCGAAAAATTTCGCATACCTCCACCTCCGACAAAATGTTACCTCCAGATGGCCTCCTACCTCCATCTCCACCTTCGCAGTCCCTGCCAAAAATGCATAAAATTTAGTGATTCATTATTGGTACCTACAAAAATTAATCTAGATGTAATAGTTGATATTTGCTGTTCACCATTAGTAAAATGGATTTCGTTAGTTTTAATTGATGATTGGAACATTTCTGACATGAAATAACGGTTGAAAAGAATATAAATTTACGGAAATTATCCCCTTTTTGCGACGAATATTATTGACTTGGAGTACGATTCAAAATATATTTTTGGAAGTGAGTGAATAGTGTATAATTAGAATGCACTTATCTTAGTTCATTCATTAAATTTTCAGCAAAAAATCGTTGATTAAAAAAACGTAAAATCGACGAAATTTTATCACTGGTCCTTATCGTTCTAAAGTCATGTTTTCAAGTTACAAGCTATAAGCAAATGGTGTTTTATGACATTAGTCCACTGTAACCAACTTAGCCCCACGTATCATCTTAAAATTAGCTATTTGTGGTCAAAATGATCCCCTACTGGAACACCGTTCACTACTGGTACAATTACCTTACGTACATAATTTACGTACCAGACTATTATTATCAGACCATTGAGCCATGTTCCTGCTTTGAAGTAAAGTTAGTTGAAAGCCCGTTCGGAAATCGACTTATGCGCATGCGTAAAAAGCGATGCCGTGGTTGTTAGAATTGGGCGTGTCTAACTGATCTTGGTACCCCATTAAATCAGAAAGTACTTTTATTCGAAATTTAATTTAAACTTCTCGACTTTGAATGTAGAAATTATTCGGTATTAAATATTAAACTGATTCCTTACTAAATTTTTCTAATGCATTCTTCAGTTTTTAAAAGAAAGTTGTTTTTAATAGAGCTGCAAACTGTGGGGGTGCTAAAATCAATTAAACACAATGCATGAGAGGAGATTAATATTATGTGCTACTGTCCTTTTGCATTCTAAACACACTAACGGAAGCCTCTTTTCGTAGCACCCGTCTTCCATTTTCATTTGTTTCAGTTCATCTCAAATTCTCCACATACGCTAGCAGTTAGGACTTGAACATTTTTAGACACTTTAACCATTTATTGTGGCGTAAAAAAGAGAGAAAGAAAAACAAACTAAACTAAAACTAAAAGAAAAACAAAAATTCGTGCGATATAGGTAGAAATAATTAAGCAACCTACTCGGATGATAATGAGCAACACATCCGCACCACTCTAGAGTTTTGTTCGCACGACATTCTAATTCGCAGTTATTTAGTGTGTAAATTTTGAAAAACTTGAGCAGTTTTTCGTTTTGATAATAACACCCTCTACTAAACGGGTTCCAGCTTTGTAAAGAATCGGACGATGCGACGACTTGCGGATTGATGACAATTAAGCTGAACACATTCGGCTTAATGTATTGCGTGGATGTTGGATTCGGATAATCTATCGGATTGTGTAATATTATCTACAAATACGAATATGCATATTAATTTTATGTACCTAATTCATCTTGATAGATACCTAGGTAGATAAGTTTTAATTTAGTTGATTACCGTTAAACCTGTACTTGAGATTCCACACTGATGTTTGAAATCGCGAGTTCGTAAATCCATGGCAAACTTGACCGCGTCAAATACACTATCTCCACCAACTCGCCAAGGAGGAGTCAAAGGATGGCGATTTTTATACGCGATTTCCACATTCCAAAGATTTGGCTCGGTTTTTCCAGTGAAAAAATATTTATGTAACGAATACGTACTTAATCTGCAAGAAAAGTGGGAGTACGTGTAATACGTAGGTAGTACTGTGAGCGTATACTGCAAATGTCTATAAATAATAAATGTACCTGCTATGTGTGATGTCAAAATTCTCGTAATGTTAATACACTTATAGGCATTGTTGATACGTATTTAAAGAATACACAGTATACAGTATAGAGTTATGCACCAATGAACATACCTGCTATAATCCTATGCGTACACCGTCACCTAGATGGCAAATACATGCATGAAAAACGCCGTTCTTAGTTTAGGCATGTCTTACGTCGTCGGGTCGCTTCTCCTTACAAGGAGATTGCGTGCATCATCGCCTATATTTGTCGGCTATGTCTTACGAACAACTTACAAATATACTCTCAAAAGTTTAGCTGAATTAATACCAAATTTTGGTACTTACCATCTTTTTCGTTGCTTAGCATTCAAGCTCAATCTTGGAGTGTATCATCTATAAGCTGTTCATAAGACATGCATAAGCTTAAAAAGGTGTTTTTCATATGTGTAGGTACTTATTTGGCACGTATGAATAAAAATACGATACCTATCAGTGATGGTGTGCACATTTTATAATAATGTACAATGTACATACTATACATACATATGTAGGTGTTTGTGAAGGGTCGGTAGAGAAGTCTTTTATACGTTTTTTCGATAGAGCGTCGCAGGTCTTTTTTGATGGACCTCCCTAAAAATTGATCGCATTTTCGTATTGTATGTAAAAAATGCTGCAACGTGGTACCATAATCGTCTCAATTAATGCATAGACCTCCCTCAACATACATAATTATAAATATGTGAAAAACGTCGTCATGCTTTAGGCAGGCCTTTCTGCATTACACTTTTTTGTGCCTATTGCCAGAAATTGTAGTCTTTTGCATAGAATTATTTTGCTACATTCGAATCTATAAGATGCAGAATTGCTGTAAAGTTATAGATTTTTGAAAAATTCCCGACCGCCCTAGCTTTCATGGATTGATGAGACCTCCCTACCGATGCTAAATAAACAAGGGTGTGCATGTATGTATATATATACCTTGTGTCCAAGTGATTCGGGTACAATCAGCGAAAAAATCTCTTTTAAAATTATTTAAAATTAATTTTTTCAAATGCAAAGAAGTTATAATGCAGTTGAAATGAATTTATTAGCCTTAAAATTCGTTAAAGTAATTTTAATAATAATTTCTGGTATTTAGAAATGGTAGTTCAACTCTTATTATGTTATCAATAAACTGAGATTTTTGCGCTGATTGTACCCGAATCACTTGGACGTATGGTATATATATATATTTATGTACATATGTATTTGCTATTAGTATGTTCTGAGGATTTCTTGCTAAGTTCTCACAGTCTACTGGAAACTTTTTACCATCTGCAACTTTTGATGAGTTCTCAAAACAAATTATGCTGGTGCAGAGCAAATAATTCTTTGGTGCTACTTGTTTTCATTTTCAGTTCAAAAAAGTGTCGAAATCAAATGTAAAACTAAAAGATTTGAAGTTGAAATGACGTCTTAGAGTGTCAATTTGTGCATCTCTCTTCATCCTTTCAAGCGATACATACTGAAAGTAGTTCTGTAACATACGTTGAGGGGAGCAAAAGATTTATATTTTTGTATGAATCACGGTTCATAGTCCTCGTAGGTGGGTTAGTAACTGCATAATCAACAATATGCACTTCGACAGCTCATATTTAACTCATTTTGCCGCTTCACGCGCATGAGGACTTAAGTTGATATTCACTTGTATTTACCTCCATCAGTTCTTTATTATTGAGTTAATATAAATTGCAAAGGTACTAAAACACTCACTGCGACGATTGCGGGGTTTCTAAAAAAAAAAGTTTCCAGTTCATCTGTAAAGTAAGGTCACCCTAAAGTGGACCTCCTTCATATCTTGTCCGTTTATGATGCAATCTGCCGGAAAAAATCTTACTGTACCTATCAGTTTTTCATGGGGAATGCGTCTATCGTGAAAGAAGTCATGTACAAGCAAAAAAAAATTAGATAAATGTGAAAATCAAAATTACGATGTTAAACTTTTTTTTCCACATCAGTTTTTCAATTTATAATTGAAATAAAAAATGCATTGTAAATTTTTTCAAGTTGGGTTATAAAAAGTGCATTTAAAAGGCTATCCCACCATATGTTCATTTTTGATGATGGAGCTTTTGAAAGTTGTGGTAAGTTGATTTGAAAATGTTTCACCTTAAGCTCCAAATGTGGACCCCTATGCTATCATGAAAATGATGCCAAAATAAATGTATTTTCGTTCAACTTATTGACAGATGACGAAAGTATGCAGAAAATGGACACCCAAAAAAATAGAATGGGCGGTTCGATGTGTCGGTAGAGGTGAAAAAAAGATATAAAGTGCTACATGTGGAACCATGAAACATGCGATGCAATACTTGAAGATTGTTCTGATGATGCACAGTATACATGGTCCTATGGTTCAAATAATTAATTTCGATTGAAGTTTATCCGACAATTTCATTATTTTAAAAATGAATTTAGAAGGATACACATTACGCGCCCAAAAAAAAAAAGTGTTCTAAAAATTAATCAGATTTTCAAAATTTTAGACTTTCCTTCCATACAGGGGTAGCCAATACTCTCCCTTATCCACTGATACCATTTTTTGTGCTCTGAGGGAGTTTGAGGCCATTCTGGGGGCTCAAAAGTAAAAAGGGTCCACGAACGACGACCTTACCTATTGGCAAAGAAGGAAAGAAGGATGTAGGTATACACGTACCTAGGTATGTATATGTATAATATGTAGAAGTGTATACCTACGTGTACGTAGCTACCTACTGCTTACAATTTGGCGTACTGCGAATGGAAAAGTTGCTCCATCGGAATCATATTCAACGAATAACAAACGCCAGTTGACAAAATGACTGGTTGTAAGTACGTACAGGGGTTAGGTAGAGCATCGTTAATCCACCGAATTCGAATTATAAGCGACTCGCAGGACTGCACTAATTGCTACGTAAGCAACATCAATTTATTTGGATTAAAAAATAAACGAGTGATGCTTACACTGAAAAACCTTTATCTACACTTGGTGATGGAAACTTTCGATAGGTTTTTGCTATCGATAGTATCGTTGATGAAAAATATCACCATCTATACTATTGATAACTATCTATCGTTTTCAAATAAAAGAATTACTATTAAGAAAAATGAAAAAAAAAATGAAAAACTTCATGTGTGATTATTATTTTTCATAGGTAAGTTTTTAGACTTTTTACACGCAGAAAATTTTTAAAGAGTAGGAATAAAAATTTTAAAAAGTAAAAAAGTAAATATGGTTCATTATTTACTTTTTGCCAGCATGTAATCATTTTTGATGTTTCATTTTCATATTTCTGCTTAATAAGCATGAGCCAAAAGGCATTCACTGAGACTGTCGAAACTATCGGCGAAAATGCAAAAACGATATCGATAGTATCGATAGCCAAACGATAGTAAAAGTTCTGGAAAAAACTATCGATGATAGTTTCCATTACTACCTACACTACTCGAAAATTCAGAAACTATAAATAACACCAAAGTATTGCCTTTTTTTCTTATAAATTAAAAGTTTGGTTTACCCAAATTAGGAAAATTAGGGTACGCTGCGTCGCACTGCGCCATATCTGCAGGAAATAAAATTTCACTGCAAAAATCAAAAACTGTTACGACAGCTAATATTAGCATGTAATTTTCACACCAACCAGCTGCCTACTTTCTAAACTTATAAGTATTATTTCTGTACTTCACAGCACTATCGCCAGTTCTCGAAGAATTAAAAAGAATAGGTATTAGCATAATTTTATATCGGTGTATCAATACCTATATGGATGTACGTATAGGTATATACGTAGCTACTGTAAGCAATACCTTCATTAATGCATTTAAAACTTTTTTTGATCCAGCCTAAAATTTAAAAGAGATATAATGGGACTCGAACTCGATTTCGCATGTAGGTAGATACCTATGTATAATCGTAAATGCATGTTTCCAATCGGTTCTCAGTTCGATTCGATTCAACTTACAGTAAAAGCGTACCGTAGTGCTTCTTCTTTCAAGTAGTTCTCGCTAAAATTTCCATACAAGTTTGTAAAACACGTGATATCTACCAAATCTTTCACATCCCTGCAACCAAATATGGATACAATTTCGCCACTTTTGTAGAGATATAAATTATTTCAATAGGTATGCCATCATTCCGTTATTCCATTATATGTACACACATTACGATTTAATAGTTACCTAGGTATCTATGACGTGCTTAGATGATGAGTGGTAATTCAAATACGTACATATTAAGTTTTTCAGTTTCAACAGTTCTATCGATTTGTAACAATAATAGCAATGATAATTAAAGAAATAAAAAAATAAAAATGTAAGCAGCCGTGCTGCATTACTGTAACTGAGTTTTTAACTGTGACTTACTTAGGTTCGCAAATAACGCTACTTACCCAAGTCCCAAATCTGAAAACCTCTACCCTTTTTCTTCTGAAACCACTAATGACGTTAAATTTAAATTTTAGCATTTCTTACCGGCAATAGCTAATTTCAGCAATTTGAGGCTCTTAAAGTTATGCTCAAATTTTGGTAATTCGCCAGTTTACATTCATTTTGATCCAAATACAAAAGTGCAAATTCTAGCTATTTTGAGATGTATGGCAATTACAAAAAAGTGCCATTTTGCTTATCCAAGAAGAGTTTCTCAATAAATTTTGAGCGAATTTTATAAATTACTTTCGGCACTACGCGCGGGGCAAAAAATATGCATACCAAAAAATTGGACATTTGCCAAATGACTACATATGGTCTGCAATATAAAAATCTGAAGATTACAACCTCCTGCAACCTCCTCTTCCCTAATCAGGTAGACTGTAATATCTAGCATTTTTATCAAGAACCCAGCTTTGAAAAGTGTTTGTAAAAGCGATCTCCAAACATCACTTATCTGCAAATTGGAGGACAGATAGGAGCGAAAATGTAGCTACCGTATCAAAAGCACACATTAGGTTTTTAGTTTAACTTCTCTGGAGATATGGAAGATTCATGAAATTTCCTATAGTAATTTCCCTCTAAAAGCAGTTTTTTGCTCCAACTCCCTTCCAAATTCATTTGAAAAGCTAAAATCAGAATAATAGCTTAGTCACTTGGGCTCATTTTATCATACAAAAAATTACACACTAATAAGAAAAAAATGAATCTTCTTGAGAAAACTAGGAAAAGGAATAATGAGTAAATATCGAAAAACTTGACTTTTGTTAGGTGTCCCTACTTGACTAGAAGTAATGCCACGAGCGGTTTTCGGTGAAGTAGTTGAGCGTGCGGTACAATAGAATTCCGGCAAAAAAAGCTACAATAGCTATCGTATTTAAGTTGAAAACTCGACTAAAAAACAAAATTCCAAAATTACCCATAGTAAGTAACTAATTATGCGCATTTGGTCGGTATCAGTAAGGTATTGGTATATGTAATATGTAGGTACATAAATCATTTGAGGCAATTTTCGTTTTTCTTTTTCAAGCACTAAAAACTTATCTATGATGTTGGCATTTCTCTTCTTCACCAAAGCGTATAGAGTAATATTGTAGCTATCTAAATATAATAATGTATAGATGACAAATTGTAACGTAATACTCACTGCACAGTTTGCCAATTATTTGTGTCGTTCAAATCGAAATCGAGATGAATATTGCTTAATTTGGTAGCGTTAACTTGATTATCGCTACATAAAGTAATCGCTGGAAATGGTACATCCCATACGTGTAATTTAGCCGTTTCCTGGGTCAAGAGAATCTCACCTTTGTTCCAATAATCAACTAATCCAAAAGTTTGGAATGCGCAAAGTAAGAAAACAACAATCAGTACGGAAATCCAAAATATTCTGTAGAAAAATAAAGCGTTTTTAGATTCTCTGCAGCGCATTAGTATACCTAATTACCTACGTTCACATAAGTGGTCGTAGGGCAGGTCGAATACATGCCAATGACTGCTACTGAATCTTTTATACATACGATAAAATCATTACTGTTGCATTACTGAAAACACAATTCTAAAATTTTCATAAATTCCTGAGTAGAAATATCCTTCATTTACTTACGAAAAAGCACTAATTTTCATAGTTTTTTTCTAATACCTATTTTATTTGGCGCACAAGCGTTCAGCCAAGAAGATAATTTTTTAAATTAAATATAGACCTATTTCAACCCTTTTCTCAGATAGAAATCTTCAATCAATACGATATCATTTTTACCAAGGTTAGATATTTGTGTACATCAGTAGAATTTATCATATTTTATTTTAACCATTTTTAATCTTTTCAAGAGAAAATTCCTTCGTTTTCTGGAGAAAAATATACCTATTTTTCTTACAATTTTCGTCAACCCAGGTCATGAAATTTTCAAATTTTTGTATCCATTTTTCTTCAAATTTTAATAAATTATGTATATTTTTTCAAAAATTTCAAACCCAAAAGGTTTTCAATATATCTTGGTGAAGTTTTGATTTTTCTGATTTTTCAAGATGGAATTTTCAAGTAAGGAAATTTTTTCCCGCCTGGATATGGCACGCTGTGCTCTGGAATTCCATTGTGAAATAAATTTCAACAAGTTGAACAAGAATATTCTATATTGGTTTCCTTTATTTGGAGAGGAAAATAAGAATATACTACACGTCGTTAACTCGTTATCAATGACATGGGTAAAAATTATAGAATGTTACAATATAGGTACCTAGCTACCTACTTCTCGGTTAGCGATATGTTCTTTTCACATACGTATTTGAAACCATGCAAAGAAGTCACTGATGAGAACTCGCCGATATTTTCAAGTAACTCGCTTGAAAACTTTTTTCTGGCCATCTTAAATTTTACGCAATGCTTCACCATAGCGTTCGTGCGATACATATCGAAATCAAAGGCAAACACAATGAGTGAAATACTTACACCAAAATGTTTTATGATATAATTGTACAATAAAATAGGAGAAGTCGTTTCACATCTAGATAGGTTCATGTAAAATGTATTCGTTTATAACGAATAATCATTAGTATCAAGTATATGGGTATAGGTATAATTGAGTATTTGTTTCTTATTAAACATAAGCAGCGCGTTGCTTTCGATAGCAGCGCAAATAAACTTGATTGAATCCTTTTTACGGTAGCGCCGACTTCACTAAAAGTAAATTGCACTTACGCGTTTGCTGAGGTTTTTTTTGTTCTTTTGCTCGTTTACATTTATGTATTTTATTATTTGTTTGTTCCGCTCAAATTCTCATCCTCCGACAATAACTTGAGTAAAAGTGAACAGATCAACTCGAAATTTAGAGAGTAAATAGAGTAAAGTGAGCTTCTAGTGCTTGATTTGTCTTTGAAGTCGGTCCATCACGGGATAACGTGACGTCAGGTGTTTTTTTTTGTACTGTATAAAAAAATGAATTTTGAAAATGAGTAGTTGTAAACTGATTTGATTTTACAGTCTGTCGAATATGAGGAAGTGAATTTAACGTGGGGTCCCGTTTTCTTTTTCTTGAATAGCGTAATAGTCCAGTCAAATTGCGACAAAAACACGTGTTAACCGGGACTAATTGGGGGCCAAAGTTTTTTCTGCGGAAATTTGTAACTAATAGGGTCCGTAATAACACCTAACTTTTCCCCAGAAATCGCATCGTTGCTTCTTCCCCAAAATCCACATTTGTGCCACCAAAACTTGTTTTTTGCCAATAACATGCGTTCTAATCTAGATACAGAAAAAAAGTCGAGTGAAGAAATGAAGCTGAACAAATTTCCAACAAAAAATATTATTACACATTTTTTGCTCAAGTTGATACAATCGTGAGAAAAGGCTCTTGAAACGCGCCACTTTCATTGCACTTAGGGCAGGTGCGTAACGAGGACATTCTTCAGGGGGGGGGGGAGAAAACCAAAAATTGCCGACTAATACCATGAAATTTTAAACTTTACCAACTGTTGACCTTTTTTTTTTTTTTAGTCTTCAAAAATTTTAAAAATAGCTGTAATAATACCGCTACACTAAAACTCCGAATTTACCAACTTTTCAAAAACCAAGGGGGCTACGTCCCTGGTTGTGTGCTATACATGATATAAGTTGGCATCAGCTCGAATTTATTCGAGTTCTTATTTTGCCAAAAGAAATTCCAAGTTCCCAATTTCAACGTTGAACAATTATAAATTTCCCAACTTTTCAAAACACCTGGTGGGGAAGCTCCCCCTGGTTTTTCTAGAAAATTGATCTATTCGTAGTATAGTTATGAGTAGTATAAAATATAATGCAAAACAAGACAGGAAAAACAGGATTTTTCATATATACTAGAAATAGTTTGATAGCCCTGATTATTGAAAAAATAGGTAAATAATTATTTTCTGAAATTCAGAAGGCAAAATATCGCCCTTGCACACAAAAAATTTAAAAATTGTTTAAAATAAATTTTTTTGAACAATTTTTGATGCATCATAAAATTTTCTAACTTTGACCTAATTATTCAGGGTATAGATATTAACTTGAAAAACTTAAATTTGTTGGGTATACTTTTGAGATCATTTTACAACCATCAACCGCTATTCCTGATCGATTTTCGAGAAAAACCAAAATTTGTTCACCTCAGTAGTCATTTGCGCGATGAGAACATGAAACATTAACGTAACGCGGTAAGGTATATCAAACGTCGCGCTATGGCCCTATGCGCAATGAAAGTAGCGCGTTTCAAGAGCCTTTTCTCGCTATTCTATCAAATTGGGCAAAAAATGTGTAATAATATTTTTTATGGGAAATTTGATCAGCTTCCTCTTTTAACTTGACCTTTTTTCTGTATCTAGATTAGGAAGCGTGTTATGGGCAAAAAACTGGTTTGGGGGCACAAATGTAGATTTTGGGGGAGAAACAACAGGGGGATTTTTGGGGAAAAGTTGGGGGTAGTTATGGATACTATTTGCTGCAAGATTCCGCAGAAAAATTTTGGCCCCCAATTTGTGCCGGTTATAAACCTAATTTGTCTGGACTACAAATCTTCACTGAAAGACTCGAAATGTTGTTGACGAATAGAGTAGGTAGAGACCTTCAGAAATGACTAGCTATATAGAGTTGATTAAATGTGAAGTAATGTGACCTCCCGTGTGGTTTTCATAATTTCTTTTCACGAAAGCTCACACTTTTTCGGAAAATGAGAGCAAGGTAAGAAGTTCAATGATTGATACATTTTGTCCTATCAAAGTTTTTGTTTGATTTTCTATTAGTTAGCTTATATATTTACGAAAAATCAAAAAAACAAAACAAAAACAAAAAACCATTTCAACAAAGCTCAGAGAAAGTTGATCTTTCAACATTCAACGATTCATGGTCATAGTAAAGTGCACCGTTTACATATAACCGTACCTAGTTACTGCATGTGTTTGGAGTTGTGTAATATATCCATTTATAAAGCATCCTCGTATACTTTTACACATATATAGGCAGATATACTATTTCAAACCATTTTAAGTAACATCGTTACAGTTACTTCAGGATTTTTATCGAACGACATTTGATAACAATACGATATCATATGCATATCAATATCAATAGACCAATAGTATGAGAATTACATATGCTCAATGGAACTTTAAAGTAGATATAATTGATCTTTTCAATTCAATAAAAACATACTTATTTAAATATCATTATAAACTATACCTACTGATTATGTAGGCAGTAGGCACTTCCTACCTATGCCTATATATATATATATATAGTAAACGCTAATAAATACCTAAATATAGATTGGTCATACGGGTATCTTAACGACGAGTCTTGAATAGACGTAGACGTACCTATCAGCCTCGTCTATGCTTCTTCGCAGGTCGGTTGTCTAGAATTTTACAATGTTATTTATTCGGTTTAGGTCGTCTGAGAGTATGATTTCCAAATCTACTCGTACTAGATTGAAATTATTGTAAAACATAGAATCACTCGACATCACGTATCCTCACGTTGGATCGACTCGAAAAACTAATAAACTCTCGAACAATACTTATTCTAATACTCATCAAAGTTTCCAGTCAAGTTTTCGATATTGTTAGAATAACATAGTACAAGTTAGGCTTAAAAAAGATTACGTAGCATACCTATGTACTTGACAACAACGAACAGTACGTATAATACGAGTATACACCTAGCCTAGCCTTTTGGAATTTCCCTACCGCACACGACACTACTTGGCCGGGAACTGTTTGTGACATTACTCCCAGCCAAGCAGGGACACCTTGGCAACCAGCCTACATCTCCCCTGGGTTTTCCTTAGGCAGGTGTGCGCCCTCGCCCAAGTTCCACCGCGTCGGAAATTCAGCCATTGCTTCATCCTTTCCTTGAGAATCTACTCCCCGCTGGTGGGTTTCAATCCCTAATTCTTCTCCACAGCCTTGTCTGCGCGATGCGCTCTTCTCGAGTGTATGATGGTCTCCAGCCCTCGCGCCGCGCCGCATCTACCCTCCTTTCGGAGGATCCCCGCCGGTTGCCTTTCTGCCTCTTACAGACTATTAAGCCCGCAGGCGGACCAGATGTCGTACACTGTATGGGCCCTACTTCTGTCTGCTTCATCCCACCTTACTCCAAGCCGTGAAGCAAGGTAGGGAGGGTCTGCAATCAGTTCAGTGCCTCGGCCATGGAATCTGGTTGGCGTGACCCCACCCATGGTTCTCGTACCTAGCAGTACAGTAAAGGAAGGTAGGTATGTAGGCACGATTGAAATGATACAAATAATCGCTTAGATTTTGTTTATAATATTGTATTAACGTAAGTACGTCTTGGTTATAGTCGTAGTTATAATTATAGTTGTAGTTACCTAAATGCACATGTATAGGTACGATGTAGGTCTAGGTGACCACGTGCGCATATATAATATGTAATATAGTGTATAGTACGCTGTATATCGTGTAAATGAAGAGAAAACATATTGAAAAATCTGCATTTTGCGAACACCTTGTAGTTCACAAACGAATGAAATATTAATAACATTCCGTCTGTCTGCCCCCTCAAACGATTGTAGGTACGTCTATACGTACTCGTATATCGCTTATGTTATACATTCGTAAGTACGTACCGTATTTTGTATTGACGTCGTTATTCGTTAGTTGCGTGACTTTTTTTTATGGTTCATTTGTTTTCTATATACCGTCGACAACGTCTGTCTGATCGTTGGTGACTGAGCGACGCAACTTCAGTTTAGCTCATCAACAATTAATCGGCCATTTTCATCGAAATTTTCTCGTAATATATGCGAAAAATTCACCCGATAAACTAATTAGTATAATTATCTATCAGTAGCCAGCACTCGCTGAAGCATAGAGATGTGATGAATTCGTCTTTTTGAACATGCTCAAGTCACCGCAGTCAGCACGCTGCTTTGTTGGACGTCTCATCGAATCTGCAGAATATAGGACGGTAAGTTAGTTGCTGCACGCGCTCCTATGGAATACGTATGTAATGTATATTATACGACTATACGTATATATGTACTCGTATGACATGCAGCGGCGGCGGCGGCGGCGGCCGATAGCAAAAAAATTTACGTATCTAACCTACGTACAAAAAAAAAAAAAAAAAAAAAATCTGTATCTACGTATTATTTCGTCGATGAGACATAGACAGTACATTTGATATGTATAGTATGTGTTATGCATATAGGTAGTTATAGGTATAGATATCGCTCAATTAATATAACGTACGTATACAATTATTTTTGCGTATTAATGTACAATAGGCATATAGGTGAAAGGCTGAAAGCCTCGCGTCCAAATAAGTAGACGCGTTGCGCGGAGCGGCGCTACGCGACGCGACGGGAAAAGAAAGAAGAAAAAGATTTTGTCCGAAAATATACGCGACATCTTACGCAGCAAGAAAGAAGAGAAAGAACGAAAACGACCTTTTCCGTAATAACGAAATGAAACGAGTCAACGTTTACGGGGTAAGTTTGTATGTATACGTTGGGCCTGGGGCGCTGCGATCGATAGTAGTAGGCAAAAAGATTTGCGCAAATGCGGGCTGCCGCGCCCCATCTGACGAAAAAACATAGGATCAAATAGTCGCCGCCAATGAGAGCCACCACTCCCAGTTGTGAATTCGGATCGCGTACGAACGGTTCGCCGGGGTTTTTTTTTCAAACGAAAAATGATGGAATAGCCCCGCGATAAAATCAAAAAAATGAGGGGTCACTCGAGGACCCGGCTCACTAAAACCGGTTTCTTGCTTTGGTTTCAAATTTTTTGCGCTTTCATTTTAGGACCCAGGCACGGCTGGTTCCCCTTCGTACGAGCCGCGTAAGTAGCAATCGCCTACAACTAAATTAATATAATATAGTACCTACGTAGGTGCTTAAGATCTATTTGCGCTTTCGCATACTATACGTATACGTATTATGTACTATGTACGATGTACGATGTACGATGTACATTGTACGTCTGTATGTATGTACTTTACTATGACTGTACGTAGTATTGTCGTCTATTATACGCGTGTAACCAACGATCGCGTATTACATCCGATACACCGTATCTACTCTTAGCTCTACCCAATCTTCTAACGCCGCACTAGTAGCAGGTATTACGTAGTATATCGTCTTTTCATTCGACCAAATCTCTTATCACGTTCAGCTGGTTTAAATTTATGTACGTCTACGTGCCATTAACCATCAACCATTGCACCATCAACATCGAGAATCGAGTAATGTGTACGACTGTACGTGTATCTATAGGTAGTAGGTAGGTACGATAGTCTTCGTCATTGCCATACTTACCTGAGTACTTGTTTACCGCGGTTTCTTTCCAAATTTTTGCAATATTTAGTTGCTTACTCGCAGCTCTAATCTACGTGCGTACGATACGCTGTGAAGTGATTAACACAATTCTGGTTATACACGTACATACGCACCATACACATACGTATCTACGTATATATACGTATCACCTAGGTACCCATCGCACGGACCGTTATACGTAATCGTTGGTGGTGTGCATCGTAAACAGCGTTCCCTTTCGCAACGAGGAAGCTGAATACTCGAACTTTTGTTTTTTTGTTGTTCTCATTTCACCGGGCAATTCTCGAACATTTATCATCGACTCTAGATATCGTTGTATATTAGCAGTGTTGAGCACATGAATCCACTCATCTCGTACGTGCTACATAGGTATATACCCATACACCACCTATCATACATATGTAGTGTACTACGTACGTACATACAGTTACCTAAAACAAATAAAGTCGACTTATAAGACGCCATCCATGTCTCCCTCGCCTACCCTTCCCTTCCACGCACACCTCTTTCAATGCTAGCAGCATAATGAACCTAAACTAATACGTACCATCGCATCGTATCGTCATTACCTATACTTTATACTAGCCCTTTTACAAGAAATGCATTGCTCACTGCTTCAGGGTATGCAATATGCGCATGAATTACCTACAATTGTATAATTACGCTGTGCTTGGGCCCAGTTCGCAGTACTTACCCTATGCACGTATACACATAACTACATACATAATATGTACAGCTATCAAGACTATTTTAGTTTTGTTGACAGCTAAAAGTACATGCTGGTCTAGCGTGTATAAGTCTGTATCAAGTAGATACACATACAATCAATATTGTTGCGTTGCAGCGCCTACACAGTGCACATTTTTATTATTATGGTTCTTGGTTGTTAGTCGAAATCAAGATTACACAACTTCTTTTTTCATGTCCTAGATATACGTACCTAGAGCTACCTACCATATCGACTATCGTATACTTGGCGTGCGGTATACCAAGTACCACACCAACCACCATACGTATTATTTTGTTTACCTCCTTCGTCCTTCATGTAATATTTCGTTTTTGTTTTTTGTTTTGTTTTATTTTATTTCAACTGTAAACGTAGTACCTACGCGACTGAACTCAATGTGCAAGAACTGGCTAATCTTTAATGCAGTCAGACACATTTGTGTTCGTACATTAAAAAAAAAAAAAAAAACCATCACATCGATAGTTATACACCGAATCATATTCTTCGTCTCGGTTGAGATGTGATTTTCGTTTTCCCTTCTTAACAGATCGTAATGCTGAAATAACGCATAATTACAAGACATGTCACATGTCATACAGCTTTCCACTGCGAATAATTAATAGTCTTCTCATATTTTTATCATACTTACCTAGTACGTACTACGTATGTTAGTGATACGACATGTGTAGTATTGAAGATTGTGATTTAGAATGTGACGGGCGTACGAAAAGTAATTCGGTGCCTATTTTAAACACCCCCGCTCCCCCATGAGCATCCTAAGATGTTCAACCGCTTTACCTAAATCAATTCAAACCAAATACCTATACATACCTATCGGTTTTCTAGCATCGCTGAAGCGGGTTTCTTCGTACACACACACGCTCCTCACACGTACACATCATTACTTTCGTCTTCATTCTCTATGGGTGTAAAAATCACCTTAATACATCGTCTGCTTTACTTTACTTCAATTTATTTTTATTTTTTTTGCCAAATATTATTACTTACTTTTTAATTCGATGCCAATATTAATTGATTAATCTGTTGTTTGTTTGTGTTTGTGTGTGTGTTTTTTGCCATAGAACGCACGGAGGCGGAATGCTGGGTGATGTAAATATATCAGCTATTTTAGATTCCGTAAGCGCGAGTTACGATAAAAGAGTCAGACCGAATTACGGAGGTTAGTCGAAAAATTCGTTACTACCAATTAGGAAATAAATTGAAACAGTATGTATGTGCATTTACTTACCTAATTATTCAGATGAAAAGTTTAACGTTAGCTGGAGTGGACCGAATATCAAACGTAAAACTTTCAATAATAAGTGCCTACCTAATCTTAATAATCTGTACATAACTATATACGTACGTATGTACAGTCTACACTCTACATCGTACGATATTTCTGTGTAGCATGTGTATATTTATGTAAGTATTAATAATAATGTCGAACGTAGATATACGACGCGACGTACGTTCGTACATACTCGTACTTACGTACAGACACGCCTTTTTGCGACAACATGAGCAAGCGTTCGGATGCTACACAATTTTACAATCAGAGTTTCATTTATAAAATGTATTTTATAATTACCTTTTAAAATTAGGTATTGTTATTACGTTTATTCGTTTGTTTGTTTTATTACATTTTTTTAATTTCTCGCCGAAAGCGTTGTGGTCAGTGAACTTCCTCACTGGCGTATTTACTGCAGTTGTTATAGTTTATTTATAGTAAAAAAAGGCTGCAACAAAAGAAACAGGAGCACGAGCAGTGGTATTGTTTTATTCTTTTGAACAATTAGATGTACGATATACGATATGATGTTACCTACTTTGATCGCGTAGGTAAAGGCAAGGCAAAGGCTAGTATAAACGCAACGCGGATGCATAGTAAAACGTTACAAATCTCCCCCGAAGCATACATCAGCATAAATAAAAATGGTTATGTTGCGAACAATGACGAAGCATCAGTCAAATAGAGCCAATGAACGATGTGACAGATATTAGACTATATTGTACATTATTTTATCTCGCAACAGAGCCGATGCGGAGTTTCTTCGTTCCGCCTCCTCTGCCCTACCCCACCATAATTTTTTTATCGCAGACATGTTGTGTACGTAAATGAATATCGCTTCAATTTACAAGATGATGATTATCTTCTCTTCATTGTTGAAAAGTGGACATTGGACAGTCCACATCCATATTACGTAATTTGAAAACGGTTAACGCAAAAATCTGCTCCCTTTCGGGAAATACTGCAAATTTATAATTATGTTTAATGAAATCAAAATTACGACGATTGGCTGAAAAATTAAATTTTAACAAAAATTTTAGTGTTCATCGATGAATTTAAATTCATTTAAGAACGTGCGCAGCTTTTACGAGTGATTTAAATAAGTTGAAAGGTAACAATTTTTAGTAAATGACATTTTTGCGCTGGCTGGCGCCGAATCAAGCAAGAGGAAGGGTTATTCTCTTGAAGTGAACTTTAGTTCTATAAGGGCTATATAACTTACGTCTTCTTATTGCGAATAAAAGTAAATTTCTACAGCCAGAGACCTCTGTAAATCTATAATTTTATCATTGGGGTAGGGAACTTGGCTTAGAATGATTTTTTCCCGAAAAAAGAATCGAGCTCCTTTAGAAATAGGCGATGAGGAGTTACTCGTCTGCGAAATGTATTCATCGCACTACTGACATTTAATATCGTGATGCAAGTATATTACGCAATCGTAATAGTATAATTATGTACAACTGGTACATGAACTCATACATACTACGTGCTACCTAGGTACTTACTTTATTTGAACTTATCAATCAGTTACAGTAACATTAGTCGATTAATATGTAACGAAAAGGATGAAACGAGAACAAAATTTTAAAAAAAATAAAAAATAAAAAATAAAGAATAGTTATAAAAACACAAAATGTCGTAGTATAATTATTATTAAAAACCAAAATTTACATAAATATTCGACGTTTCGCCGTATCTCGACGGCATCATCAGAAACGTCATTAATATTGTTGAATAACATTCTGATATGACATGCCATAAAGTCAGTGGTGAATTTAGGATTTCGCCGCCTCCTCCAAATTTCACTTTTTTTATCATTTTTTGTCGGCTCTTCAACGTTTTTGAAGAAAACATCTGGTTTTTTATGGGTACTTTTTTAACTGCTTCTTCGGTTTTTTCCCCTTCGCTTCTTCGCGGTACTGAGCACTGAGCATCACTCAATGTTTCGACAGCAATAACAAGAGCAAAAACAAGAGCAAGAGTTGGAAGATTTCGTCTTGATTCGTTGTGGTAGCTGCACGTTAGCACGTTAGCCGATTTAAATGATGAATTAGGACCTCGTTTGAATAAATAACGCTGTTTAACAGCCCAGTATAACGTAGGCTATACAATTTACTGCGATTTAATGAATGCGACCAGACACGCGATGCGACAAAATCACGCTACACGCTAATTCGTACACGGCGCGGCGCGCACACTACAGGGTGCGCGTTAAATCAATCCCCATCGTATACCTACTAATTACCTACTATTAGTATATTCACGAACGCGACTTATACTCACGTTAGACTCGCTATTCGCTTATCAGTAAGTTCACTTTATGACCATACCTCGAGAGTCACTCCTGGGCAAAAAGTGCCGCGCGCCGGCGCCGACGCCGTATATTTTCTGTTTCAATGATTAAATTCGATGCATTCTCTCGACTCGAGCCGCGATGACATGAACAAAAATGTGTACCTAATTCTTCGTTATCTCCTCTTCTAAACCTACGCACTCTCCAGCAGATGAATACGCACAGCAGCAAAGCGTCTGAAATCCCATATGAAATTCAAAAATACAAGGAACATTTTTTACAGAGGTGAAAAAGCAGATATTGACGTTTAATACCTCCGCCTCTAATATCACCGGCAACTGAAACCATCGGAGGTGAGAGCTCCTTCTGACGTCCAAAATGTGCCATTACCTTCACATTTCCAAAACAGCACTCCTCCACAGCCCGAACGTTATTTCTTAAAATAAAATTCGATTTTAAAAAGAATACTAGCAACGAAAGCAATGAAGCAAGAAATAACTATTATAAGAAGGTAATGAAGATGAAGTAGCGTAAAAACTATTAATACGAGGTAGATACATTTATAATTACGAATGATTATTTTAACCCAATTCGCCTTTTCTTTTTTTTTCCTCCACTACATTCTGTTCATTGATTTGTTGGGTACGTTTCACATTTTATTTGCATTCTCCAAAGTAATATTTTTTATACATTAATTATAAAGTAATAAAACAATTCAACTCTATTTTTACCCCTGAGCCCGTTAGGGGAACTTTTATTTTAAAATCTGAAATGTATAAGTATAATGTCAGTGAACTCGACAGTTTCCCAAGCAGTACCATGCGTATAACCAAACATGGAATTGACGCATTCCTTAATTGAAAAAGCAGAACTTTATACTACTTGGGTACTTCTTGAAAAAATAATTTCCTAGTTAGAATCTCGAAAATATATATATTTGAATTTTTTGTATAATATGTGAAATAACCTACCAACTACCTTGCATTTTTTTTTTTTTTAATGCGTGAAAAAGAATATTCTTTAATATTTGCCGGTGCACGATAGCCGGAAGTGGGCCACCTTCGCACTTACATGAATACATTAGAACGGAGTCATCTCCTCAGGAGAACAAGAACCATCAGGATAACATTTATAATAATCTCAATATTATTTCGCAAAGTTTCGGACCTTTTGTTCCCTTTTGCGAAGCGTACGCGTGTCGAATGCGAAAGTTAAAATGAATTTTGAAAACATTACTCGTTCTTAAATAAGAGAATATTGACGATACGTGGAAATTATTTTTTTTTTATTGAAAAAAATCGCTTTATAAAAAATTTGCAAAATCACGAAAAGTGTTCCTATTGTGTGTAAGTGTGATGTTTGTTCTTCAGGCTCTCTTTACGCTCTTTTCGCGTTCAAAAGCGTGATTGCAAGATGTGACTCACGTGATGACATTTTTTTTTCCTTATTTCACAAAAATTTCGAGCTTTTGTTCCCTATTAAAAAATGGGTATGATAAATTTTAGGTAGCGAACTAAAAAGTTCGATGTTTTACATGTTAACGAAGCCGAGAATCGTAATGCGATATTGTACCTACTTCATTTGTGTTGTGTTGAAAAAAGTGACTGTAAAATTTTTACAAATTTCTTACACAGCATCGATATATCGAATATTTTAATTCTTGTAGCGTGGGTGCAATGAAAAGTAAATAGTGAGACAATGTTGTCAATTAGTTATGAGGTTCAAGTTTCTCTTTTTTTTTCTCCCTATTTTTATAGTTCGTAATACTAGTGCACTAGTAAAAGGCAGGTATTCCGGAACGCCATATTTGTTTCATAGAAGTTCTTTGTTTTTTCAACAACAAAAAAAAAACCTTGGGACTCATTTTAGCCATGTACCATATTTTCTTGGTTTAGGTATGTATGTAAAACCATTCGAATGATTGTCTTTTATTTGATGATTGATGAAATTACAGCACTTGTGACATGGAACAAATATGACGTTTTGGAGTTCCCCTTCATAGTGCCTTGGTAATACGAATAATAAAAATTAAAATCATTGTATTTATTTTATAAAACTTTTATGGTTGCGGAATTTCAGCAAGTGGGCGTCTTGTACAAAATAAAATGACGCGAACACAGAAAATTAAAAGCAAAACATACCCACCACGACCACTACCACCACCACCGCACGTAGATCTGGTACTCGTATCGGACATCACTGCAGCTTGTGTCCATGTTTCATGTTTGATGTTCGACGAGTATGCTACGAAAACAATGCGCCGCGTTGCTTTTGCTATTGCCGCTGCCATTATGGTTAACGTAACCGTAATTACGAAATTCGGAAATGAAGTTATAATATTACGATACGCTGTGTACGTAGTTTAAATCATTATACATATGATATATACGTCAGCAATTGTTTAAACTAACCTGTACCCTGCTCTATGCTTGCCTTAGCTATTCAGCAAACCTGTGAACGGTTTGCGAAATGTCATGTTTTTGTTTTTCCAGGTCCACCGGTTGAAGTCGGCGTTACCATGTACGTGCTAAGCATAAGTTCACTGTCTGAAGTGCAAATGGTACAAATACCTTTTAAAAAATTTCATTTCATAAATCGTTTTACCATTAACCATTATATCTTTGAACGTTTTACCTCTTTTAATTTGCTCTTTTATCATTCGCCCATCGTAGATTGTCTGAATAGTTTTTTTTTCTCTATCTAACTATCTATCTATCTATCTATCTATATACATATCTCTCTCTCTCTCTCTCTCTCTCTCTCTCTCGTTTTGTATGTTTTTCGTTTATCAGCATTTAGTTAATTTATTTACTTATTTATTTCCTTATTATTATCGTCATTATTTGTTTTGTTTTGTTTTGTTTTGTTTTTATTTCTTTTTAATCATCTAGAAATTGCCAAGTAAATTCTGCGAATACTTACTTATACTGTATAATGTAGATAATCCTATCGAGTATAATATAGAACATAAGTACTTATCTACTTATTACGTAGGTATCATTTATCCGAGTGCAATGTATTTAATCGTACATTATTAGGTAATTTTTATACACCGCATCCCTATCCCTTCACACCTGTACATACATGTATGTATTGTGTAACTGCGTGCGTAAAATACCTAGGTATCTGTAGATTAGGGCGGAACGAATTTTTTACTAGCATTTTTGCCATCTTGTCTTCAAGAAGTAAGCAAATTTCGAAGAAAAAACATCGTAATTTTTCTCTGCCGTATTTTGGTGAAATTCAAATTTAAGACATTTTATTTTTCGGTCATCGAACATATTTATTGAAAAAGAATCGAACGTTAGCCAAAAAAAATTTCAAAAAATTTTTCTATAAAATTCGCGTATGTCTCTTAAGGGCACAAAATACAACTTCGTATCATTAGCTAGCTCAAAAAAAAAGAAGAGAAGAAAAAAGTTTTTTAAGCCAGTTTTGTTCCACTCTATTTATTGTAGTAGATATCGTATTGGTTGTTGTACCAATAAAAGATTTTCTATATAATACCTACCTACTGCTTAGTACCTCATTGCTAACCTTAAGTAGGTAACTTACGTATTTATTGCTCGCAGGTAGGTAGCTAGGTATTATCGCGTACTGTAATATGATAACAGAATAGGTAATGGGTACTACTGTTAACGTATCGATTGGTGTAATTATAGAAAATAGTATTCATAAATGTGTACCAATTTACTGCAGAAATTAAGGTCTCCTAAAAACTACAAGTGCCTGTAAGCACGTATATGTTGCATTTGAATTATTGTAATAATACTTCCGTGCATTTATATGTATTAGAAAGATATCTAAACAATCACTTCCCCGCTAAATTCTTAAACATTTCTTCAAATGCGTATAACAACTGCCTTCGTCCGAATTAGGTACTTCAAAATCCTAGCGAGAAATCTCAACTGAAAGAAAGTAATTTGAAAACTTAATTATTATTGAATACAAGATAGGTAGGCACCTATTCAAATGATGTGTTCGTTTATGTCAATTTACTTATGAAAGCACAATAAATATACATAGTACTCGTACGTATTACGTACGTATACCTACAGGCATACTAATAAGCATAATACGTACGATATAGTACTAGGGGGCTTCGCTCGAATTGCCTTCTCGCCCCTCCGGGGCTCGCCTTACCCTCCCGTACATAGTTGTAGATTATATGTGTCTCAACAAAAATGGTATTTTTGATAATAACTCGACTATCATCATCATCATCATCATCATAATATATAAAGCTGCAAGGTAAAAAGTCGAAAAAAACCCCCGAATTTTTTCTATTGCACCTAGAAAGCTAATTTTTTTTTAATCGAAAGCTCATAATGTGTACTATTAGTAAAAAATCCGAAACTCCGAAAAAGTAGACCCTAAAGCCCCCAAAATTTGAGATAAATTTTGATAATTTTGGTTTTTTCAACTTTTTACCCTATATGTCCGCGAATAATAAAGTAGTCGCGTTTTTTTACATGCCATTTTAAAGAGGATGAAATTCTGAACATTTCGTTCGCTTATACTTATATCCTAGAACTTGAACTTTTTGAGATATTATGGTTCAAAGTTTCGTAACACGTGCTCTTTGTTTTATAGCGAAATAACTCGAAAACTACGCATCCTAGATACGTACTATAAGCGATAGAAATGTCGAGAATTCAGTCATCTATAAGATGGCATACTTCATTAGTAATAATGATTCCAAAACTACGAAAAAAGGAAGAAAAATGTGGAGAAAAAAGCCGCTCGGTTGGAGTGCGTAGGAAGAGTGTGTGTTAGTGTTGAACGTAGGTGTGCAAGTGTGTGCGTTTAGCATTGACATTCGCATTTTTACGTAGATTTCTATCACTAATTCAGCGATATGATGATCGAAATTCTCAAATTCACCATCATCTTTCAAGTCACATAAAATAAAATTAATTACTCGAAGTATGTGCATTTAGCATTGACGCGTTTCAACTGCATCAAAAATCAGTGTTGCAGTCTACTAAAAATCATCATTTTTTAGCTGATTAGAAGTTTTTTCAACTTTGTTTCTTTTTTCAGTTCATACTCTAGGACTCCACCTTTTGAAATATTGCAATCATTTCTATTCGAATCAAAAATCGGTGTTGCAGTCTACTAAAAATCATCATTTTTTAGCTGATTAGAAGTTTTTTCGACTTCGTTTTTTTTTTTTTAGTTTATACTCTAAGACTCCACTTTTTGAAATATTAATAATTATTTTTATTCGAAGTTTCGAAACGCGTGCTTTTTCTTTTAATGAAATATCTCGAAGACTACGCATCCTAGATATGTACTATGAGTGAGAGAAATGTTGAGAAATCATTTATCTATTTGATAGTATACTTCATGAATGTGTACTAATTTCAAAATAACGCATAAACAAGTAAAATGTCTAGGAAAATTCGTAGGTGTATAAGTTTATCGGTGAAACCTTTGACCCGTTAAATTATATGAATATTAGTATTTTTTTGCAATTAAAAAAATTAATATCTGAGTTCTCTATATCTCCCAAAAACTGAAAAAATCTTTTCAAACAATCCTTCAGATATCATCAAGCTTTTATCTTTCCTCAAATCCACCAAACATAAAATGGCTGGAAAATTTTCTCTTACGCGCCTCTAGCCCTGAGCTGTACATGGTGCAGAAAGAAAAAAATGCATATAATAATAATAATAATAATAATAATAAATATGATGCTATAAACGAAATTATTTTGAAACACACGATCAAAACATCAAAACAGAAATAATAATAAACGAACGCTAAACCTGCTATATGGTGCGTTCGCTTGGCGTGGATGCGCACGCATATACATGCACTACAATATGTAACACAACGAAATAACGGCAATTACAGAGGCGAATGCCCTTTCCCCTCAGTTAGACATGCCCAGCAAAATAAAACGTTACATTTTCAAATTTTTCAGGTTTTTTACTCATAACTCGGCCCCAAATGCACCTACATGCTGCGTTATGGGCTCATTTGAAAGAGGATGAAATTTACAACATTTCCCTCGCTTACACTACGTATCTAGGATTTATAGGTTTCTCAGAATTTTAATGTAAAGAAATAAGTTCAACTTTGGAAACTTTGGATTAAAATTCTGAGAAAGCTGTAAGTCCTAGATATATAGTGTGAGCGAGGGAAATGTTGTAAATTTTATGCTTTTTCCAATGAGCTATTAATGAAGCTTGTAGATATATTTGGGGCCAAGTTAGAGTCAAAAAACTAAAACTTTTAAAAGTTTGTCAAAGCTAAGCTCAAGGTTTGGGGTCTTTAAATATTTTGATTCGATTACCTTGTAGTTTTCCCTAAGAGAAAATTTTATAAGGAATGTAACAAAAAAAAATTAGCTCTCAAGCTATTATAGGAAGGGCTCAGGACTTTTTTTTTGATTTTTCGGGTATTTTTTTCTTGCAGCTTTATAATATAGATGTAGGTAAATACATAATTATATTCCACTATATCTACCTAAGTAGAAGGTACCTGCGTAGGTACATAATTAAGTATGCGTACGTATAAAATGTAATTCAACTTTATTTTAAATAAATCCAAACAAATAGCACTAACAAGATCTTCGATAGATGTAGCAGAATGCGTAAGAAATGAATAATTTATTTCGCATCAACTAAACTTTTTCCGGCTCCCTCTCTTTTCCATTTTTTCGGAACTTTTTTGTTAAAATTTACGTGTTAAAAAAAATATGTCGTCGAAGCGAAATACTAGATTCAACATTAAATTTTATACGCCTATATTTTACCCAATGAAGGAGTTGGTCATTGCGAAAATTTTATTGATTTTGTTTCCTTCATCAGCTATCTGAATCAACAATATTTTTACATATTTGTACGTTTTTCTAGGTGGAATTACAACGTTTCCTTTTAATTACAGAAACTCGTAATTAAACTTATTAAGCAAAGTGCAAAAAAAATTATTTCCTTATCTCGTTCAAAATTTTTTAATTTAAAATTTTCGATACATTTTCACCGCCTCTCTCACCTAATGATATGCCTTGCCAAAGAGTCACTTTAAGCGCGAGTAAAATTGTTAGTTTCTTTTTCCTAGCGCAAAATTTATCAAGTCCACGCGTGTACTGTACACTGTACACCTTTATGAGAAATTCGACTTGAGCATCCGAACAGTAAATAATGCTGTGGCAGCTGCCCACATCTTCTCATACTCCCCTTACAATACTAATATACACTACTAAGTTACTCTGTAATACGTGTATTTACAATAGCGTAACGAAACATTTTCACCCTAAGGAAATTGATATCATACCGCCGTTATTTTTATTTTTATTTATCTATTCGTTTATTTTTTTTTTTTTATAGGCTCTTAACCACCTTCCCCTCTTTCACTCTCTCTTCCTCCTGTCCCTCTCTCTCTCTTGCGCTTTCTTTGTACTCATTTACAAAATAAACATAAATATAAATATAAACAGTTTCTTCTTTCTTGCTAAATTAAAACTAAATTTTAAATAAAAACTTGTCTCTCGCGGAATAGTAGTCCTAATAGTATGCGTAAATAATAGTAACCAGGTATCACGTATGTGCAGATACTTGCACGCTGCACATCCGTGTTTGTCCTCAGCTTTACTCAATAATTAAATCCAGAAGAGATGAGAAAGTGTAAAAATATGTTATTAGAAACTTGAAAAGTAATAAAAGTACGATTCATTCTATCGATGTCCTAAGCTCTGTAAAGGTGACAACTTTATTCTCTAATTAGATCACAGATCGATTAAAAATCTTCTTATAAATTTCATCGAGAAAATAATTATTTTTGCCCAGATTTAAGTACAGTCTCTAGCTGTAGCATTCATATTTCGTAGAATTTTTCTTTTCTTCAAGTTATGAGTTTGAAAGTAATGAAATTATGTTCAATACCTGCCTATGTAAAAGTAACGTTTGGAGTGTAGGTATTTCAAAAACAAAACAAAAATAAAATACAAAAAAAAAGCGTTTCTCCCATTTTCCACCATTTTATTACAACGCATCACCTTGAAGTATTTTAATTTTTTTATTATTATAATATCATTCGTTTCGAATTGCAATTATCAAACCAACGAAATTTTCTGCCAAATAAAGCACCAAACTGCGATAGCTATTGAACTGAAGTCATGCTGTCTTGTTTTGTAATTCATGTATATCAATTACATACATGTTATTGTAAGATAAACAAACGAAATGCAGTTCGTTTAGCAATTATACCTACTAAACTACCTACACCTTGCGAAGAAGGGTATAGTGAATGAAAATGATTTGCAGGTCCGCCGGTAGAAGTTGGAGTTACAATGTACGTCCTCAGCATAAGCTCTCTCTCAGAAGTAAAAATGGTATCTATCTGTTCTACATATATAGATCTACGTAAATTTTTTTTTCTCGCAATTCACACACTTATAGGCTGCCTAACCTATTAGTGTGTTATTTTATCAGATATTCATACGTATTTAGATGTACGACGTACAACGTACGTTTAGCATACCTATACCTAATTGATCTTTATTCGAAGATACGCCTATACATTCATTATACTCGTATGTATGTATTACGTAAAATTATGGTAATTTGCCAAATTTAATCGCATAACGTACCTACCTTTCACGATTGGTACACATAATGTACAATCGAATCTCACATTAGTAGCCTGTCATAGTGCGCTTTCATACATAGGTTACTTATTTAAAAAAAAAATATGTATAATATATTTATACAGTAGTTACACGTTACCTAGCGTATTAGTACACGTACGCATACACGTATTAATATACCTAGACGTACCTATATTTACTTACCTATTATCTGTAAATATGGGTATTAGGTACGTTTTATCGTAGGCAATAAACACACCAACACCACCTCACGTATTACATATTTTATGTTTTTCTAGTCGTGATTCGTGACTATAGACGTAACGTGTAGTAGTGATCTGTTTACGTACAAGTTGAGAGATGAAATGTTTGTTCGTTGTTTTTTTTTCTGTTTTTTGTTTTTGTTCTTTTTTTTTCGTTGTTTTTGTTTCTTTGTTTTTCTTTTTTCTTCAAATTTTTCCTTCTCTTTAATGAAAAAATTTTATGCTATCTAATGACCTTCTAAAATACTAATATTCAGCCGAGAATTCTTATTGAACTTTTACTTCATTCTTATTTTTATGAAATTTTAACCCTCTAATGGCACACATAAAAGTAATTTAAATTAGAAAATAAAAATTTTGCTGAGTCACTCAAGAAATTGAAATATAATATGTTATTGTGCTCGCTGAAATGTAGAATTTCATTACAAAAACATTGCATAATATCAAAATTGAAGGGGCAGCATACATAGGATAGAATAGAACAATTTTTGAAAATTTATAGCTCCTTCAATATTGAAGATAGGCAATTTGTCCTTCTGTGTTTTTTTCTTGCAAATCGTTCGAACTACAACATAGCATGGTTTTATTATCAATTTTTGCGACCTGAAAAATGCAATGAATAATTTACATAAAAATTCAGAAGTAAATCTGCCCCTTCAAAAATTGATGTATGCAACTGACACAGATTCCCAAACTGAAGAAATTGTGGCAACATTCAACTATGAAGGGTGCACAGGGATGAACAGCCGGTTACGCCGGAGCGCAGCGAGTTTGTATTACCGATGGGTGAAATTCACCCATGTGTGCCAATTAAGGGTTAAATATCTAAAGAAGAAGAAGAAGAAGAATAAAGAGTGGTTAAAATTTTATAAATATATTTTCTCGAAATTGTGCAAAAAATACGCACTCTTGTACGCTATATGTTACCTACGTAGGTATAGGTAAAGGTATAGCATATCGACTATCCTATTGAACTACTACATACCTGCATGACATTTCTTACCAATTATGATGTATGATATATTACATGCATATCAATATCAATCAATAGTATATCGAAATTACAGTTCTTCGGGAGTTTTAGAATAAAATCGATATCTTCAATTTATCAAAATCAAATTTTAATATCACACTGATGTTATATACGAGTACAATGCAAAAACGTACCTTGTTATTGACGATACTGTGAATATTTTATACTAAAAAGATCATAATATGTGTACTGTGTAGCTTTATACGTTTGTCGTACGGGTATAGTACCAAAAGTTCTTAACGCATAAACATTTGATATAGGGATTTTCATGGTTCGTTCTCATGGACTCAAACAACACCCGATTCGTTACAAAATCTCTCGCAAACCAAAAATCGATAAATCGTACCTAACGGAAACGTGATTTTATTTTTGTTCATTTATTTCGAAAGTAGGCGAACCATCATAATATTAAATCGAATGCATGTACTCGTATTGGTTGTAAGTATTTGATCAGTTTTTCCATCTCTTCTGAACAATTCACTTGCTGCGGTTAAAAGCTTTTGGTTGTAGTACCTACCTCGATATGTTAATATAAGTATACTTGGTGCTTACAAACGAAGCAAACCCTACAGTACTACATAGTTATGTAGTGTATGCGCAGCTAAGTTATGACGTCTCGCTGTTATTTGGAGACAAATACCATTTTCACCCAGTTATCTATTTAACAGTTATAGCAGGTATTTGTCGTTTATTGTCAGCAGACTTTTCATGCACTTATGTTAGTATGAGTAAATATAACAGGCGCGTAGAATTTTACCTATATTGTAGGTACAACGAATAAATATACAAATGAGTGAAAAGAAATTTTATTAGGTAGCGCGATATTGCGATAAAAAGAAATGAAAATTCCTCTCGCAAATTGCAAGGGTTACGCTTACGTAATATATGTACATATATACACATATATATGTTTTTAATTATATATGCATTAATAATTACGTTATGATCAATACTAGCTAAGTATAATTTTTTTTTCTTCATCATCAAATGACGGTAGCACTCGAATAATTCGCCGTATAATGTTAATAATGCAAGTTTCATTCAAGTTGAATGATTACGTTGCATTTGTATCGAATAGGAACAGAAATTTTTTATTTCAACTAGCCAGATACCCCTACGTACCACCCGTACCCACGTAGAGTCGTGTCCACGTAATTGCTAAACATTGAGTTATTACGACTATCTACCTAGTACCTCTACCTGTACCTATTTCATATCAAACCAAACTGCTCGTACACGCATTGCTAGACCTACAGCTATACGGATACAAATATTATGGCAATTGGCATCTCCATACGTATAGTGGCTAGATTTTCGGTTACATTGCTAATTTGGATTTCAGGGCCTCCCGTGGAAGTCGGCGTTACAATGTATGTTCTCAGTATCAGTTCAGTCTCCGAAGTATTAATGGTACAAAAACCTCATTCTCTCCTTATAAATTTTTTATTATTTTTTGTTCGTTCGTTCGTTTGTTTGTTTGTTTGTTATTAAGTGTATATATATCTATTTATATATTCGTTCTTTTGTTCTTTCTTTCTTTTTTTTCTTTCTTTCTTTCTTTCTCTCTCTCTCTCTCTCTCTCTCTCTTTCTCTTTCTATCTTTCTTTCTTTCGTTTTCAATGATTTTCAAGTATTGACGAGCATTGAAAACTGATTTATTTTTTCTGCATATTTATTCTTATTATTTTGATTTTGATGATTTTTTTTTTTAAACCAACCATTGAATAAAAAAAAAAAAAAAAAAAAACAATCAATTGAAGTGTCGAATTGTGAAAATTTTAGATTGCGTTCGACTTGTCTTCAAGATCTTTCACAAAAAGTTCGCCACAAATTATTATTAAGTTGATCTTTTAATGTTACGCTCTGGCTCTTGACATTCCATTCGTAAGGACTTTTTTCATTGACATCGTCGTGCAGATTTTTTATTCCGAAAATTTTTGAATCTTTTTAAAAGTTTTGAACGAAAATAAATGATTTTGTGATAGATTCTTTCTTCCCTGATGTTTAGCGTTCACCTCTTCACAAGTATGTAATTATTACCTCCTTTCAAGGACACAATTTCGGATATGTCATTCTATTTTCGCCTATTTTTATTTTTATTTTATTATTATTATTATTATTTTTTTTTTAACGTACACAATATATAAATATTCGTATATACATTTTTTTTTGTGTTCAGTTCTACATGAATGTTTAATACCAATACATGCAATATATACTTACGTGATGAAAAGGTTTTGGCAGTACAAACGCTTGTCTGCCAGTTTTTCAATGACTACCGACCTTTACCAATGGAACCTTATAACGTTCCGGAATTGTTTTTATATATTGCTAGGCTGCATGGCGTTCCTAACAGTTATATGGTACATAATTTATAGGTTTTAATGCATAATTATACTGTATTACTTAATATGAGCGCATTACCTCGATGTGATAAATGTGAATGAAAGAACCATGCTATAACTAGTGTGTAATATGAGAACTTTTTTAAGTAACTTAAACGTGAGTAGGTACTTACTATAGTTACCTATTGCATTAAGCAATCTGTTTTTAGGTAATTATAATCGTAGACTGAATACAACGTCGTAACGTCATATACATGCAATATATTACACTAGGTACTACCCGCATAGATTAAATTTTTTTGGTGTATAGCATTATATCATGTAGCACTATAGCTCATATAGGTATCTAGGTATATAAATTATGATTATTGTCAAAAGTTACCTATTATTACCAATGGGTTATATTGTGGAAATATTTTCATCCTTTTTTTTTTTTTTTTTTTCAAAACCTGTTCAGGTACCTAGTGATTAATTCGCTCGTTAAAATCACATTTCCGCTTCGTTCTGGAAAAAAGAGGATACCTGAAAAAATTTACCAAAAAAAATAAATAAGAACAGTAACAAATTCAGACTAGTCGCAGGCACTATAAATTAAAAAAGAGCTTGATACGTAAATAATAGGGATAGGTATAGGTATTTATAAGGTATATTGTATAGTTAGCTTATATACACATCTAAAATTTCCGAGATAGTTCGTAGGTATATTATTTAATTATTAAATTTAACATACCCGATCATAGAAGAATTCCCAATTTTTAGACAAAGTAAGCTTGCTGTAATTAACTTCGTGAATGCTTGGCTGCTTCAAGGAGATGCGAGTACTTACACAGCGAAATGTGCAATGTGCATAGTTGCATACCTATTGCCTTACTATACGTATTTGTATGTCACTGCATCGCGTCCGAATATTATAATACGCGTATCACTTTCCAAACTTTATACACATAGTCATTTCACTAAACGTACTCAATACCTTAGGTAGTACTAGTAGGGACTGATAAAATTTCATTATTTGTATCGGGGTATGTATGGGTATACGAATGCGTTAGCATGAGGTACTTTCTGGAGACATCGTTTACTCAGTTTACAGTTGATGCGATGAGTGACACCTGAAGGGGATGTGGGTTGGAGTCAGAACCCCATTAGTACAAAAAAATATGTCAGGCTATACAGAGTTAGCGATTCAAGCGATCTCTATGCTGGATGGATTTTAAATTGTGCCAGAAGTGGCATAATTATGCCGAGTTGGACACATCAACCACGAAACTATGGTACTTATTCAAAGAATGAGGAAAGAGGCAAACAAAATAAAAGAAAGAAAAAAAAATACAAAAAAGTTGATTGAACTTTTACTCCCCCCCTCCCCCATGGTGGAATCCTGCGTACGTACTCGTATTCGGATTCCATTTCAACGAGTATCTCATGAGTCGTAGGATCTGTGGCAAAACCAAAGAAATCAAATTCCTACGAGTGCTAAAAACATCACCTTGTGCATCTTTTCTTATATCCGTTGAGCCTCTTCAATTTTCTGTATTTACTTACTCGTTAGGTACACCGCTAGACCTACAGTTCTTCAAACGTAATGACAACGAAGTCAATCATTCGAGCGCACTTTTTTCTATTCTTTTAATTTGGCTATTTTTTTAAGTCCATTAAAAAACGTTCCAAATTTTTTTGTCTATCAAAACTTACGAGTCCCCAGAAAGTGTCCCATGCAAACCAGTACTGTATGTATGTATATGTGTATAAGTGCCTAGTGCCTACCTATGTATGTATAGGTATACGTAAGAGTTAAAAAATAAGAATTAAAGTCATATGGTATTAACTTTACGCACAGCTTAAACAGCAGTAGGTATTTACAGCAGTGTTGTTTCCGTATCAGAAGTTGTGTTTCGTATAGTAGATGTGCTTTTCGCGAATACATAATATTATTATGCATACGTATAGCGTCGTAGTACGTACAGTAGATATCGAACATCATTTTCATCCTCAAATCTAAATGCGTAGTCAATAGTTGGCCAGCCTATACCTGCATTCTAATCATTTTTATTTGTATAAGTTTAAAATCCATCAAACGCATTCACCTTATATACATAGCATATTATTATTATTATTATTATTATTTGATCGATCGCATGCGTCTCATATCGTAGTTGAAAAATGCTTTTAGTACATACTCATTGTACACTTACTAAGTTATTTATAGCTGATAAAAATAAATAGCGTAGAAACGAAATACTTTTTTAATAGGAATGTATTCGTATCTACATTATGTACCAACTACATAGCAATGCTATTCTGTAGGTATCTGACGTGATTACGCTACACGCGAATATACGAGTAATGCCAAAGGAAGGAGGGGAGGGGGCTTCATCGACTTCCGACTCGCATTAATCCTTGAATTAAAATTTTTCCGTATTGAATGATAAAAATTCTCCAAATTTAATGAAAATCTTATTATCAGCATTATCATTATTATTATTATTAGGTATTAATAATAATAAATAAATTAACATTAATATAGCGGAAAATTAATGCTTTGAATTTAAAATTCAACTATAAGATACGAGTTTTTATTAATAATTATTTCATGCAGATTCGTACTTGTATTATGGCATTAGTTTTACGCATGAACGAATATTATTGCAAAATTGTTTCATATTCATTTTGATATTTTGTGTTTTTTTATGTAAAATTTAATTTTTATCCTCTCGCATGAGTACATAAGTGCATCAGCAAAAACATCAGAAAATATGTACTGATAACTATCGTGGGTACATAATGTAGTTACCAAAATTACACGTACAAAGCATTTTGGCAAAATTTGAGCGCGAATTAGGCCAGTAAGTATCGCTTACTGCATACAATATAGTATACGAATACTTCCATACGCTGACCTTGAAAAACTCATCGTATGCCATACTATGTACTAAGGTGGCTACAAATAAATGTACCTATATAAAAATATTCCATCCTTGAATCATGTCAGCAGAGTTAAAATTTGTTTTGTCTTATAAGAAAATCGTTCCAAGTATTTTTCACGGATTTTAACGCGACACAGTAAATGAGTGAAGAACTGTTTGAATATTTCGCTGTCAAAAATGAACTTACCGTAGTTAATATACGCAGTATATACGATGGGGGGTTTAAAATTCTTAAAAAAAAAAGAGAGAGAAAAAAAGTTAAACCAAGTTCCTACCAAAGTAGAGATGAAGAAAGCTTGTCAAAATAAAATTTAGGATGCAGATCGTTGCCAAATGTACAATATTTTTACAAGGAAGCTCTTTCCAACATGGAAAAAGTACCCAAATGGCGAAAAGTGACATATAAGCTATGAGAATCCTTTTTTATAGTGAAAAATTATGGAATTCAAAAATTTCGTGTTTCATTAATACTTACCTGTAATTTTTATAATATAATACATAGTAGGTATGTTCCTTATGAAAGTGGTATTTCCATAGTTTTCTAGTCGTTTATTACTTTACTGGCGTTTTCTATGTCAGCAAGGCGATTTCTTCCACTTTCAACTTAAGCTCAGGGGCGGATTGGCCACTAGGGCAAACCGGGCAAATGGCCGGTGCGCCGTTGCCGTTTGACGCCGACCAGCGTCGCAAATGCCACCATCAAATCATCTAAGATATGAATAAAGTAGAACCAATGGCGAAGTAATGCTTGTCTCTAGTCATCAAATAAAATTTTGTTATATCTTAAAAGATAATGACTGAAGCAGCGCCGCAGAGGTCTGTGCTGTAACCAAATTGGCGGTAGCGGCATCACCTGCGATTTCCTCCGGCGGCGATGGTATCCAAGGGCGTGAAGGGAATAAAAATTTTCTAATCAATATTTGTCAATTTTTTCGTTTGATATAAACGTTTGCATATGGTGTAACATTTAAAAACCACGAACTCCGCCAAAACAATTTTAGCCGCGAAGGGTTTAATTTTGTTAAATGAAATTAATAGGGACGATATCATTGAAGCGGTTGCAAATAAATCAAAACTTGAAAAAAAAAACGTGAGCAGCCATGCTGCATTTATTGGAGCTGAGTTTTTAACTGGGGTTTGTGCAAGTTTGGAAATGAGATTCCTAAACCATTCACGACTTCAGGCCACACCCAGTACCAAATTTGAAAACCCCTTTTCCTAAACCATTTTACAAGTTGAATTGGGAACAAATTTAGCATTTTTTGCCACGGAATAATCATGTGAACATATATTTCTCAAATTATAACCACTCATTGAAACTTCTCAAATTATCTTCAAATCGTTGAGATCCGTCATTTTATATCCATTTTAGCTCAAATTGAAAAGATCATATTCTAGTCATCAACTAACCCTGCATTCGAAGTTTGATCTTTCGAGTTCGATTTGATGACAAAATATGGAAGATTCATAAAATTTCCTACGGTAAATTCTCCTCCAAAAGCTGTTTTTCGCTCTAACTTCTCTCCAAATTTACTTAGGAAGACAAAATTAGAACAGATTAGGTACTTGAGCTCATTTTATCATATGACTCCGCTATAAAAAATTTTCGACATCTCGCGTACCCCCAACACATTTTGAGATCAATTAACCCCTCCTCCTTCCCTCCAATATTATGTGTGAAGGTGAATTGGAGGTATAGTATACTTCTTATCGCCAATAATCATATAAGTTCATATTAATTACATTTTTACCAACTTGAGGCTCCTCAAGCTCTACTCAAAATTTTGATAATCCTCCATTTTGAATACATTTTGATCCAAATTCAAGAGGTCATTTGTGGTCACCAACTAACCTCACACACAAAATTTGACCTCTTTAACTTGATTTGGTGGGGAGATATGGAAGATTCAAGAAATTTCATGACTCAAAACGTCCTCAAAAAGCCGTTTTTTGATGTAACTCCTCTCAATATGCACTTAGAAAACTGAAATTTGGATATGTTAGTGTCCGTGACTCACTCTTTCATATGAGATCAAGAACGAAAAGTTTGAGCTATTTGCCTCTTCTCCAGCCCCCCTCAAAATTTGAGTGATCCGCCATTTTGAAATTTATCGAAAAGACAAAAAATTACTTTTGTTAGATTTCCAATAAGAGTTTCTTACCAAGTTTTGAGCAAATTTTGATGAATACCTTCCGATGATACGCGTGGGGGAAAAAGTATACCAAAAAGTTGTACATTTGCCAGATGACTACAAATGGTGTGAAACTCAAAAATTTGAAGGCCCTACTCTTCGCGACTCTCTCTTCCCAAATCAGGTAGGCTATTATAGCTAACATTTTCAAGTCGAAAACTCAGTTAATAATATTGATTACTCGAAGCATTTAATGCAGGTACTCTCATCGGAACTTTATTAAAGACACTCCCCCTCCCCCCTGCGCACTAAAAAACCCACAAAATTAGGTATTCGCAAAACGGCGCCGCTGTAGCTTAGATTTGCCCGGTAAAATTTTAAGCCTCAATCCGCTTCTGTTTAAGCTCCAATCGTGTTAGGCGTAGTATAACACATTCGTACATGGTTCAAATATTCAAATTAAAAAAAAAAAAAAAAAAAAAAACATAAATTTAGTGATTTTGAAAGAATTATTAACAAAATTAAGATATTGTACTGATGAATGGCATTTTTGTAAGTAATAGTACGCAGTATACAAACACGAATATACGTACATATGATGTATAGGCTGCTATGTGTACATTCGTGCATTCTCATTGGTATGCATACGAAACTATAAGTACCTCCAGCTATTGAGCTTTTCGTGGAAAGGCTTTCTACTTTTTACTCGTACGTACAGGTTTGTACAGTTCGGCTACGACTACGGCTACGGCTACGACTAGTACTTATCGTACTCCAACACGTAGGAGCGTAGGAGTAGCAGTAGGTATGTAAATGTACGAATATAAGACATAAATGAGTTGATACCGAAATGAAATCGATTTTCAAAGCTTTTTACCAGATACGTATATGTATACGATATGTATCTACGTCTAGAAACGGAATACGATTGGTGCCGCATTGCGTTTTTGGAAAAATGCCAGTGTTGCCAGCTTTTAAAACAATGCCAAAGTTGGCCGAACAAATCAAGTTGTATTTTAATGTCGTTTGACTGCAAAACTTAATTACCATATCGTTGTACATATGGTACGCTGCAAAATCGTCGTCGCGTATATACGTATTCGTATAGTATACTGTATACGTACAGTTCTGCGCTTTCGACTTACGGGTCACAAATTCATGCCTCATGCCTGCTACGAAAGAACTTCGATTCGTCAGTGTAATGTCTTCACTCTTCAACGATGGAAAGTTCACAACGTTAGTAAGGCTAACGAGTGAAAAGCGATACTTACTGGCTGCCAAGATGCGGACTCGTCGAACGTTTTCCTCAAATACACGTCACGTCAGTACCTAGCTACCTAGCACCTACCTAGCTCAATTAAATCTACTCGTCGGTCTGTACCATTGTAGGTACATCTACATACGCGCTATGCCGATTGCAGTCAGAGCTGTAAACAACGCGCACAATTATTCCCACCACGCCGTTTCACCTTGAATCTTTTCTATGCGCATTTTGGATTTTTTTTTTCTGAATTCATCTTTTTCGTTTTTCTCCTCCCTTTCGTGTGCTTAAATATTGAAATCTTAAAAACCTGAAAACTCGATCGCTCAATATCGCTACAAATGGCGAAAAATATCGTCGAATCTCTCAAATTTTCATCTCACCTCGTTTTATTGAATATTCTCCTTACGCCTATTTTAGGGTATTCTGCAATCTGCGATCTGCATCACAGTCGCAGAAACTCAAATGAGGTCATCTGTAATGTATACATACACTAATACACTACCTATGCTTTATAGAAACTACAGAGCGACCGATATTAACGAATTTCCCAAATTTCCAGTCTTACGAGCAGGTTTACCTACCTGGTCACGACCTTTTAAATTTGCTAACATTATGAAACATATAAGTATTTTTGTATCTTTACCTACTTATTATACATTAAAAGGTAGCAATGTGTATTGCATACGTTTAAAAAATTCCCATTAGTTTCATTAATGACCAGGTTTTACGTATGGACTATCGACGTGTATAGGTTGGGAAAATGTTCGACTGGTCTACACGTCGCGCCGGGTACAGGTACGTCTACTCGATACTTACATCGGTATCGTCTGCGTGTACGTACCTATGCCTTCATGAATAAGGTATTTCTCATATAATACATAATAATTACGTAGGTATAAGTAGACGGTACGATTAGAGTAATGTATCGTGATTTAAAAAAACGATTAATTTTGTTCTTTGTTTTTTTGTACATCGCGTAGGATTTTACGTTAGACTTTTATTTTCGTCAATTTTGGACCGATCCCAGATTAGCGTTCAAGAAACAACCGGGAGTGGAAACCTTATCGGTTGGCTCGGAATTTATTAAAAATATTTGGGTACCAGATACTTTTTTTGTGAATGAAAAGACTTCGTATTTTCACACAGTTACCACTAATAACGAATTCATCAGAATACATCACACAGGCAGTATAACAAGAAGTATGAGGTAAGCATTATGACTTCCATAACTTAGATACACATAATATCATGTACCTAGCTGCGCTACTACCTACTTGATAGGTGCCAGCCTAACGGCTAATACTCATCGTTTGCTTCAGATTAACCATTACCGCTTCGTGTCCGATGAACTTAGAATATTTTCCTATGGATAGGCAGTTATGTCATATAGAAATTGAAAGCTGTAAGTATGCACATACGCACATATAGTATAACAGAAAGAAAACCTTTTATATAGCGCCAATACCTAGGTATACTTAATTAGGTACGAGTATATCTACATCTACGTAGTACAGTACGTACAACGTGCATTCACGTTGAAACCTCTATAGGTATTAAATATGGCTACAGGTATATATAGCATATACACATGTACAAGGTGCATATGCATAATTACGTATATCGAGATAATTGATTACCTACGTAGGTAGGTAGGTAGGTAGGTAGGTAGGTAGCAGGTACATATTGAACATGCTCAATTGTTCAACAACCGCATACGAACTGGTGCATACATATAAGAGAGGTAAACGTATGATCAACCTACCATATAAAACAGACCTTTAATCCTGCTGAAAATTTCCTATTTAATACGGAACGGCAAGTGAGCACTTCTCTAAAACTATTCGCAATTTTGTTAGGCACGCCAAAAAGTAAATAAACAATGAAAAACTTGAGTAAGTCGCTGTAAATACTTAATTTATTAATGTGGACAAAATGAATACCACGACGTTGTCTGCTTGT
Source organism: Phenacoccus solenopsis (assembly GCA_009761765.1). Taxonomy (NCBI): domain Eukaryota; kingdom Metazoa; phylum Arthropoda; class Insecta; order Hemiptera; family Pseudococcidae; genus Phenacoccus; species Phenacoccus solenopsis. The sequence continues at coordinate 54,173,303 of CM019752.1, read as the reverse complement.
AGATTACTTTTAAGAGAGGCCCGCTTGTGGATAGGATTCAGTTGCGGATAGAAATTTTTTTCGAAAAATTTGTCAAAATTCTGGTAATAGTTGTATTTTGTACCTTTCATTAACCGCATGCTATTCTGTTAAGAAAGAACTTACTGTTAATGGAACTTTTCAACAAAAATTATCGAATTAGGTATCCTCTTCCACAAGCGTATCTAAATGGTACAAGATGAAATTGAAAAACTTTTTAAATCCCCTAGAAATGTTATTTCTTCCTAGTACTGCCTAAAAAAACCATAAGAGCCGTAAAAAATGTGAATTCTAATTGCCTTTTTCCATATTTAGATACTTACTATACTGCAAAGTAAAACTTGAAAAATAACACTTTTTACACTAAAATTTTTCGTTCATTTAATATATAAAATCCAACACTAATTATTATAGGAATAAAAATAAACGAATATTTCATTTTTTTTATTTAAACATATAAAAAAATAAATGTAATTATTTATTTATAAAAAAAATATATATTAAATTAAATTCTAAATTTACCTGTTACCTGTTAATGTTCAGCTGTGCCGTATCCTGCAACTGGACCAGAGGCACGGGTCTTTGTAGTTATTAGTTAGATTTGGGAGAGAAGATTGGAGCGTTGTAAGAAGGAGATTAACACAGGAGCATTTTTGAGGATATCTGGAAGTGAGTCTGGAAAGTTCAAAAGTCGACGCGCGTTAGAAAATTTTGAGCAAGATGTTATAGAATGTGGGGGACGGATAGTATTGAATTACATGATGGACAAATAGGAGGGTCATCATTGGTAAACAGGTGTTTATGAGTGAGCATGGTGTGACCAGTGCGGATACGGCATAAGGCTACCTCCAGTCGCCTTGATAGGTTGGAGTTGTCTTGAGGTTTATGCGGTGGGCCAAGTTTATGGCATAATACATATATGCAGGATGTCGCAGGTAAAAGCTGGAAGTAAGGGAAGGGGTCGCATTTTAGCTGCGTCCTTCGTAGCTTGATCGGCCTGTATGTTGCCGGTGATTGTGGTATGACCCGGAACCCAAGAGACTGTTAAGTCGATTTCATTTTGTTGAACCATGTGGATGATTTTTCCTGCCATTGGGTGCCTTTGTCCAGTTTCGAGGGCTTTGACCGCAGATAGAGAGTCTGTGCGGACTAGCACTTTGTTTCGTCGATTTTCGCGTACTTCAATATATTTAAATAATTTAAAAATATTAATTAATCCTTTCGTACTAAATATTTTTTATTACACAGTTTTATTATCAATTTTTTTTTTTATTGACTTCTCGAAAGAATTTCGGCATGTGCCTTATGTCGCAGATAGTTTACGTGATGCAGAAAAAGGTACTACTTCTTTATTTTCGTTTGGTCGCTATTAGGTGGTAGGTATACAAAAAAATTCACAACTGGCACATTATGCGGCACAGGTATACTTTACCTTATTGATTATATCTGATTTGATCAGAGAACATGTGCCCAATGGTTTGCAATATACATTCAAAAACATTTTTTGGTTCAAATAATTTGATGAAGATTGTCAATTACTCGTATTTTAATCAAATCAGATCAGACTGATATAATATTAAATATTTTATAGGTATCTGAAGTGATAAAGCTCTGAAACAATCGAATTAAATCTAAACTGATCAAATTGGTACATAGGTAGGTACCTATCGAAAAGTGGACTTGAAAAAAGGTGTATTAATCAAAATCTGTACAAAAACATATAGATGAACAACATTTTTGAAATCATTTGTCTTTAAAAATGAAGCTATAAGCATAGATTAACCATACATAGATAGCCCACCGGTATATCGAATTTATCACTCATAAATGTTGAAAAAGGAGCCAGAAAGTTTTTTATTAATATCTAGGCAAAAAATTGAGTTAGAGTGTTCGGAAATGGCTTATTCGAAAGAGCTTAACATTTTATACATGATTCAATACTAAAATATTATTGCCATCGATGTGAGTCTCGAGTTATTTTAATAAAACTAATTCATTTTTTAGAGCGCTCTCTGTGAATGAGCTCCAGTATCTACTAAGAATAAATTAGACTTATTGCTTGGTTTTTTGCAAATATCTCAAGAAAGAATATAGATAGAAACTTTACAAGTAGCTCATTCGAAAGAGCATAAAATTTTGAATGTGTTTCACTATTAAAAAACAATCGTTATTGATTTACTTTTTGAGATAATTCATAGTAAAGTAAAAAAATCGTTTTTCGAAATTAATTGCAAAAGTAAACGGACAGGAGTAACTTTAGAAAAATTAAATGATTCTCTATTCCAATCTCTTTAAAATGAGTCATTTGCAAGCCCTATATCTTGAATTGTTTCCAAGATATTAGCAAAAAACGATTCCAACTCAGTTTTTGAGTGATAAAAATTTAACGTACGGTGGGCTATCTATGTACTATAAGTAAAAAATATATCGTTGGAAAAAAATTAGAATATTTAAAAAATGGCAATATTTCTATCAAGGAATGGTAGCTGAATGCCCTGGGGTAAGGATTTGGATGTTAGAGGTTCCACACTTCAGTGCTGCTGAATCTTTCTTTTTTTCTGTTAATACATATTAGTTAATTTTTTTCCGCATATTTTGTCTTTAAACCCGCAACATTCATACTTACATTTATCTATATTTCTATTTTCAATTTTTTTTTCAACCATAAATTCAAAGATTATCTATCATTTTATGGTATTATTTCTCATTACATCAAATTATATGAAACTAAATACAGTTGTTTTATCCTACATCAAATTAAATAGAGACGCTTTTCTGATTAAATTTGATCTGGTTGGTACTCCCTTTTTTTTTTTTTTTTTTTTTTTTTTTTTTTTTTTTTTTTGATAAAATTTTATCAACTTTTTTCCTTTTCTCAAACTGGGAGCTCCTGCTACTTGCTCGCTAAAATTCCATGTCAAGATAAGTAAATTAAAGAATAACAAAAGAGACGACTGACGAGGACAATAAAGTGATGAGATGCTTTTGACATGCTTCACTGGGATCGTTTAAACGACAATAACTAAGCCGCAATTTTCTGCTTAATAGACTCTGCCTATGTAAGTGCAGGTAGTTACTAGCTGGGTACTTCGTACTCAAGTTAAAAGTGCGTATCGCTGTTAAACCTTTGTTGTATGGTATATGGTATGCGGTATGCGGAATGTAACATGAAGCATGCAATATGCACTTTGCTAATATTATGATTAAACTATCACCTACACTTAATTAGGTACGCAGTATAGAATTTATCGAGCAGGGTATAGCTTAAATATCAAGACATCTTGTATGCAGTATGTACTCGTAGGTAATTAAACCATTACAACAAATTGGAAAAAAAAACTATAATGACAATAAACGTGCTGTATAATTATGCTACATGAACATAGATAACATGTCGGTTAGGTGCTTAGTTAGTGGTAAAAATCAGTCTTCAGTTTTGCAAGTCTTTTTCTTCAAAGCATCTTCCTGCAAATAATTGAAACTATATTGTATGCCCCTTCACTGTACTGTAAACTATCTTTTTTCTTTCATCATATTAAACGTCAGGCTCGGATCCAGCAGGCGAGTCACCGAGAAAATCTCGGTGGGCCGCGAAGTATTTGGGCTGATTGAGGTAAAAATTGGGCCATTTTAATTTCCAAACTTCGATGAAAAAAAAAAAAAGAAATTTTACGAATCCATAATTTGAAAAATGATAGAAAAAATTGGGCTGATTAATACTAAATGGGCCATTAAAAATGGGATTTCTCGGTGGGCCACTAAATTTTCCTATTTCTGGATACAGCCCTGTAAAACGTAAAATTAATCACTTTTTTCTGCTTGCCTTTACTCGATCAATTACGCAATTAAAATCACGCATCAGCATACACTTAATTTTATTTCCTCGTGCTACGTAATTAGTCATTATTATAGTGCAGGCAACTAAGCAATGAGGCTAGGTAATTGAAAAGCTGTGGCTCTTACAAAATTTTTTTTTTAGTTGCAAGATACAAGAATACCGTGCGTCCGATTGAATCCCATACCAATAGGCAAAGCACCAAATTACCTTCTGAAGAACAACCAAATAGATATGTTTTGTTGGTTACACTGATTTCTATTTTCACAACCAATCAGAACGCATTTATAGCCAGTGATGTAACGTGAATGTATTTTGAATTACACCGATCATAAAAGTAATTTGGTATTTACGTTGTATTGGGTTCAATCGGATGCACGGCATGTATACTTGACAATAATTCTTGTACGATATACGTATATACGAAAATTATTTAGTACATTCTTTGACTGACGTGAGTTATAACTCGTACTCTGCTGTTGTTTTATTATTATTTTTCTATCATGCACTGTTTACGCCGTATTATCATAGGTACCCTTACTTGAAGTAGGTAATGTTAATGCGTAATATAGCACTGGCCTCATGAAACCGATTTGCGTTTCAATCAAAACTAGTTGTTTTCGGTAGGCGAGAACTGCCAGTCGAGGGGTAGGGAGAGCTGGCTCATGCGGAGGCGATGAAAAGTTATCTTTATTAATCATATGTTATTACGTACTTTGTGAGAGCTGCCTAATTTTAGTTAAATACACAATACAATTGTTCCATTCTCAGGTTGTACCACTATCCCAGACCAGGATTTACATATTTTGGACCATGCGAGCTGGCCTTACTTGCTCGCACTTAGTTTCGCCCCTGTGCGACGTAAACAGTACATGCATGAGATGTATTAGTAACCATGCAATAACACTTTACTTTAGGTGCCTATATATATTGTATCTAATTTCCGCTTGAATAAAGAATATATGTTAATATCAAGGTGAAACTAAAGGAAAAAAAATCCCTCAATTTCTGCGAATTTTTTTACCTTGTTTACTTCAAGTTGAAAAGATCTTCACGAACATTTCAAGTCGCTAGTGATCATTTGGGAGGAAGTGTGCACTTGGTGGTGTTGTTTTGCTTTCTTAAAAGACGCGAAGCGAATATTTGTCGGTAATTTTCGAGCTGATTTGAGACCATATTATTCAGGGCTCTACCACTAAAATGAAAGATATCAAAAATAGCAAAGTTCATTTTTTATTTTTCTGAATCACGAAATTTACCATGCCTTATAGTTCTATAATAAATGCCACAGAATGGATTATTCCGATAACTTTGCAATTTTAACATTCTGATGCGATGGTAAATCACCGAGAGTTCTTTCGAATACGAATGAAAATTACATATTTGCCGTATTAAGCATTCCAGATATCACTTTTAGAGATTAAAAGTAGGTAACGTAAAATGTTATTTGTTACTTTAGGCTCCTGACAAATAGTCGCTGGAGTTTCAACATTAAGTGAAGATAATTTTAAGCTAAAGCAAACAATCCGAACGCATTAAAATTGAAAGACTTTTTTTTCAGCTTCACCTTACCACGCATGATAACATATACACTTATACTCGTATACCTACTTATACTAGTGCAATACACGAATACCTATCCATAGTTTACGCAACGCATAATACGAGCATGTTACGCGCAAGATCCTTCAATCTGTACTCGTAGTCGTACATACGTAGCTACATACTTGGTTTAACATTTGGGACGAAAAAATTCAGCGAAATATTTTTTTCGTGCATTCGTTTATTTCAAATGAAGAAAACACACACCGTCTAAGTATTTTCCGTCTCGGCCTATTTATTTACCAATACCAGCCCCAATAAAAATTACCCATAAGCTCGAGATGAACGACGATTAAAGGATCTTGCGGTATACACGTGTAATTTGGTAATTCGAGCAATAGCCGGAGATGAACGACGATTCTTCTTCGTTACGGTGAATACCTTACCTTTATGAACGTACATAACGGAATTTTTGTAATTCGAATGATAATCAATTCTAATACCACTTTTTTTTTTAGCATTTTTACGAATCGGTCTCTCCCTCCATCCCTCCGAAACTGCACCGAAAAAACGTGCCCGGAGTCGAGGGAAGACTGAAGCCAGCTGCACTTAAAATGATCACGCGAGATCCACCGCTCATCCGATTACGTGTAGCAAATTACATTCACGTTCGCTCTCAACCTCCACGTCTATGGCCGATCACCGATCTTTTTTCTATTTCTATTTCTATGTCTATTTTTATTTTTATTTTTCCTAATCATTTTTTTCTTTTCTTTTCTTTTCTTTTCTTTTCTATTTTATTCTTTGTTTTATTTCAATTTCTTTATTTCTTATTTATCGACGCTTCCGTATGGTACTCTAACACGCTTTCGTGATACTTCACGAAGGTCTCATACGTCGTTTCTGCTTTACGTTATTATTTGAATTAGATGCATACTGTATCTACATATAATACATCATATTACGTAAAAAAAGGAGTAAAAAAATAATAACCATTAGCAAATGTGGAGGCAGGGAAACGCAGACGCACGCACTTTCACTCGCAAAATCTCAAACAATATTATAATTATTATATAAGTTAATCGGTGAAACAAAAAAATAAAATTATAAAATAGAATAAAATAAAAATTTGGAAATATTCGCTTTTACATGCTGTGCAAAGGCTGCAAGCGCAACTAGCAAGTATAGAAAATTAGCATAATTATGTGCGTAATATTACTTATAATTATGCTTTTCACCGTTTTTCTTCATCCAAACGCGTTAATAGAATTGCCTATCGTTTTCGCCGTATTTCCTTGGCGTTGAAAGCTGTTAATAAAATTGCATAACTAATTTGCCGTGCTTTTTAAGAATCACGACATAACGAAATGCGATGTACATAAATGCGAATAGTAAGTTAGATACGAAAAAACAATTATATTTAAAATAAACCAAACACCATGTATACCTGTAATAATGAAATCAAATTAAATACAGGATACTTATTTAACATAAACTTTTTATGGCATTACAATGATGAATCTTAACAAAATAAAATGTTAATCAGTTTTGCAAGTGCCTATATCAGCTATTGGCGAGTAGAGCGCCGGTCGTATCGTTATTAAGGAATAAGGGAAAAAGGCGAAGAAAAATATAATAGTAAGAAAACAGAATAAAAAAAAAAATATAAATGTGTACGTATATAATTACCTATATAATACGTATAAAACTGGCTGAAATAGATTGCAAAAATAATAATAATAATAATAATAATAATAATAATAATAAATAAAGGCAAAAAACAAAACAAACAAAAAAAAAAGAGACGATGTAAGTACTAGGGTGGAACGAATTTTGTTTTTTTTTTCGAAAATCGATGACCCTTACGCAAAACACGTTGTCAAATGGTCCTAAAAGAATGCTCAAAAAATTTCAACCTTCTAGGTTAATATTTACCTTCCCCATATTGGGGTCCAATGTTTTGAAATTTTGATGTTTTATTCGTTGCTTCGAAAAAATTATTTTTATGCCAAATAATTTTGGTTTCGATATATTCTTTTTGTATTCCTATCCTAAAATCATGAAAAAATTATTTATACAATTTTTTTCAATTTTTAGGAGTTCTAAAAATATTTTTATAGTTTGCTATATTCGTTGAATTTCGCCCTTTTTCGTCTTATACACATAATTATGATAAAATTACCTCAGGTATAATGAGTTATTGACATTAAAATTAAAACTTTGATTCTTTTTTCTCTCGAAGCGAGGCATTAGAGTACAAAGCAATTCAAAGTTCAAAACAAAGAGATGACAGCAAGTAGTAATGAAAAAAGTGCAAAAAATACATTTAGTGCCAACATTTTGTTAAGAAGAAAATATACCTTTACGTACAACCCTCTTAAACCAAGAAAATATGCTAAATGACTAAAATGAGACCCAAGAATTTTTTTATTGAAAAAACGAAGCAACTTCTATTCAAAAGATAGACACGAATAAATAATTGTTTGCGCGTAAGTTTGTTATTGTCATATTACATTTTATTTGTATTGATTAACAAATAGATTAAAGATGAAAGAAACACACCTACATGATTTATATGTTATACGATATGTTTTGGGGACCCCTGAGGAAGAGAACACTTAATACGTGTGACCTCCGATTTAGTTTAAGCGATAGCACTCACTTAATCAGTAGTATTACCATTTATTGGTAATTTTATCGTAATTATGTGTATAAGACGAAAAAGGGCGAAATTCAACGAATATAGCAAACTATAAAAATATTTTTAGAACTCCTAAAAATTGAAAAAAATTGTATAAATAATTTTTTCATGATTTTAGGATAGGAATACAAAAAGAATATATCGAAACCAAAATTATTTGGCATAAAAATAATTTTTTCGAAGCAACGAATAAAACATCAAAATTTCAAAACATTGGACCCCAATATGGGGAAGGTAAATATTAACCTAGAAGGTTGAAATTTTTTGAGCATTCTTTTAGGACCATTTGACAACGTGTTTTGCCTAAGGGTCATCGATTTTCGAAAAAAACCAAAATTCGCTCCACCCTAGTAAGTACACTCACCGCCTCCGGAACCAAGCATACGAAAACAAATGCCCATAATAATGAGAAGAAAAAAATTTCAATATTGTTGTATTATTATAATAATTATGTATTTAAAACCGAAATTAGTAAAATGGCAATACATTGATGGCCGCCTTTATATGTGATCAAAAAGGGAGTTCGCGAATAAATAAACGATTAAAATTAACTAGGTACCTAATTACTTTTAAATTACGATATAGGCATGATAATGCACGCAGCGTTGTTTTCATTATATTTTTGGAAAAGTTAATGCGGCTAAAACCAAAATAATGCAGAGATATGTTGCATGCGCCTACAAAATTTTATAACGCGATCCGATTTTAAATTGACTTTTTGCTTGTGCCGGCCATCCGGTGCGGTGTACCCTGTACGTGTACACCGTATACAGTATGTATAGCCTACTGCATTTGTGTACGTAGTGTAATATACGTGTTGCTGGGTACCGCCTACAGCTGCTATAGGTGCTGTACGAAAATAAGCAGTTGAATGTACCGCATATTAGGTATATTGATTGTGATTACTTACGTAGTGTACCTAAATATAGGTGTCCCCAATCATTATTGTTAGGCGTTTTCCCTTTACGCGGCGCGCGTATCGGGTATAATTATCGTTGCTCGCATTTTTCGCTCAAATTTAGGTTAAATCGAATTTATTTACATTGAAAAGCGAACATTTTATTTTCAAATCAAGCAAAAGCATATACGGTGCGCTTAATGATACGTACATAATATGTATGTGTATGTGTATGTTTATATGTATACCTATGTAATTACGTTAGTTGGCTATACGATGAATGATATTCGCTACACGTGGAACGACGGTTTGAGATCGGTTGGAATCAGCAACGAAGTGCAGCTACCCCAATTTCAAATTCTCGGCTATAGACAAAGAACCAAGCAAATTAATCTGACAACAGGTAAAGCATTAGTTAAACAACGTTAAAAGGTGCGCGCGCACACCCACACGCACAATCCCACCCCTCCCTCCCTCCCTCGCAAAAAAACAATCGATCGATCGATCGATTTTTGGGCGATCCAAAAATATTTACGTACAATACAAATAGGTAACTGTATAACGACGAAGCGAACAAAAAATGCAGTTTCCACCGTCCCGCCTCCGGCTGTTGGTACGGATATAGTTTTACCTCTACGTACGTAGGTATATAGTACATGTAGAATAGAGAAATGCATTAAGACACGAGTTGTGATGTGAACAAAAATTTATATGCGTGTCTCAGTTGGTTATACGATGAGAGATATTCGTTATAAGTGGAACGAAGGGCCAAATTCTGTTGGCGTCTCAAACGAAGTATCGCTTCCTCAATTTAAAGTACTCGGTCATCGACAAAGAGCGATGGAGATTAGCTTGACTACAGGTACGAATCGCGTTCTTCACTTACGCTTACCTAGTTTAAAATCGATACGTATTATATACAATAGGTATACCTGTGTACCGTACCATAGACACACAAACACACAAGCACACCTTCTCACACACGCCACAGAATACATTTTTCAGTGTTCCGCACCAACGCGACGGGGCCGAAGTCACTAATTTCCTCCAACTTGCAAGAAGGCTTGTAATATACGTGTAATTAGAAATTTCATTGATGGGGCTAAAAAACCACACAATTTAGAATTTCGGATGCGTATGGTGATTCTCGAATATAGGTACCTATATCTTTATAGGCATAAAATTATACGTGCACTAAGTGCTAGTTGTTACCCGCCGCGCCGTCAGGTATTTAAAATAGCCAAAGTAACGCGATGCATTTCCGTTTTCGTACGGTTGACGTTAACGTTAACGTTAACGTTGACGTTGACGTTGACGTTGACGTTGGCGTTAACTGTATTTTATACGTACCTAGGTTATAGCGGGTAATACGGCATATACGTGCTGTACGTATCGCATAGTTTTTAAATTTAACTGCTGATGAATTATGCGATTTTTTGACAACTGCCAAAAATTCATGCTGCGAATTGTTTTGCGAGACTTGACTCTTACTCGAAGAACTACTCTCCAGACGTCTAGAGTCTCTGTACCTCTATAGATTTCACGAGTAGAGTCCATTCTTTTTGCGTTCGTTTATTCGTCATATCATCTGTTTAAGTTGAAAAAATTGAACGATTTCGGCCCATACTGGTGCGCGTAACGTAATCTCATATTTTTCTGTTCGTAAAACATTTGCCCCATTTCCATATCGTTGTTTCTTCCCGCATTCTTCGTCTCTTCCACCATATTTACTCTTTCTTACGCGGTGTATATTAGATACGTATACGTACGTATATATGCGTATATGTGTATACAGCATACACTATACGCATATTTACGAGTGTCTGCGTCGTATACCTAATACACGTACCGTATAGAATAAAAGTATAGTACATAATTATGTGTTATACTACTACACCTCACCTACAACCTACCTGTACGATATGCATAATTATGTAGTCGTGTAGTTACCAGTGTAACTGTTTACTGATAATATTCAGTAGGTAAGTATATAGTCATCTACCATAATTACTAGCGGTGCCGGATTTAGAAATTTTGCGCTCCATACACCTTACAGCGTCGCGCCTTCAACCCCGTATACAGCAGATATTCGTTAAGGGTATAGGGTTTATTATTACTCGACGCCTCCTTTGCACAGTTGAGAGCAGCGCATCGAAATTACTACCATGTAAATATAATTAAATTTAGCTATCTTTAAATTTTCATGCGAGTTTTTAGCAAAAACGATAGGTGTATTATATACCAGCATTGCAGCACGTACTTGCGTCTGCGCGTCAATTTTTTGAATTTAAAAAAAACCTAATTCTCACAGGAAATTTTCTAGCAAAACCGAACTCAACGATAAGCTACGAAAACAGTTTGTTGCTTATATAAATAAAAAATAAATAAATAAAAAAATTGAAAAAATCGAAATACCGAAGAATGCTACGATTCTATAATTCTATCAGTGGTTCATCAATTTCAAATTGAGTTCAGTGTACCCAATCATCGACATCATTTTTAAAATATGTTTGTGTACCCTAGCAACAAATTGTTCGGCGGAAACAACTTTTTCTGTACTGTAGAGAGTAAAAGATTACTGGAGTCAAGATGCAGGGCTCGCAAATGGCTCATTTTGAAGAGATTGAAACGCAAAATGATTTAATTTTTCTAAAAGTTAACCTCGTTAATTTCCTTTTGAAATTAATTTTTTAAAAGAGATTTTTTCACTTCACTATAAATTATCTCGAATAGTAATTGTCCGGTCAAATTAAGTTTATAACCGGGACAAATTGGGGGCCAAATAGTATCCATAACTACCCCTAACTTTTCCCCAAAAATACCCCTGTTGCTTCTCCTCCAAAATCTACACTTGTGCCCCCAAACCAGTTTTTTGCCCATAACACGCATCCTAATCTAGATACAGAAAAAAGGTCAAGTTAAAAGAGGAAGCTGATCAAATTTCCCATAAAAAATATTATTACACATTTTTTGCCCAATTTGATAGAATAGCGAGAAAAGGCCTTGAAACGCGCTACTTTCATTGCGCATAGGGCCATAGCGCGACGTTTGATATACCTTACCGCGTTACGTTAATGTTTCATGTTCTCATCGCGCAAATGACTACTGAGGTGAACAAATTTTGGTTTTTCTCGAAAATCGATCAGGAATAGCGGTTGATGGTTGTAAAATGATCTCAAAAGTATACCCAACAAATTTAAGTTTTTCAAGTTAATATCTATACCCTGAATAATTAGGTCAAAGTTAGAAAATTTTATGATGCATCAAAAATTGTTCAAAAAAATTTATTTTAAACAATTTTTAAATTTTTTGTGTGCAAGGGCGATATTTTGCCTTCTGAATTTCAGAAAAATAATTATTTACCCATTTGTTCAATAATCAGGGGCTATCAAACTATTTCTAGTATATATGAAAAATCCCTGTTTTTCCTCTATTGTTTTGCATTATATTTTACACTACTCATTACTATACTACAAATAGATCAATTTTCTAGAAAAACCAAAATTTCTCCCATGCCAGTAGTCATTTGCACGATGAGAACATTAAACATTAGCGTAACGTGGTAGGGTATATCAAACGTCGCGATATGGCCCTAAGTGCAATGAAAGTGGCGCGTTTCAAGAGCCTTTTCTCACGATTGTATCAACTTGAGCAAAAAATGTGTAATAATATTTTTTGTTGGAAATTTGTTCAGCTTCATTTCTTCACTCCACTTTTTTTCTGTATCTAGATTAGAACGCATGTTATAGGCAAAAAACAAGTTTTGGTGGTACAAATGTGGATTTTGGGGGAGAAGCAACGATGCGATTTCTGGGGAAAAGTTAGGTGTTATTACGGACACTATTAGTTACAAATTTCCGCAGAAAAACTTTGGACCCAATTAGTCCCGGTTAACACGTGTTTTTGTCGCAATTTGACTGGACTATAAGCCAATGATAATTGTTTCGTAACAGCGAAATACATTCAGAATTTTATGATCTTTCAAATGAGCTACTTGTAAACTTTCCATGCATATATTTTCTTAAGATGTTTTCAAAAAACCAAATAATGAGTCACATTTATTTTTAGTACTGAAGCTCGTTCGCAGAGAGTGCTCTAAAAAATTAATTAGTTCTATCAAAATGACTCGAGACTCACGTCAATGGCAATAATGCTTTAAAATTGAATTACGCATAAAATGTCAGGCTTTTTCCAACTAGCTGTTTCCGAACACTTTGACTTAATTTTTATCCTAGATATTGATAAAAAACTTTCTGGCTCCTTCTTCAACATGGAAATAATTCGATAAACATTTTTTTCCTGCGACCAAATTTTTGCAACACGATTTATTCTAGGTGGAAGGGAGGAAGGTCTTTATTTATGCGGTGGAGTAAAAAAATAATTATGTTTGCCTATGTCCGCGCGCAAGTCAAGTCCGCCTCTGTATTTTATTGACAGCCTACTTGATTTGGGAAGCAGGAATCTTGTGTTTCAGGATATTTGTAATCATTAGGCAAGTGTCTCACTTTTTTGGTACATACATTACGTACCTATACAGTACATATTATACCGTGCGTCCAAGTGATTCGGGTACGATCAGTACAAAAATCTCAGTTTGTTGATAACATAATAAGAGTTAAACTACAATTTCTAAATCAAAAATTATTTTTTAAATTACTTTAATGAATTTTAAGGCTGATAAATTCATTTCAACTGCATTACAATTTCTATGCGTTTGAAAAAATCAGTTTTAAATAATTGAAAAAGATATTTTTTCGCTGATAATTTATATTTTCCCTTCACTCGTAAAGCCGTCATGTATACATGAAAAATCGCTCAAAATTTGTTGACGTCACTCTTCTTGTAAATAGAAAAAGGTACTTTTTTATTTTTTCGATATACCATGTACCTATCTCGAAATGACGGATCATTCGAATTTTGAGGGAGACTGCAAGCAGGGCAAAGGCTTTAAATCTTCACTTTCCTTCTCATATGAAAGAGTAAGTCACAGATACCAACATATGCAAATTTCAGCTTCCCAAGTATATTTGGAGGGGAGTTAGACCAAAACAATACCTTTGTCAGGAAGTTTTGAATCATGAAATTTCTTGAATCTTCCCTATCTCCTCACTAAATTAAACTTGGTGTGTACGATGGGAGCAAAATATGTAATATGTAGAATTTGAGTCAAAATGGAACCAAAATGGCGGATGATCAAAATTTGCTGAATGGAGCTTGAATAGCCTCAAAATAATAATAATAAAAAAAAATGCGATTTATAATCATAAATTCATACGATTAGGAAGCATACTATACATCCAAAATTCAACTTCCCACATGATACTGGAGGGGAGAAAGAGGGGGATTATCGACCTCGAAATATGGTCGGGGTACACGAAAAGATGAAATTAGTCCAAATGACTGACCTATTCCGATTTTATGTTATCAAGTGAATTTGGAGGTGAGTTTGAACATGAAACAGCTTCTCCTCACCACGTCGACCTAGAAAGATAAAACTCTGTCCCAAATATGAGCTCTTCAACTTCATATCAAAATCGGTCCAAAATGGCGGATCGTAAAAATTTAAGAATAACTGAGGAACATCAAATTTGTAAAATTTGCAAAATATGGACTCATATGATTGTCGCATACGAGAAGTACCATATGGTGCTTCTAAGTAGCTGCCTCACAACAGGTTTAGGTACATACGTACGCGTACATAACGGCTATATCATACCTAGCTAAATTCTCGACTTCCTGTGTTAGTATCTGATTTCACTATGCTTACTGTGTACCAAGTTGAATTCAATAGAACAAATTTTGTTGGAATTAATCTCAAACATATAATACAAGTGGGCTGCATGTGAAAACAATTTGCTACTAACGAATCTACGCGCTTAAAATTTGCGCCGCCGAAATTCTACGCTGTGCTGCACGCACGTGCATGGAGTGCATGTACCTAAATCCAGCTCTAGGTATGTACTTGTTTAACGGATAAACTGTGTGTAAAATGAGATTATTCATTCAACATTGCAGGCAATTATTCAAGATTAGCTTGTGAAATACAATTCGTCAGATCTATGGGATATTACCTGATTCAGATTTACATTCCTTCTGGTTTAATTGTGATAATTTCTTGGGTTAGCTTTTGGCTCAATCGAAACGCGACGCCTGCTAGAGTATCACTAGGTGTTACTACTGTGCTTACGATGACGACCTTAATGTCGTCTACCAATGCAGCTTTACCCAAAATATCGTACGTGAAATCGATAGACGTATATCTGGGTACCTGTTTCGTTATGGTGTTCGCTTCGTTACTAGGTAGGTACAAGTACGAATACAAGTAATATTAAGTAGCCAGACAATTATAACTATACGTAAATTAGCTAAAATTATATACATACCTATACACTATGCAGCAAGTATGTAGTGTAGTAGTCTATTATTTGATTCAGCGCCTACGGCCCAGTAATACGTGTACTTCTGGTACAATTATGGGAGCAATATTAGATGCCAGCACTTTTCACTAACGTAAGCATTTTTGCGGCGTGCTCATCTCTATAACTTTTGTTCAGTTTTCTATGCTTATGAGTCGAAATTCGAAATCGCATCATTCTGTTTATTCTGCGTGTTTTTGTTTGTTTGTTTTCTCTCTCTCTCTCTCTCTCTCTCTCTTGATAAACGATTAACAACAGTCATGCTAGAGCCTATGCTAATAAACTAAATTCTAAACGAGCTCTCCTCTTAACGTCGTTATAATATGCGCATCTCTTTTCATCCTTCAAAAGGACTTGGCTACTTACCTTCCATATAGGTTAATTATTTAGGTATCTACGCACTACGCTGTGTGCCTTGCGAGCATATTAACTGGGTACCTACTTTTAGAGAGTTTATTAAAATTCCGATGATACCGATACGTCCAACATGACGCTATTTATTGAACGGCTAATTACCAAGTAACTAAGCCAAGTCATGACTATCAGTATTATCATTATCAGTACCCATATAGGTATATAGTATACTTACATATATATTAAATATCTCATATTATGCGCAAATATCGTAAACGAATCTTTGTGATTTACAGAATACGCTACAGTAGGATACATGGCGAAACGATTACAAATGCGTAAATCGCGAATTATGGCCATACAAAAGTTGGCCGAACAAAAGAAATCCACCTTAGAAGGTCACGCTCATCCGCGCGGTAGTCACGCGCATCCACACAGCCATTCAACACTGCCCGGGCCGCCGGTAGATCCCGATCATTTGCCTAAACAAACAGTGAGTAACGAAGATGTAAATATGTACACTGTACGCTCTACACGAGTAAGCTGGTTCATCTCACGAAATTCTTTCTCCGATGTCGAAAGTACATCATTATTAGACCTCTATACATGTACATTGCACATTGTACATTGTACATACACATTCGTTATACGTAGACAGTAGACACATATACTACGTTTATAATATGTACCTCGACTCGTATTATTCTCTCATCATGCAGCTGATACCTATGTAAATTATCAAGTGCAACCTTAACGACTACTTACAAGTACCTATTTAGATCTACCATACATATGTATACATATATAACAGAAAGTCAATACTCGTACATATTTAAATTTATATGTATATATGTATACAGCATAAGTAGGTACGTAATTCACTGTACAGTATGGTGTGTTTTACCTCAGTGAAACTTCCTTCTTACTACATGTAAGACAACTTCTATGACACTCATGTATGACGGTTTGCCTGCGCTACTCACTGAAGGGGAATAAAACTTCGAAAGTTTTTTTTTACTTTGGTGATGTTCAAATTTTAAGTTTTTCCTCTGAAAACTGAAACTAAGTAAGAATGTTTGCTTTGTACCGAAATGTGGGCGTGGAGCATACGATCAAGTAGTCAAGTAACTAAGTATTTCTTGTGTTTGGAGTGAGTGGGGAAGAATACAGTGGCAAAAATAAGGCAGTTGACAAGTAAAAATATTCGATAAACTCATTTTTAGCTGAGTGTTTAACCAAAAAACTATACGTATTACAGACAGCCTACCTGATTTGGAAAAGGGGTTCGGGAAAGGGTGGACTCTTCAAATCTTCACGTTTCACACCATTTGTAATCATCTGGCAAATGTCCAACTTTTTGGTATTTATGTATCGTCGTCATCGTAAATGTGTATAGAGCTGCAAGGCAAAAAGTCGAAATCAATTCCGGAAATAGTCGAAAAAACTCCCGAACTTTTTCTACTGCACATAGAAAGTTATTTATTTTTCTTAATCGAAACCTCATAACGTGTACTATTGTTGAAAAATCTAAAATTCCGAAACAGTTGACCTTGAAGCCACAAAAATTTGAGATACGTAAATTTTAAAAAATTTTGGTTTTTTCAACTTTTTACCCTATATACCCTTGTCCGTAAATAATGAAGTAATCGTGTTTTTTTATAATTATGCCAAAACTGAGGTTAACTTGAAGAGTTTCAAGTAGGTAACTATAATTTGACAAATATGATGTGTTCATACGATTACTGCTTGGCAAGAAATTCAAGTTCTACATTTCTTCTAAATTTAACTTGTTTAGTGGTTTTGGGAGGGATAGGTATAGGGGTTTTCAGACTTGACATTTGGCGTGACCTGTATACACATGAAGGTGTTAGCAAATGTTATTTGCAAACCTGAACAAGCTCCGGTTAAAAACGCAACACCCAATTTTTTTTTTTTTTCAAGTATCCTAGTGAAATAATTTTGTTTCTGTTTCACTGTATAACAACAATATTTTGGAAACGTTATTTACTTCCCATTCAAGGTTGTTTACACATGTATAAGAACTGTTTTATTTTTATTTATTTATTTATTTTCTCAAGTCAGGTGTCTGCAGAAAATATGAAAAAATGAATATTTTGTGTTTACCTATTACTTTTCATTATTTCTACTCGCCTACTCCCTTCCCCTCCCTTCCGCTGTGGCCACTTTTTTGTCGGTAATACCAAGTCGTGCCCTCCTGAACCATCATACATAAGTGTTGCAGAAGTTGCCTTACATGCGCTATAAAGGAAATGTGATTGAGGTGAAATACTCTGTATAGCATACGACGTATAACCTTACTTACTGGAGAGTTAAACCGTCCACATTTATTGGCAACGTTAGACGACATTAAACAGTGTCTCTTGTAAGTGATGCCGATTTGTTCCAGGAGGTCCGGTATAAATTACATGATCCAAAAGCGCATTTCAAAGGCGGGACCTTAGAAAACACTATCAACGGCAGAACTGACGAAGAAGCAATAACGCCGGTCTTAACCCACCCTTTGCATCCGGGCAAAGATCTGAGCAAAATGTACGGCGTCACGCCAAGCGATATAGATAAATACTCTAGAATAGTGTTTCCCGTATGTTTTATTTGTTTTAATTTAATGTATTGGATAATTTATTTACACATAAGCGACGTGGTAGCCGATGATCTTGTCTTACTGGAAGAGGATAAATAATAATAGATACCTATGACAACCAGTCTTTAATTTTAAGTTGACCTGCGCAATGCGTATTCGTGATTGTCGTTTACCTATAAGTACCTATACCTAATGACGTCATTTTTAGCGTCAAGTGGCATACCGATTCCAAATTTATATTTAAAAAATATATTTATATAATTATGTATTTATATAGGTATAAATAAAATACGAAAATCGTAATAAAAAATATAAAAATAATATATAATAGGTGAAAATTAAAAAAAAAAAAAAAAAATTAGTAATGATTCCAATCTTTATGTAATGGTGATTTAACACCACAATACCTTCTACTCATGCATATGTGCGAATACTTACATAGTTACCTGTACACAGATATAGTAGTTACAAAATACGTCCGATTATATCCAAGGTGACATGGCACCATTTTACACACACTTGAAGAATTTCTACTTTTCAATATGACATGGTGTATGTAAAGGAAGCCTAATTCTGGTGTATCAGTTTAACAACAACTTTAATTTCTTTTTTATTTATAAAATTACTTATTAGTGTGCCACGAAGTAATAATTTGAAGGGGAAAAAACGAGCGTAAAATGGGAATAAAGGCATTTTGATGGGTTTCTAGCAGCACTTATTTCTAAAATCGAAGTTGAAGCAAACATTATGATAAATATAGACACTGAAATTATTGCAAAGTGATGAAGGATTCTCTTCATTGTATCAAATTAACTCTCATTCTGTATCCACGTATACTTATAATACTTACTCATAAGTTTAATTGATTACTTTGGCCTAAAACGTATAGTCACAATCTCTAAATAATTCAGTTTGTAGATACACTCAGATATTAAATACTTTTGTAGTAGCTTTATGAATAGAATCATATTTTTTAATTACAAATCATGGCTTAACTTATTATTAGGAAAAAATTTATTTACAAACCAACATTATGATTTCGATGGCATGTGATGAAATGAGGAAGAATGTTTTCCTGTTTTTAAAGGCAATGTGTGTAAAATTGTGCCTGCACTTTACTTACCCTGTTTCCCTTTCATCACTGATACTAATACTAGTGCGTAATGGTAATAATATAAATTACCTAATAATAAAAATAACAATAATGATAATAATGATAATAATTAATCAAATCGAATATTCAATTTATCGGAAATTTTTTTAGATGAAATAACAACAAACTCAAATAAAGTTAACAATAAGTAACTATTATTACTTGATACAATTTTTTAGTCCCCCCCCCCGCCCACCACACGTTGCGAATTGTTATTTGTTTAATGTACAAACATTTATCCATTTTCATAACTATGTACCTATTTATAATTTCGTTTACCTGTACAAGGCTGAGATTTTATTTGTTTTTCGTTATGTGTAAATTATTTGTTTTATTTTTTCTTTCGTACCTATTTCATTCTCATTCATTTACATAATGTACCTACCAAAATGTAAGTGAACTATCTGGCTTAGTTAAACTTGAGCAGAGGTAATTATCCAACAACTTACATGTATTGGCGAAATTTCCCGAGCCGGTCCGTAATTACGCTTGCACATTGCGCTAATTGAAATCAGAATGGACGTTTTCCGGAAGAAAAAAAACAACGGTTTCTTTGAAGTGAAATAGGTACATTGATGGAATAAAATTCCACGTTATTCATTTTTAGATTTAGAGAATTATACATAGGTACTTCCTTATACACCTTCACTTATCCACAGTCACTGGCCAGAATGAAACATACTGTACCTATATTTGCGATTGGAAACTTTCATTCTTACTCACTCGTTTTTTGATCATTGCACTTTCTTAGAAATAACAGTGGATTAAAAAATAATTAATTAAAAGACTCCAAACCTTTAATATTTACTACTAGTACTTAGTACTTATGGGATTCATATACTTGTAAGGTATTTCTCTGGTGTTACCGATTATTATTATAGAGGGTTGTTTATTTGTTTTTGTTTTTGTTTTGTTTTAGTTTATCTTCCTTTTTTCATCTATTTACTTTTGCATTTTAGGTATCTAAATATTTTCTATAAAAATATTTATACGTATTACGTAATGCGCACACGTTAAGTGTTCAAGTTTGACTTAATTTTAATAAATAGGCGCGCATTAGTCTCTCTTAATATATGAATAATGCCAAATAGGTAGTGTGAGTACACCTATACTTATTTACTTATTTATCTACTGAATGACTGAATGATTGAGTGATTGAATGACTGACTTACTGAGGTACTTACTAACTAACTAACTAGCTAACTGATTGATTAATTAATTAATTAATTAAGTAAGTAAGTAAGTAAGTAAGTAAGTAAGTAAGTAAGTAAGTAACTAAGTAAGTGAGTAAGTAACTAAGTAAGTAAGTAAGTAACTAAGTAAGTAAGTAAGTAAGTAAGTAAGTAAGTAACGAACCTGCAACTCACCGATTATGTAACAAACAAAATAACAAATTGCCCAACTAATTAACTTAGTTACTCACTTACTTACTTATTTAGAATTTTTTTTTTTTATATTTGAATTAAATTAAATTAAATTAAATTTGTACATACGAACTGTGATTAAAGCATCAAAATGTATCTTTTCATCGTATCAAAGTAGTTAGTCTACGTACCTATAAATATGTATATACTTCATTTATATTCTTGTACATGCAACTTAAAGGTGAAAAAAATCGAAAATTATGGAAATTGGAATAATAATTTCGGAAAATAGGTATTCAACCTGTACGTTATGCAATATTTACCTATTGCTTTGTTCAACAAACGACTGCTAGGTAGTAACTACCTAATACCTACCTATTACACTATGCAGTCGTTTCAATTACAGTATCAACATTAAGTATACTTATTTATACACATTTATTCATCTTTGATATCCATGTACGAGTAGGTGCAAGCTATGGTGTACTAATTAGAGATAGATGACTAAAAAAAAACTGCTTTTGGTGGCTCGTAGTTTTGTATGTACTATGCCTGTAAGCAATAGGTACTTTAATACCATCATTATAGTTCTAGTACCTACGTAGTACGTACTCACTGTTATATACCGCAAACTGAAAAAGTAGTAGTTTAAGAAAAATATCAATATTAATAACACTTAAACAATGACAACTTCATATAATATGGATGCCTAAGCTAGTAATAAGTATCAACTATCTAAATTTATGATTAATAGAGTTGTAATACCTTTTATTTCCTCAGGCAAAACAACAGTTCGAACTCTGTGATAAATTTGTCGAGTTTCAGCCGAAACGATTTCCTCAGCAACTCGATTTTGATTTTTTACTTGAAAATCGTATCTATCGTTCATTTGTGCTTTGTTTATGCACGTTTGTTTACCAATCTATCAGGATAATATTTAATCAAATGTATTATCTAGACAGCTGCTGACATGGGGTGTCTCGCTGAAACCGCTCGAGCTTGCCAATCAGTAGCATGGAAAGAGAAAGTATTCGATTTTCCTCATAAAAAAAATGGAATTGTGAACAAATCTAGCAAACTCTCAATACGTACATACCTGCTATATGAATATAAAGTTAATGGCAGCCTTTTTTGATTGGGTCAATTGAGAAATATTCGAATATTTTACTTTTCTAAGAAATGTTTCAACATGCATCTTGAACTAACTTCACGCTATGGCTTCACTACTCTTCATTGGCAGGCCTTTAGCTAAGAGGGACTAGCGGGCTGAGCCCCAATGGAAAGATTTAAGCCCTTCTAGTAAAATTTTGTATTCAATGCATAAGTACCAATCAACAAAAAAAGAATCAACGCTCTTTTAGGATTTGATTAGCCCTCCTCCTTCCGAAATGACGGACCTTAAAACATTACTTCCAACCAAGTAGGAGCACCCTGGCGAACGACCTACATCTCCCCCGGGTTTTCCTCCGATGGGTGTGCACCCCCATCCAAGTTCCACCACATCGGAAGTTCAGCCATCGCTTCATCCCTTTCTTCTGGCACCATACTTTCGCTGGTGGGTTTCAGTGTCAACTGCTATCTTCAGCCTTATCTGCGCCATGCGCTCTTCTCGAGTGTATGATGATCCCCAACCCTAACCCCATGCCGCATCTCCCCTCCTCTCAGAGGAACCCCGCCAGTGGCTATACAGGCCTACGCCTGCTTACAGATACCTAGACCTACATACGTTGGCATTCTCTCACTACTCAGGCGTTAAGATGTTATATTTATATTGTAAGTGAATGTAAGGTAGCATCATAATGCACAAACCCTCAAGTGGAGGCTACTTATTTGAATTTCAAACTTCGAATCGAAGCTCCTTTCTGTATCGCAGCCCAGTCCCTTCATGAAATTACTCTCAAAAGTGTTTAGTATTAAAATCCCAGCGGCAAACAAAATGAATTACTGTATGCTGCATTTAAAACGAAGTACCTACGAACTAACGAAAACATTTTCAATTCAAAAATCGCAATTTACCAAAAAAATGGACCGCTAGGCGTTTACAAACCAGAGCAGCGATAAACCAAAGTCCTTATTAGAATTTATGACGTTGATTGAGGTATATACCTTTATCTCTGTTGCAGTAATCTTAAATAAAAGATACGGTGTTGGATTCATCAAACATTTTGTTGAAAACGTTTAGCGGGCCATTCTAACTTGGAACATGTCTTCGCGATATTTATGTACGCATTATACACCATAGACTGCTCGAAATAATTCCTTAAACGAAAACAAGCAAGAAAGTATAAGCTATCGCTACCTATTTGTTTTCATCTGAAGTGGAAAAACTTCAGCCTTATTTTGAATTTAATTTCATCAATGAATAAAGCTACCATCGGTGGGAAACCAATACTTATATGTAGTTAAGACACTAACGTTTTCTGGCCAAGCGGTTCCTCCTACTAAGCTACACATTTTTGTGTTATCGTACGTTCATTTTTCAATTGCTTTTCACTTATTTTGAAGGAAAGTGGAATCAATGATTTCGAGTCAAAATGATTTATTTCTAATGATTTCTACAATTCCAGCCCAACTTCCAAGTTGAATTCTCAATAAGTATACATATTTGCAACTTGATGCATTCTATATTCGGTATCTAACCAGTAACTACCAACACATACTTTCAAGTTTCGTTCTACATTTCGCATCCCAAATGAAAAAAAAATAAAGATATTTTTGGCTGGTACTTATTATTACGTATTATTATTATTCTTTTTATTATTATTATAATTATAAAAATTATAAGCGGGTAACATCGTATTGTCAAGGTAGGTAATACATCTAGTTCTCATAGTCATTGAGTATTTTTTTTATACTTTTTTTTTTTTTTTATTTCGTCATCTTACTTACGTGTACGTACGTTGTATAAATGTCTCCTTATATGATTATTACTGTAAATTATTTGATTTTCGTACATGATGTAGTTTAAAGATTTATTGGCTTCGATTATATCAACAATACTTACCTACTCTTTATTACTGTGTGTTGTAGACCGTATTAATTTTTCTACATTTATATAAATTTTTTACTAATAAAAAAAAAATAATAATAATTATTTATATACGGGCACTTTTATTACCTATACTATACAATTTTTGCACTGTAGATTTTGTAAATACCTATTTCGTTTCAAATGTATTATGTATATTTATAATTTTAAAAGTATTTATTGTTATACGTATAGTTGGACTTATTTACAGGTACATAATAATTATTTTTATATGAAAGAAAATAAGGAAATAATTTCTTTTTATATTGTTTATAAACAGGTTGTATATTTTTAAGAAATGTACATTGCACCCTATACATGTAATACCTTTCAATGCTCACGATAATAAAATAATAATTTGTTGTAATGAAAAACTGAGGAAAAAATTTGTGAAAAGCTAAATAACACTGATGGAGGCAAAATGTTTTTATATTAGGAATAGGAATATCCGAAATATGTAGCCTACACCGTAAACCATATTTTCCATAAATAAACCAACATTTAATCGCGAAAATCTTCGCTTTTCACGTTTGGTCATCATATTCATTCACAGAAATTAAAGTTATCATCATCCATCATTATTCTCTGAAATAAATTTTCAATCAAATTTTACATGTAAATTCATTTTGATACATAAAAATAATAACAATAATAATAAATAAATAATTAAATAAAAACATTTAGTGTTGAAATGTTTAGGGATCCATTATTAAACACACCGTGAGGAAATAAAAAACTTGATAGTATTAGGATAATATTTATCCATTTTTATCAAACAGTAACAGCAATACCATTTTTTTCTTTTTTTTTTCTTTTTAAACATTATAAATGACTAACAGCCACCTATGCTTCCATGGGGCGAACGAGCGGTGGTCAGATTAATATATTAATATTATCAACAATAATATATAAAAAAAAAAAAAAAAACAAACAAACAAACAAACAAACAAGCAAACCAAAAAGCTCAATATTAATACAATAAAATGAAAACACTTCCGTTCGAAAATTTCATATTTTGCCTTTCACTTAGAATGCTGAAAACTCTAATAAATTGAAGTCCTGAAGTTTTCAAAAACAATTTTAAATATCATTTTTTTCAAGGATTTATGCGATATATTCGAACAAAAAGTATATTATAAAATAAACACGAAGATGAAAGAAAACGTGCCCATTCGGTGTAAACATAAATAACCATCAAGATATTAAAGATATAATAAATAACAACATTTTTAGCCAAGTTTTCAATTTAAAAACGATAAGCATTACAGCCTAACCACTTGATTTTTTTACTGATATTAACGAATCTCGGAAGTAATTAAATACATTTATGCAAAAAGATCCCATGAGCAAAAAACTGTGTTTTGAGAAAAACGCGTTAAAAGTTTTTAAAAGTATATAAAATGCAGAGAATTGAACATGAAGTTTTGAAGTTTCTGTTGGTGACTGCATGACACATTCCTTCGCTATAAAGTGGTGCAATTTGGAAGTCGAAAACTAGATTTTTGTTGGAGTTATCACCGTAAATGTTCAGACAGTTTATGCGCTCTTTTTCAATAAATAAAAAATTTAATGCTCAAAATTCGAAAAATTAGCATAGCTTTGATCTTGAAAACATATTTTGCGGGCAGACACAAATATTTGGATTATAATTCAATGAAAAAAAAATAAAATAATCAGCGACTACTCTGCAAAAGTGCGAATACATTTCTGCGTACTGGACGAATGTAGTCGCGCGCGTTAACACGTGCACATTCTCATTTATGCGTCTTAATAAGGTATAGGATGGTTGCACGAACTTCATACTTGGTATGTAAGTAGTCAAGGAACATTACATCACTTTTTACAAAAAGGCAATTGAACTTCGCGCCAAAACGACCTATACGACTATAGGATCTTTTTGCATAAATGCTGTATTCAATTACTGCTCAAGATATTGGACTTGTTTGAATAAAATTTATTTAGAGATTAAAAAATAGACTATTATAGGACTAATTTCATTGCTGATGTATACATTATTCACCTTTTTTCTGATAAATTATAGAATTATTAATGGGAAAATAACTATATTCGCAATTTCACGTTTCATCTACCTACCTACATGATTATGGCCACAGAAAACCTGCTTCTTAGAATACCTACGAAAATAAATATCCGACTAATTAATCCACTCAAATCGGTATCTTTTTTTTGTTGTTGAAAATTTTGTAGTCGCAAAAATATTTATATTATCTTCACTATAATATTACACACGACATATGAAGACCAGTGTAGGCTACGAAAGTTATTTCCTTATACTTTCTGACGAAAAAGAAAAACGCATATTTTGTTTCTTGCAAACAAGTCACAAATTTTCAATATTAACTGCAACAAGGTAGTCAGAGTCACATCGTAAGAAATATACTGTCCCTTTTTCATTTTTTATTTGATACCAGTGAAAATAATCATGCATTGAAGGAATGCGCGAATTTACTAGATTAATGTCGATAATATATTATACTTACTTGGACTTGACACAAAATTGAAAATTGCATTCTTAAGTTCCTATTGCTATAAGCACAACAGAAAGTATACACAGTGAATAAGCCGAGTACCACCTCAGCATTATAACATTTTCAATATATCTACATGTAGTTTGTAAATATCTTAATAACTTACTTGGTTTCGTCTACTTGAGAACCAGGTGATATTAATTTCGTTGCCGTCGAAATGTAATAGCCTGCACCAAGTTTTATTTTCATTATCTTGCATTATCACATGTGTATTTAGGTCAATTATACATCCTTTCGAAAAACTGCTAAATGCATATACGTATACATTTTGAAACGTGTAGGTGAGCTGAAGAAATGCGTGTTCAAATTAGCAATTCATGTACAAAGGCAATAATTTTTCAATCGCATTTCCGATTTAGGCTTCAATCATACGACTCAATAGTGAACTCGTTTGATTTGAGATATATCACATAATAATGATAAAGAATTTAATAAAATAAACAGATAGGTAGATATTCTAAATCGAAAAGCAC
Organism: Phenacoccus solenopsis; assembly: GCA_009761765.1. Lineage (NCBI taxonomy): Eukaryota > Metazoa > Arthropoda > Insecta > Hemiptera > Pseudococcidae > Phenacoccus > Phenacoccus solenopsis. Next base: position 54,146,370 of record CM019752.1, on the reverse strand, counting down.
GAGGTAATCGATCTCAAATAAGTAATTTCTCAAAAACAAAATCAACATTATCGTAGGCGAAGTTGCGGAAGATAATTCTCAAATTACAACATCATTATGTCATACTGTACCTACTGATTCGCTTTCAAATTTTTTCCCCTTCTAATATTCGTCATTTTACGTACTTTTAATTTTTTCTATTCGTTCCATTTTTAGCGTTCTTAATCATTTTTTCTCAATAAACGTCGATTTTTATTTCGTAAAATATTTATTTAAAAAAATAAAATGATAAAAAAATTAAAGTTTATTTTTGTAAAGTTCGCGTATTTCTGTTCCGAAATTTTGTGTAGTTTAAGGTGTAATTCTAAACTAATTATACAATTATTGCTCATAGGTTTTTGCCAAACTGAATAACGTTTTAAGATGTATTTACAAGGTTTATTTTCGAACTTATTGTTATAAAATATATTTGTAAAATGGTATAAAAAAATTATAAAATTTATAAACAAATGAAACTGTTTTTTTACTCGTATTTCGCATTCTAAATTTAAATAGTATGTATACCTATCTACCTACTTACTCACTTACTTCATCACGCAAAAGTATTGCGATGAGCCACCATATGCTATGCATATTAAGGAAAGAAACGACAAATTATCGAGAAAAACATCTACGTTCATTCAAACAATTTTCACCCTTTGTTAATATAGAGTTTAACCATTTGAAAATGTGATCATTCACTTTCTTTTTGAAACTGTTTGAATACTTCTGAAATGGCCATCTCGAATGAATCGAGAATGAGATGCGAAAGATTCCTCTTAGCTATACATACATTTACCTCTAAGTAAGGAATACATGCATTTATAAGCATAAACTAACAGCAGTCGAGCCTTAGCTGAACAGGCTACAATTCTATTTTAGTTCTACGAAACAGTGATCGACCCTTCAACTGAATCACTGCAACTTTATCAATTTGAACAGTTAATAAGGTTTGTGCTTTTATCAATTAAAAATCGTCATTAATTTAATTGGTGTTTTCACTGAGTACCTACTCTGGCGCTCGAACTCAAAAAGGACTCTAGAAGCTCAATACATCATCGGAAGTTTTCAAGGTAGTCATTTTAAAACTTTTCTAAGCCTTCAGGTTTTGCTTTGAAAGTTCTTTTTTTCTCTCGACTAAATCTCAACGTTTTTATGATAGTTATTCGCTTCTTAATCAAAGTGGCATGCACGATATTTTAGGTCGCCACTTTTTTACACTGAAATGATGGTAGGTTACTGGACAAAAGCTATTTACGCGCTTAGGTACGTACGCTTTAAATAAGGTGGCGACGAGTACGTATGACAAAATGGTGCTTGCGCAACTGCGCATATTTTTATTTCAATAAAATGTTACCATACGGACGATCTTGGCCTTGAATGAACTCGAGGCATTGTATGAATTTAAAATATTTTTAAAAGTCGACATTTTCCAATTTTATTAATGATAATGAACAAAATAATCAACAAAGTAAGGACTAACCAACAATAGTTTATTTATATAAAAAGGAGTATCATTTAATTTGGTAACTTTTTTTTTTGAGCAAGCGCAAATTGTTCTAAGGCATGCGCGCATTTGCTGAGCATGCTCCATCGAGCAAAAGATCTTGCCATGCATGTGAGGCACCTACTAAATAATTATATTCACATTGAAGATTTGATAGTTGACTCCGATTATAATTTTTTATTCTTGTCATACGAAAGAAAAGAAGGAAGACACTCATCGCGGCACGAGGAAAATTTATTCACTGCATCGAGTACAGCGAAGCAACACAACGATACAAGACAAATACATAAAAAATCGAACATCAATGTAAACAAGACAAGCAAATTCAAACCAGACTTGGCGCTGACTCGATGACTAACTTTGAATAAAGTTGCAGCACGAGGCACTATTATAGTGAAATAAATAAACCAATAATGTTCAGCCTTTTAGCAGCTTGATTCACCAAAAATTATATTTCATAACAACAATAATGTGTTCTTGAGAACCATCGTTCCAACGTATAAATTTTTTTCTCTTATTTCACTAAATTTCAATAGTACATATACATATATACAAAAATGAATTTACACACGAGTACTTGAAAAAATGAATCGTAACAACATGCCCCAACAATCACAAAATCAATAATATCGCCCCTACAACAACTGCCAAGAGACTCTCTCGTATCCACAGTTCCACGCCGATTCGCAGAAAAAGTTGCTCTTTCTTTTACCAACTTTACTGTCTCTCTTCCAACTTTTTCCTGTTCTCGACTCTTCTCGAATATTTGAGAAGTCTTGCGCATGAAATGCGAGAGAAGAACAACGTGCAAAAAAGTTGGATTTTGCCCCCTGATGAGGGTGTCGAGCTATCCCATACCACTAGGCAACTCAAACGCCAGCGCTACCTTCACTGGCAATCAGCCGGTACTCGCGTAGTCGACAAGTGTCGATTGAGAAATTGGCCGCTCTCACCGAAACCGTCCGTTACAAATCATTTCAAAAGAGAACCATATTTACCGCCAAAATCTATATTATTCATTAATAGCGATGGGAAAAGAATATTGTAAAAAATTCGAGAATATTCTCTGAGAAAATAGCGAAACACGCCTCAGTTTTCCGAGTTGAACACGATGCATTAATTGAAATCAAAATAAAACAATTCTATCGTCTTTTGGAATTGTAGGTAATTCCATTCCCAGTTCCTGACTGTTGATTAGTTATTATTAAGCAAATAAGCACTAGGCTGGGTTTTTTTTGGTAAATTTCTGATACATACTTCAACTTGGAAAGTTTCAACATGAGTGATAAATTTTAAACTAAAAAAGAAAATATTGAAAATTTTATATTTCAGATTTTTGGTAATAACAAATAAGTTGATAGGTTAAATACCTACATAATAATAAGCAGTAATGTGTTTTTTTTTTTTTTCAAAGAAAAAAATGCTATTGAAATTAATAAATTATTACATTATTTTCAAGGCCGTGACATGTTAATGATATACATTTGGTCCCTACTTGAATAGCTTGAAAGTTTATTGCTAAAATGAAGGAGAATTTGCCCCTAAAAAGAATATTTTCACAAAAAGATTTTGCGCGCATATTCCCATCAATATATCATCATCTCGTTTTGATGAAACATTTCTTGTACACGTGTACCATGCGACTCATCGAACCCCAAGAACTACAGCATCATTTCCTATTCTTGTAAAAAAAGTTGTGATTAAATGTCGGTCACCGGATTTTTTTCTACCAAAGCATGGAATTTGAAGCTTCTGCGCACCAGATTCGAAGGGGCGCATGGTGTATGATGTAAAATACACTCGACATCAATTTCGATGCATATAACTCATACAATGACAATTATTTTTTTCACATAACATACTGAATCAATATTGGAAGTATGGACAAATATTTTATTCAAAAATTATCCTTAAATATGGTACAGTTTATAAATTTAAAATCATTAGTCGCGATTTATACGAAACAGAAACATCTTCATTACTAGTAATTCACCACAGCGCGAACAACTAACATTTATCTCCGAATTTTCACTTCAACGAGTGAAATAAAAATTTTGACTAAAAATCCAATTCCCAAAATGTAGGAGACTCTGCTTTCATTATTTTTTTTTTTCTATTTATTTACGAGTATGATTATTTTGTCAGATAGTCAGTATGAACAGGTAAGTTGTATTCACTATTTAATGGTTTGCGCATCATGAATATACGTAGGTTATCCATAATATAATAAAGAACAGGAGAAAATATATTTACGAAGTCTAATAGTGTTTTGGATGAGTAAGTGCAAGTAAATCAAAATTCTGACGATAAAAAAACATGAAAAGATTCATGTAAATCATTATCTTTAGCTAATGGCGTTCATTTCAGCGTATAGAAAAAAAGAACGTAAAAAACAAAAGAATAACAAATATGAATTAAAATTGAGGAAATAAAAAGTAAATTTGCGATTAAAAAATCTCTTTTAAACCTTTAAAATCCATTTTGTTGACACATAAAGCAAGATTATCCTTCTTGACCAAAATCTTCTTTGAACTTGTTCAGCTTAATCATGTCATCATCATTCACAGTTGGTTTTGAAGTCGCCAAAGAACGTAGCATATCATTCTAAATGAAATATCGAAAGATGGAGTTATTTTATGAAGTGAAACAAACAAACGAACAAAATGAAAAATGAATAAATAAATAAATAAATAGACACCTAAAATATATATAATAGCCATAATCATTAGTAATTTTAAAGTGAGCTTAAGTTATTACATTTTATAAATTATTTCAGGTTGTTGATTCGATTTTTTGAAAATAGAAACAACTCAAGTTACCTTATATTCAAATTTTTTAAGTTTTTTGCATTGTAGGCCAATAATTTAGGTTTATGAGCAAAACAAAACATATTTTCAGCACATTTCCATTCGATCATAAAAAATAAAAATTATTATTAAAATGTGCACAATACAAATAAGGCAGACGAATGTTTGCATATTACGCATAAAAAAAGTAATTAATCTACTTAGTAAAAAACAACCAAAAATTAATAGCTTTTTCGTAACGGAATTTTACGTTAAAATTTAATAAAAAATAAAAAATAGCAATTGAAAGATGAAAACAGCAGCAACAAAAAAAAATAATAATAATAATAATCTGGTGGAGACACTTTGTAATCTATTTATACGATATTGAATACCAGACGTTGGAACCTACCATTGTAACAGGAGGTTCAAGTAATTTATCGCTCGGTACATCAATCCATGACATTTCTATTGCTCCAGGATCACCTGGAGAACATGGAGTCAACAGATCATCGACTATTTCATTTGGATTCGTTCTAGAAGGGCCCCTTACTTTCTTAAAATGAGTGGCACTTTGCACTTTACGAACTGGTTGCATTAAAGCGTCTCGTACAACTATGCTGATATCTGCACCGGAATATCTGTTGGACGAGAGGGGATTCAAGATGTAATTTGCAGGTGAAATACAACTACGCAATATTTTAATTTCTGCAACGAGTTCCCAACTTACCGATCTGTTTTTTCGGCTAGAATCTTCATATCTTTATCAGTTAACTCATGACTAGTGTTACCTAAATGTAACTGAATCATAAGTAATCGAGCGTGTTCTTCTGGTAACGATATATATATACGTTTTTCGAATCTTCTACGAATCGCAGCATCTAATACCCATGGTATATTTGTGGCACCCAGCACCAGAATGCCATCATTATCATTTCCCACTCCTTGAAAAATAATCAGAAATCAGAGATCAAATGAACGAGACCGAGTAAATTAAGATGAATGAAACATTTTTATAGACCTTGCATTTGAACCAAAAATTCAGTTTTAATTCGTCTGGCTGATTCAGATTCGTTATCCGATCTGGACGAACACAATGAATCAACTTCATCGATGAAAATGATACTGGGTTTGTGCTGACGAGCTAGTTCGAACAGATTTTTCACCAGTTTTTCAGATTCTCCTAGCCATTTTGACACCAAATCGGATGAAGATACCGAAAAAAATGTAGAATTACTAGCTTCCGTAGCAACCGCTTTAGCTAAATACGACTTTCCAGTACCAGGAGGCTAAAAATAACATTCAACTATGTTTATATCATACCATTCCAAAATTTATTAATGAATAAAGAGAAAATAAATTTTTCTCGTATGATATTTACCCCAAACAATAAAATTCCTTTCCACGGTATCCTCTTTCCGGTAAATAAATGAGGAAATTTAATAGGTAATATTACTGCTTCTTTAAGAGCCTCTTTTGCTGCTTCCAAGCCAGCGATATCAGACCATTTCACGTTGGGCTTTTCCATCACAATCGCACCTTCTAAACGAGATTGTAATTTTTTTTTCTCCGGATCATCGTCTTGCTCATCACTATCACTTTCACCATTCTTCTTTTCGCCGTTTCTGCAAGGAGGAGAAAAAACTTTATCTCAGTAAGAATCAAACAATACTGCAGGGAAACTTGAGGATAAATTTTGTTCTCGATTTTTCGAGAGGAATTACGTAATTGAAATATGAGATCAGGAGAAATGAAAATTATTATTATCGCCCATACAACTCTAGACTACATTGTTCACATATTATAAGTGATAATGAATAACTGAAATTATTACTTCGGCTCTCCTTCGCTAACTGGAGTCTTCTTCTTGTTTTTCTTTAAGTATGCTTTCAACTTTTCAGCTCGATCCAAATATTGCAAACATTTCGCTCTGATGCTATCTTTGGCTTTATCTCCTTGGGTTTCGTCTAACGAGAACAGAAATAAAAACATGAAATTATTTTCTAAAGAACAGATCAATTATATTTTGTTTCAACAACGTACATACATTTACACCATCAACTCACATTTAATAGCATGTAAAAAGTACTCAACCGCATGTTCATATAAACGCAATGCTTCTTCATAATTTTTCTCACGGTCTTGTTCTGTTGCTTTCGTAGCCAAATCAATGGCTTTCTAAAATGACAATTTTGTTAATATTTTAATTTTATATAGCGAAGTAAATCCTACATCTTATCTCTATCATCATCATGAAATTTTCGTTTTATTTCTGTTGTATAACAACGACACAAATAAGAAAACTATAGGCAATCTATATGAGGTTTTACACTCTTGAAATTTATCTCGTAAGATCTGACGCATGAAACACTCATTACAGATCATATGTAAGCTTTCATGGAGATTGAAAAGTCAAAAATTCCCGAAATCGAATTTTAAATCCCCAAAATACTAGTCATAACTTCAACAAAAAAGTCAAGAAAGTGAAAAAAGAGCTTCCAAGCAACACAGTTCTGCATAGATTGTATTCCATAACAGTTGAATATCGAACACTGAATCATCATACTTCTAGATAATTTGCAAAAATGCGACTCATTTTTCTGATTTATGCTCACCCAAACCATATAAAGAATAAGTTATAAGGAAACCAAAAATTTTACACAATATGAAAGCATTAAAAAGGAAACAAAATAACAATGTATAGATTTTTACTTGTAAGGTAGTTCCCGTACTCATACTTAATGAACAAAATTAAAGATGCGTAAGGTTTTTTCGCTAAAATAAACAAATGTATGAAAAAAAATCGTGAATACTCCGAGTGTTCAACACAAAATCACAAAAAGTCCCATTATCACCATTTAATCTGACAGAACTTTCCTAAAAATTCATGCAAAATGATTAATATTTCCACCATTACTTTGTTTTTCATCAAAGAACCTACAACACTACGTTACAACAAGGCACAGCAAGGTCTCTTGGAAGTTAGTCTTTGGACCAGGGTTGAGACTTGGGATGAAGTTGGCAACACCAACACCTCCTGGCAACACCCTTTGACTATATACTAGATGGCACTGCTGGGCGCGTTCGCGTTCAAGAACGCGCGTTCGAACGGAACGGGTGAGATTCTCTTATCAATTGAACGAACGATGAACGGAACGGGAAGGATAAACATAAAAGTTTGGAACGGAACGGAACGGAACGTTTTTTTTTTTTTTGAACGTAAATTTTAAACGACCACAATTTATCGTTCAAGAAGAAACTTGTCTTTTTACTTTTTTTTAGTTTTTTTTTCTCAATTTTCTAACTTAAGTCTAAATGTTCCTGGCGTCAGGAGGAGCCAACTTTTTGTCGTGCCTGCGAAACATTAGTGGAATGTTATGTACTATACTACTATACGCAATTTTCGCCAAGCTTCCCTGTTCGGCTCGTGGCTGTGTGGTGAATGCAATGGCTCGGCATGCTGGAGGTACTGGGTCCGAATCTTCCTCCGAGATGAATTTTTTAGATGATATTTCTGTCAACTTTTTTTGAAGTTTTTTTTTATTTAAATTTTTTTTTCTTTGTTATTTATTTCTACAATTTTTACATCATTGTTTATTCCATTATTCGAACCTTCAGACTCGGAGCTTTCAGACCTACATTCCTTACCTCAAAGTTGGGTTAGGTTAGGTTGTCTCGCGAGTGGGGGGGGGGGGCAAAATGCCCCCCCCCATTCTACTTGACCTCATTCGTGCCTTCAGATTAATTTAATCGACTTTACAAACTAGCGCAACGTTTACAAAAAGTTGGCTCCTCCTGACGCCAGGATCATTTAGACGTTAGTAATTTTCTATTTCTTCACTCCGTCTTTCTCAAGTTTTATGTCGTGGTATTCACTATCACTATTCATTCGGTGTATTTCTCGTGGTGTGACTGGCTGACTGTTAATTATTCGTTATTTTAATGTTGAATTGCGTCTAGTAAAAGTGAAAAGCAGATGTTTTGAAGAACTTGAATTTGGTTCAATGTGATCGTCTATTCACGAAGCGTTCATGAACGTGAACGGGAACGGAACGCGTGAAATTTTTGAAATAATTGAACGGAACGCTGAACGGAACGGAATTTTTTGGCCAGTGAACGGAACGGAACGTGAACGTCAAATTTGAGAATTTCATTGAACGGGAACGAACGCCGTTCAAAAAAAACCTGAACGCGCCCAGCAGTGCTAGATGGACCGAGTTACGTGTAGGAAAACTGCGATGAAACATTACATGCATCAGAGTCGGAACACTCGTTGCAACTTTATATCTTGCGCATGCCTGAAGTCCTTTATCTTATCACATTCATGTTATTCTGATTTTAAGCAGTACTATCGATGTCCCCTTGCCGCACTATTAGTGGGAAATAAATTTGCGCATGCGCATTTTGAATTTAGTCACGAGTGTTCTGAGAAAATCTGTGTAATGTATCACCGTTTTTGGGTTGGCACAGTGATGGGCACGCTCCGGTTGGGAGCGGAAGAGCGGTCGGAGTACTCCGCTCTCGCTCCGGAGCGAGAGCGGTGCGCGCTCTTTTTTTAATACAACTACAACAACCGGAGCGCGCTCCGGAGTACTCCAGCCTGGAGCGGAAATTTAAAGAAAAGAGCGCGCTCCTCTGATAACGCTCCTCTATCATTGGAACGTTTCAATAAATGAATATTTGAATTTTTTATTTTATAATTATTATTTATTAGACTGTTTCTTTCTATACCGTGCGCGCAATTGATTTATTACACACCGGCAAAAAAAGTTACAAAAATCAATTCATGTAATTTTGAAATAACATTACAACTTGAAACTGTGGATTGATTTATAGTTCTAATCAGTTTTATAGTATTACTTGATAAGAAATTGGTGTCAAAAATAATTCTATATAGTTTTAATAAGTTTTAATATTGATTTTGAAATCATGTAAAATGCGTTTTTAGCAGATTTTTACGTTGATGTGTAAAGAATTAGTTGTGCGCACGGTATTAAATCCTCATGTTATAGCCTATAGCTACTCATAAATCAAGATTCACCATTTCACCAGTTCACCACTCACTAAAATTGATTAAATCGAAAAATAATTAATAAAAATAGGTTTAAATTCGACCAACATATCTATATACCAAAATTCACTTGAAAAGAGCGGCGCTCCGACCGCTCCTGACCGCTCCAGGAGCGAGAGCGGAGCGCGCTCTTTTTTTTCTCACTTGGAGCGAGAGCGGAGCGCGCTCTTTTTTTTCTCACTTGGAGCAAAGAGCGGAGCGCGCTCTTTTTTTTCCGGAGCGTGCCCATCACTGGGTTGGCATTTGCTTGTTGCTAGCTCGGTCCATCTAGTATATAGCCAAAGGCAACACCACCAGGGTTGGCATGTAGAATAACATTTTACCTTTACATGTAGAATATACACTTATTCTACACTTAGTATTTCATTCATAAGTTATTTAGTAAAAGAATTATATCATTAAAAAACATTAAATTGAAATCTGAAGCATTAGAAAAATGTTGTTAAGCTGCACACAGACCAGGGCTGCAAAAACGGAACGATAACGTTATCCGGTATCGTTCCGGTATTGTTTTTCAAATGGATTCGGTATCGTTATCGTTCTGGTATCGTTATTTAATATGTTCCGGTATTTTGTATCGTTACCGTTTCGTTATTTGAAATGTTCGGGTATTGGTATCGGTATCGGTACTGGTATTGGTATCGTTATTTTTCAAAAATTATTGAATATGTATTCCAAGTTTTAAACCAACTTTCAAAATTGGAAAAAAATCTGGTCCAGCCTAATAATAATAATGAATGAATTGTAAGCAGTATTATTAATTTTTTTCCATGTGATTACGTTAATCAAATAATAATTATTAATTAATTTAATTGTATTAAATGGCTAAATAAATATAAATGCTTACAGCTATGTCCGGTATTGCTACTATTCTTTTAAAGCATTTTATAAATCATTCACAAAAATAGGTCAGAGCCGTCAGAGGGCCACAAGAGATCATGACAGTTGACACCATTATGAACATAACGCAGACAGCACCTCCAATTATCTGGTATAATAACATTAATAACAAGTAACAACACATCTCAAAATAAATAAACTTTTTAAATTTTGGTGTAAATTGACAATTAATAACAGATAGGTAAGCTCGTTTTAGAAAAAAATATGAAGGTCAATTTTTTTGAAATGATTGTGTTGTTATTAGCGCTGGTGCTGGTGATAAAAACGTCAAGAATGGAAGGAAACGAAGAGATTGGAACAATTTTTGAGGGATAGAAACGAAGGGAACGATACGACTTTGAATGAGCAAAGAGCGTTATATGAATGAAAGGAAATGAAAATCAAAAGATGTAAGCAAGAGGAGATGGGAACGATTCAATTTTTTTTTGCTCTTTTCTCACTGCCCCAAGCTGGTGCTAAGTGCGTCGATGTACATCTACAATTTCTACATACTTGATAATTTACTCAAATAATACTGGCAATTTTATTTTTTACATATTATTAATAAGAAAAATGAAAAAAAAAAAATAATAATAATAATAACGGAAAAATAACGGAAAAAGGTTCCGGTATCGGTATTGTTCTGTTGTCGGTTTTCAAATTTTCTAGTATCTGGTATCGTTTCGTTACCGTTTTTTAATTTTTCCGTTATCTGGTACAGGTATCGTTACATTATTTACCGGAAAATGCCGTTTCGTTACGTTTTTCCGTTCCGTTACGGTATCGTTTTTGCAGCCCTGACACAGACTAGTCGCATTGGGAAATAAAAGCGAAGTGGCTGAACTCTGATGGTCGTTTCTAAAACTAACAAAAGGGGGATAAAGAAAAGATTCGTGATAACGTTCCTGCTATTTTTTCGCGTTTTTTTGTAAAAGTAAAGCTATTTATTATCATTGAGTTTGAGAATTTGTGTTAGTTTTTGTTTCGCACAATAAAACTCATGTTTTATGCTTATGCTATTATTTAACAAACTACATAAATGACAATGTGCCATAGTGATACTTTGTAGTTTCTTTTTCTAAAACATTCAAAATGATTCTCAATACCAGCAGGGTCAATTCTGAAAATGAAATGATACGAATTTGTATTATTGAAATATGGTCCCTAAATAAAGAATGAAATTTCATACTTAGGCCATTAATTGAATAAGAAACCCAACTATATGTTTGCATTTTACAGACCCTGATTTACAGGTACAAGAACACATAAAATCTTTGACGTTGTTTTTTAAAGTGATTTCAATGTTTACTTCGTGTGGCTTCCCGTTTAAATCGGATGTTTTTAAAATTAAAGCACAAAACACAATCACATTTTCATTTTTTTCCACACAAGCATAATTTATAATGTGTTTAGAATTCGCAATTAATGACCCTTCTTTGATGGGACGAGTCGACTCGCCAACGTAGTTGATAACGTCTAATAATGTAATATCAATCATAATGAATTAAACGATACTAATAATAATTAAAAAAATTTATTAAAAATAAAAATTTTAGTCTATCAGCTTAAAGAATAACTTGAATCCACATTACTTTATTGAATCTTATCCCCTTTTCAAATTATCAACATATTGATAAGCGTTAGCATAGCAGCGCGCTCTATATTTCATTTTATTTCCCAATAGGAGATAATGAAATCACTTTATATACCGTGCGCGCAATTAATTACTTACACACCAGCGCAAAAATGTGCAAAAAGGCAAAAACTCATTCATGCAATTTTGAAATAAATGTTATAACAGCAAATTGAGGGTTTATTTATATTTTTAATTAATTTAGTAACATAAATAAATTAGAAGCGGAATAAAAGACCATTTCAAAACGTGTGATATTATTTTCTAAATTTTGAAAAACTAATCTTAATTTATTTTTGCGCTGGTGTGTAAGTGGACTGCATTACGCAACAATGTTCTAAGTGAAATGAGGCGCCATACAGGGCTGCAAAAACGATACCTTAACGGAACGGAAAAACGTAACGAAACGGCATTTTCCGGTAAATAACGTAACGATACCTGTATTAGATAACGGAAAAATTAAAAAACGGTAACGAAACGATACCAGATACTAGAAAATTTGGAAACCGACACCAGAACAATACCGATACCGGAACCTTTTTCCGTTATTTTTCCGTTATTATTATTATTATTTTTTTTCATTTTTCCTATTAATAATATGTAAAAAATAAAATTGCCAGTATTATTTGAGTAAATTATCAAGTATGTAGAAATTGTAGATGTACATGTTATGTAGCAACCCTATCCCTATCACCTGCTCATCTCTCTCATTACTTATAATTAAAGGCATTAGTATTGTACTATTGTTGTGATTTTGTGAATCTTGTTATCCTTGTGTTTATCGTGACAGCTTGAGTTTGGGACGCACTTAGCAGCACCAGCTTGGGGCAGTGAGAAAAGAGCAAAAAAAATTGAATCGTTCCCATCTCCTCTTGCTTACATCTTTTGATTTTCATTTCCTTTCATTCATATAACGCTCTTTGCTCATTCAAAGTCGTATCGTTCCCTTCGTTTCTATCCCTCAAAAATTGTTCTAATCTCTTCGTTTCCTTCCATTCTTGACGTTTTTATCACCAGCGCTAATAACAACACAATCATTTCAAAAAAATTGACCTTCATATTTTTTTCTAAAACGAGCTTACCTATCTGTTATTAATTGTCAATTTACACTAAAATTTAAAAAGTTTATTTATTTTGAGATGTGTTGTTACTTGTTATTAATGTTATTATACCAGATAGTTGGAGGTGCTGTCTGCGTTATGTTCATAATGGTGTCAACTGTCATGATCTCTTGTGGCCCTCTGACGGCTCCTGATCTATTTTTGTGAATGATTTATAAAATGCTTTAAAAGTGACCTATTTTTGTGAATGATTTATAAAATGCTTTAAAAGAATAGTAGCAATACCTGACATAGCTGTAAGCATTTATATTTATTTAGCCATTTAATACAATTAAATTAATTAATAATTATTATTTGGTTAACGTAATCACATGGAAAAAAATTAATAATACTGCTTACAATTCATTCATTATTATTATTAGGCTGGACCAGATTTTTTTCCAATTTTGAAAGTTGGTTTAAAACTTGGAATACATATTCAATAATTTTTGAAAAATAACGATACCAATACCAGTACCGATACCGATACCAATACCCGAACATTTCAAATAACGAAACGGTAACGATACAAAATACCGGAACATATTAAATAACGATACCAGAACGATAACAATACCGAATCCATTTGAAAAACAATACCGGAACGATACCGGATAACGTTATCCTTCCGTTTTTGCAGCCCTGGCGCCATAGGCTTGTTGATCGATCTTATTTTTGTTTTTAATGAGAAAAACTGGTAATGAATAAAATCATTCATGTTATTTAAATAATTTCAAAGACAAACAAGCAAAATTTGTTCAGTTTGATTGACTGGCTTTGTTATAATTTACATTACATCAGAAACTTGATGTAGTTGAAGTTTATGGCGCCTCATTTTACTTAGAACATTGTTGCGTAATGCAGTCCAAGTCCAAGTAATCATTTGCGCGCACGGTAACACCAACAACACCCTAGCCTCTAGTTACAGGTTTGGCCTTACCTTGAAAAAGTATGAAACTTTGAAAGGTCATCATAGCATAATTTTTGTTTTGAGTTTTGATAAAGTTGCAATTGTAATGAAAATAATTTATTATTATAATTATTATTAATTATTAATAATTTGAAATGTAATTGAAAGTATGGCTATAATTTTATCTCAAAGTTGGAGTGAAGAAATGTAACGATATAAATTTTTAGTTCTATACGTTTCACATTTTCCTTTTCATATAAAAGATTTTGTTACAGAAGTGATAAGTTGTAATTTATCATTTTCAAAATGTCAAGAGCTTATAGGTATTATGATTCTCCTGATGGTCAAGATTTGTTTCTAAAAATGGAATATGTGTGGAGAAAAGTAGGCATGTTCAGTACCGGATTGGCAGCTCTTGATGTGTTTCATATCACTATGCCTAAAACGTATTGGGGAATGATTGAGCGATATTTTCGGGTATGGACTCCTCCGATGGCTGCTGCGACTGTCTTCACTACAACTGTTTATATAGCGACTAAATTAAGAAAGAAAGATGATCCTTGGAACCACGTACTTGGAGGAGTTGCTGCACTTAGTTTAATCAATAGATACGCCAGAAACGGAGTTTTGGTTTGGACAATGAGCGTACCTGTACTTATTAGTCTTTTTGCTTATAAAGACCTTAAATTGAAGGGATATAACTTTTTCACTGATGACACCGATGCGAACTATAATATGGGTGCGGATGTTATTGAATATGATGTACAAAATAGAAAAAGTATATATAGTGATCGGAATGGTTGGATTCGCTCGGACATCATGAATTAAGTTGATAATACTGAAGTGTAAGTCATGTGTTATCTAAGTAGTAAAACTATTAAATAAATATATTTTTTCTGTTTGCATGTTTTTTTGTTCGTAAATCTATCCCTCATACTTAATGTGGTAGCCTAATTTTTCCATCTCATGAATACTTGGATCTAGATTCGAGGTTAATACCTATCCCTTAGGCCCTTACTTGAGCGAATGACGAAAATATATGTGATTTTAAGCGAGCATTGAGAACTGTTTTGAAAATTTTGATGAAAGCAACAGGAATAAGAAATTTTATTCGAATTCGTTAAATTCGACATTATTTTTTATTACTTAATGAAGTAAAGGGTAGATATCGATTACAAATTTGGGCCTCAAGACTTCGAGGAATACATTTGGCAAGATGAATAATCATCATGAACTTGCTATTCTACAAACATGAAAGCAAAATGTAATTTTCTTCCTTGTAAACTTCAGTTATTGAAAGTAATTATCGTTATCAGTTTATTTGTTTATGTTTTATTATGTTCATCTTTAATGAAAACGAAAATTTTATTTTGTTTTGTTTTTCTTGGCTGTTATATTCGTTTGCAGTCAAATATTCTTTGACTATATACTAGATGGACCGAGTTACATGTAGGAAATCTGCGGTGAAACATTACATGCATCAGAGTCGGAACACTCGTTGCAACTTTATATGTTGCGCATGCCTGAAGTACATCATCACATTCATGTTATTCTGATTTTAACAGAGGTGTTCCCGCTCACGCGCTCACGAGCGAGAGCGCATTTCGTGAGCGGGAGCGGGAGCGCGCTCATTTTGTATGAGCGGGAGCGAGAGCGCGCTCATTTTGTATGAGCGAGAGCGAGAGCGCGCTCATTTCGGCTTATGCCAAATGAGCGCGCTATTAGTTACTAATGAGAAGAACTAGTATAGGTTATTGTTATAATGTTATTGACTTCTAATAAGTTATAATTTTAATTTTTAACTCTATTAAATATTGAGTTGTGCTTGAAATAAAGTAAATAAACATGTTTTAAGAACATACAACATAATAGTTTAGTAATTTTATATGTTGAGCGAGAGCGGGAGCGAAACTGCGCTCATGAGCGGGAGCGAGAGCGCGCTCATTTTTTAAGAGCGGGAGCGGGAGCGCGCTCATTCTTTAGGAGCGAGAGCGTGAGCGCGCTCATTTTTTTAAGAGCGGGAGCGGGAGCGCGCTCATATTTTTCGTGAGCGGGAACACCTCTGGATTTTAAGCAGTACTATCGATGTCCCCTTGCCGCACTATTAGCGTGAGATAAATTTGCGCATGCGCATTTTGAATTTAGTCACGAGTGTTCTGAGAAAATCTATGTAATGTATCACCGTATTTGGGTTGGCATTTGCTTGTTGCTAGCTCGGTCCATCTAGTATATAGTCAAAGCAAATATTAAACAACCCTACTGATCAGGGCTGTTAACAATAACTCAAACTCTAAACTTTAACTCAAACTGACTCGTATTTTCACGTATTAAGAATAAAACTGAATTTAACTATAACTATAAAATTATAAATCCCAATATTTGTAACTGAATAAAACTTAAACTAATATTTTCAGTCCCTGAAACTGAATAAAACTTTAACTTAAACTTTAAAAAAAATCGTTTTGGTTAAAGTTCCAAGCCAATTTCTAATTTTCCAACTTTGAACGAACATTCAGCGACTTGAGGTTAATTTTAGACCCTTTGCAATGCAGTCTCAAAGGGTCAATTTTCTATTATTAATGATCTTTTGTTACTCCAATATAATTATATTAAGGAGTTTTGAAAATTAAAATTTTAAATGTGAAATTTTAAATTAAATTTATTTTATATTTCTTTAAACGCTTAATTTATTGAATTTGGAAACTCTTATGTCTTATTTCATCTTTTCATCGTACATAAAAAGCGGATATGATATAATCGGTAACTATATTATTTCATTCTAACTCAAGCCCGTAGCCAGGGGGCGAGGGGGCAGGGCTGTTAACAATAACTAAAACTCTTAACTTTAACTCAAACTGACTCGTATTTTCACGTATTAAGAATATAACTGAATTTAACCATAACTATAAATCCCAATATGTGTAACTGAATAAAACTTTAACTAATATTTTCAGTCCCTAAAACTAAATCAAACTTTAACTTAAACTTAAAAAAAAATCGTTTGGGTTAAAGTCTCAAGCCAATTTCCAATTTTCCATTATTTTGAACGAACATTCAGCACTTGAGGTTCATTTTAGACCCTTTACGATGCAGTCTCAAAGGGTCTATTATTAATGATCTTTTGTTACTGTGAAATAATAAGTGTTTTGAAAATTAAAATTTTAAATGTGAAATTTTAATTAAATTCATTTTACATTTTTGTGAACGCTTGATTTATTAATTTGGAAACTCTTATGTCTTATTTCATCTTTTCATCGTACATAAAAAGCGAATATGATATAATCGGTAACTACATTATTTCATCATAACTTCAACTTCTTCAACTATTTTAGAAGAAGAATTAAACTTTAACTAACTTTAACTTTAACTTTTTTAACTATAAAGAAGAATTTAACTTTAACCTTAACTCTAAACTTTTATTTTATTTAAGTTAAAATTAGTTTACATCAACTTTAACTATAACTTAAACTTTAAGTGAAAAGAATAAAACTGCAAACTTTAACTCTTATTTTTGTTTTGGAAGACTAAAACTTTAACTGAATTTAACTAATATACGTTTAAGTTAACAGCCCTGCGAGGGGGGCGTTGCCCCCAGGGCTGTTAACAATAACTAAAACTCTTAACCTTAACTCAAACTGACTCGTATTTTCACGCATCAAGAATATAACTGAATTTAACTTTAACTATAAATCCCAATATATGTAACTGAATAAAACTTTAACTAATATTTTCAGTCCTTAAAACTGAATCAAACTTTAACTTACACTTTAAAAAAAATCGTTTTGGTTAAAGTCTCAAGCAAATTTCCAATTTTCCAATTTTGAACGAACATTCAGCGACTTGAGGTTCATTTTAGGCAGGGTTGCGTACCGGTACCGATACCGCGGTATATACCGACCAATACCGCGGTTTTTTGGGATTTACCGATACCGGTACCATACCGACTGGAAAAAATACTGATACCAAATACCGGTACCATACCAACCAGAAAAAATACCGATACCATATACCTGTACCATACCGACCGAAAATTATATAAATACCAAATACCAGTACCGTACCGACCAGAAAAAATACCGATACCAAATACCAGTACCGTACTGACTGGAAAAAATACCGCGGTACGCAACCCTCTGCAAATACCGCGGTATTTATGATATTTATTTATTTATTAATTTTTAATTTTTAATTTTGATCAACACGCAACCCTGCTTTTGATTCTAACACGTTTTTTGAGTTTTAAAATAATTGAACTGGTGCGATATTGCGGGCTAGGGTCGCGTACCGGTACCGATACCGCGGTATATACCGACCAATACCGCAGTTTTTTGGGATTTACCGATACCGGTACCATACCGACCGGAAAAAATACTGATACCAAATACCGGTACCACACCAACCAGAAAAAATACCGATACCATATACCCGTACCATACCGACCAAAAATTATATCAATACCGAATACCGGTACCATACCGACCGATAATTATATAAATACCAAATACCAGTACCGTACCGACCAGAAAAAATACCGATACCAAATACCAGTACCATACCAACCGGAAAAAATACCGCGGTACGCAACCCTGATTTTAGGTCCTTTGCGATACAGTCTCAAAGGGTCTATTAATTTATTAATGATCTTATTTTGTTACTGCGAAATAATTATAGGTAGTTTTGAAAATTAAAATTTTAAATGTGAAATTTAAAATTAAATTTATTTTATATTTTTATAAATGCTTGATTTATTGAATTTGGAAACTCTTATGCCTTATTTCATCTTTTCATCGTACATAAAAAGCGGATATGATATAATTAATAGGTAACCACATTATTTCATTATAACTTCAACTTCTTCAACTATTTTAAAAGAAGAATTAAACTTTAACTAACTTTAACTTTAACTTTTTTAACTATAAAGAAGAATTTAACTTTAACCTTAACTCTAAACTTTTATTTTATTTAAGTTAAAACCAGTAATGGGCACGCTCCGGTTGGGAGCGGAAGAGCGGTCGGAGTACTCCGCTCTCGCTCCAGAGCGAGAGCGGAGCGCGCTCTTTTTTTAATACAACTACAACAACCGGAGCGCGCTTCGGAGTACTCCAACCTGGAGCGGAAATTTAAAGAAAAGAGCGCGCTCCTCTGATAACGCTCCTCTATCATTGGAACGTTTCAATAAATGAATATTTGAATTTTTTATTTTATAATTATTATTTATTAGACTGTTTCTTTCTATACCTATTAAATCCTCATGTTATAGGTACTCATAAATCAAGATTCACCATTTCACCAGTTCACCACTCACTAAAATTGATTAAATCGAAAAATAATTAATAAAAATAGGTTTAAATTCGACCAACATATCTATATACCAAAATTCACTTGAAAAGAGTGGCGCTCCGACCGCTCCTGACCGCTCCAGGAGCGAGAGCGGAGCGCGCTCTTTTTTTTCTCACTTGGAGCGAAGAGCGGAGCGCGCTCTTTTTTTTCCGGAGCGTGCCCATCACTGGTTAAAACTAGTTTACTTCAACTTTAACTATAACTTAAACTTTAAGTGAAAAGAATAAAACTGCTAACTTTAACTCTTATTTTTGTTTTGAAAGACTAAAACTTTAACTGAATTTAACCAATATACGTTTAAGTTAACAGCCCTGGTTGCCCACCTAGAAGAATTTTTGCTCCCCTCAGAAAAATTACCCAAAAACTCCTTTTTTACTTTTTAATTTGGTCATTGACACAAAAATTAATAAATCCACACAAATGTGTTTCAAACAGTGTTGTAGGAACAAACCCAAGAACGAGAACGAAGAACAACAAGAACAGAAAATTTTCGTTGTTCCTGAGGAACAGAACCAAGAACGAGAACATAAAACTGATTTTTACGAAGAACAAAGAACAGAACGAGAACAGAATATTTTCAAACTGAAAGATCAAAGAACAAAACGAGAACCAACTAATGTAAAATGCTGAGGAACGAGAACAAAAACAAGAACGGATGTAATTTCGGGTTGTTCTTTGTTCTTTTGAAAGTTGATGATTCATTACAAAATTAATAGATATCATGAGGGGAAAGAGAAAATAAAAAACTTCTAAAAGCGGACAAATGCTGCGTATACCCAGTGATGGGCACGCTCCGGAAAAAAAAGAGCGCGCTCCGCTCTTCGCTCCAAGTGAGAAAAAAAAGAGCGCGCTCCGTTCTCGCTCCAAGTGAGAAAAAAAAGAGCGCGCTCCGCTCTCGCTCCTGGAGCGGTCAGGAGCGGTCGGAGTGCCGCTCTTTTCAAGTGAATTTTGGTATATAGATATGTTGGTCGAATTTAAACCTATTTTTATTAATTATTTTTCGATTTAATCAATTTTAATGAGTGGTGAACTGGTGAAATGGTGAATCTTGATTTATGAGTACCTATAACATGAGGATTTAATACCGTGCGCACAACTAATTCTTTACACATCAACGTAAAAATCTGCTAAAAACGCATTTTACATGATTTCAAAATCAATATTAAAACTTATTAAAACTATATAGAATTATTTTTGACACCAATTTCTTATCAAGTAATACTATAAAACTGATTAGAACTATAAATCAATCCACAGTTTCAAGTTGTAATGTTATTTCAAAATTACATGAATTGATTTTTGTAACTTTTTTTGCCGGTGTGTAATAAATCAATTGCGCGCACGGTATAGAAAGAAACAGTCTAATAAATAATAATTATAAAATAAAAAATTCAAATATTCATTTATTGAAACGTTCCAATGATAGAGGAGCGTTATCAGAGGAGCGCGCTCTTTTCTTTAAATTTCCGCTCCAGGCTGGAGTACTCCGGAGCGCGCTCCGGTTGTTGTAGTTGTATTAAAAAAAGAGCGCGCTCCGCTCTCGCTCCTGAGCGGGAGCGGAGTACTCCGACCGCTCTTCCGCTCCCAACCGGAGCGTGCCCATCACTGACAGGAGCACGTCGCGACACCAGTCGCTAGCCGGAACTATATTAGATTTATTTTTTTTTGTCGATAAAAAAGATGTAGAAGAAATATAATAAAAAAAAAAAGAAAAAATATATTGTAAAAAGGTGTATTGGAAAAGGAAAAAACAACAAAGGTAGAGCCTGAATAATTAAGTTAAAACAGTGGTTTATCATCAGTTTTCCATTGCGTCGTCACCGTCATCTGTACTGCTAGGTCCTAAAAAAAAAATAATAATAATAAAAAGATTAGTTTGCAAGAAGCAAACTAAGTGAGGAACAATTTGGAAAATTAGAAAAAAAAAAGAAATATTTAAGAAAATTTTGATGGAGGGTCAAGAAAATTTTAGATCTGGAGATGCGGCGACGAGCTTCCGGGCGAGATCCAGCAGTGTTGTCAAAGTTCACGAAAAAAATGAACGCGTTCAGTTCACGTTCGTTGAAAAATGAACGCGTTCAGTTCACGTTCACGAAAATGTGGCTCGTTCGCGAACGCGTTCACGTTCATTCTCTAAACGTTCACGATCTTTGACAAACTGCTGTCCGGAAATCGCGAAAAAAATGCGAAAAACAATGGAAACCAGAAATGAGAATAGAATAATCGCACATTGACACGCAACACGACAAAAAACAAGAGCAAACTTATTCCTGTTTCTGCGATTTTGTTCTAGCTTCATAGCCCTAAAAATCTGTGGTGAACGTTCAATTTTCTGTGCATGAACGCGTTCAGTTCACGTTCATAATGAAATGAACGCGTTCAGTTCACGTTCACGAAAATGTGGCTCGTTCGCGAACGCGTTTACGTTCATTCTCTAAACGTTCGTGAACTTTGACAACACTGGATCCAGTCAATTAGGCATATATGGAAATATAGATAGGACTCACATTACACGACGACATCTTTGAAATTTTTCGATGAATTCTTGAGAGAAACTGGCAGCTTGGAAAAAATTATTAATAAAAAAAAAAGAGCAAAAAATAAAAAAGAAAATATTGCGTAACTGAAAATGGCGATGTAAAAAATTTATGTGAGGAAAGGCAACATTATCTGAGACCAGAGTTCATTGCCACGTAACAGGATCTCGCTTCCCAGACAGCCTGTCGCCAAATTGGTGATGGCCAGAGGGGTTTCAAATTTGAAGCGCCAAACTCTTAACTTACATTAACTTTAACTATAAGAATAAAACTGCTAACTTTAACTCTTATTTTTGTTTTGAAAGACTAAAACTTTAACTGAATTTAACTAATATACGTTTAAGTTAACAGCCCTGCTACTGATAATAGCAGTTATACCGGGTGACTACTTGATTCGAGCACTCAAGCGAAACAATTAGCAAAAAGGTGAATAAATTCAAAACATATATGTATTTTTGACAATGAAAGTATAAATTAAAATTGTGTATTTCATTGATAAACACTTTTAAGCATTAAATAAATATTATTTATGCTATTTATTGTTCTTAATATCATTCAAATATGTAATTTATTTCTATGAGAGAAAGATTTTTGCGTTTGGGGTGCTCGAATCAAGTAGTCACCCGGTATGTAAACACGACAATAGCGCGCCACTGCTCTGAAGGGTCCCATGCGGTTTATATCCGGATACACAAGTACTTGGGCAACTCTAGTCGGCAGAGTCTAGTCTTTGTATTTAACTTTGGTTTGAATAATGATGGAAAATAATTTTGATAGAAAAATTTGTTTTCTTCGTTATGGATTATGTTTGTGTACAAAGTATTGAATGTAATCAAGGAGCTATTCGTGCCATTCGATATAATGGTGAATGAATTCATAATAATTACGTATATTACTTTTTTCCTTTATTGTTTCTGATCTTTTCATTTTATTTCAGTCGATGGAAATTATTGCTTGACTTGTGGTTCAGATAAAAGGATTAAACTTTGGAATCCAGCTAAAGCATTATATTTGAGCACTTATGCAGGCCATGGTAACGAAGTATTAGATGCGGCTAGCTCTTGTGATAATAGGTGTGTTTCTGTTATTAAATGACAAATACCAATACATTTTTAAAAGTTTTATATCAGCAATATATTTTTTCCAATAGTCAGATAATATCTTGTGGTCTTGATAAAACTGTGATTTTATGGGATGTGGTGAAAACTCAACCTTTACGAAGACTGAGAGGACATGCTGGTAAAGTAACTTCGGTTGTTTTCAATGAGGAATCAACCATTGCAGTATCAGGTTCATATGATAATGCTGTGATGTGTTGGGATATTAAAAGCAGACAATATACTCCTGTTCAGGTAATATATTAGTTCATTGACTTCTTACGATTCAGTGATATTACTCATTCGTAGAAAATATGGTGAGTAATAATGAAATTTTAATACCGTTAATATTAATCCTTGTGTGTCACAGACTTTGAAGGAAGCTCGAGACTGTATAACGAGTGTAAAAGTAACTGATCATGAGATTTTGACTAGTTCCTTGGATTGCAGAATCCGTAGATACGACATAAGAATGGGAGAATTAATTGAAGATTATGTCGGAGGTATTCTTCCCTTCCTTTTCAATAATATTATTTCAAGCATTGAATAATAAATAACGTTCTTGTTTAATGTTTTTTCAGCAATTTTGAAATTTGATGCTTGCTATTATCCAAAACAAAGTGTAAAATATAAAATAATTTTTCCTAAATCTAAACGTAATCTGATTAGATTAACCCATATCTTTCTGAAGGTGAAACTTCCTCAGAAATATCAAGTTAAATTTATACAATTTGAAGTGTATTTATTGGTTTTATCGCTGGATTAGAGTAATCATCCTTCTTTTTTTTTTAATATTGTGTTTATCATCAGAAAATGGAGAGAAGAAATGTCCCATGAGTACATTAACATTCATTGAGTATCAACAACGAAGGTTCCAATTTACCTTTGTATACATCGTATGTGTTGGAAGTTAAGATGCCAGCTCATGCAGGTTTCATTTAAAATAATAACGAAGTATTTTACTTTCCACTCAAAAAATTTACTGGCGATTCCACACTCACCTGAGCGCTGCAGTCGCATTTCGAATCAAGATGATAGAATGTACGTGGTTTACATGAGGAAAATAGTTTTTTCAACTTTTAAGAAAAGTAAGAGGATTTACGTGAAATTTAGTAGAAACATGGTTCAAAAATATTAAGATTTCGCGTCGATTGGAATAAATTTCATCCCAATTCACGCAATAATGATGATCCTGTTAACACTTTTTTTAATCTGTGTTTGGCATGATGCGAACTTTACACAAAAAATTCTCTCGAAGTAAATACGATTGCACCCATTTTTAATTTCATCTTTTTTTCAACAGTATATTACCAGAATTTATAGCTGCAACATTCACGCTGCAACTTTTATTTAAATGCTGGAAACTCGCTCCTCGAATTTGAAACAGCTGATTATATTGTTTATATAGACTTATGCATGAAATTTACAATACTACTACTTTTGTGGAATTAACATTTGAAGTTGAAATCCCGTTGATGATATGATAAGAGTAGTCTCAAGATATGAAATCCAAAAAGCTCCTTAAAATCTTTCACAAAACTATTTTGATCATTTTAATGAAAATTGTTGATAAATGGTAAACAATAACTAGCTGTTTCAAATGTGAAAAGCGAATTTCCAACTTCTCAATAAAAATTACAACATGAATTCACAGCTACAAAATCCGTCGATATCCTATTGGAAAGAGGATAAAATTCTCTATTAAAAAGTGAAAATTGGCGCGATCGTATTTATTTGAAATAATTTCCTGTGTAAAGTTCATATCATACTAAACACGGATTGAAAGAAGTGTTCATAAAAGCGTCATTATTGCGTAAATTTGGATGAAATTTACACTAATCGACGCGAAATTTCAATATCTTTAATTCATATTCTTACAAAATTTTACATCAACGCTATCAGTTTCATTAAAAATTCGAAAAATTAATTTCCTTTCCATAAGCCATGTACATTTGATCACTTCGATTGCAACTCGAAGAAAATGAGCTAGAGTTCAGCCACTCCGCGTGAAATCGTCAATTAATTTCTACAAAAAGTTTAGCTTAGATAAAATAAAATTATATTCATTTTCTTGGCCTAACGCGCTGAAATTTATTGCATGATGTGAATATACCACTTGCCAAGTCAAAACGTTCCATCCTCATCCAGTGAATGTAATTTGTTTTTACTATCTTTTAATGAAAAATATATGATTTTTAATCGAATCAAACCGTATTCAGTGAGATAGCCCTATAATTTAAAAAATTATTTGAAAAAATTTTTATTCCTTTTTAGAAAGAACCTATGCAAGCATTATATTTCAAATTTGCTGAAAAAAAAAAAAAAACAATATAATGGTAACTTGTGATGTTACTTGAATTGAAATCGTAGAGCCGATCACTTCAGTTACATTTACGTCAGATGGTCAATGCGTTTTGGTGAGTTGTGCTGACAGTACCGTAAAATTATTCGATAAAAACACGGGAGAATTACTAGGCGAGTGAGTTTTTTTTTTTTTTTTTTTTTTTCATGTTTAGCATGATGATTCGATATTGTTTAATGTCAGTTATGTTATCTGAGTTCACATTTGCAACTAAATATACCTGCTATGGTTATTATGTCATAGGTACACTGGCCATCAAACAGATGAATACTATGTTGAAAGTTGCGTTGACCACCGAGATAGCTTAGTTTTTTCGGGTTCAACCAATGGTTTTATATGGTGTTGGGATTTTGTGAAAATGATGCCAGTAAATCAATTAATGCATAACCAAAAGGCTGTCGTTCATTCCATTTCGGCTAGTCCAACCGAAGATTCTCTTTTATCAGCTTCTGGATCGAATATAAAACTGTGGAGCATTTCTAAAACTGACAGTTCAGAAATAACAGATGAAAGAAGTTGATGTTGATATTTTACGAATATTTTTGATTTCATATTGTATTACTCATGATAATAATTAATATTATAATGGTAAAGTTGTATCATATTGAATTAAATGTACATTTATTAAAGAAACTAGAGAAGAAAAAGTTTATACCGTGCGACCGAGTAATCTTTGCACTCCTCAGCGTGAAATTCCCTACCTCTAAACATAATGTAAAACTTTTCATTTATTTTGGTTTTTTTGGATAGAAATCACAAAATTTAATAATAAATTTTTAACATTTCATTTTTTCATTATTAAATGATTCAAATCGATTTTATCAAGAATCAATGTTGTCGAATAAACTAGAGTAATTAATCAAAAGTTGAGTAGATACATAATTTTGATAAATATGTTTAATACTTAGAAAATGAAATAATTGAGTTTTTATTTCTTAATCCAACAAAAAATGAAGAAAAAAATTGAATTATTTGATTTTTTTTCAATAAGGGAATTTGTGGCTGAAAGGTGCAAACATCAGTTGGTTGGACGGTATTGCGGATAGATAAATGTTGGAAAATTAATTTATAAAAAATTGAAACAATGTTCCGCTGCTTCGAAAAATCTACCTAATTTTCCACTGCGAACAGCAATTTCATAGGCGGTTTCATTACTATTGTTTTTGATCGATGTATCGATATCAGCATGTAAAAGTAGTGCTTGAATGGTTGCTAAGCTCGAATTGTTACCAGCAGCCAAATGAAGAGGTGTGATACCTAATATTACAGGGTAATACAGTACCATAAGTAGCAAGAAAAAAACTGCGTAGAGGTAATTAGGAAAAACTATGCCTGTAGAATAGAGGTAGATCATGATCTGTCGTATATCATCATTTAGTATCTGTTTTGCTATCTGTTGATCGTGAGCTATCCTAACAAGTGGAGTAAATTCGACACATCATGACAAACCACCACGTTACTTGTACTTATATTGAGTCGAGGTGAAAACCTACCTCCTTGAGACTGAACATTAACATCAACACCTAAAGACATCAATTTATCTGCACAAACAGCACTATTCCAATGACAAGCGGAATGGAGAGGAGTCCATTTATCTTTTGTTTCGGCATTGTAATCAGCCCCATGTTCGAGAAGGACCTAAACGTAAAATTTAAATCATAGATAATAAAACTATAACTTCTAGAAATAAACTAATCATTGCCTTAATCTGACATAAACTAACATTTAAAACGTTCAAATGGTTATTATATGCAGCCCGATGCAATGGCGTATATCCATCGTTATCAGTAACTTTCATCAAGTTAAGGTCTTTCGCAAGTAACTGTTGCACAAGTTTCACATCACCATTTTCGGCAGCCCATAAGATTTCTTTCTGTGGGGTATCTGTAACAGTAGTTTCAGATTTGAAGTATATTTGTTGTTTATTACCCATTGGTAGGCTACTAGTTTACACAGTACTCACCGTGAGGGAACTTTTCTTCTTCGATACCGTCATTGTCGTTCTCCCAACCACTAATGAAACCAGAATGAAATTTACCAGCTATATTTCTTTCGTTTTCATCGACTTCTTCTATTTCATAATCAGTTTCATCACCATCCATGAAGAAAAGTCAACTATCTTCACTGTATGAAATATTTTACAATTCACGCATCTGGAACAATATTTTTTTCTTATGTTTAACTTCCTTCAATATTTGATTTCAAAAACTGTACGATAAAAAAAAATCGATGTAGTATTGAATAATGATAATGGATGGTAGGAATACGAATACTTGATTAACCTGCCATAGGCAACCCAAATCTACTAAACGTAGGCGTAATTGCATATTCTCGTGCTTCCCGGTATAGCTTTTTAATTTTTCAAATTTACTATAGTTGGGCAATTTTTTTATTTTATTTTTTTCAAGTTTATACACAGCATTACAATGTAAATTATAGTATATTTAATTATTTATTTTATAAATATTGTGAATAAAATAACAATCAAATTTAATTCTTTACTACATCTTTATGACAATCATGTATGTAATTGTTTGATATTTAGAAAAAAAATTAAGTGTACGATTTTATATGAGCTTTTTTGAACCTGAAAAAATTTGTTGTTAGGTGTTTTTGAAAGTTTGTTCCCTTTTTCATATCACCAAAAGAAACAACAACTGAAGTGCATATTGCAGTGCTGCTAGACTTGGGGATTTCTCCCTATTAATACCGGTGTAAATTCAATTGGGACCCTTCAGAGCAGTGGCACGCTAGTGTCGTGTTTACATGTAAATGGTATTATCAGTTCTGAAAACGGGGAATTTTTCCCGCCAGTTGTGGACTCACACAGTGAAATGTTGTATCACTAGTCATTGGTAAGTGCATGAAAAATAATCATTTATTTCGTAACAATAACATTGGAATTCAATTTATCTTTACCATTGAACAAAAAACAATTAATTCTATTCAAAATATTTCAATTCAGTACCAGAATTATTAATTCATTGCCAATAATGATACTTTATCAATTATTGAAATCCCCGTTTTCAGTAGTTCATCGTTTCATCACCAGGTACCGACTCTTTCGCTGAAGGATCCCAATAGCAAAAGGCCTTAGCACTGTGTTCAGTCGTGACATAACAATAGGTAGGTGGACTAACTTGCATAGCATTCCCCATTCATACTTAACACGTAAGACAGTGTCGCAACTGCGTTTTAGGATAAAAAAAAGTGAAGAGAATGTAATGGTAACAATAAAAATAAGTCAAAATGAACTTTAATAAAAAGTTTATTAATGGAAACAAAAAATGACATAACTTATAGGCATTATACATACACTTTCAACTATTGCCCCCTCACATGATTATCATCTAGTGTTAGAAGGGACTGACTATGTAAGTATATCTGTAAAAACAAAGAATGCATTTGAAGTTTCACAATTCAAATGTAAAAAGTAATGATAAAAATGAATATAACTTCTAATTAAAGGAGTAAATTCAATACATATGAGTATCTAATGAAACTAATACTCATACATTTCGTCAACTATAAATAATAATTATTCGGGGCATTTAAAAAAAAAATTAAAAATTAATTTTATACCACTGAAAAATATATTATGAATGCAAATCGGATCAAGCAATAACAGTTGAATGATATAAACAAACTTTAGTTAATGCTACGTACAAAAATCAAACGCGTGCTCATCCTTCAAAAATAAGTTGACATTTATTCCAATAGAAAATTTTCCGTTTTAGAAGTCGTATATTTACCTTGTAGATTTTATTGAAATGTGAAGGAATTGAGAAATACCTCATTCTATCTGGGAAGGAGAAACATTATCAACCTAACAATAATAAAAATCTATAAATCAATCAACTCTTTATTTTTCATTTCAAAATATAAAAATCTGTACATGCATTAATATGAATAAAATACATAATTGATAGAACATAACAACACTGCGAAGAATACACATATATTCACTTCATAGAATTTTTCACAACAATTCCGTTATTCTTTCTCTTTACTTTTTTTTTCTAAGAATTGCTTCTTTTTATATATTTGAAACTAAAATCGATTCAGTTATCATTACTACGAAACTGAAGAAAATCCAATATTCTGCGTATACACTGTTTCATGTAATCTTTATCGTACAGAGTTTATAAAATAAAATTCAAGCGGACTATGAACCTTAGCCGTCCACTTATTTGTAGTTGTTTTGAAGAAAAAAAGATATAGGTATAGAGAAAAACAAAACAAAGAAAAAACGCATCTTTACCTGTGATGTCAGCACTAATACCTATTACATTACCAGATTCCTTCAAGTTATTTCCTTGAAATGTCAATTAACAGAGTGCCTTTCTCACACATATTTATTAGATTACAAATAAGAAAAGATATCACAAAATGCAAAGAAAAAGTTTTACCTGAAGACACCCTGTTAAATTAGCTGAAATTCAATTATAAATGAATAAAAATACGTATTTGAACGAAAAGTGAGGTACATACCTAAAATTAATAGCTTTTGCTGCGAGTAAACGATTACATTCAGCACTGTCTGTAAGAGGTAACTTGACGTAAGGAGTTTCATTTTCATGTTCTGTGAATTCAAATTTGTATATTTTCGCTTTCAACTTGATATCGCTAAAAGGACCATTCAAAATCATATAATGAATCATCAACGGAACAGATGTTTTGGTTTTCAACATCAACTGTTAAAAAAGAGAAAATGATTAACATCATAATTCTTACGTAAAACAAAAAAAAAATCCTGATTTGATACCTGATAAGACATTTCGCGTTCACAACTGAATGTAGCATCGATTTGACTGTTATTGATGCGCGTTTTAAGCACCCACTGATGACTCAAAGCGGAAAATCTAGAAGTTTCGTAATACAACTTGTGAATGAATTCGTCCGTTCTATACGGGCGCATCTGTAAATCTACGAAGAAAAAGATTCAAACATATTAATGTATAACTAATGGAAATTCAAATTACAAACGTATCACAAATTTCAATGAAAGACTCGAAACTAAGTTGATATCCTGAAAACTAGATCGTACAAATAGAAACTTTCGACACATCTCGTATAAATTTTGATAGAAAATAACAAGTTAAGATACTATAATGAAGAATAGCGTAGATACCATTGAAAACGATTTTTTCATAAGATAATAAATCAAAAATTGAATCATATAAGTATTTTTCCTCTTGATTTTTCTTGTCAATTTCATCAAGAACTTCCAACAGTTGGGCTCCTGTATTGAAAGGAAATTGACAAACTTTCTCATGCTCTCCATGTTCGTGATAGGGTCCTCGCCAAGGACATCCAATACGATTATATCTACAGATGGTGATTCTAAAAAATACGAAAATGAATATTGTCATAGTTGCATTTCTTCTAAGAGTTGAGCGTAGTAATATAAAACCTTTCGTTGCAAAGAGATTGCTCATGTCGCACTAACGAATTCCGTGGATATTCTTTGCCACAAAACTGACATTCTGAAGGCAGCTCACACACTGCTTTTTCAACAGCCAAATTACGAGATGCAGAAGTTTTACTTATCTCAATTCGACAATTAGGACACGTCGCAGTTTCATCCCTCAAGCGCGCATCAGCCAACAGATGCGTGAAACAACCAGCGCACATCAAATGACCATTCGTACACTGAAAAATAAGTCATTTTGAGATAAAAAAGTGAATGGAAACTTCAATTAGAATATTAGAACTGAATTATGGAGGGGAAAAAACTTATAACCTGATAAATGGCCGATTTTGGAAGATCTAGACATACAGCACAACAAAGGATACCGCCAAGTCGATGCTCCAATTTTTCCGTAGAACCTTCGACACCAACATTACTCAATTTAATTTTTTTACTTTCTGGCGGAGAATCATCTTCTTTTGTAGCAGCTTCGCTAGACTCGTTTGCAGAGGAAGATGGTATAATTTCCGACATCATAAAATTAGTAAGTTGAATAACAATGATGATTTAGGAATAGAAAAGGAAAGAAGGAAACAGACCCAACTCGGATTTGTAATTTCAGACTTTTAAAGGATTTTCAATTGGGACCCGAACAATCGCTTGAGTACTATAGGTGCCCTATTGAGTACTAGTAAGTGTTCTAACGAGGCTCCATTGAGACACTTCAAAGCAGTGGCGCGCTAGTGTCGTGTTTACATTTAATGGTCTTATCAGTTCTGAAAACGGAGAATTTTTTGCCGCCATTTTTTGTTTCATTTTTAGAAAATATGTGAAATTTTCGTCTATAAAGACAGAGTAAAGACTGTTATTCTACATTTATTCTACATATTCTACATTGCTAGGGCACTTATTCTACATGTGTAGAATACTATATTCTACATGTAAAGGTAAAATGTTATTCTACATGTCAACCCTGTCAGCTAAGTTAGTTGAGCACTTGAGCTAAGTTGGCTAAAGTGTGTGACGGGCCTTATGTGAGTAAGCCTAGTGAGCTAACTAGTCTTTATAGGTATATAACTTTGGCTCGCTCTTTGAGTATTAATATAGTAATATGGAGAGATAAAAGCCATACTCTTAGCATTACGCATCAAGGGACCTGATAGAGGGCGCTATATCAGATGCGAATTGTACACTTGATGTGCACCAACAAGGCACCAACGTCCCTTTACTAAAGGTCGGACGGAAAGGAAACGTGCTGATTGGTGCTCATTCAACATTCCTCTTTCGCCGCTAATCTCTGACGTCACGCAGCAAACCTGAAAACCCGTCGCAATGTACAATCTTACGCGTACTGCCAAGTAAAGCGTCGGTTATAATGGCACTGAATTTTTCACAGAAAAAGTTGAACCTGTGTTTTTTCATGGAACCGTTTATAATAGTCAGTGAATCAGGTAATGAAAAATTTTTCTGGGTTTCAGTGAAAAGTTGAAATATTTTAACTTTTCAGTGAATTTCTACAGTGCCAAACATTTGTTTGTTCATGTTACTGTGTTATCACTTCAAAGTAATGGGGATTTCTTGGATAGTTCTAGCCATTCCGTGAAAATTTCATTGACACATTCAGTGCCATTCAGAGGTGTTCCCGCTCACGAAAAATATGAGCGCGCTACCGCTCCCGCTCTTAAAAAATGAGCGCGCTCCCGCTCTCGCTCCTAAAGAATGAGCGCGCTCCCGCTCCCGCTCTTAAAGAATGAGCGCGCTCTCGCTCCCGCTCATGAGCGCAGTTCCGGTCCCGCTCCCGCTCATGAGCGCAGTTTCGCTCCCACTCTCGCTCAAAATATAAAATTATTAAACTATTATGTTGTATGTTCTTAAAACATGTTTATTTACTTTATTTCAAGCACAACTCAATATTTAATGGAGTTAAAAATTAAAATTATAACTTATTAGAAGTCAATAACAATAACCTATACTAGTTCTTCTCATTAGTAACTTAATAGCGCGCTCATTTGGCATAAGCCGAAATGAGCTCGCTCTCGCTTCCGCTCATACAAAATGAGCGCGCTCTCGCTCTCGCTCACAAAATGAGCGCGCTCTCGCTCCCGCTCATACAAAATGAGCGCGCTCCCGCTCCCGCTCACAAAATGCGCTCTCGCTCGTGAGCGCGCTCCCGCTCACGCATAATGAGCGCGTGAGCGGGAACACCTCTGGTGCCATTATAACCGACGCTTAAGTGCACAAGTGCACAATTCATAGTTGGCGCTGCGCTATCTATCAAAACCCTGATGTTAATACTCAAAGGGCTCGCTCTTTAGATTTAATTTTAGTGATAACAATAATTGATAACTATGCAAAATAAACAAATGTGTTCTGATTTCCTCATTTTTATATTCTCGTGTTTCGAATCCGCATGAAATTCGGTTGGTGAAATAAAATCAGTATAGTAAAATCAGGTAATTGATGATTTATAGAAAGGTAATAAATCACGTTTATAATATGATGATTGCAGTATATAATGGCTGATTCATTGGAAAAATTGGGCATAAATCCTTATTTAATTGAACAATGCCGAAAGATAGGTAACGAAATTCCGCATTATTATCATCATATCTAGTTCTTCAGTTGAGTCAACAGCTTTCACTTGAATTGTTTGTACTAGGCATCAAAAAACCTACTGTTATTCAAGAGAAATGTATACCCCCAATTCTTGAAGGATTAGATTGTATCGGATGTTCTGAAACAGGAAGCGGCAAAACATTAGCTTTTTTGTTACCCGTGCTCCACAAATTGTGTGAAGATCCTTATGGAATTTACGCTTTAATTTTGTCTCCCACTAGGGAATTATGTTATCAAGTAAGATGTTGTTTTGTATCTCAGCTCCTATTGCTCTTGATGCAGTTTACTTATTGTTGAAGTGTATATTCATTTTCTCAGATAAATGATCAGATTGCGGTGTTGGGAAGTGCTATTAATATACGATCATGTGTTGTTACGGGTGGAATGGAGATGATAGCACAGGCCCAAGAACTTCAGAGAAAACCCCATATTGTGGTCGCTACTCCAGGAAGGTGAATAAAGTGACTAGACTAATCCGAACTTATATCGTAATACTATATGAATAAACTCAATATGAAAGACTCCTAACAGGCTAGCCGATCATCTTGAAAGCTGCAATACATTTTCTTTGAAAAAAATCCGGTTTTTTATTCTCGATGAAGCTGATAAATTATTCGACGGTCGTTTTAATAAACAAATACAAGTTATTTTTAAATCACTACCTCAACAGAAGCAAATATTATTATTTAGCGCAACTTTTGCTTCTGCTTTCGAAGAATTACGAGTCAGTTCAAAGAAGGTTTGTATGGTTGAATCTTTTTGCATCTGGTCATTTTCAATGATTACCTAAAAACTTCCTTGTTCTATCCGCAGTTATTTATATGGAAACCTACGTTACAAGAAAATATTGTTGAAAAGCTGAAGCAATTGTATGTGCTTTGTCCTAAAAACGCGAAAAATGGATATTTCGTCGAAGTGATACAGTCTTTCTTAACAAATAATCCCGGCGCGTCCATAATAATATTCACTGATACATGCAAGTAAGTAATGCTTCTTATACTCATTAATCGAGATTGTTTTGACGTAATGTAAGCGACTTACATAATTATAAATGTTTTCGGTACTTGTAGAAATTGCCAACTATTATCAATATTGCTGAATGAATTAGGCTTTGAGAATGTTACCTTAAACTCCTTACTCAGTCAAAAAAATCGATTGATTTCGTTACAAAAATTCAAATCCGAACGTTATAAAATAATGATTGCAACCGATGTAGCTAGTAGAGGTACGATTTTCAAAAAATATTTTTCAAAGTATATGTTACAGATGATGATGATGTATTTGCTTTACTCATTTTTAGGCTTGGATATTCCAGCTGTATCCTTAATTATTAATCACACCATTCCGAATAATCCCACTGATTATGTGCATCGGATTGGTAGAACGGCAAGAGCGAAAAAGGAAGGAACAGCAATTTCGATAGTGACGCAACATGACATTGCTCGAGTACGTTCGATAGAAGAACAGATTGGTAAAAAATTCGAAAGATATGATGTTTCGAGTAAGCATGTGTTGAATAATCTTTATTTCATGTGCATTGACTTGAAGCAGAAAAGAGATAAAAACAGTAAATCATAATACCCTCAAATTGAGGGAGTGTTCGAGCATCGAGATAATGCTGTTAATCTCTTTACACGAAGGGATGCAGGTTGAGACCCTCTCTATCTTCTCCAACATTACCAGTGATGATGATTTGAGAAATGGTATACTTCTCTGCCTCAGTAGTAATATGGAGTTCATGTTGTTTTTTTCTTCTTACAAAAATTCGTTATTGGTTACCGAATACATCGACAAACAAATTTTGAAAATATTTCTTCGCATTCGCTTATCGTCTTTTCCGCGTCTTCATATTTCACAATCTAAACTTCAAAGCACAACGAACGCCTCGACGAAAATGGAAAATATACAATCTCATCCCAAAACGATGCGGTGGCATATGCATGAACTTATTTGGCTTTTTCGCTACTGAATTACATTCACAACCATGTTTGGATAGGACTTCGAAGTCAAAGCTAATTTTGGGCGATCAACATGTGCTTCTGCTAAAAGCTGCATACGCACTATGTAATTCGTTGAGCAGCATTTATCGATATTTTTCTGGCATCATCACTCTTTTTTTTCGTAAAAAGCATCCGTCTTGCAGAAATGATCCTTTTTGCTTCATATTATAGTGTTCGATAGCGGTAACTATTTATTTGCTTCTTGTACTTCAATCAACGACTTGAATAAAAATTTGTAACGTTTTTACGCTTTTCTGATGAAAATGGTAATTCTTCTAAAAGCATTCCACCCAAGAAGTTGTTTCTTGGATCTGGCTTTTTGGCTACATTATTACACTTTCGTGGCTATAACTGGTACCCCAAATCTCAACTCCTCTCAGATAGTCTTCTCTTGTCGGACGAACTAGTTGACCAGAGAGACACTTGTAGTGGGGTGTTTTTTTTTGTTTTTTTTTTTTTCATTGATTCGTGACATAGCAAAAAAAAAAACATTTACTTCCTTTCCGCAGGTTTTTGGGCTGTGGAAAACCTGCGGAAATATTTGAAATTATTTCTTTGATACAAATATGATTTCTAGACGTTAATTATGATACAGATAGCTAGCTTTTTTATACATTATCTGAAAATGTCTTCGAATTATTCGTTCGCACTTTATTTAAATGAGAAAACTTCCTCCCAGATTTTAGAAAACACGATACTATAAGTATTTTTGTGAACAACTAGTTCTCCCTGTAAGACAAGATCATCGTGTCTACAATCGAAAGATTATACACTCTAAGATAGTGAACCGTTTTCCCGATGAGACTTGAAATTATTAACGTGCTAAAGATATTTTTTCAATTTTATACGATCACATGTCTAATTTTATCATAATGATTTCCTAGGTAAAGAAGTCGCTAAAATCCTCACTCAAGTAAATGTTACGGAACGAGAAGCGAGAATAAAATTGGAAGAAGAGGAAGAATACAACGACGATAAAAAATTGACCAACAAAAGAAAGAAATCACTGATTGATCATTCTGCAGATTTCAATAAAATTTCTGATAAAAAGAAAAAATTATTCAATCCATAAAAAAATGATAAGTAATAAATTGAAATTTCTTTGTAAACTTAATTTTTTCATTCGTATCTAATCGTGTGTAAGATTATCAAGAAAATAGTGTTAATAAAAGGTTTATCATCGCAATATTCTTAACGAAAACAACGTTATTTTTAAGGGAGTGTTTTTGATGATAAGTATAAAAGTGAAAATAATGCCGAGTGATCCAAGTTTCTGAAATAACGTTTAAAATTTCAAATCATTCGTTGCGATGTTTTTAAGAAGTATCAAACTTACTCGGATATCATTTTTATTTTTCTCTTTTCTTTCAATAAAAACGTAATGAAATTATTAGAAATTTTAATATATTATTTTAGAGACTTTATTATAATAACTTAGATATAAGTCGCTTCTTCGTTACATTTATCTTCTAATTATTGAAAGCATCTTTTTAAGACAGTTTGCCAAGGTAATAAGAGTTATTACAATCTATCAGATTATAGGAATGCTATGAGGCATATATCTCTTTAGAAGGAGTAGATGTATTATTTATCGTAGTTCGCGAATATATTCTACTCTGATTTGATCTGGTTGTAAACTCAACACCGAATCATGCACTTGTTTTCACGTTTGAAGCACTTTGTCTGTGTGAGAAATGCGTAGCATGTGAACAAATTTGATTACAACTTTCTTATCCTAATTTCATTATCATTGTTATATTTTTCCATCTTATTTCAGTGCTTTTTCGAGCTAATTTATTTTTCATTTTTCAGCTTTAAGGCTATTGAAATGAGTAATACACTAATAACTACGAAGCTAGTCAAGAAGTAGAGAATGTAATTAACTGCACCTCGACTTATTATTTCTTACGTGGTAACATCGTATACCTATTAAAATATAATAAATTTGAGCAAACTCCATAGCACATAAATGAATAATGCGAACACTATGGCTTTGAGAAGAATGTGAGCGTAATATAATCTGAAAAGCGAATAAAAAATAATTAGAAACAGGCAACTAATTCTGAACTTCATTAAGTACTATTGAGAGTTAGTATTAATAAAGTTGAAACTAACGTAAAATAAATTACAAGACTGTACCTCTTCCATTTTTTCCTCGCTGCAGGTATTGTATCGATATCATCATTTACCAAATATACTCGTAACCCTAAGCACATCGCTTGTAGAAAATATTCCCAAGATATTTCGCTCATATTGAAAAAGAATAGCTGTTTATCTTCTTTGGTCAAATTTTGCCACATTTGTTGGGTGTTTGTATTTACAAAAGTCCAGTCTCGTTGTCTAAAATATGTTAAAATCTCCCGCACATCGTTCATCTTGGAATAAATTTTTGTTAGTCTGTAAATTTAATTTTATCAAATTTGATAGACTTTTCGTTTCCCTTAGTATTATCCACCGTAAATATACTGACACAGGTTTTTTTCCGAAGAGAGAAGCAAGAAAGTCGATGAGGTGGCCGGGTATTGTGTGAAACAGAAAAGATAATACTGTGTACAGGTGTTTATTTTCTGTGAAAGTCAAAGAGTAATACCATATCGCTCTAATGGTTGGCCATTCCATTGAATATTTCAGTGAATAATCTATGATTTTTCCCCAAGTTATTGGATTTTGAGTTCCACTCGAAAAAATATAGATCGGAGTGTTAACATCGCTGTAAATTTTAAACAATTATTAGTTCATCAATATGTACCATATTAGATGTTACTTGGGGTTAGTTCCATTTAAAAATAATTTGTTATGAGATCCTAGACCAACTTTTTATTTTTGGCATCGTAATTCTCTGCGGTTGCTTTAGCCGCACAAATCAAACCATTCACCACTAAATCAACCGGTACCATATCTGCGCTGCTTCTGTCAGCACTTCCCTCATACACATGTAATATGCCGGTACCGACTCCCACAATCACACCAATCGGTCCATACACATTGTCTATCCATCCTCGAACTGGTTCCTTGTACGTTGAAATTACTGAAATAGATATTGTTAAAAACGTGTACTTCTATACGTGGGTACAATATATTTATTCTTTATGACCATACAGTAAAAACTAATTATCGTGTGCATTCAACTTATTTGAAATGGAAACGACGAAATATTAATTTTTTTCTACTTACTCACAGAAGGACGAAACACGCCAACAGGCAAACCTTGACTTTCATTTTTTAGTAAACATTCCGCTAACGCTTTAGTAAATGTGTATGTGTTAGGCCATTCTCCCAAAATCCTGTAAAAACCAGAATTTTCACTTCATCCCAAAAGCAATGAATTGTAACTTTTCTAATGTAAAATAATCTGGAATGCCGATACCCGGCTTTAAAGGTGTGCATCAAAGAAACTTTTTGTCTATGCGACATTTGAGAGGGCAAATAATTTTCATACCTGCTCACCATGCAGTGAAGAAAAATGCATGGGCAAATAATTTTCTATTCTATGATTTCATTGAATAGATGGATCACGAACGAAGAAGGCAATAAAAGGCAGGCCAATAAATTTCCTACTCTATAATTGAATGAACGCGTTATTTAAATACTCTTCATTTTTTTTAATGGGTTGGGGAGGTTTATAAAAATTTAAAAAAAAAATTTATAATTGAATTTTAAGTTCAATGCGTTATTTCTGTCATATTAATTAATTAATTTTTTATATTTAAAATAATTAAATTTTCATTAAATGAATGATTTAAATTTGGATAATATATTAATCATTCAATATTAAAAAATTTAAATTTAAAAATTATTGTTCGTTGAGATAATATTCTTTCAATAATAATATAGATAAAAATAAATGTTAATAGGTTTATTTTATTGAGTTCATTTCCTCAATGGTGGGGAGTCATTAAACTTTATACTCCCTTCTCTTCTTTTTTTTACCCTTCATTTTCCAATTTTTTTCCACAGAATTTTCAGAAAATTTTATTATTTTATAATTTATCTTCCGAGTTTTTGAGATTTTTGTGTTCATAGATTTCAATTATGATGATAATAATAATTCTTAATTTAATTCATAAAATGGTATTATACTTGGCCGTTTCAAAGTTAACTTCTTCATCATTCATATTTTGAACTTTATTCATGACGTCTCTATAGTCTACTGGCATATCGTAAAATTTTTCTTCAAGTTTTGGTAGAGGGCAGAAGGAATAAGCCGTTGAAACGTGCATGATTACCTATTTAATTTGAAAATTTATAGATTGTAATTTCAGAATTGGGTATCTGATGAGTGATGATATGTAAATAAAAAGTAACTAATTTATCTAGCGAATGTACCTTTAAATGTTTGGCTGTTTTAGCCAATTTGAGTATTTCTCGTGTACCTATAACGTTTATAGCTACAGCTAATTTTAATTTTTCGTCGAAACGAACAGTTGCGGCTCCATGAAAAACTACGTTAACTTCTTTGGCAAATTTGTCTTTATCTTCTTCGGACAATCCGAGATCAGATTGCTCGAGATTGCCATTCATCACAGATACTTTTTGATAAAAATTAGGAACTTCATGCTTAAGTCTTTTGAAGAGCTACAAAAGTTCCACAAATAAATTGGTTAAATGGTTTGCATAATGGTTTTACATGATAAAACTACTCACCCTATCTTGGAATATTTCTTGAATTCGTTCGTCCGGCGATTTTCCTTTCTTATTTCGTACCAGTAAATAAATACGTTTAATATGCGGACATGATCTGAGCAATTTTTCTACCAGTATTTTTCCCATGAATCCAGTACCACCAGTAACAAAAACAGTGGCATTGCGAAAAAATTCCTGCACAGGAGTACCGATTTCATATTCTGGTACTTCGCGTGGTCCGTTGAAGTTTCTCTCGCCTAACAACTCTAAAGGATCGATTGGATGCTCTGGTGTTATAATACTTCTTAGAATATCGGCATCTTCTTCTTTATTTTTAGTTAATCCTTTGTTTAAAACATTTCGTCTGTGCATATCCAGTGCCATTTTGTATTCGTGAAATGATCTCCTACGGTATAAATAAGAGTACAAATAATTATTTAAGAACCATAATAAGTAATCTGGTAGTAATATGAAAATCATGTCCAGCAGGTACATGATTGTTAGTTACCGGTCGGTTTGCTTTATTTACGAGGAGAAATAATTTTAGAAGTATGACCGCGTATTAACATTATTACCACATTAACATTACCACATACTTCTTTCCTTTATATAGTCTTTGCTTTCTCTTGAATTTTCTATTTTTAGTCGAATTTTTCAGCTCCTATATCAGTACTTTTCTCAGAAAAAGGCTCGGGGAAGAATGAAAACGAGAGTATTTTTACGCTTTAGATAAATAGGAGTCTAATCCAAAATCCGTGCTATATAACATTATTATAATGTAGTAAACGCCCATTCAAAAAGGGGTGGAGAAGAATTTTTGGGGATAGCGTCTTTTTATGTGGGAAAGTTATGTTTTGGAATGCGAGAAATTTTTTGTAGGTAAAATAAATCAGTGTTACGGATGCATCGTGGGTAAATTCAGCCTCAATACGATCGGTAGAGATTTTGGGGCTCAGTAATTGGTGTTGTATGTGTGTATGAAGAAGTTAACATCATCACCTGTGAACTTGGATAAGCCCCATTAAAAACTCAGCTTCATTAATGCTGCATGGCATGCTTACGGTTTTTTTTTTTGAAATTTTTATTAATTCTACCTTTTTTTCTCTTTTTGGCGCGTTACGACATTCTATGCTTGCGAGGGAAAATTGAAGAAAAAAAATGATTCGCTTTTCGCGCTTAAATTTATTGTGAGGACTAACAAAACTTTTTTCATCTCATTTTTTTTTTAATTTGTTTACGTCACAGAAACTTCAGTCATAATTAGAGTGAAGTAAACTTGTGCTTTCATTCTGTTACTAATCGATTAATGAGTTCGAAAAAAATGTCGGTAATTAAGTAGCATACATGGAATTTGTGCTACCATTCAATAAGAATAACTCGTATACGCGCTGTTAATGGATTTTATACCCAATTAAATATAAAGTAACTACTTGTAAGTAATGGGAAGGAAAAGCGAACCAGTTTGATGTCGTTTAAACATTAATGAATACGTGCATACCAGACACCTGTCGTTTTTCGAGCACATTTCTTGGAATTTTTAGAAAAGTCTCAAAGTCGAATTAGGAAAGTATTATACCTACATTTAAAATCAATCCAACGAATACTTACCGTATCTACCTATTTTCACATTTACATGCATAAATAATAAGTTTATAAATTCGAAAATTTCTTATGTTGCAGCATTTCTTGCGTAGAATACGAAAATGTGGTTAATTTTTAGGGACGTCCATCAAAAAGACCTCCCTACCCAACCCTTACAACGTACACCTCACCCCTTCTCATCTACTTTTAAACAAATTGCATCCATCTTGCGACCAACGTACATTTCCATTAATCCTGGTTCGCATTCTTCATAGTTGAACGCGGTATACGTCATTACATCATAGGTTTAGACTCTCGCCAATTCTTCCTGAACTTGTTTTGTGTAGATGAAAAATTCTTTGTATTATTTCCCAATTTTCCTATTTTCGCTTCATCATCGCCACTTGATCGCGTACCTCTAGCCAAGTCGCTGAATTGAACACATTTAACGAGCATTGTATGAAATGCGTGTAGCTATCGTATTCTTCGGACATTCATATATTCCGAAATCGATTCAATATCAATATGATATTAAAAAATAGGACATTTCGAACGTATATAGATATCTGTTCTTCACTGATATTAGTCAAACGGGTAATCTTCAACCCTTCGTTATGAGTAAGCTACTTAATAATTACACTTACTTTGAGTATGAAGTAAATGTAGCTAATGTCGAGTACCTTATAATGACTATAGCAATTCTATTAAATATTTGACCCTTTGAATGTACGTCGACAAGTTTTACGTGAAGGAAAAAGATAAGTGTTTATAAGCCTACTCACAAGCCTATCAGATTTGTCTTCTCACATTCAACTTCTTATATAAATTTATCAATTCTTATGTATTCGAGCTGTTGTTAATGTTGTACCTACATTTAATATTGTTATATCATAGTAACATATTGTGCAAACGGGCGTTTCTCCAAAAAAAAGTACAGAAGTCATTGTCTGTTCTATTGAGTAAGCTTTAGATGGAATGAATTAGCATTTTATAAATTGCATGTATTTTGTACTTGAAAAATTTCATCATTTTGCTTAAAAAATATTATTTATTTTAAACAATTAAAAAAAAATTCACACAACTCACGAAAATAACGTATTTATTTATATGTACGAAACGCCGCGTAAGAACTTATTGTGTATATATGTACATGTAAATAAATATACGTTATTTTCGTGAGCTGTGTGCGTTTTTTTTTAAATTGTTTACATTACCGCTCACCAAAAAAACATTTCTTTTCAATTATTCATTTTAAAAAATTCTACAGTCTACCATAATGTTGGTGAGAAGAGAATTGAAGGTTTGTAAGCTGCTCCTTTAAACCAATTTGTTTATTGGAAATTTTTGCGGAAAAAAATAATGCAGACGAAACGCGAATTTGCCTGTAGTCTACATCTATAAGACCAAACTTTCAAATTTAATTATCTTGTATGCTCTACTTCAAACATTCGTGTATTTAAACATCTATCTTACAACTTATTCTGCTAGTGGTAGCCTGTAAGTGAATGTATATCTATACTCCGATAAAAGTAAAATTCGAAAACGTCAGAATAAACGTATAGTTATACATACAGATAGTAGGTAAATATTCCCTAAATGTACTTGGCCATAATTTTTAGATAAAAATAAAATTAATCTCTTTTTATCATTGTCAAAAGACAATAGGTAATAATACAATTTTGAAATAGAGAAATATTGGTGTATACAAAAAGTGGTGAATATATTAAAAGAAATATTTTAATTTAGGTATTGCGGAATATTATAATTGAATGAAGAATACTTATTCTTATTTTCGTGCAAAAATTTTCAAGTTGAATATGTAATTTTTCTAAGTCTATTTTTTTGTACCTTAAAAAAAATTTACTTACTTGCAAATAAATAAGTAATAGAGTGATATAATTCCTCTTCACTGAAAAAAAAAAACAAACACAAATTTTTTATAAAATATTCCGAGTAGATATAAGTATTTTGTGGAAGTCTGTTTTTAATACATTGAAACCCGAATGCCGAAAGTTGACTATAAAATATTTTAGCTTCGAACAATTAAATGTACGCTTTCCAAAAATTGAAAAAAAAATTATATAAAAACCGTAGCATGTTTTTCAGCGAAGGTTATCGGGTTTTATTGAATTATCTGAAAATACTTGTTTTTTTTTTCTTTTATTATTATTTTATATTTTAATTTGTTGCCACACCAATTTCGCTCGTTGATTAATTATTTAGATTAATATGCATTATGAAAGATATGTGTATATCAGATAATTCTCTGTTTCGTTTTTCTTGTCGTTACACGTATATGAAAACACTCATAGGTATGTAGGTACATAATATTAATATGCGAGATTTCTTTGTCGATCATGTTTTTCATCCTTGTGGTAAAATATTGGCCACAATGTTGCTGTTTCATCATTTCCTTACTTTTCTGCGTTCTAATGAACTAAAAACTGCAAGCAAATTATTCTTGATAAGTAGAGATACCGGCAGTAACTGACAAAAAAGTTAAATATCCGTCTCTGTCCGGAAAAACGAGTAATTCTTGAACAATCATGCTACATTGAATACACTGGTCCTCTCACACGAGTTGATAAATTAATATATTGTACTCGAAGATTTATGTACGTGTTTTTTATTCAATAAACTAGTACCTTATTAATATTACGTTATAAGTACTCAATCGCATACATATTAGGTAATATAATATTACATACTCCTATTATCATGTAGGTATTATAAATTGTAAACCAATGAATTGCTGTGGTTTTTCATTAGGTAATAGGTTCTTACATTACTTATTTGCATATTGTATAGACACACATGAAATCATAAAACCTGTAGGTAGTGTAGATACCTAACTACCTACAGTACATATTTTTAGGTACCTATTATTATCAAATATTGATTCTGTTATCTTTAGCCCATCGTCTGATAACTCGAATAATTGGCTCAACTTGAGCATTAGCAGAATGCTGTAGCAGCTGCATCATATCAGATAATGAATCCCTTAAACATGACAAAAAATTTAACTGATATCCTTTGAACTATATACGCAGATTAATAATCTTCATGAAAGTAGTCAGTTTACCTGGCTTGCCTTCCTGCTATCATTAACTGTAGAACTCCTATGCATGCTCCTCTTTTCCCTTCCCAATATTCAGGCAATGGATCCAATCTTTCCAACATATCGAATGCCTTAGCTGCGTGCCAGAATTGAGCCATTCGATAACAATCATTCGCAATCAGTTGCAATAAATTGAATGATTCTGCCGATGTCTCCATTTTCAAGTACAATTCCCAAGCAGATTGTGGTTTTTTGTTCATTATAACTGTTCGAAGGGGTACAGAGTGTAAATATTTCGAGGTAGCAAGTAACATTCATAGATAATAGAACGTGCTTACAACATCTTGCCAAATGACTGATATAAATAAAATCGTTTAAAATTTGTTCGTTTTGAATTAACACGAATATTTCCTCCGCTTCCTTGTAGTAACCTAGAGCCGCTTTCGTCTGTGATTTAAGCAGTTAGTTTT
This sequence comes from Phenacoccus solenopsis, assembly GCA_009761765.1. Taxonomy (NCBI): domain Eukaryota; kingdom Metazoa; phylum Arthropoda; class Insecta; order Hemiptera; family Pseudococcidae; genus Phenacoccus; species Phenacoccus solenopsis. The sequence continues at coordinate 54,101,372 of CM019752.1, read as the reverse complement.
TATTAAAATGTAAAAAGGTTGTTGAATAAGACATCTATGTACATAAAGTGCATGTCAGGTCGGTAAGTATATACTCAATGATATGAAGGCATGAACACGCCTACATTTATTGTGGTGGTTTAGGTTTTTATTTTATTTATTCATTTACACGCTTAAAATTTTTCTGAATTACAAAAAATATGAGCTCGATCGGTTAGTATCAATTTATATCATAACGTGGGCGACATTTTGCCATTTAAATAATAGGTGTGAACATAGAAACGACATTTTCATTCAAGGGTACTTACCTAATTTATTACGCAATGAGTGATTTGAAGAAAAAAAAATTGAGAATGAAATTTTGATTTTAATCAGGCTTTTTTTTGTCACTTATTTTTTGGAGGCACGCCAATTCTCGAAAGTTGTAAATTCATAATTTTTTGTATCCCCTCCCCAACCCTTGCCACTGTGTTTTGAGAAAAAATCGAAATAAAATTTTTTAAAGTTATCAAAATTGATTTTTTTTTCTTTTTTTTCAAATTCTTTCGTTTTTTTTTTAGTTTTTATGGCATTTTTCGATATTTTCAAAATTTCCTCCACAAAAAAAGCTCTGATTATAATAATATATTAGGTAGATATGTATTTTGTACTACTTATTAAATTAAGAATTTAGACCTAATTTAGTTGGGAGTTTCTTCTATTTGAATTATACTCCATATTTTGGTTGAATGCAAATAAAATTCTTGCACGCCGCGACCACTAAATTATAAACGAGAGTAACAATTTTTGGAAAAAATATTCTTCGAGCAACAAACTTGAACATTTCAAAGGAAATTATTTACTACATTATTACCTGTGCGTAATTGAAATTGAAACAATCATCGTTAAAATAATAACTTTTAATGGAGCTGAGATAAAGTTGAACTTCGGCGAATTCGCGTTGTAAAAAGTAAGAGGATGCCATGCATTGCCTACCCGGAATAGTATCACATTCGCTGGAGCTACTTCCCACCAATTGAAAAAAATTCTGAGCTATTTTTATATTTTCTCTCTTGAAAATTTCATACAAAGAATTCATTCAGATGATTTATTAATTTGAAATCAGTCAATCTATTGTATTTTAAACTCAACTCCGATACCTACTAATTTATGACTTTGACCATATGCGGCGTGAACGACGGCTTTTAAAATGTATTCGTGGGGCACCGATGGTTCAATATCCTTTATAAGTTCAAATGCTTCTTGATGATCATTTTGCTTTAAGTAATAAATTACAAGATTCAAACGAGCTTCTGGAACAACATCTACCAATGGAGGTAAAATCTGTAAAGCCAATTCTCCATTTCGAAAAACCACCAAATTATGTCTCAACAAATCTTGTCCGAACGAAAAAGAATTAACAGTATTTTGATCCTGTGAAAAGTGAATAATACGTGTTTGACTTAGATTTTTCACAAAAAAGAAAAAAAGAAGTACATTCAATCGCGTCGCAGAAACTGGGAAAGACACTGAATGAGGAAAGGGATTTTCCAATATTTACAGGCCTATTCATTAGTACATATTATCAAGTATGATCTACAGTAAATACAGCACTAATTTTTTTTTTTTTTTTTTTTTTTTTTTAAGAATTTGTTCAAATAGAAAAGAATTATCTCATCTACCAAACTTAGACTACGTGTTCTCACCAACAATGTTTTGATCTCCGCTTCTGCGACTTTGCCGTTGTATAAACGAAAATAATTACAAGCTTTCAGATTTGTAGCTATTACAGAATCTGAATATTTTTGTAAATAAATTGTAAGTACATCTTGAGAAACGTCGTAGTAATCCAGTTTATAATAACAAAACGCGATATAAACGTTCAACGCTAAGAACTCCCTTTAAACATTTTAAAATCATTGAATTAAAAAACATATGTAGCTAGGTATGCAAGAATATATATGCTCATAAAACCTATTATCCAATAAGATACGTTTATAAATGTCAATAGCTTCTTGGTAGTGAGCTCTTAAATAATGTATAGATGCTAAAGAGAGCTGATCTTCGATTACGTCTGCTAGTTGCTTATGACATTCCATCAATTTGTTTTCATCACCTAGTTTATGAGCTAAATGAAATTGCAAACGAATTTTTAATCTGGAATGCGGTATTCTTTCCAACATCTGAAATCAATTTTATTTAAGAGTTGAATATACTAATTTGGACTATTTTAGGCTGGAAACTAAAGTGATATTGTTCTTTATGTTGAATTACTTCATCGACTTGAATATACATCCCCAAAAAGAAACAGCAACAAGCCAAGAACAGGAGACTATCTTTTGGTGGATTTTGCTTATTTTCTTGTTGAAAAGAATCATATACGGACCGAGCTCGTTTATAGTCACCCAAGTGAAAAGCGCAGTATCCAATCCACATTTTGGTTTGGTCATCATGTTTACCAATACTCTGTTCAAACTATGTATTAAAAAATAACTTGAATCAGTAGTAGTTGCTTTTTGATTCAGAAAAAAGTCCAGTACATTTTACGAATGGAAACAGGTCAAATTATTCATACCTAAGCAGTGCCGGATTTAGGAATTTTGCGCTCTCTGCGCCCCAACAACTAGGTATAGGTATACATATATGTGTAAATGAAACGTTCATCTCCCTACCCCCACCACCACAGATTTACGATAGCCCATTATCATTATTGCTATGAAATATAGTGAAATCGATTTTAATGTATTTTATTTTAAAAGGTAGATGCTATAATTTATAAAAGTTTGTTTAATGCATAAAAAAATACTTTTTAAAGGAATAAATATTAGATGCTATCTTTCATTATTGAGTGAATGAAAAAACTAGAAGATACCATTTTAAAGAATGTTACTAGAATGATTTATTTTTTTTACCAGAATAAATAAATTTTATAAAATTCAAAAGTTCTACTAACTCCACTTATGCTAAATTTTATCAAGTATCATACAAAGCATGACCTCACGTAATTCATCTTCTTATAATCCAAAACTTGGAATCGTATGAGGTCAGGTCACTTACGTTCAAACAGCTCTAAAAAAACAATAAATTCATACGGTTTCTTCAAAAAAACGTGACCTCACGTCAAATTATACATCCATCAAGTTTTACTCGAGTTATCGTGGGACAACGGAAAACCCTCAACGAATGCCTCCTCACGCAAACTCACGTCCGATCACGTCTAAAAACTAATCAGCTCGAGAACTGAACAACCCCAACTCTGCCCCCAAATTTGGTTTTGATTCGATCACTTTTACTCGAGTTATCGCGCGAGAACCAAAAAATCTTAACTCTTGCCTCCTCATGCTACCTCACGTCCGATCACCTCCAAAAACTAATCAGTTGTGAAGCTCCCCTACCCTCAACCCTCTTTCAGCTTTCAACTCGATCCATCAAGTTTTATTCCTGTTATCGCGCGAGAATAAAAACCAGAAAACCTTGATTCACGCCAACTCACGTCCTATGACTCCTAAAAACTAAGCAGCTCGAGAACTCAACTACCTCAACCCTTATACCGAATTTGGTTTCGATTCTATCACTTTTACTCGAGTTATCGCGCGAGAAAGCGAAAAAATAAACAAATAATACAAATAAAGAAATAAACTAAAAATCTGAGTGACAACTAACGCATAGCGTTTTTACTTGAACAGTGAAGTCTGCTAAAAAACGTTGGTTTTGTCTTTTTTTAAACTGTTTTTTTTTTTTCCAACCCTGATCCAATTAGTTCGTTCTCTAATGAAGCTTCTAAATGACTTGGATAGCATTCCATAACATTTTTGGCGTTTTATAAATTTCTTCATCGTCAACTTCCATGACATGAGATGGGAAATCAAACCGATTGCATAGATCTTCACACGCAGAGAGATGATATACTATTTGAGAGCAACTCGCATTAAACCTTCTCATATGCAGGTTAGAACTCGACGTCGCGTCGTGAAAATTTAGATTCACCTATTTGTGCTCGAAATAAATCTGACTTTTATTGGTTGTAGGGTTACTGCATTAGCGTTTCGCAATTTACAAAAAAATTTTGTCAATTATTATTATCATTATTTATTTTATTTTTTTATGAGTTGTTATCTAGATTAGTACTGAATATTTTGAATTCTGGTGGAGGCTTTTTGTGGTCGAGATCTTGAGGACGAAGTCCCCTCCGCCCATTCCCCAAGACCCGCAAAGTGAGTAGCTATTAAGTACTTCGAGTAAATTGAGTGCTCCAGTATAATCTCTTCGGTCCACGAAATCGTAAAGCGATGGTAAACGCTTTGAATGAATAGCAGTTGCATTAAAATATTCTTCTTCTGTAGCGGGTTTCGTTCGTGATAGAATCTGAAATCATGTAAGGAGTCATGTAATAATTTCATTTTTAAAAAGGACTTGAAATTAACTCACAATAGAAATTTAAAAATGATTAAAAATTAATATTCTACCGCTAAGTCTCATTCACATACATGACAGATACTCGTATATGGATGTTATGAACTTACCGAGTTACCTATACCTAATTACCTACTTGCATCACATGTACATAAATATCGTGCAACCAAGTGAAGTGGTATTTGCGCCTCTGCGAAATCCCCTACCTCTCAACAGAATGTAATTTTTTTTTTGGTTATCAAGAATCAGTATTGCCGAATAAACCAAAGTAATTAATCAAAAGTTGAATGAAGTAAGTATATAATTTCGATATAATATGATCTAGAATGCTTAGAAAATAAAAAACTGAGTTTTTATTTCATAATCCAACAAAACAAAAGAAATTAAATTATTTGAAGTTTTTTTTTTCAAGAAGAAAATTTGGCGCTGAGGGGGTTAAGATATGTTGTTTGCGCGGTATGATGGCGTAAACATCATTCATATCTAAAATACCGTGCGACCAACTACTGATCTTTGCATCCCTCAGCGCCAAATTCTCTCGGGTATTGAAAAAAAATTAAATAATTTAATTTCTTTCGTTGTTTTTTTGTAAAACTGAATTATTTCGTTTTCGAAGCATTCTAGACCATATATTTATAAAAAACGTGAAACTCACATAAGACATTGTCTTTTGAACAATATCAGCCAACAAAGCCAGAAGATAAATTCAACCCCTTTTAAAACTCTTTTCACTCAACCTCATCCTATACACTGCAATTTCAAAAGCCCTCTAAAAATGGGTTTGAAATGTTGCGATAAATTCTGTTTGGGTACAGTTCTTCTCATAAGTACTTTTTCTTCCAATTTAAGTTATAAAAATGAATTTATTTGTAGATTTGAACATTGTTTTGTTTTTGTTTTGTTATTGTTGTTTTTAAAGGAATTGACAATCAATTAACTGATTTCACAACTGGCATAACTATTTCGAAAAATTCCTATATAGTCCGTCCAAAATAGCGTGAGCTAAATTTTGATATTACGCAAAGCAAAACACAGCCCATGCTATTTTGTAAGGACTATACAAAATATTTATTTATGTGCAAAAACTTGAGTTCGGAAGTAGATAGGTGCTGCCAAAAACGTACCTCATTTACATTCTAAAATGAATAATTTTGTTGAAGTGTACAAATTTATATTTAATATTATAATTAACTGTGAATAAAATTTGCGTTATTGGGGAGAGTAATTAGTGCTGAAAGATATCTATATTTACCATGTATATTTTTAATAACAAGAGAGAAAAGAAAGTCGTGAAAAAATTTTACCGAATGTTTAGCTAGAAAACGATTTGATACTTCATGGTTAAACATGGAAATGATATTTGTTTTTTGTTTCGTTGCCCCGGTGTTATTTTCGTTGTGCAGTTACGGCTGCGTGTTGAAAAAAATCGATTAAACTCGAAGTTGAGCGTCTTGAAATGTTTTCAAGGTGGTGCTTCGGAAAATAAGTAGGTAAATGGGAAAAAGTTGATCTTAAAATAAAGAAATGAAAAAACTGGAAAACAAATGCTAAGCGCGTTCAAACAAAGTCTTTAAAACAACATAATTATTATAATTTCAAATCGTTTCGTTGCGTTATTTTTGAGAAAAATGTGACCAATGAAAATAATATCCTATTTTCATTGGTAATGTTTTTCTCAAAAATAACGCAACGACATGATTTGAAATTATAGCCTAATACATATATTGTTTCAGAGGCTGGGCATTTAGCATTTATTTTTCAATTTTTCCATTTTTTTAATTTTTTTTGTTGAAGAATCGACTTTTTCGCATTCACCAACTTATTTTCAAAAGGACCGCAGTAGTACTAGGGCAGGTCCGGGATACCAGGACAATTGTTTTAAATATACCCAATATACCCTTAATTCACTATTACAATCACAATGGCAGAATTTAAAAAAAAATCCTAACCAGAAATATCCTTCATTTATCCTGGAAAGAGCATTATTTTTCATAGTTTTTCCTATTTTTTTCCTACTGTTTTATACGGGCACAAACGTTCAGCCAAAAAAATAATTTTTAAATTTAAATATTTACCTATTTTCTCAGACAGAAATCGCCAATCAATAATATATCATTTTTATCAACGTAAGTGTACAGTAAAATGTATCATATTTTATTTTAACAATTTTTAATCCTTTTAAGAGAAAATTCATTCGTTTTTTGTCAACACATATTTTTCATTGAATGTCTCTTAATTAGACTTATATTTTCAGATGTTGGCACTTCCAACCGCATTCTTTACTCATCAACTTCATCAATTCTGTGATGATTTTAGAACTGTAATCAGTGGGTTCTCTCATTTTATCCTTTGTTCATTTAGAACGTGGTCAGAATTTCCGGTCATGTTTTTTATTTATCGGTTTTGTGATGGAGGTCTACAAAAATTCTTCAGTTGATGAAGATGAATTTGATTTTCAAAATATTTTACCATATTTCAAAGATCCTATTGCTAGACTAAGATCATAGTATGAAACTTTAATGGATCCTTTATCAGATAAAATTCAATATTTATCTGAAGATAAAAGAAAAAAATATACTAAATTTATGTTAAATGTTATAGCTCATCTAAGTGCTTTATCAAGAATTGTAGAGAGGGAAATTAGAGATTTAAAAACTGATATATCAATAAAAGATTTAAATTCTGATGTTGAGATAAATTACATAAGAAATAATATTTATTTCGCTTTGCGAAATGAGGCTGCTCTGCAGTCATATTTTGTAATTTTTGTCTCTCAGCTTCCTCATCTGAGTCAAGATCTGATTCCAAATCTAAATCATCCTTTCTTATTGGTGATTTATCATATTTATCAATATCTTCCTCTCTATCTTTTTCTCTTATTCTCTCTCTTGCTCTATCCTTACATTTTTGATAATATTCTTCATATTCTTTTTCATAATCAGGTTCTTCTATATAATTTTCTTCTTCCATTTCAATATCCATTTTTATGAAGTTTAATAACTCATTATTTTATTTTGTAAAATGAGTTTGCTTCACAATTGTGTCTATTTATAATAAAAAAATTAATGAGATTTCTAATTATTGAAAAAGTAAATAAAAGATTGTAAATTATCCATTTTCTATATCCTCTTCAGTTTTGATTTTAGAGTCAATATCAACATGATCCTCTGGGATCTATCTCTAATTCAGACTCATTTCCTGATTCATATCCTTGATCTGATTCAAGTTCAGCTTTAAATTCAGGTTCAGAATCATCATCAAAAGATCTATATCCAAATATAATTTTTATATTTTTAATAGCTCTAATTAAAGCTCTGTATTCTTCAAAATTAAGTTCATCAGTTTCCATCTTTATTTTTATTTGGTAAAATTAGAGTGCTTTGCGCTCGTATTAATCAACATTATCACATTATGTTTTTTATATTTACTTTTCAATAACTCCTTTTTTATTTTTCTCAGCAGAATTAAAACACTTTGCATTTGTATTAAGATTTTTTAAATATACAATAAAATAAGTTTTTCTATATTAAATGAAATCTGATGACAAGTTACATCAGTATCCATAAGGTAGTGTGTCATAATTTTGTAAGATAACCCTTTTATCATATTCAAATTGAAATTTCTTAGTGACATTTTTATTGACTAAATTTTTAGTCTTTGTATCTCGAGTTATTAGATTATATTCTAAATCAACACTTTCTTTCTTGACTTCTTTGGTTGAGTTACAAAATATTCCGGAAACTTCATTTTTGATTATCTTCATCATTGTATTACCATTCAACTTTTCTAAATTTTGATAGTTCAATGTAAACCCGTTTATTTTAGTCACATTTTTATCTACGTTTGTTTCATCCCTATTGGCAAGGAATCCGCACATAATTCCGTATATCGCTTAAAAATCCTCATATAAAACCGCATATCGCGGTAAATAACGCCTCAAAATCCGCAGCAGTAAAAAAATAAACGCGGATTTTGATACGATAATGCTTTCAAAATGGCGGCAAATACCGCACTCTTTCTATCCGCATTTTTTTCCACACAAAATAACGCTGCGGGAACGCGGTTAAAATCGCGCAGAAAACTGCTGTACGACTACGCAGCAGTTTTTTGCGCGATTTTAACCGCGTTCCCGCAGCGTTATTTTGTGCGGCAAAAAATGCGGATAGAAAGAGTGCGGTATTTGCCGCGATTTTGAAAGCATGTACCTGAATACGCTAGCCTATTGGCAAGGATCCACACATAATTCCGCATATGGTTTAAAATTCCTCATATAAAACCGTATGTCGCGGTAAATAACGCTTCAAAATCCGCAGCAGTGCAAAAATAAACGCGGATTTTGATACTTGTGAAGTTTTAGGGAGAGTTGTACAACTTAATTTATAAATAAAAGTAACTATTAAAATCAAAATGAAATCGGTTTTGAGATGCGCGCGCATCCTTGTTTTGAATAGCAGGTATAAAAGGTATATAAAGGATAGCACGTATACAAAGGAAAAAAGGTTGTAAATTTTAATAAAAGCCTTGTACATGCACAAGGGTAAGTCATAAAATTGTTTTGAGTAGCAGGTATAATAAGTATAAAGGATAGCAACTATACAAAAGGAAGAAAAGGTGATAAATTTCAATTAAAGCTTTGTACATAGGCAAGAGTAAGGATAAAGTTGTAAAATTGTTTAAAATGACAGGTATACAAAGGTCTAAAAAGGAAGAACTCTTGGTGGGGTTAATAAATGAGAATAAATTGGGTTGTGTAGTTTGGAATATAACAGAACTTGTCTGATAAAATAAAATGTTTTTCTTCATTTAATTTTTAATGCGAGCCCCGGTAAGGGGCGAGGAGGCACTAATGTACATAAAAATTAAATTAATTAATTTTAATAATAGAAAAATCGGTTTTAAATTTTAATATAATTTTAATTAAATGATTTTCAATTTAATTTTAATTAATTATAATCACTGCCAAAAAATATGAAGCCTCACTTAACAAAATTTTATTCATAAATTTTTCCCATTTCCTTCTCAAATTTTGTTTGAGGGTTCAAAAAGAATTCTAAAATTACGACCCTCAAACAGTAAAAAAATTAAAAAAACTATCAATATTAAAATTCAGAATGTCTTTTTGTATGAATTTTTTATGCAAAAACTAAACTTTCACCATTTTCATCCATTTCAGGAAATGCTTGCTTTTTGATTTTAATAATTTATTATTGTAGTGAAGTGAAACAAATGAAATGATTTGATAATTTTTATTACTTATAAGATGAAATAAAACGAAATTTGAATGTTATACCTACTTATACCATGCGTCCAAGCGATTCGTCGGGTACAATCAGCAAAAAAATCTCTTTTCCAATTATTTGGAATTACTTTTTTTAAATGCAAAGAAATTGTAATGTAGTTAAAATGAATTTATCAGCCTTGAAATTCATTAAAGTAATTTTTAAAATAATTTGTACTTTATAAATTTGTAGTTAACTCTTATTATGTTATCAACAAACTAAGATTACTGAGATTTTTGCGCTGGTTGTACCCGAATCACTTGGACGCACAGTATAAGAACACTCAATACAAAAATGAATTTAAATATTTAATTCCAAAAAAGTAGCATGTCATTCATTCATGTTTAAAAAAAAAATTTATCGCAGTATTTTTAATAAAAAAAAATTATAGAGAATGATGAAACGGATACATTTAATGAACTTTTCATGGTAGGAGTTTAAAAATTGTTTTAAATCATTTCAAGAAAAAATAACATTTACAATTTTTTTGTATAAAAAGTTTAAACATTATGCTACATCAATTTATTATAATTTTGTATACATAAATATTCATGTACGTAATAAGCTTTTTCAAGTTTATTGAGTGCATTAGGTTTTTATCATTTTCTACGATTTTTTTATTAAAAAATTTCATACATTTCGTCGAATAAATTTTCCAGTTGGCAAAAAATTTCAGTAAAATTTTTTCTAACGTACTTTTTGCCTCTTGGATTGTAGACTACTGAAATAGATTTGCGTAAAACATCAGATGAAAAATATTTGATGCGAAATCAAAGGAAAACATATATTTGTCCAACATCAATAATTTTTCGCTATTGGAGATTGAAATGAAAACAATTGATAACGATTATCTGTATCCAGTGATGGGCCGCTCAGCGCTCATGAGCGGGCGCTCGCGTAACGCTCACCAATTTGTCATCGAGCGTGAGCGAAAAACGAAATTCCATGCATAGAGCGGGAGCGGAGCGAGAGCGAAGCGTTAAATTTATCTTGAGCGGGGCTGAGCGTACGCGCTCATTATCGCTCAGCTAACTGAAAAACCGAGCAAGTGTGAAGAAGGAAGGGAAGAGGAACTCAAAATATTAAAATGGCGCAAAAAAAGTGCTTGTCAGTTTCTTTACTTTCTAGTTCCTTTATTACCTTGCTCGCGTTATTCACATTTTGAGTTTTTAGTTTAATGGTTTTACACTCTCCTGTGAAATGAGTCGTAAACAGGATTTTCAGTATACACCATTGCAAGATGATACGAGGGCTACAACGAATGATAATGGTGACAGTTTCGATAATGAAGGAATTGATATCGAAGTTGTCGATGATCTCGATGCCGACGATGTTTTGCCTCCTTGAAATAAATAATAAATTTTTTACGTTTTTATACTTTGTTGCTTCATGTTTGTACGTATCTTGCATTCACTGTGAATTAAAAAAAAAAAAAAAAAAAAAATTGTAAAAACTAATGAGCGGAAAAACAGCGGGTGAGCGCGAAAAGAGCGGATGAGCTGAGCGCGTTAAATTGTATATGAGCGTGAGCGCCAAGAAGCTAATGTCAAGTTGAGCGTGAGCGGAGCGGGAGCGGAACATGGCAATTACATTTGAGCGTGGAGCGGAGCGTGAGTGCAAAAAGTCGTGAGCGGCCCATCACTGTCTGTATCATTATTGGGATCCTTCAGCGAAAGAGTCGGCACCTGGTGGTAAAACGATGAACTACTGAAAACGGGGATTTCAATAATTTGATAAAGTATCATTATTGACAATGAATTAATAATTGTGGTATTGAATTAAATTATTTTGAATAGAATTAATTGTTTTTTGTTCAATGGTATAGATAAATTGAATTCCAGTGTTATTGTTGCAAAATAAAGATTATTTTTCATGCACTTACCAATGATTAGCGATACAATTATCGTGAATATCATAAATACCATGCGAAAGAATCTCATTTATAAACCAAAATGATAGATAAGTATCAAATTGGCCAAGCCCAACTCATTCATTCCATTTCGTCGCCATAGTGGCAAAAGGCAGTATGTCCAAACTCTGCCTGAACCCTCTCATTAATGTGAAGAGAGCATTTCACATTGATAAAAAGGTTCGAGCAAAATCTAGGCATACTACTTTTTGCAATTATGTAACATAATACAAAAATGTTTGTTTATAGTTTGTTTAAACCTTTTTATCAATGTGAAATGCTCTCTTCACATTAAGAATAAAACTGAATTTAACTATAACTATAAATCCCAATATGTGTAACTGAATTAAACTTAAACTAATATTTTCAGTCCCTGAAACTGAATTAAAGTTTAACTTAAACTAAAAAAAAATCGTTTTGGTTAAAGTCTCAAGCCAATTTCCAATTTTCCAACTTTGAACGAACATTCAGCGACTTGAAGTTCATTTTAGACCCTTTGCAATGCAGTCTCAAAGGGTCAATTTTCTATTATTAATGATCTTTTGTTACTCCAAAATAATTATATTAAGGAGTTTTGAAAATTAAAATTTTAAATGTGAAATTTTAAATTAAATTCATTTTATATTTTTGTAAACACTTAATTTATTGAATTTGGAAACTCTTATGTCTTATTTCATCTTTTCATCATACATAAAAAGCGGATATGATATAATACGGTAACTACATTATTTCATTCTAACTCAGGGCTGCAAAACCGAAAAAATATTGGTTCCGGTTTCGGTTCTGGTTCCGGTTCCCAAATATTGGTTCCGGTTCTGGTTCTGGTTCCGGTTCTATGACTTCAGTTTTGATTCTGGTTCCGGTTCTGGTTCTATGATATCGGTTCTGGTTCCGGTTCCGGTTCTTATCGGTTCCAAAAAAAAACATGTGTGACCTATCAAAATACTCCATTTTACAAGCATAATCAGGAGGGAGTATTGAAACCAAAATTTGAAAAATAATATTATTGCAAAATGGTCTTGTAAATTGTAAACAACCCCAAGATCCCGAATTTTATCAATTTTAGAGAGTATTTTGCGAAGATGTACGATATCACAGATTGTAATTTATAGAATGAAACACTACAACAGTTACCTACAACCTTTGACTATCGATAGGTAGAGAGTATACAGCTATTAGCGCACTCTAATCTTATTAATAGAGATTAAACTTTTCTAGAACCGGAACCAATATATTTTCATATCGGTTCCGGTTCTGGTTCCGTTTCTCAGTAAAAATTTTCGGTTCTGGTTCCGGTTCCAGCTTTAGTACAAATTTCAAAATATTGGTTCTGGTTTCGGTTCCGGTTCCAAAATTTTATCGGTTCTACCGGTTCTTGGTTCCGGTTCGGTTCCGGTTCCAATCGGTTTTGCAGCCCTGTTCTAACTTCAACTTCTTTAACTATTTTAAAAGAAGAATTAAACTTTAACTAACTCTAACTTTTTTAACTGTAAAGAAGAATTTAACTTTAACCTTAACTTTAAACTTTTATTTTGTTTAAGTTAAAACTAGTTTACATCAACTTTAACTATATACCTCGATTGCTCCTATGCGCGATAAGGCGTCTGCTGGAACGTTGTGTGTCCCCTCCACATAGTAGATGTCAGTAGAAAACCGGGAAATTAGGTCAAGCTGTCGCTGCTGTCTCAGGGAAGCTTTTTCTAAATTTTTCTTGAACGCATACACCAACGGCTTATGATCCATATAGATTGCAAACTCGCGTCCCTCTAATAAATTCTGGAAATGCTTGATCGATGCAAAAACTGCAAGTAGTTCGCCCCGTTCATAGGTATGTATAGGTACAACCAAAATTAACAGAGTCGAGGATCACCACTTTTTGTATCTTATTCTTATGTTGATCGAAGTGTTGAGGAGTTCAAAAAAGAAACAATTATTGCTAAAATAGAAAAAAATCACTATGAAAAAATTTATTTAAAAAAATTTAATAATAAATAAAAATAGTACAGGATATGTCTCTATTTCTGTAACTTTTTCAAAGTATCGAATGACTTATTATACATATAATAGGTATCTGTAATAACCCTATTGGCAAGGAATCCGCGTTAAAAACCGCAGCGCGGCAAAATGGGACTAGGTGCGACTTTAAAATCGCCAACGCGTTAATATGTGCGTATTTATTTACCGCATGCGAGATCGCTTGAAAAACCGTACCGCGTTGATGCACGGCTTTCAAGCCGCATAAAAAGTCGCATATACGTTTAAAAACCGCATATAAAGTCGCACATACGTGTTCCTTATTAACAAAAATTCATAAAAAGTCGCGCAATGAAACGCACATCATCTCCAACGAACTTCCTTTTCCATAGCGGTGTTACGCGCATCATTGTTACCGATATTACGCTGAGTACGCTTCTAATTCCGCTTTAAAATCCGCTTCTGAATCTCTCCTAATGCCGATGTGTACTTGATCCGTGAATTAGTGGAGTGCGCCATCCTGGAAGATAACAAATTAGGGAAATAAAGCCTATTTATGCGTGAGGCAGCCAATCGAGCCCCGTCACGGTTCAATTTTTTTTTTTTTTTTTTTTTTTCAATAAATACTTTCTTTAATATTTCATAAGAATATTGTATTGCAGCTCATATTATTTAAATTTTTCACAATAATAATAATAATAATAATAATTTTTTTTTGAACAATTATTGTTATCAAATGTTGCATAGACACCAGACTGTGGTTTACATTATTTTCACAGTTTTCAACAATTTTGAAATTTTTCAATAAAAAAACCGTAGAAAATGATGAAAACCTAATGCACTCAATAAACTTGAAAAAGCTCATTACGTACATGAATATTTATGGAATTTCAAGGCTGATAAATTCATTTTAACTGCATTACAATTTCTTTATTTAAAAAAAGTAATTCCAAATAATTGGAAAAGAGATTTTTTGCTGATTGTACCCGACGAATCACTTGGACGCATGGTATAAGTAGGTATAACATTCAAATTTCGTTTTATTTCATCTTATAAATAATAAAAATTATCAAATCATTTCATATGTTTCACTTCACTACAATAATAAATTACTAAAATCAAAAAGCAAGTAGGTATTTCCTAAAATGGATGAAAATGGTAAAAGTTTAGTTTTTGCATAAAAATTCATACAAAAATACATTCTGAATTTTAATATTGATAGCTTTTTTTTATTTTTGTACTGTTTGAGAGTCGTAATTTTAGAATTCTTTTTGAACCCTCAAACAAAATTTGAGAGGGAAATGGGAAAAATTAATGAATAAAATTTTGTTAAGTGAGGCTTCATATTTTTTGGCAGTGATTATAATTAATTAAAATTAAATTAAAAATCATTTAATTAAAATTATATTAAAATTTAAAACAGATTTTATCATTTAATAAAATTAATTAATTTAATTTTTATGTACATATTTCCCGTCACTTTTATTTATAAATTAAGTTGTACAATTCTCCCCAAAACTTCACAAGTATCAAAAACCGCGTTTATTTTTGCACTGCTGCGGATTTTGAAGCGTTATTTACCGCGGCATACGGTTTTATACGAGGAATTTTAAACGATATGCGGAATTATGTGCGGATCCTTGTCAATAGGCTAGCGTATTCAGGTACATGCTTTCAAAATCGCGGCAAATACCGCACTCTTTCTATCCGCACTTTTTTCCGCACAAAATAACGCTGCGGGAACGCGGTTAAAACCGCGCAAAAAACTGCTGCGTAGTCGTACAGCAGCTTTTTGCGCGGTTTTAACCGCGTTCCCGCAGCGTTATTTTGTGCGGAAAAAAGTGCGGATAGAAAGAGTGCGGTATTTGCCGCGATTTTGAAAGCATTAACGCTACAAAATCCGCGTTTATTTTTTTACTGCTGCGGATTTTGAGGCGTTATTTACCGCGATATGCGGTTTTGTATGAGGATTTTTAAGCGATATACGGAATTATGTGCGGATTCCTTGCCAATAGGGAATACTCTAAAATATAATTGCTAAAACAAAAAAAAATTACTATGAAAAAATTTATTAAAAAAATTTAATAATAAATAAAAATAGTATAGGATATGTCTCTATTTCATTATCTTTTTCAAGGTATCAAATGACTTATACATACCGGATAACTATTTGATTCGAGCACCCAAGCGAAAAAATTAGCTAAAAGGTGAATAAATTCAAAACAGATATGTATTTTTGATAATGACAATGTAAGTATAGATTAAAATTTTTTATTTCATTGATAAACACTTTTAAGCATTAAATAAATATTATTTATGCCATTTATTGTTCTTAATATCATTCAAATATGTAATTTATTTCTATGAGGGAAAGATTTTTGCGCTGGGGGGGCTCGAATCAAGTAGTCACCTAGTATAATAAGTATCTGTAATAATGCCCTAAAATATAATACTTGGTGAAATTATGAAATAGACAATTATATTTAGACTAAGATAACGAAGTCAAATAGATAATTTGGTTCTTGATGAGTTGGTCATTGTTGGATATGACTCATGAATTCGTAATATTATACTCTTGTATGAATTTTTCTTTCATATCCTCGGATTCCGCTTCCACTGTATCCAAGTCAATGTTAGACTGTAAACCATTATATTTTACAGCCAACCAATCCTTCAGTTTTCCTCCTTTATCATAGCTGAAGCCTAGGCCTAGAAAATACACACTCGTTGTATTGACTCCTTCAGCTCTCATTGCATTATCTAATGATATTGGACTTTCGCGCATATATTTCATCATTTGCATCATGGCATTGAATGCCGTACCTTCAGTTCCACATTTGACGGAAATAGCATAATTGATTGGAAGTCCTATTGTTAAAAAATCGATGTCTCCTCCGTCATCATTTAGTTGTAAATCTTTTTTGAATTGTATCCCTTCTCTATACTGAATTCCACCAGCTTCAAAGGTGAAATGAAGGCGTCTAGTGATTTCATCTGGGGTGGCTTTACCACCTGAGGGAGGTAGAAAATCTCGAAAAAAATGATTGCGGAAGATGTTAATGATCCCTATTGTATGTGCGTATCTCATAGCCTTTGCAAGCTCTTCATTTTCTTTGAGACACTCATTTAAATTACATTTTCGCCATGGAACATATGAGATAAGCGCATCTTGAATAGATCTTTTAACCTCTTCGTTTGGATATTTTAATTGGATTTGTTTATTTTTAGGATTATACTTGGTAATGGTTAAATAACCATATGACAGCAAAAATGATGGTAAATCTATACTTTCAAGCGGATTAAATGTTTTAAAAGCTATACCTATATTAATATATAAACCACCAATGAATGTTTCTTTGGTAAACTTATGGTAATTTTTATAAAATTCTTCAACAACTAACTTCATTGAGCTGGTCTTAATCCAATAAGATTCTAACTTCTTCTCGTTCAGACATTTTATCGTAGAGACTGGATTTAATACTCTGTTTTTGTCTGAAAGATCCTCCTTATCAAAATTATATCCGTTATACCAACTCAAGATACACTTCTTAACTTCATTTGTAGGTTTATTCAACGATTTAGCAACTTCCTCCAAATAGGGATTCATATTATTCTCCAATTCTTCGACTGTAATTCCGAATGCAGTTGCCAATTCCGGTTTATAAGTAATATCCACAAAGTTGTTAGCACCACTTTCTAAGGATGCTAATGTTAACCGAGATATACCAGTAACAAATGCCATTCCAATGAAATTTCTAGAAGATTTAATCTCCCCTAAGAATTGTTCAGTAAAATCGAGGAAATAGCTAGCCCATTCATAATTTTTTTTGAGTATCTGTCGTTGGACAAGAGCGTCGTATTCGTCAACCAACACTATAACCTTTTTTTGTGTTATATCGTGAATTTTTATAATAATAGAGGCTAATGATAAATGGTCTACAGTTTCATAAGTAATATTATACCGTATTGCATATGGTTCTAAGCAAACGACATTATACCGATATTGAAATTGTTCTCGCGTTAAGAAATTTCCTATAGCAACAAAATCAATCATAATTACTGGGAATTTTAACCACTTCACAGAGTTTGAAGTTGCTATGCCCTTAGCAAAATGAGAAATAATATTTCCATGTTGGTGTATACTGAGGCCTCTAAATAACTCTTCCTTGCCTTCAAAAAAATTTTTCATCATATCAAGGAACATAGTCTTGCCGAAGCGGCGGGGTCTTGTTACGAAATAATTTTCAATCGCAGGATTTTCTACCAACTTTTTCAAATGTGGCGTTTTATCTGAGTAGTATAAATTATGCAATCTTATGGTTTCCCACTTACTACTTTCTGAAGGCAATTGCGTCGGCTTCTCTTGATTTGTAAAAGCTAAGCTATTTACAACAATCAAAAGTAAAACTATTTCAAGGATAACCATATTTAAACAGATTTCTGCACTATATCACAATAAATTAACGCATTAAAATTCACAAAACACGGTCATCATACCAACAAATTCTTGATACGTACGTTGTAAGATGAAGTTCTATAGCGAGATTAAATATATCTAAGTATTGAATTTACATTGGCGAAATAATTTAATAGGAAAGACATTGATAAGGAATCTGATTTCATTTAAAAAAATTTAATATTCTTTCATAGATAGTTCGATCATTTAGATAAACTGAAACTGCGGGATAAATCGATAACCTCTCTTAATTATCACTGATTGAAAATAATGATATTTTTCTTTATGGCGAAAAAAGGAAAGGGTAAGCTAATGACGCGCATACCAGTAATATTTTTAGTAAATGTCCTGGTTGTTTTTTGAAAAGTAGGTCACGCGGGGGTGTGTATGTAGTTGGTTGAGGGTAGAATAATAGTTGATTAATAAATCATATTTTGAAATAGAACATTTTTTCTTTTTTTGTGAAAGTAAAACACACTACGTAGGTTTGTGGCAAAGTGGTTTGACCTGTAACAGGTTACACCATTTAATATCACATAAAAAATTTCAACTTTATTCTTTCAAGTGCATTGCTTACTGATGACGTCAATATGAGCAACTGTGAGTTGATAATATCAACAGCCAATAAGGCATCAGTCTTAGGCCATACTTTTGACCACTGCAACATAATTGCCGACTCACTTGCTAAATCAGTCTTATACGCAAATGAATGTGAGCTAATTTTATCCAAATTAGAACAAGCTATGAAAACGTGTGAAACAATCGTTATTTTTGAACATAGGCCTACTACATTTTCACTGAGTAGTAGCAACCTATTGAAATTTGAAAATTTGATACCTACTAAATCGATCAACTACCCGAATAAAGTATCATACCATAATGTCTAACTGTCTGTTATTATTTATTATAGATATCCGGTTTCAATATCCGGATTTATGTAAACAAAAAAATCCAAACACCAAGTACCCGGATACCGGACAACACTAATTCTCGTCTGTGAAGCGCCAAGGTAAAAATAATTTACCCATTCTTTCTTCATTGAATTAAGAAATAATCTTCGAATAACGTTATCTAAAATTTTATTACGTAATATCACAGAAAGGCTGGTTAGTAATAATTTAAAAATTAATAAATTAGTAACGGTTATTTTACAGTATTTACATAATACAAAGCAGCTAAAATTTTTTTTCTTTTTTCGAGTAAATAAAATGAAAGTAATATAAACTTTTCTTTCCAAAAAAAATTTAAAAAAATGTACTAAAACTCCAAATCGTAGATTTGCTTTAAAAACTCATTTTTAATAACACATAGCTGCGGAACATCGACTGGAACTGATAGCAATTTATTTTCTTTAACGAAATCGTCCTTTTCGCAAGGCAGCACCAATTTAGCCACCACTTCCAAACCTTCGCCTTCCAAAATCTACGAGTTGAATAAAGAAGAATAAAATGTAATTTAAACGAACTCAAATCTCTAATATTAAAATACACGATTACTTACTTTCTTCGCCCCGGGAGCTGGGAAAGTGGTAAAATCAGTCTTAATAGTAACGTCGGGGTTACGTTTCATCATCTCTTTATAATATCGTTCCTAAAGATACAACAAAAAATTAGAAAAAAAAAAAAATTCTAAATCAAAGTAAACTGAATAATCGATGGTAAACCTTCACTAGCTCGATTCGCTTTTCGAACGATTTCAGTTTGGACACTTCGTCCAATAGGAAAGTAGCCGGATCGTCTTTCAAAGAAGTTGGGAAAGAAGCAGGAACTACTTTAGATAAATCCACCACTTTAGGAAGCGACGTAAAGTGATTCATGTCCTGCACATTACGTCGGTATGAATTCAAACAAATGGTTACAAAATTAACAAAGGTATATAAAGCACCTATAAAAGACAAGTAGAGCAAGATGCCAGCGCTATGTTGGTTCCGAAAAATCAGCAACATTTTCAAAAATTCGATAAGATGAAAACGTATACATGAGAGCAGGGTTTTCTCTTAATACGCACTCGAAGAATAATATCCTCTTTCCAATTACACCGCTATTTTTTTTTTTTTTTTTTTGAATTTCCTTTTAACTTCAATTATTTACGATTAATAAAAATATTTTCTATGAACTAGTATAGGGTCTTCCTCTAAGCCTTTTTAATAGGTACTCCAAGTATAAATACACCGATAACCTACATTCATCAACTGTATACATTCTTTTTCTAAGGAAATTACTTCTTTATCGATTTCCGAATCTTTTTTAAACACCTGAAAAATAAAAATAAAATTAATTTCTCGATTTTAAATAATATTACATTCGAAATACGAATTATCGAAATATCGTTCGTACTGGTATCGGTTCCAATTGTTTCAACAGCTTAAGATCATGATCGGCTTCTAACTTCGATCTGAGTTGCCTCTCTTGAGTTAACGCGCTTCGCAAACTTCTGATCTCGTTCATTAAGAAAGGATCGGGACCGAGATTATGCGATACAGATGACACAGGCGACGAAAGACCGAT
This sequence comes from Phenacoccus solenopsis, assembly GCA_009761765.1. Lineage (NCBI taxonomy): Eukaryota > Metazoa > Arthropoda > Insecta > Hemiptera > Pseudococcidae > Phenacoccus > Phenacoccus solenopsis. The sequence goes on along the minus strand of CM019752.1, from coordinate 54,080,876 downwards.
GCTCACATGTCCGGCTAAAAAAATCGTAAAATTTTCAATCGCTGCAATGTGATAAGATGCCAAAAAGAACAAATAAAACAAGCGAGGTCCGCTGGACCTGGCAATAGGGTTTTTGCTTTTTGCTATAATGCTATTAAGGCGGTGCTTCGGAAAATGAGTAAGGAAATGTGAAAAAGTTGATATTATAATAAAGAAATGATTTGAAATTATAATATATTGTTTTAGAGGCCTTGTTTGAGGACACTTGGCATTTATTTTTACAATTTTTTCATTTCTTTATTATAAAATCAACTTTTTTGCATTTACCAACTTATTTTCTCTTTCCGAAGCACCGCCTTGTAGCTCAACTTGAACTATTACGTAATTACGCGTAATTGCAATTTTTTACCGTTCGAAATATAATTATTTTAAAATTTATGAATAATAAATTATGATACTAATGATACTACCTATCGCTAACAAAGTAAAATCAGGAAATAATATTTTACGAGAAAAATTACAATTACTTATTAAATAATGCATTTTTAAATGAAGATGAATTTTACGCTTAAGAATGTGTTAACTACATTTTAGCAATTTCAATTTTGAATTGAAAAAGTTCATTTATTGATATAAAATTTACTGAAAATAGAATACAAAAACCAAAAAAACAATTCACAAGAACTCGATGTAAATATGTAGATAACCAGAGGTACAACTAGATAATTATGGAAACATACGATGAAAAAATTGAAAATAATTAATATTTTTGGATATAGGAATGAAAATGTTGATAACCCATCCTCCTATGAAAGGACGAGACCAACGTTAAAAACATACGCAAGCGAAATCAACGCACACGAAGACCAATCGCAAAGACTTGGTTGAACTAATATCGAACGACTCGACCCAATTTCGATTTTCACATGAGTATTCGTACTTGTAATTTCTGAATATTTAATTCGTAATCTCTAATCGTATTCGCTATTTTATTATCACTATTGGCTAATTTCTTCTCGGCGATATCTTTACGAATGGTTAGGTCGCCGATTTCTTCTTGTTTACTTCTCAACGCAATTTTCAATTCCTTAATATCGCTATCTTTCGAGTCCAGCTTCTCCCTCAAAGCTTTCGTCTGTTCCAGTTCGCTTTTCACTTTCGCCGCTCTAACCAAAATGGGCGACACGGTCTGAAAAAAATACACATTTCAGTCGACGCCTACATCATATAATTACATCCCATCGATTCCTCACCTTTTCGCATTTTTCGGCGGGGGATCCTGAAATAACGGATTCGGCTTCCTGAATTGCTTGCGCGATGTTGGCGATTTCGTTGGCGAAATAATTCATCGAATTTTTCAAACACGCCACCGAACCTTGACCGGACGACTCGTCGAATAATTTCTCGCACGCTGCGTTCGATATTTCCAACAGTTTAACAGGCGATAAGTATATATCATCTGTGAACCAATAAAACACAATTTTCATTCACCAAAGTTACGTCCAGTTAACGCTACGTGAGTTTAGACGGTGAAAAAAATGTATCGCCTCGGATTGAGAATTAATCGACACGTAAATCGATATTCTCACCAAGAGTACGATGATTACTTTACTTCCTTTCGACAACCTTCAACGACATTGCGGCTTTAAGTGAAGGTGCTTTTAGGAAGACATAAGACATAAGGCTACTATAACGTTAGCTAATGTAACGTCTCGGATTGAGAAATGAAACGCACGTATAGGCGGATTTTCTCACCAAGAGACGTTCTTTATTTACTTCCACTCGACAACCATTATCGCCATGATTACACGAAAAGGTGCTTTTGGGAAGACCAATCTACCATCGAATATGTTTTTCACCTTTTATGATATCGAAGTGAAATACAAACTTATAAACCCTCGAAGTTCGTCAAAATATTGTAAAATTCGTAAATTTCATATCATCATGGTTTCGAATAATTAATTCAAAAACAAAATGACATTGATATGTTAATTACATTATTATATCGAAAATATCGATATTAATAGAAAGAAAAAAAAACACATGTTTATCAGTTACATAATTATATACATTCATTCTGTAATACTTTCAAAAAATGAATTAAAAAAAAAAAACGTAAGCAGCCATGCCGCATTACTGGAGCTGAGTTTTTAACTGGGGCTTGTTTCGATTTAGTAATAACCTTGCTTAACCGTTCATCACTACAGGCCACACCCAATACTAAGTCTGAAAACCCCTACCATACTTTCCAAAAACACTTAAGAAGTTCAATTTGGCACAAATGTAGTATTTCTTGCCATGAAATAATCATAAAAAGTTTACAAACAATTTATAATATGATACAGATTGCAAATTTGTTAACTGAACGTGACTACATCGAAATTTTATTTCATGTTGGATATATGCAAAAAAATAATAGCAATTTGCGAGAAAAAGAAAAGTTGAATGAAACAAAAAGGTACAAATAAAAAACAAAAAAGATATACACAAACTTAAACCGAACCTGCTACTTCTTTTAGCGAATAAAATAAACATACGATTGAACAAAACAAACAAAAGCATAAAGCATATGTAAAATAAATTTAAAAAATATACTCGTATTTTGGAATGAGCGAAAAATAAATACGTACATGTTCACTTAAATAAAATTAAAACGAAATTAATTCAAATTTGAACAAATTTTAATTGACGCGAGGAACAAGAAAAATCGAAAAATATTAAACTATGAGCATCAATCAATTAGAAAGTAATAGTAATGATAGTATTAAAAAAAAAAAACTTACATCATGTAAATAATCATATGAAATCAATATTTTTCATTCCCTCAGAAATATTTCGTTGTGCTAACGTTATAGAGGTAAAAATTACTAATAACAAAGAGATAATCACAATAGTTCAGACGATGATGAATGTGAAAAATACAAATACATGCATATCATTAAAAAAATTTTATCGACATTATAAAAAAAGAAATTTAAAAGAACAGCATGAGATCATTCATAATGATAAATAAGCGTATTTCATAAGAAACGTATTTAGACGGCAGGACACCGTTCAAACAATCAAACCACTCTTGTAAGAAACACTTCGGCATATAATGTACATTAAACAACGATACAAATCCATCAAAAATCATACGCAAGACCATCGAAAACATTAGCTTTCTGAATAACCTTGAAACTGCGCTGCTAAACGAATTTTACCTAGAACATCATGTAACAATAAGGATATAAAGTGTCTTTAAAAGAAGGGGGCGGGGAGGTGGCGTACAAATTTGGCATAATCAGTATTCTTACGTTTATTAGTACTGCTGACGGTACCGTCGCTGAAAGAATCCGTACTAGATTCCATGCTTTCAGACGTTGGCTGATCATCGGCACTGATTTCGGAATTTTGGGCAATGTAATTACAACCATCTGATGATGCAGTCGTACCATTTTGGTTTGATCTACAATCGTGAAATTGACCGCACGACGAATTCGAAGAATTGTAACCGTTCAAGAATCGTGGAAATGGAACACGAAAAGGTGAGGGCGTTTCAATACCCGAGACAGGTGCGTGTAACATCTGTTCAGCGAAAATCGCGTTGTTTAAAATTTTAACCGGCGACGTTAGTTCGGTTGTGACATTATATACGTCGGGATGCAGAGTCAAAACTGGCAATGTAACACAGGGTATCTAACAATGAAATCAAAATACCAATAAAACAAGTCAATACGTTATTTCAAAATGGCTCAAAATACTTGAACGAAAATAAATATAATCATACAAAGTTGAACTCACATTTTCATCACCAACAGGATGTGGGGCAACTCTATTCGTAGATATCAAGCTTTTGGGAAAACGAAAGCCAACCGCTTTTATCAAAACAAACACACCAAACATTATTCAATTACACTCCTACATCATAAATATAAGTATAAAAGTACACACTATTAAGATCTTACAGGCCAAGTCACTGTTCAGAAGAATCAGTCGTTTAGGAGGTTTTCCACGTATAACTATTGTATGAGGTATCGCTTGAAGTAGCGCAGGTAACGTTTGAAAGCCATACACTGCTGGTTGAACTGCCGTACCGTACATGCTCAGGTAAGTATTTTCGAACGAATTCAAAGGTAACCTTCCATTTGACATTAACATTAACCAGTAAACGTCGCGAGCAAACATTTCTAAAGGATTTAATTTCAAAATAGAGTCGCCGACATTGTTATTTCGAATTACCTGCCAACGTGAATTAATTATTAATAACTAGATTATGATGCATCAATAATAATTGAAAAAAAAAAAAAAAAAAAAAACTAAAAATACAAACCGTAATCGCGTTGGAGAGTTCATTTTCTATAATCTGTAATTCTATCGTTTCACCAAACATAGCGGCGAATGCTTTACTAAATTCTTTGAATAACATTTTCCCAGTTTGTGAACATTCAATGAGGACGCGTTTCGTTTTTAACGAAAGAAACTTCAACTGATTCTTGTCTATTGCTTGCAATATAGCGCCTGATGGTGTATTGACAATCTAAAAAAAAATTATAAATAGTATGTTTTGGTAGACTTCAATTCGACACAAGTAAACATATGCAAAATCATGATTATAGGCGGCGGGATAAAATAATTTAAATCGAAGCAGTACTCCTAATCAGAATTTATTATTCCTTCACATACGCATTTCTGTGAATTTCAACGTTTCCAACGAATTCGCGGTAATTTTAAAATCTGAACTACGAAAAGTAAGTTTTAAATATAAATATCGCGCATGTTTGTTCTATCCGCAATTCTTGAAGTTATAAAAATACAAGTATAATATTATTTACATAGATTTATCTATGGATAAAGTGGCATCATTTTTCGTCGTCTACAGGTAAAGTGGCATCTTTTTTACAAAGTGGCATCTTTTTTTTGATGCCACTTTACCATCACATTGCTCATCGATTCAGCTATATGTCATGACGTCACTAGTGTGGTTATTCGGGTGATGCCACTTTACCACTAATATTCTATTTTTCATACAAAAAAATTTTTTTCGGTCTACGGTCGTAGTAGCCTCATTTTTTTGATGTTTACAGGTAAAATGGTATCATTTTAAAAATTTGTTTCCAAGAAAACCTTTGAAATTATACATTCCGTTCGCCATTGTGGTGTCGTTAACGTGACATTAGATGCACTTCTGAGAAATGTGCAAAGTGATGCTACTTTGACCATAGATCACTATATATATATATATATAAGTGAAATTTTGTCCAATTATTGAAAAATATTACTACATTTATGAGATTTCAGCTAAAATAAACTGAAAAATTGAATTTCAAGATCATCCATAATATTTACAAATTAGTTTTCATTTACCTTAGTATCAAAATGCGATAATTTAGAAGGGAAATATTCATTACAGAAATACCCGAGTTGAAGACAAAGAAGAATAATTACTTTAACGGCGAAATTCAAATTTTGAATTAATTCTTCGAGCGATTGAAAGCCGTACGCCGAAGGTTTTAAAGAGTATCCATATTGCCATAAAAATACTGAACTAAGATTCGCCAAAGATAACTCGTTGGGCCGATGAGACATTACCAACGACACAAGTTGTTCGCCCAAAACTTTCAGTTTCACTTCTTCGCGTAAGGTAACTTTACGATCACCTCCTTCAATATCTTCTTCGATCTAAAAAAATAAGACAAACACGTGATCATTAAATGTTCACTGAAAATTAAAACACATTTCTACATCACAAGTAAATCACATAATAACATACTTTCACTACATCTGGTATAGCCTCAAACAATTCGATCAATTTGGTAAATCCGAAATCCGCTACTTTACACTGATGACCGTAATGATGATGATAAGCTGGAATGAATTTATTAAATAACATACTACATTGCGGAGCGTGACTCAGAAGTTCTATCACCTAAATCAACAAAAACAAAAACAAACAAAAAACCGAACCAAAGTAAAAAAGAAGCAATAATTATTACTAATAATAATTACGTTACATAACAGATTGGAGTCATTGCTGTAAAATAAATTACCTCAGTTGCAAACACTTTGGTTTTTTCTATCTCCTCGGCAGTTTGTTCACGTTTTGGTATAGCAATAACAGTGTTGGAGCGATCATAGTTTTCATCAGCGCCGGATGGCGGATTGATCACTATAGTGTTTTCGGATATTTGCGATAGCAAATCTTCCAAGTAGCAGAGCCCGTAATCGACTGGATCGAAAACTCTATTCATGGTTTTCTCAAATAATGTTGGGAATTCGCCGATAGTAGTTTGCTTACTAGCCAACGATTTGAGAACTCGTAATAAGTCGGAGGTAAAACGACGTATCTGCGCTTTGTGGGCTAAAGTCATCATTCTTCGATTACCTTCGCCGATAACCTATTTGTAACGTATTACATAGTTAAAAGTGATCCGGTATACGAATATCGAAACTTTTACTTTGCACTCACTTGAACAACATTGGGTAAAGCTTCCATCAGATCGATCAATTTCGTGTAACCATAATCAGCGACACGACACTGGCGACCGAAATGATGATGATATGCCGGAATGAAACGATTAAATGACATCATACAGTGAGGAAATGTTTTCAGTAAATCTACTAATTCGCGACTAAACAACGCTAAATTACTGGCTAATGAAGGGCTAATGCAGTGATTACCATCTTGCAACGAATGCGAGCCTGTAATGTATGAAAGCTGTTTTTAACATCACATGCAGCGGTATATGCGGTTCACGTTGAATAGTTTCATTTCGAACATCCAAGACTAGTACCTAGTACCATTCGACGAAAGAAACTTTCGGTCCGAGGTTCTCGAGATTATTTTTAATAAAGTGAACCATCACGCTTTCCTTACCTTCGGATTTCCTATCATCAAGACTAGCTCTAGCAACCGCAGAGGTTATATATTTGATGCCGGTGTTGTTATTTGTTACTAATTCCAAGCCGCTGACGCAGGTTACCAAGTGTTCCAAAGGAACACCATTATCGTCGAACGCCAGTGTACCGTATTCTGCTTCGTAACAGTCGCACAAACTACATTTAAAAACAAAGATTTAACGAAAACGTTTGACAATTCGAGGTTTACAACATTTGAAAAAACGACTTTTACCTTGTTAAAAGTAAATAATTACTGTGCGAAGATACTAAATGATGAAGATTTTTAGAAAACGAAGCTAATTCGATTTTAACATTAGGAAGCGTCATTACTTCTAATTCGGCCCAACCTTTGTCGTTATTAATTTTGGTCGGCTTCCAATGTTTATTACAAAACGATTGCTCGATAGGTACTGCGTTATCCTGAGAAAGAGAAAAAAAGTAACAAAAAATAAAATGAAACAAAACTGATGCCAACATTTACACCTTATCATTGGGTCGTACGACTGAAAAGTACATTTACATTATTAAGCGACAAGAGAGGCGAAGGAGAATTCCTGAATTCTTCTTTCAAAGAAATAATTCGTCCATTCGCTTCATTCGAAATGGTACAAACGTCTCTTATTTTGTTGAAATCGGACGCGTTAGGAGAAAATAAAAATCGTTTTTCGTATAATTCTCTGAACTTGATGAAAGGTAATTGATTACCAGGCACATCCGACAACAACGAGATTGTTTGCGACCTAAAAAATGTTCATAATTTTAATAACTTTTTTATTTACACATACGATGAAAAATTTACAGTATTTTCATTACCGCACCTGATTAAAGCGATATTGTGGCCGTTACCGTTGTGGGCGTAAGATATCATAATCCTTTTATAACCGATTTTTTGACGATGCAATCTGGAGATGACGAACTGAGCATCTTGCTGACTTCGCACTCTTATCGAAGCCGCATAGTTACCGTCTGACTGTACGTAAACTGATAAATTTAAAACCTATTGTTTAACAAATCGTTAACAAGAATGTTTAGCGCGGATTAATGTTGGGGCTTTTGAAATTTTCACCGTGTCAATACATACAGTGGTAAACTCGCTGAATGCGTTCAAAAGACTTTTTCTAAGCTCTGCTAAATCCATGTTCTGATCTAAATTGGTAATATGCAATTCGACCGGTGAACTTGAAGATATCGGATGAAAACATCTCTACGATAAAAACAAACGATATTTTTCTGCAATAAATTCCGATTTAAGCCCTTTCCATTTTTTTTTCATCATTATTATTCTCTCCTTACCCTATCCATGTCTGGCACATTGATCGATACCGGAGGTCTTGGTAATATTTTCACTGGTTCGAACGGCCATGAATGAATCTGAATTACTCCTCCTACACACACACACACACACACACAAAAAAAATTAACACCATCATACGCCACTTCAAAAGCTATCGATTTGAATAAACGGAAAAAAATAAAAAATAAATAATAATCATTCTCACCATGACAAGGATTCGACAGAAGAGGGGTATTTTGATCACGAGGTCGTAAAATGGGTCTAGAAACTGCATCTGTAATTTCGGTTCTCTAAAATTTTTCAATACACATTTAGTCAATTTTGTACGCAGCACAATCAAAAATGAATAAAATAAAATAATAAAGAAAAAAAGAACTAACGTTTGGCGGAATTCTGGGATGCAACCAAGGAGGCGAAGTGTTTTCCTTATGATTTCCGTTCGGGTATGGACAGGGACATTTATCATGAAATAAAGTGTACCTATATTGTAAGTAATCACAAAAAATTCGAATAACAATTTTAAAAAAACAACGTATTCAACGTATTATTAATTTTCTGGCAATACTTACTTAGTAGCATTCATCGTGTAGTCAGGTGGAATGGGAACGAAATTTTCGCTATTCGAAAAATGGTATATTTTGTTATTTGTCACCACGCTGTTATGCTCCGCGCTTTTACAAAAATTAGATTTTCTTCCTACACAAACGTAATCAACATGATTAGACATGGAAATAGTTATTTCACCACTTTTGACGATTTTACTTGCTAAAATTCTATACCGTAAATTTTATTAAAATCTTGATCATCTGTTACATTGTAAGGTGTACTGACGAACACGGAATTTCCAAAAACTCGCTCTCTATTCATACGTTTTTGAGCTCTGCAAAATCGATACGTTCATATAAAAATTGACGAATATAAACACTAGATAAATTAATGAGAGAAACACTTATTCCGAAATTTTGAAACACCGAATGAAATTTTACGAGTACACAGACAATTAACAATAAATACGTAACACCAAGTTCAAAACATAACACATCTCACTACTCAAGCAGGTTTCGGCATTACAACGAGTACGAATGAATAAAGCACACTGAGTTCGGGCACAAACAACGCAATATGTGAGAAGCTCTACTATGTTTATAATTTCACGGGTTTTTCCATTTATCTGCTTATCAAAGGTATCGTTACAACTGTACGAAGAGTGAAACTTTTCAGCATTCGTAATCACAAACGCGATAGAGTTAACGGATGACAACATTTTTAGAATGCGTGGCTGCAGTTTCAACGATGCAGCTTTTTTTTTTTTTTTTTTTCAATAAAATAATGATAAAATAATGAAAATGAAACGCTGTTTGCTTGATTAGCCTCTGAAAGTGAATATTATATCCGTGATGAGTATATTTGAACGAAAGAAAATATTAATATACTTTTCGGAATATGGACGAATAGTAAGGAAAAATTGTATGCAGCAATTAATTTTGCCAATTGTAAAAAACGTATCAATATAATTGGCACGAATACGCTCACCTCGTAGCGAATTCCATCGATGAAAACCGTATAGTAGTTGTTTGATCGGTGATAATACCGACTCGTCCGCCGCAGTTTTCCGAGAGGCGTTTCAATTTGTTCCTAATTTTAGCTGGGTCATATCCTAACGGTAAGTTTGTCACCAACACTTCGACAGGATTATTACTTTGTAACTACAACAGGGTAAACGAAACGCTCGTATCAACAACACGACATATGCTACAACGTGTATCGCAATACAGAGATCAGTTAGGTCGAATCGACTACTCACGTTTTCAGAGCCCCTCAGCGGTAAAGTTTCAACTAATTTTGAGTAATTATGATGTTCGTTAGCGCATAAAATAAGAGACTGAGAACACAGATCGTTATGTAACAGAATCACGTGAATTTTTTTCCTGAAAACAAAACCATGATGGAGTAAAATGTTGACGGAGTGAAGAAAATTCAGAGCAACATTTAGTCAATACCTATGTCGAAGATCACAGAGATCGGAAGAAAAATTGATATCACCCGAAATCAACATAATTGCAGCCGGTGGGCCGTGTATATCGGCAAATCGGCGCATTGCTTGTCTTAATTTATCGTCAGCGGCGTTTTTGCTTTGAGAACTAACATGGATTAAGTTGACCTAGTGAAACAAAATGGAAATGATTACCATTGGTGTTTTAATTTGTAGACTAAAGAAACACGAAATAGGTAACTAAACTTTGAAAATGCTATAAGAGGAGAATACTAACTTGCGCATCATTCAATTCTTGAATAACTTGCGAATTTTCTTTTTTCACATCACAAACAACCAAAAATTCAGTTTCTCGATAGCCGTGGAAAAATTTATCTCTTATAGCCTGTGCTATGACCACAGCAGATCTACCTTTTGGTACCTTTACAATTTTTGAAAGCATCGTAAATAAAGAAGATGGAAACGCATAAAAAAATCTAAAAAATTCATTTCTTACTTGACAATTTTCGATGTCCCAAAAAACACCGATAGGCGGTAACATACTCAAAATATTAGATACTGGGCTGTTAGAGTCGTTAAAATATCCCCTGAGCTTGAACATTGCATTCTTCGACGATTTCAAACATCCTGAGTTTCCTACTAAAGGGAAATTATCTGATTGACTGCTATCTGAGTTACTATCAACATCGTCTGAAGAACTTGGGGAGCCTTCTTTACTATTGAAACATTTCCTCTCCGGATCACCAGGGGGTACTTCAAGATGAGGCGGAGGTGGAAAAATAAAATGTTCCAAAGATGTGCAACAATCGTTAATTGCGTAAGAACAGCTGTTTTCCGATGTTTTCTTCATGACGGATAATTCTGATGATCGGTAGTACTCGTTAGATAATTCGTCAACTGAAACATTAAAACAAGAAAATTCTCGTGAGGTTATACGAGAAACCAATGGAATATTTTTATATTCAATTTCGCTTAAAAAAATTAAACCAAAAGGTGATATTGACAAAAAAAAAACTACAAGTGAGTGCTTACTTCTGAATCTTTCATGGAAAGAGCGTGCGTTCTCCATCTGAGAATTGATTTCTTTTTACGTTTTCAAAACGAAACTCCAACTATCACATTTAGGAGTTAATTTAGAAGTTGGTATAATTTAGTTACCAACACCTGCAAGAAAAAATTAAAATAATATTTTCCACATGAAATTATCGTGATGAAATCTTACACCACGATGCGGAATTCTGGAGACTCTGGGTATTTCCACATATTATTTTAAAATTCATCGATTTTAATGATAACATTACAATGCTCGCTAGTTTAAATTACTAAGTTAGTGTTAACATTTATAGAATGAAGAGCGAAAATTTTATTAATAATAAGAAAAGTTACGTCTCTTTCTACTTAGCAAGTTTCGACTGAGCATGGTAAGGAGATTAATGATAATTTTGCTAGTAAAATAATCATGTAAATAAGTAGGTACTTGATGAAGTTGATGCTAAGACTGCGTAAAACTTCAACTGAAAATAATAGAATTCAGAATGATTATTACGTAGAACACCGCGATTACAATTAAGTTTTTAAGTCACTAAGATCATTAACAAATCCGATCAATAAAACGACAATGATTTACGTCTTCCTTACACTTCACCGTCATTCTTCGTTAGTACTTTGGTAACATTAAGTTACAACTATCAAAACATCGCATTTATTAGAAAACAAAGCTGTATTTTCTATAAATGAAAAAAATACCTTTGTAGACAAACAGTGTTACCACCTACTTCTGCTTCTTCCTCTTCTTCTCGTCTTCTCGTCTGTCGTTCGGCTCGTTGCTCGTTCCCTCAAAATTTTTGAATTCGAATTTTGAATTTTGATAGACTTTGTGAACGAAATATTCTTAGCATTTATAAACGTGAACGTGAATATGAATTAAATGTGTTTCGTGTGGTTTCCTGACGACGTGACAAAGTAAAAACTAAAAAGTAGGCATGATTTTGATTTTAAATAATTATTTTCATTTTTCGATCGCAAAGAGTTCACCTAATAGCCATTAGCCAAACCGTTCACCTTTGAGGCTTAAATTGAACGAGAACGCGAACCTCAAATTTGGCTTGGGACTGGGACAGACTGGGACAATACCTGGAGCAAGTAATAAAATTTTGTTTATTTAATAAGATATGACGTCATATGAAATCAGTCTAGAGTCTACCTTTTGTGACATTTTTGTGACAATGAGCATTAATTTGCTGATTGGAAAATAATTTATTCTAATGAAAATACAACCAAGCAGTGAAGGAAGGCAGTTTGATTTTATATTTTAAAAATAAAATTATATGTTATTTTATAGGAAATATAAGAAACAAGATTATTAAACAATGTATGCATGATAATTATGTGGAAGCATCATATCGATGACTTTGTTTTTGAATCATTTCAATTGTGAATTTGTTGAATTTAAATTTCGGTGAAATTCTTTTATTTTTTATAATACCAGTGTCTTCATTGTTTTTATTAAAGTGATATTAAATTTATTGCAGCTGTAATTATCATGTTATGAACTGGTAAGCTCATTTTATTTTATAAATTCTCATTACATCAATTTCTATTTTCCATGGTATAATGTAATGTTTTAGATAACTATACTCATCATTCAACACGCATACTTTTTCCACTCTGTGATAATTCTATGCTACATTTTTGTGTTGTATGATGGGTATCTACGAAGAACTGTGTTACTTGAATTATTTACTTGAAACTTGAAAATATTATATTATATTACTTCAACGTTGAATAGCACATTGAGAAGAATACCTTGCGTAATTGCATAGAGGTATCATCATCATTTTTAAGAATGATGATACAATTTACATCGGTCCCGTCCAGATATGCTTCTTTAAGGTTTATAAATTAACATTTATTTACCACATGATTTCATAATTATTTTCAAGAAGTTTTCGATTTCGTTGAAAATCAACTAAGGAGATATTTTATTGAATCGTGCTTTCCCATATGAACAATTTATAACACAGTTTTTATACGGAAGTCGAGTAAATATTTTAGAGGCAGCAGTATTATACGCTTTTGTTTCCTTCATCATTTGATTGAATCTGTGATTTTTATTATTGTTCAAGGAGTTATAGTTTTTAAGAAATGAAATGGATACAATTAATGATGAAGATCGAAAAAACAGATTGCGACTGCTGGAAGAAAAAATGCTGGATAAAAAAAGTGTATCCAATGTTGACTGTCTCTTGGTAAATAAAATTCATTTATTATATTTTCATTATTTTTGAACTCGAGTAATTGTTTGCTTGTTATTTATGATGATTAGGATACCGTTCAAGCACTTGTTGCGGATTGCGATTCTGTAAAACGAATGAAAAATATTGAAGCGTATTTGAATCGATGTAAGTACTGATTAATTACACTTCCATTGTCTTACGTTGAATAAATACACGTTGAATTTTTTAGATAACGGAGTCGCCGATGAGATATGTCGTTTACGTATGAAAACGGATGATTTTACTTTAATTAAAGTTATCGGCAGAGGGGCTTTCGGTGAAGTACAATTGGTAAGTTACAAAGCAAAGGTGTGCCAATTTCAAGTTACAATGGCCTGTGTTGTTATGATTATTTTTCAAATGTTCCATTGTGTTTAGGTTAGGCATAAAGCTACCCACAAAGTGTATGCAATGAAACTACTTAGTAAATTTGAAATGGTAATGCAATTTTGCGCTCTTATTAAATATATTTCATCAATTTTTGTTTGTTTGTATTTTTCTCATTTGAAATGAATGTTTGCGTTTCAGATAAAACGTTCAGATTCAGCATTCTTTTGGGAGGAAAGAGATATTATGGCGCACGCAAATTCCGAATGGATTGTTCAGTTACATTTTTCGTTTCAGGATGCAAAGTATTTATATATGGTTATGGATTATATGCCTGGTAAGTTTTGTATCTGAAAACAATACCACTCATCTATATTAGTCTTTCATTCATCTATTTTTACATATGCTACATAGGTGGTGATTTAGTAAATTTAATGTCTAACTACGATCTTCCGGAAAGATGGGCAAAATTTTATTGCGCTGAAGTCGTTCTCGCTTTAGATGCTATCCATTCAATGGGATTCGTGCATCGGTAAAAAATATTCAATTTACTTTTCGCTAGTAATAGTTAAATTTATTACTACGAGTAAAACTTATTATAATGCTTTCTTTTTCTGCATTCCAGGGATGTAAAACCGGATAATATGTTGTTGGATAGATATGGACATTTGAAACTAGCCGATTTTGGAACTTGTATGAGAATGGATTCGGTAAATATCTTTCTCTAATGCACGTGTCTCGCTTTATTTCTCCGACTTACTTGTTTTTAGTAATTTTACTTTATTTTTTATTTTATTTATTTATTTATCTATCTATCTATTTTTTATTCTTCAGGATGGATTTGTGAGATCAGATACGGCTGTTGGTACACCCGATTATATTTCACCAGAAGTTTTACAGTCGCAAGGAGGTGAGGGTGTTTATGGTAAAGAATGCGATTGGTGGTCAGTTGGAGTGTTTTTATACGAGATGTTGGTTGGAGATACACCGTTTTACGCGGATTCCTTAGTCGGAACGTACAGCAAAATAATGGATCATCAAAATACGTTAAGCTTTCCGGCCGACATCGAAATAAGTCACGACGCAAGAAATTTAATTTGCGCATTTCTTACCGATAAGTACGTTGCCTTTTTTGTTCGAGTCAGTCAAAAACGTCTCGCTCATTAATGCTTTAAACGTGATTTTTTGCAGGGACAGAAGATTAGGAAGAGAAAGTATCGAAGAAATAAAACGGCATCCTTTTTTTAGAAATGACCAATGGACTTTCGATAATTTGAGAGAGTGTAAGTGTGAATAATACACCAATTATGATGAAAGTTATTAGTTTCTGGTATTGTTTCATCATTGCTACTTCATCAATTTCAATTTGTTTCTTGGTGAACCATATCTGTGAAACATGATCTGGATGGGTTGTTATTGTTGTTAATTTCTCTTTCAGGTGTGCCACCGGTAGTTCCAGAATTAAGTGGTGATGACGATACAAGAAATTTTGAGGAAGTTGATAGAGATGAAGCTCCAGAAGAGAATTTTCCTGTACCCAAAGCTTTTGCCGGAAATCATTTGCCATTTGTGGGATTTACATATTCTAAAGACTATCAGTGAGCTAATTCATTAAGATTCAATGATTTTGCATAAGGCGGAGTTCGAGTAAAATTTACAAATTCTTGAAATAGTGTAAATATTTTACTAAATATTTTCCTTGTATTTTCAGATTGTTGAGTGACTACTTCAACGATCGTTCGTCCAACGATTCTGTAAGTATCTACATATTCTTATTTGAAAACATTTAAAATTTATAATTTGTTCAACTTTCATGAAAATATTAAAATCACTCGTACGCTTTGTTTCATGCGATCTGCTATTTTGTTTTGTTTCATCGACTAATGGAGAAGGTAGACAGCGTAAGTTCATCTTTATATTAGTATATTTTTTGGTAATGGTGAAATTTGATATTTCGAATAAGTCGAGCTCATGCTTCATAATTTTTCAGAGTATACTGGACGAAAACATTAGAAGCCTGAGGCAACAAATGGAGAATAAACAACTAGAAGTGGAAGAATTATTGGAAAAACAGAGAACGTTAACTCTTCAGTTAGACGAAATGGTTTTACGAGAAATACGTATTACCGAAGAAACGTCAAATTTGGAAAAATCATTGGCGATGCTGAAACACGATTTGAAAGAGGTAAGAGTTTTTTCATTAATAAAAATAAAAAAAAGTTGTTTTCAAGTTGATCTTAATTGATTTTCTCACCTTAAAATTCTTAACATTGTAGTCGTACAGAAAAGTAGAAAACGAGATGGATACGCGAAAAAAATTAGAAAACCAGTTAATAGAAACTCGTAGAAAATTGGAAGAAGAGCAAAGCAAAAGAACACGAGATTTGTCCAATAATCAGCAAGTTAATGATAAAATTAATGCGCTGGAAAAACAGGTTGGTCAGTTTTCGATGAAATAAAAATGCACGATAATCGCTGGGATATTTTGATTGCGTACTTATGTGTGCTTATAGCTATCAGAGTTGCAAGAAAAATTAAAAACCGAAGGAGATACTAGCGCTAGACTGCGTAAACAAGTTACTGAAATTACGATGGCCAAAGTGGCCAACGAACAGCTAGCTGCCGAATTACAAGCCGCCATGCCTGGCTTACAAGCTGAACGTAGTAAATTGGAAGAAGAAATTGAAAATTTACAAAACACACTTTCTCAAGAACGAGCCTCGCATTCGCATTTATCTCGTCGCCACGTGGAGTTAGAAGGTATTGAAGGGATATGAGTGTTCTACGTATGCTGTTGATGTAAATGTATACGGTATTTTGCATGAATTGATTTTCGCAGATCGTATTCAGTCTTGTCATATCGAACTGGAAAGGGGAGCAGCGAGAGAGAAAAAACTTTCAGAAGATAATCGACAGTTAGCCGAACGTATATCACTTTTAGAAAAAGAGTGCGCCTCTTTAGCATTAGAATTGAAAGCTGTGCAAAATCGTTACCATCAAGAACTGAGATCGCGTGAAAATAATGAAAAAAATCGTATCGTTGGTAAAGAAGAAGCCAACTTGGAAGTTGTTAAAGGTAATCGAACGTATTAAAATGAATCAATTAGTGGGTGTGTGTGTGTGTGTTCGTTTTACATTCTCATTAGGTAATTAATAACCGGGTATAATATTTACATGCTGCTGCAGTTTTTTGTTTGGAGCAATTTTTCAAAGGTTTGTAACGGTTATTAGTATTTGAATATTAAGAGAGTCTTGATGGACAATAATCTGTACAACTATGTATCCATATTTCACCTTACTGAGGACAAAAAAATTTGTAAGGATTTTTTCCGACTTTTTCAACTACCTTGCGGTTATTTGAAAACGAATGATTTAAATATAGATGTATAGTGAGCTCGGTGGTTCCTAAAATGAACTGACAGTGTCCCCAACTTGTTACGATGAAGATAATCGTTGCACCATTTGTGTGATAGTCGAATAGTTATCATTTGCATTATTTCTTACCCTAGATCTCTCAATTTAATGACTATTTCGTGAAGAATGGCAAAAAGCGAAAGATCCGAAGACATTATTTGAATTCTTAGATTTTAGTTTTTTGAAACGTTTCGAATCTGTCAGAATTATTTTTAGTCATTTTTCTGCTACGAAGAAAAAAGTCACACACTCATCTACCCTAAACAGTTTTCGTGCGAAATATTATTTTGAGGTGAAAATTGTCCAAAGCGATAAAATGTAATAATTTTATTGTGTAACATCGTAACAACCAAGATCATTTGGAGTGAGGAAATGGTCGTAGATTCGTGGATTTCTTCAGCATTTTGAAAAAGTTAATTTTTGATTGTATGTAACAGCTCTTCAAGCGAAACTCGGTGAAGAGAAAAACGCGAGACAAAAAGCTGAAGTTGTTAGTCAAGAAAAAGAACGTCAAATGTCGATGTTATCTGTTGATTATCGTCAAATACAACAGCGACTACAAAAATTAGAAGGAGAACATCGTCAAGAAGTGGAAAAAGTGGGAAAACATATCTATAAATGTATTATGAAAGAATTTATATTCACTAGTTTTCAACGAATTTGTTTGTTTGGTTTTTTTTTTTTTCAACGTTATAGAGTAAAACATTGCAAATTCAAATTGAACAAGAAATAGGAAAAAAATCGTGTTTACAATCAGAACTAAGTTTATTAGTATCAGAAAGCGCCCAACAAAAGACTAAAATCGAGCAAATTACCAATGATTTATCTACCCTAAGCAAAGCGAAGAAATGTATTGAAGAAGAACTGCAAAAGTTGAGAGCACAACGTTCAGTTGACGAATTGCAATTAAAAGAACTGCAAGAGCAATTAGAAGCGGAGCAGTATTTTTCGGTAGGTGTACCGTTAATTTTATCATCGCTCTTTCTTTGCGTGTAATTTATATGGTAATGTTATTTTGCTTCTATCGCAGACATTGTATAAAAGCCAAGTAAATGAATTAAAAGATGAGTTGGAAGATCGTAACAAATTTGTTAGCGAATTAGAAGAAGAAAGAAATTCGCTGACACAGCAAGTGCAGATCGCTGTCGCTCGTGCCGATAGTGAAGCTTTGGCCAGATCTATCGCCGAAGAAACCGTAACAGATTTGGAAAAGGAGAAAACTATCAAGGAGCTGGAAATGAAAGATATCATCAGTAAACATCGAAACGATCTATCAGCGAAAGAATCGTCATTAGTAATGATGAAAGAACGAGAAACGGAATTAAGAAAATTGGTAGAACAGTTGAAGAAAGAGAAAGACGAGAATAGTTATCAAATGCATCTATTAGAACAAGGTAATTAAGCCTTCTTATTTGTATCGAGTGTTGTAATCAATTTTTCTTTTCTTCGTACTGTGATGATTTTCACTTATGTATGTGTATGTGTGCGTAGAAGCCTATAAAATCAAATCGCTCTCCGAAGAATTGGAAAAGATGAGAAAACAACTGAAACAAGAGCAACTTTTGAAAGCCCAAGCCGTGAATAAATTAGCCGAGATAATGAATCGTAAGGATATAAACATCAATAATTCGGGACCCGGTAAAAATAAGAATAAAGTTTCATCCACGGATCTGAGGAAAAAAGAAAAGGAATGCCGTAAACTGCAACAAGAATTGACACAGGTGGAAACAACGTTTTTTTTGGGGGGGAAGGGAGGGGGTACCGCTGTGAGCTTTCTAATAATTATTGTAATGTCATTCGCAGGAACGAGATAAATATAACCAAATGGTTATAAAACATCAAAAAGAAATACAAGAATTACAGTCTCAATTGGTAGAAGAAAACAGTGCAAAATTACGTCTTCAAATGGAATTAGATTCGAAAGATTCAGAAATCGAACAAATGCAACAAAAATTAATAATATTTGGTAGCGAAACCGCTTCACTTAGTAGTGCGGATAATGAAAATGATGATCACAATTCTCAAGGTTGATATTATGCTTTGTAAATTCTACGCGAAAGAGTAAAATTTGTGTACTTACATCTTATTCTATTTTGGCGAATTAGACTATCGATTAGAAGGATGGCTTTCTATTCCGAATAAGCAAAATATTCGTAGACACGGATGGAAAAAACAATATGTGGTGGTGTCATCGAAAAAAATTATTTTTTATAACTCCGAAAGCGATAAACAGAATACGGATCCGGCATTAATTTTAGATCTGAAGTGCGTTAAGAATTGTTATTCTGGAATCGTAAATTTTATCTGTTCTCTATATTTATGTAGTAGCGTACAATATTTTCATCTCTTTTTCAACAAATGGTGTTCCTAATTCCGTTTCTGACTATTTGCCTGAACAGGAAAGTATTTCATGTGCGTTCAGTCACTCAAGGAGACGTTATCAGAGCCGATGCTAAAGACATTCCCAGAATATTTCAGGTAAAATATTCTCGAATTAATTCTGTTTTGCTGCGCCATTCATTACTGTTGAAGCCGCAGATGAAGTTGATGATGAAGTGTTGTGTGCTAAATAAGAGTAATGAAAAACTGAAATATTAACGAGCAGTTCCGAGAACTTACTAGGTGTTGGAAACGAATTAAGTGCTGAACTGAGAAGTGGAACGCATGAGACGTGAAAATTTTAAATTTATTCCATTATTGTATGTTTTGAGTTTCAACAAGATACTGAAACGAAAAGTTCGTTCTGACGTGAGTAGCATAATGTATGCCTCCCGTGCAAACCATGAACTCTCCTCTGAGAAAGATTTCTAAATATTATTGATTTCTTATTATGCGAATAAAAAAAAAAAAAAAAAAAAAAAGAAAAAAAGAATATCCGTTCAAAGTTGTTTTGGTCTTGTTTGTAGCATATTCTTTGCAAAATTAGTATTACCATGTATTACTATTTTCTTATTTATTACTTCGTGAGTATTATACATAATTAAGTACAGTCATTCATGTCTGCCCATTCATAATTATATTTTTAATATAGTTATTATATGCTGGAGAAGGAGAAGCAAGACGTCCAGATGAAAACGTAACCGATACTTCTACACTGCGCTTATCAGATAAGGATGAAAAGCCTGGTACCATTACGCTGAAGGGTCACGAGTTCGTGCAGATTTCTTATCATATGCCAACGAATTGCGAAATATGCCCGAAACCTCTCTGGCATATGTTTAGACCTCCATCAGCCCTAGAGTGCCGACGTGAGTATTACTTTTCATAATTAGAGGCTGGTACTTTTTTTTCATTAATATGACTTAATTTCATTCATTTTGGTAGGTTGTCGAATTAAAGTACACAAGGAACATTGCGAAAAAAAAGAAGACTCAATCGCTCCTTGTAAACTACATTATGATCCCAACTTTGCGAAAGAATTACTACTTTTAGCAAATACAGTTGACGATCAAAAAGTTTGGGTTCAAAGACTTAGTAAAAAAATTCAAAAATGCGGCTACAAAGCGAAGTCGAGTGGTGACCGGGGATCTCCGAGGTACTAGCTAATTTGCAGTTGTTTCGTTACGTGATAAATGTATAATGTTGCTAATAGTACCTGATTATCAGTTATACTCGAAATATGATCAATTTATATTTATATTAATTTTTTTTCAATTAAGGGAAACAACGCGACGTATTTGTTCGATGAAAATTAATTCTACCAACGTTGGTGGAGTAAATTTAACTTCGCTGAATAATATGCAACAAAAATGTGCCACGTTACCTTCAAATGTTGGTTCCTCTTCCTCCTCTTCAACTTCTTCTATGTCATCAACATCATGCGTTTCCAATTCCAACAACGTATCCGCTCCGTCTAAATAGTTGGGTAACCAACCACACAAAACTAGTCTATTAATTTAACTTTTATCAACGAAATGGTTTACACATATGCATAGAATATAATTATTACATTTTTTAATACTATGTTCACGGTTTTAGAATATTTTATGTGTGCATTAATATTTTATTAAATCGCCTGTAGTTGTTGATAGCTGCGAAATTTTATACCATTCGTATTGTTTTTGTTTCAAGAACATTCTGTTGATCGATATACTAAAGTGTACTTTTCCTTGTTTATTAGTTCGCAAAAATAAGTAAATGTGACGTTGGGCTTGAGATTATTTTAAAAAGGATTTGTAGTATCTATGTCAGTTTACCATGCGAAATACTCTGAAATCTTCGCCTGATCTATTAATTGCGATTTTTTGATTCATAGTGATCGTGTTGTAGATTTTTTTTTCGTTTTGTATGCATTTTATACCTTATATTTGAACGCAAGGCGTACACATTCGATCTTCGTGTACCATGTGATTTCGCATTTTACCTGTTATTATTTAATAATATTGTCTTAATTTTATAAGTCATGTTAATATTAATGGATTTCGTACGTTTTATTTGTAAACTTATTTATTGTATTATACGATTTTTCAAAAACTTGCCTCTTATAAATGTTTTTCGTGTCTGTGTATTATCTATTTGTGTAGATACTTATCTTTGCTATGTGTTCCTCCCGTATATAACCAGTAAACAAAACGTCTGAACGATGGTTTCGTAAAATTATCCAATTCCTAATCAGTTTTTTTGTATTAGTGAAAAGAAGAGTGATAAGTTTCTAATACGGGCATATTGATAGTACCTATTATCTATAATATGTACGATTTTAACTCGCATTTTTTCTCCTTTCGAATTTTCTACCAATAAGTCAATTTTTTACTATATAAATGCAGATTACATATTTTTCTTGGACTGTCTGAGTGCTTCTTCAGTAAATTGTGAGTAGTTCTTGCTTGTATACATTTGCTTTACTTATTTTTGAATGTAATTATATTAAAATCTCTCCATTCACGTACACAAGGAGAACCATGTGTAGGTATTTAGTTTTGCCGTCTGCCAAATTCATTGTCGATCTAAAATCAATGGACCATTTGCGCATGCGTTGGTTGGAGCTGAACAACGTAACGATGTACTCTTAATTGATAGAATTCCTTCACGATATGAATGGAATATTTTCATTGAATCGAAATTTCTCGGTGTCAGTTATTTTGAAACAGAATGTTCATGCATAATTTAAGTACAAAAGCGACATGCCCATTTCCAGTTCGCCTTACCATCGTACCGAATATGAGGAAACTCCGAGTCTGACAACGTATTACTTCATAATGGATGTATAATATTCAAGATAACATAGGCCGATCCATTACAAGCAGGCTGAAATTTAAAATTATGAGGTTCTCCGCATAACGTTCTACTCTCTCTCCTTCGCATATCAAGCACTGTTACAATACATATTATTTTCATTGAAAATTGTGCTAAAAATACATAACACACGAATTCGATATATTCAAAAACTGTGATACACACATACATTAAAATATTACATAAATTCTTATGCTAAAATGTTTGAAACAACGAAAAAAGAAAAAGTCTATGTAACACAATGGTATTCGATTACTGTTTTCATTACTCTACTACATTAACAATGCAGTGATTTCAACTGTTGTTCTTAATAAAATTTTATGCCTTATGCGTTAAATTGGAATTACTTGTTATGAAAATCGCATTTCGTTGAATACGGAACCAAGTGGTATATTTTTTAACTTTATCAAAAGAATTCTTAGCAATACATTTTTATAACTCTTTTAACTAAGAGAAATCAAATAACTTATTGTGATTATTTCACACTGATTCTCATATAAATGTAGAATTATGTATAATACGATACATAAATATAATTTACGTATATTATACCGAATATATTACACATGCTTTTTTTTTTTTTTTAATTAAAAAAAAATATACATACATATTATTTTAACTTTGGTAGAGCAATCTATCAAACAAACGATTGTTTTTCGTATTTTCAAAGGAGTATCTTATCATATCAATCACCAAAGCGAATGCTCTGTTTGCGGAGTCCGCATAACACCTACGCCACCACCTAATCGTCTATAATTCATAGAACCACATAATCGCCACTGATTCTGCTCTGGATCATACACTTCGATAGATTTCAAGTAAGCTGTACCGTCGAAACCTCCTACAGCGTATAACTGGCCATTAACAACGGCTAAACCAACCTAAAATACGGAGATCACGAATCAAATTACAATCAAAAGTACTTTCACTCCGCCTGTCTACGACAGGATATTGTATACAGTGAGGGAAGATACTAACGCCGCTACGTCTGGAAGTCATAGCAACGATTGGCGACCATGAGTTGGTATGCGGATTGTAACGTTCAGCGCTACTTAGTTCCATACAATCATCACGTCCACCGACCGCGTAAATCATATTATTAAAAACCGCACAACCTAAATGTTTTCTACGCGTCGACATCGGAGCCATATTCGTCCACTTATTTTGCCGAGGGTCGTAACGTTCCACTGAACAATTACCAATGAAACAATGAAGTACAGACGGTAAAATTTGAACACACACCTTTTAAATAAGTCCCCGCATAATACACGGGCAATGACAGTTGGTTAATTTCTCACCGGTATTAAGAGGACACTGTCCATCTGAACCACCAATCGCGTAGAGATAACCACCTAACACCGCCACAGCAACACCAAGTCGTCTAGTGGTCATAGGAGCTACTTTTCCCCATTTGTTTTCCTTTGGGTCGTACCTACATATAAATGAAAGCGATTAGGAATAACGGGAATAGTATGGATTTTGCTTAAATAGCAGCAAACAAGAACGCATTACCGTTCGACGTGATTTAAACACTGCACGCCATCTTGACCGCCAACAGCGTATAAATATCCATCCAATACCGCTACACCAACACTGGTGCGACAAGATGTTGTTGGAGCAACATCACAACACCACTGATTCGTTTGAGGATCATACCTATTATAATGAGAGCAAATGTCAAGTTTGAATTCATTACATTCATAATATACAATCTAACACTTCTATGCAATGAATCGGATTATTTCTAGAATTATCACATATTTACCTTTCTATGCTGTTAAGATAGGACTGACCATCGTGCCCACCAACAGCGTATAACAAGTCGTTCAGAACGGCTACACCAACGCCACATCTTCTTTTACTCATCGGCGCCACCATTTTCCAATCGATGGTTTGCGCATCGAAACGTTCGACAGAAGCAATAGCATCGCCGCTGCACCAACCACCAACTAAAAACATTTCAACACGAACAGAGTAGAACAATTCTACAGAAAGATGATATTCACTACTGTCGCACTTACCAGCAAACAATACTTCTCCGCGTCTAGTTGGCTTGCGCGGTCGCGTCCTAGGTCCTTGCATTAAGGGTCTTTCTTGGGGCAACAATAAATAATTTTTTGCTTCATCTACCAAATCTCGACAACATTCGTCACTTCTTATGAGTAAATCTGATCCTACCGTACCGACCAAAAATTTTGGGCTCAATAACGGTAAACGGACATGTTGTAAAACCTATTTACAATTGAGCATCGAATGTGAAAAGCTATTTTGGCCCATTTTTAAAACTTCTCATTTTAGGAGATGGAAACTTGAAATTCGTAATCTTACTTGAGATAAATGCTGTCTTCTTTCAGAAACATTATATTTCACCCAAGACATGACAGCACTGTACACTAATTCTTCAGAACGAACATTTAATTCATCATTAGAAATGATATCTATCAACTGCGTAATGGGTAGCAATAAAAATTCTTCGCTTTCTATCACCTGGATGAGAAATTAGGACATCAGTTTCAATAACTCAATAATACTATAATTCGATAATCATATCGTTTACTTCTTGAAAGTTGTGCTGCGTAAATTTATCGGCAATCCTTAATAAATCGCGACATGAATGTGTATCTGCAAAAGCGCGTATTCCCAAACAATTCGAAGGATCCAGCTGTCGCTTCAAAAATTCGCAACAAATTTCTTGAATTTCTGCTAGCTGAAGGAGACAAGCTAAGAAAGCAACATTTCTCTTATAGACATGATTTCAATACATTCAACAAAGGAATCGAATCGATTTTTCATTCACAAACCAGCTGGTAACAAAGTCTGTACATTAGATTCTTCGATTACTATATGAGATGTGTAACAGAAATCTATCAATAATTCCATTGCTAGCTCATCGATATCACGTATCGTTACTTCCGTTTGCCTAGATTCAGCGAGCTCTCCCGTAAACATAGCCCGAAAGTAAGGACTACATGCAGATAGAATTACTCTGTAAATTAGTAAAATATACAAAGAAATTCAACATGAAGCAAACTGAATTTTTAAAATTTTTTTCTCAATAAAAGTTGCAGCTTGGCTACCTATGAGCAAAAATTTTTCTGGATCCAACATGTAAAACAACATCGCATAATTCACGATGACGACGTAATACGTTCAATTCTGAAAGAGTTCCTCGTGGATGTTTTTCCGAAGTATGAGTCAATCGAGCTGGTGAAGGTGGACGTTCTCCACTCAACATAAGTTCCCCCATTCTATTCCCTCGCGACGATTGAAGTCGCAAAGGGGGGGAACTCCAGCCCCAAACAGAGTCAATCTGCAAACAAAAAATTAAGGCTGATTAGGAACATAATTAAAATTACGATACATAAAAATAAAAACAAATAATGCAGTTCAGATTAATGGCGGCCATTTCCTTCTCATTATAGTTCACACTTCTAAGTCTACACATCTTTTTAGAATAATATAAATATAAATTTCAGAAGATTGAACAAGATATATGTATGTGTAAAATGGGAACTTTTAATGCAGTTTTCTTTTTGGATTAAGCTATAATTTTTTCTAAGAACAGTAATGAAGACTTACACATTGATAATTTTGGTAAGAAACAAAAACAGAATGGAGAACTTTTGTGCTCACATAACAAGAGAACTTCTCTCACTACCAAAATATGTGATGCCAAGCAATTTTATATACAAGTAATGAACATACACATGACACATGAAATTCATCAATAAATTAATAATTAAAATGCAGTTGTACAAATTTCAAAAAATTAGAACAATAATTTGGGCAGAATAAAATAAAATTACCTTCGCAATTTTATAAATATTATGAAACACAGAAAATACAGTAGAATTTCAACAAAACAATTCTAAAAATCAAAAGAAAGGAAACAATGCACACTACAGTTACGGGTCAGAAATGACAAACTGATTTGATAACAGTTAATGAAACAAAATAACACACTAATTAGAGTTGTTTAAACTAGTTTTGCTATTTGCAAATTTGCACATATGGGTGAAAATAGTGAAATATGGAAATAGAATGGATCCTAAACAAGGGAATGTGTATTTGGTGTCACAATATGTAGCGAGATTCATATTAACCTGCCGTTGTTAACATGGGGGAATAGATCGACGATAGCATAGATATATAGTACACCTCTCAACGTAACCAACGCACCAGGTCGCACTCCCTCTATCTATTTTAGAAACCGCTAGAGAGCGCTGCGAAATTAACAAAATGTACACTACTGTTTCCTCTCATGAATAACTATAATGTATTTTTTCTATTCACATTTTCCCAGGAGGAAAACAGGAGTGTACCAAAATTCGCTTAATGCAACGCTCTCTAGCGGTTTTTAAGATAGATAGAGGGAGTGCGACCTAGTGCGTTGGTTACGTTGAGAGGTGTACTATACATCTATGCTATCGTCGATCTATTCCCCCATGTTAACAACGGCAGGTTAAGGGGATACTTCATGTTTACATTTTGATGAGACGTTTTTGAACGAACTTGTGCGATTTTAATGATCGTTCAAGATCTGAATACATCGAAGAGTTGTACTTATAGCGAACGATTTCGACCAATTTCAACAAAAATTTTCAATTTTTGATCAGTTTTTTCTTGATGGAAATTCAACTTTTTTCCAATTTCTTTTTTTAAATTCCTTCTTTAGAATTAGATTAAGACTTGTATTTCGAGAAATTTTCGATATGTCATTTCCAAAACGAATGATAAACGTTTAAAATTTTGCCATATCTCGCGAATTCCTTATTCCAGGGCTGTTAACTTAAACCAGGGTTGAGCGTTTTAAACAAAAATGTTTAAAACACGTGTTTAAAACGTGTTTTAAACGTGTAAAAAAAACAAAACGAAATTTTAAACAAAATTTTGTTTAAAATGTGTTTAAAACGTTTTTTTTTGTTTTAAACATGTTTTTTATTCTCCTCGTGTTTTTTTTTAAATTTCCGGTATTTAACCAAAGAAATACGATATATGAATAAGTTTACCAGAACTAGAACGCTAGAGACGAAGAATTTTCTCACTGCGGAGGCAACATCTAGAAAATCAAAATTTTCAATTTTTCAATTTTCAATTTTCATTTTTAATAATGCTTTATCATTTTGACCTTTCGTTAGTAGGTGTTTCTAATAACTTCAATGAAATAATTAAAACTTGTAAAACATTAATAATAATGGTTAATTAAAACTTGTAAAACATTAATAATAATGGTTCTTCTTCAAGAGAGAGAAAGAGAGAAAAAAACTGTTCAAAACTAGTTTTAAACAACGTTTTAAACATGTTTTTTTTTTCATGAAGGTTTTTTGTTTTAAAACAGAAAACCTGTTTTAAAACAAAAAAAAACAGTTTTTTGTTTTTTTTCAAAAAAAACGGTTTTTTAGCAACCCTGACTTAAACGTATATTAGTTAAATTCAGTTAAAGTTTCAGTCTTTCAAAACAAAAATAAGAGTTAAAGTTAGGAGTTTTATTCTTTTTGCTTGAAGTTTAAGTTATAGTTAAAGTTGAAGTAAACTAGTTTTAAACTTGAATAAAATAAAAGTTTAGAGTTAAGGTTAAAGTTAAATTCTTCTTTACATTTGAAAAAGTTAAAGTTAAAGCTAGTTAAAGTTTAATTCTTCTTTTAAAATGGTTGAAGAAGTTGAAGTTATAATGAAATAATGTGGTTACCTATTAATTATATCATATCCGCTTTTTATGTACGATGAAAAAATGAAATAAGACATAAGAGTTTCCAAATTCAATAAATTGAGCATTTATAAAAATATAAAATAAATTTAATTTTAAATTTCACATTTAAAATTTTAATTTTCAGAACTACTAAGTAATAATTATTTCGCAGTAACAAAAGATCATTAATAAATTAATAGACCCTTTGAGACTGTATCGCAAAGGACCTAAAATGAACCTCAAGCCGCTGAATGTTCGTTCAAAATTGGAAAATTGGAAATTTGCTTGAGACTTTAACCAAAACGATTTTTTTTAAAGTTTAAGTTAAAGTTTGATTCAGTTTCAACGACTGCAAATATTAGTTAAAGTTTTATTCAGTTACATATATTGGGATTTATAGTTAAAGTTAAATTCAGTTATATTCTTAATCCCTGAAAATACGAGTCAGTTTGAGTTAAGGTTAAGAGTTTTAGTTATTGTTAACAGCCCTGGCGAATTCTCACCCACTTAACTCTTCTTAAGTTCTTAAATCAAAAGGAAAGGAAATATTCGAAAATATCTCAAAAGTTAGGTCTTTTTAAAACATTAATAAATAAAATAGAACTGGTCGGTATAATTATATCGCGTTTTTAGGGAGAAGTAACCGATTGAAGTTGAAGTTCAAAACGAACCTTTCCTTGTCAAAATGTAAACAAAAAGTATAGCTTTAAGGGGATACTTTATGTTTGCATTTTGATGAGACATAATTTTTTGAACGAACTTGTGCGCTTTTTAAAGTCGTTTAAGGTCTGAATACACCTAGAGTTGTACTTACAGCGAACAATTTCAACCAATTCTAACAAAAATTTCCAATTTTTGATCAGTTTTTTCTTGATAGAAATCTAACTTTTTTCCAATTTCTTTTTTTAAATACCTTCTTTAGAATTAAAATTAGTCCTGTATTTCAACAAATTTTTGATAAGTCATTTCTAAAACGAGTGGTTGCGTCTTGCGTGGTTGACCGTTGACGTTTAAAATTTTCCAATATCTCGCGAATTCTCGCCCACTGTTATGGAAAGGGATTCCGAGTCAACATGATACTCATCGAACCGAAACTTGTTTAACGTCATGTTCGTAAAGGATGAAAAATAACGTGAGATTCAAAAAATCAAAATGGCGGCCCGGTATACCCATGTATACCGTGCGCGCAAGTAATTACTTACACACCAGCGCAAAAATGTTCAAAAACGCATTCATGCAATTTTGAAATAAATGTTATAACAAGAAAATGGGGGTTTATTTATATTTTTAATTAATTTTGTAACATAATTAAATTCGAAACAAAGATAAAAGACCATTTCAAAACTTGTGATATAATTTTCTAAATTTTGAAAAACTAGTTTAAAATAAATACATTTTTGCGCTGGTATGTAAGTAATCATTTGCGCGCACCAGTGTTGTCAAAGTTCACGAAAAAAATGAACGCGTTCAGTTCACGTTCGTTGAAAAATGAACGCGTTCAGTTCACGTTCACGAAAATGTGGCTCGTTCGCGAACGCGTTCACGTTCATTCTCTAAACGTTCGTGAACTTTGACAACACTGGCGCGCACAGTATA
The DNA here is from genome assembly GCA_009761765.1 of Phenacoccus solenopsis. NCBI lineage: Eukaryota > Metazoa > Arthropoda > Insecta > Hemiptera > Pseudococcidae > Phenacoccus > Phenacoccus solenopsis. Next base: position 54,051,195 of record CM019752.1, on the reverse strand, counting down.
AGGCTCTTTGACTATATACTAGATGGACCGAGTTACGTGTAGGAAAACTGCGGTGAAACATTACATGCATCAGAGTCGGAACACTCATTGCAACTTTATATCTTGCGCATGCCTGAAGTCCTTTATCACATTCATGTTATTCTGATTTTAAGCAGTACTATCGATGTCCCCTTGCCGCACTATTAGCTGGAAATAAATTTGCGCATGCGCATTTTGAATTTAGTCACGAGTGTTCTGAGAAAATCTGTGTAATGTATCACCGTTTTTGGGTTGGCATTTGCTTGTTGCTAGCTCGGTCCATCTAGTATATAGTCAAAGATAAGGCTCTACTGCTACATACCTGGCTAGAGCCCTATAATAAGACAAGTGGTGACATACGCCATTTTCTATCCTCTACAAAAATGTAAACATTGGAGTAGATGGAGTTGTATGCAACTTTATAACTCGATTAACTTGATACATTTCAATTTTTAAAAATTTTTTAAATTGTTCTTATGTTATTTTCCTCTGAAAAATTCAAAAATTATCATATAGTTTGTGCAACTCTTGGATTCTACATCTTTAACTATTTTGCATGAGGTTTGCATTGGTTTGCATACAAAATAGACTGGATAGAAAATGACGTATGTCACCACTCGTACTGGTTATAGGGCTTTAACCTGGCCTACCTGGGTCTACATTACACAATCATCTTTGGCTCTTTGCCATCTACATCTACGATTACGATACTATTATTATAGACTGAAATGATCGGATTTTTTTCAGGTTATTATGGGTTATGGTTATGGTTACGGTTAACATCTCTGGTGATATTCGGTGGCAGTCAAATAATTATGTCATAACATGTTATGTTTATAAATTCAAAACTCGCGCATGCGCGTAATGTAAATCGCGACTTCTAAAAATTCAATGTTGGGGACAATGGAGCTAATGTACATTAGCAGTAATTAAAGTCAGTGGTTGGGCCAATACTCCTTTAGTAAAGGCCTTAGCGCTGTGTTCGTGACATTTGGGTTATTGAGAGTTTAATTTTTTGTTAAATTGTGTAGCTTCGGTGCTGGTGTTTTATAAAGAATGCCGAATTTATTCGCAGTTGGATGTGATGATAATACAGATACAGATACAGATAGAGGAAATTTGAAATTTAAAGACAACGAAAGACAGGATCAGGTCCAACCGTTGGAGAGCAGGTTAGAAATCACATTAACCGACAAATTGAACAAGAAGTTGCTTTGCAGTTACTTGAAACGATTGAACGAAGAAGATTGCGCAAAAAGCGATATTGAGAAAAAATTAAAGTAAATTGATAGTAATACTTGAGGTATAATTAATTAGTAGTTAATATGGATGATATTGATGAAAATGTGGGGTTTGATGAAGAAAATGAAGTAGCAGTGGACCAGTTTGTTGATGCAAATAATGAAGGTGAGCTACACAACTATATTACGACATTATTCATCGCTTAATCTCATGTTATATACACTTTTTGTAGAAAACGAAATAGAAACTGCGACCAGGGTTGAACCAACCAAAAAACGTATTGTTAGAAACCCTTTACCAAAATTGAATGCCGACAGGTAAAGTGAAAACACCGTATTTCCTATATTTCTTTTAAAGCATAATTTCGAGTTGATTGTATATTTGTTTAGGTTAAGAGGCCCTCGCGGTTTAGTCGCGCTGAAAAACATGTGCAAAGATATTCGATTTGCAGGTAAAGGACATGAAAAAGATGATTTGGACACCGTGATGGGACGATTGGAACAATGGACTCATCGATTGTTTCCCAAATTCACGTTTGATGATGCTCTAAATCGTATTGAAACACTGGGCCATAAATCTCAAGTTTCTGTAAGTTTCATGGTGTTTAATTGTCTATTCTTTCCAGTTTTATCATTGAGTATTTTATAGTTATCTCAAATCCTGTTCTTTTTATTTTTGAGTTGTTATTTTGATAATCATTTGGCAGAAATTCGAGCAGACTAATGTATGAAAAAATGTTCATGTTTTTTCTTACCTTGTTAATGGGTTTTTTATAGAATTATGTCAAACGCATCAGATTGGATTTAGAGGATGAAGACCAAAGAGAAAGGCTTGATGAAAACGTTGAAGAAGTGCAGCAGAATTCAACTGATCTTTTTGATACAATTTTTAATCAAACAACCGGCATAAATCCTAACGATTCGCCCGAACGAGTTTGTCAAAGTGTAAGTTTGAATGATATATTGTCTTATGAAATCACATACAGTTGATTTATGTTATTTGTTTTAATCTTAGACCTTAACAGATGAGCAGAGAGAGCGAATGATTCGTAACAGACTCTTAGCAGAAGAAAGAAGAATGAATAGGGAGCGTCAAAAAGCTGCGCAAATGAAAAACTTTGATAATCAATTGCAATCGAAGTCTTCAGAAATACAGGTTATTAATCAAAATTATAATGAGAATGAAGCGCTTGTTAAAAGTGGGAAAATAATATTCCCGACTATCTATTAATGATGAGAATAATAATGAGAGATATTGGGATGATATCATGCAATTTTAAATGCGATGCGATGAATGTTAAAAGTACCTTTATCCTTTCTTTTTTAACATGATCAACCCTTTTCGTTCAAATTTAAAATACAATACCTGAGGAATCTTCTTGGAAAGTGAGTGTTATACTACCACATGATTGTGAAACCTGTGTCAGTGTCAAAAATCTATACATACCGCTTATGTACGGATGTTAATGCAAAGATGTTATAATGACATCTTTATTATTTTAAAATACATTTTGAATATGTTAATTTTTCAGGAAGAAGTAGCAGCTGTGTCATCATGTTCTGTTGTGGAAAATTTTGAATCTTCTAACCTTTGAATCGTATTCAGTTTTATTTTTTACATCAGTTTTGTATTACTTCTTACTTTACATACTTACTTGTATTTTCCATCGCATAAAGTAATTACTCGGTGTAGTATCGTTTCCTGCATGCAATTTTCTGTGATTAATAGATTCCCTTCATTATATTTACAGTTTTTCTAATAGTAGTTTTCATTATTTATTAGAATTACAACTTAGTTTCCGGCAAGATAAGAAACTTCTTACGACTTACCAAAATAATGTGGAAAATTGTAACTTTTTTATAAAGCTTATTGTTTGTTTTTTTTTTATAAAAAAATTGAAAGTTTTTTCAGAATTTCAATTTCACCGTGTGCTTCATGTTTTGTAAAGTAAATTTGTAGCAGAATGTAGCTAACTAGATTCAATTTTTGAAGAATCGCGTAGCTGCGAGTTTTTTGTGATTTTTTTTTCACTAAATTTGAATTACTAGGGAATTGTTAATTATTTAAATGTTTTCTCGGAATTAAAAAATGTTGAAAATAACGGAAGGCGCGCTGCGAATCCTCTGTTCAAATTATCAAGTTACAAATTTTAGTCATCTCATGAATCATTGATTTTTATATGGTAGAGACTTATACACTGCATACTTGAATCTATGACAAACTCATTCTCAAAATTGATTTTTCTCTTGCGTCGATATAATTATCGTATTCATAATTTTTCGCGATTTTTTTTCGCGTTGTCTATGAGAGGATGACATCAACATATTGTAACAGTTCTTAGGTATTAGAAGTTTTTTATTGTGTTTTATACAAAAATTATCAATATAAATTATAAAAAATTTTATGCAACACAATTTCAACGCTTTTAAGTTAAAAATGGCGACAATAAGAAAAATGGTAATAATAGTAATTATTTATTATGAAGTCGTGATCTTTGATTTATTTTTCAAAAATTAAGGACGATAAACACACAATTCATTATAGTGAAATAATAGGCAATGTAACCAATCCTTGAAAAGTACGAGAATTGCTACGAGTATGAGATTTTTTTCTTTTTTGAATATGGAGTTTTAACCAAATACAGTAACAATTTGCCCAGATCATGGCTGCAGTTTCTTACGCAATAAACCACATACGCGAATCTTTGAAAATATATACGCTACCTATCAATATTAATGGTCCCTTGAATTCTATTTTTAAATTTAGTGAAATGTGATAATTACCTTTATTTGTAATTAAAATTGTTATGAAAAACTGTATTTATTAATGATTTTTTCACTTTATTTACGAGCTTAAAAAATCGCGATGATGAATTGAAATTACTTGCTGTTTCCCAACTTGACTACCCATCCACTTGGGGAAACATTAGGAAACTTCAACGTTTGTTTACAGAATTTTCATTGAGAGTTGTATGCTTTTCGGAATGAATAATCACCATTATAAAAGTCATGGAAATTATGGACAACCTATTATTTGAGAGTAGTTGCTGAATCTATTTTCATTCAATTTCTTAACCAACTTTGTGTTAATTTCACAAAAATTCGAATACAGGCTTTCTTTTTATTATGTTTTTTAATGAAACACGTGTCGAGTTTGTGAATATTGGTATGTAGCACATAGGTACCTATTTTTTAATTTTGTTTGCAATGTTTGAATGAAACATGAAAAATCAAATTATTTCGTAACATGCGGTACTGGGATGATGATGCGTTTTCATTCGCCTAGCTATCATTTTATGTTCGTGTAAAATTAACATTAAATTATTACTATCATTACCATCATAGTGAGTGAAGGTAATAGATGAACGTATGCGCGTGTCCATCTATGTACGTATACGCTACATTCGTGATTACACCGCACCTACTTTATTATCATCACCATTAGATATATCGTTGTAACTACGATACTTTAAACATTACCCTTTCTCTACTATATTATTAACATTTGCCGTTTGCGTAGTACGAAATTTATTTAAGTGAGTAAATCGTTAAAAATTTATTTTGTCTTATTATTAAAATTAATGAGTAAATTTTTAAAAGTTCAAAATTGTAAACAATAAAAGCTAGTAATTTGTAATTTGAGCAGTATTTTATAAAATAATGAATAATGGCGATTTTATTTGCCGCGATACACCTCGATAATTTTGTCTTGATCTACGTATTCGAATATATGAGGCGCATCCATAAGGATACCGATGGTGCCAGCCGTGGTCACTATAAAAAATAGATATAATTGCAATCTATCTATTACCATTGCAACGTACTTCCAGTCTTCTCTTATCTTTGAAAAGCAAACAAACAATAATGACATTAACACTATGTATGCAAATTAGATGTGACTTACTGTAAAAAAATTAATAATTTAAATTTACTTGGATGTACTGGTCTTCATTTCTCAAATGTTCAGCGATAAATTCCACAGCTTCGGTCGCTTTCGATGCTTCCGGAGATAGCAACAAAGAATCTGAACTTTCGCTTTCTCTCCTTTCGGTACTCGCTTTGCGATTAATCTTACAATTAGGATGATGTAAATCGGATAATTCCATCACCTCCATTTTGTTTTTTGCAGTTGATGGCACCGTCGGTATAATATGTTTGGGTAATTCCGCCGGTGACGCGTATGCAGGATGAGGAGGACCACTCATTCCGGGCATTTCCATCATCCAACGAAGTCGCGTCTTTTTCGGCCTTTTCATGAATAATAATATTGGTAAATAATAAAGGAAAATAGTCCTAATCCATGGCGGCATTCGATGCGTTCTAGGACCTCTGAAGTTCCAATTTATGATGATCACCGTTACCAATATACTGACTGTATTCATAATAAATGTGAAAAGTAAATATTTCGCTATTAATGGTAAAACGAGGGAAGTCGGTGGAAGTATTTTAGACACTAAGAGTAGGAAGACGACCAGTGACAGTAAAATACTTATTCCTAAAGTGACCTTTTCACCAGCTTCTGCAGGCAAATAGAACACCAACACACAAAGAAATGAGATCAGTACTGTGGGCAATATTAAGTTAACGGTATAAAATAAGGTTTTCCTTCTAATTATTATGTAAAATGTGATATCCGTTTCGCTCGGAGTACCCGGATATCGGTTTAAATACGCTGGTACTTCTATAATGTCCCATGTGCCTGATTTCCAGTAATCCGACAAATCCACATAATGCTTATCATTGTATAACGCCAATGATACTTGATCTCCGTTAAATGTCCAAGAACCGAATTTCATTATACAAGTTTGCTGATCGAATGGAAAGTACGTTACATCTATGGTGCAGGAACTCTGAAGACAAACAGAGCGATTGCGAATTACGTTGAAACTTACAATAATTCGAACGAATGACTAATCATATAGGTATAGGTATGTACCTACTACCTACCTAACATAGTAACATAATTATTACCTACGTATTTATCAATTAGTTAACTTTTTATTATACCTACCTATGCGGTAGCTGAAGACATATCTACTTAGCTAACATATTCTCTGTTGGCGAGACTGCACGCGTACGTAGTACGTCTACGTACTGCGTTGTTTGAGACAACATTGTCAACGAAATATCATTTCGGTATTAAATATTTCTTTTTTGTGTCTCATGCCTCGAGTAGTAATTATTTTTTGATAACATTTTTATAATAGCATATATGCTTATACCCAACAGTAAAAATTTTCTTAAGTCAAGTACTATATACGAAAGCAATTTCCACATTGCTGCATAAGTATACATTTTAATACCAGCATACGTATGCTGTACATAAAATATCGTATAAATGCAATACTGCATATTACATACCTACATATGCGGAAAACTATAGGTGTATAATAAACTCATTTCTCATTTAAACGCAGCAGAAAAAACGGAAAGTATTACTATCTTGATAGAAAAAAGTCACGGGCGATGTTTTTTTGGTTTTTGCAGAAAATTTTTTTAGCGTTGCACAGTGGCCCAGATTGCCAGAGAAGTCGGGAATTATGGGCGAAAAATAAAATTGTAGTAAACAACGTGTTACAGTTGGTTGAATGGTAATCTTCAGTGGACAAAAATTATAATTCAAGGATGTATTCCAAATAAAGTAAAAACCTAGGTACCTATTTATATGTGCGTCGTTTGGTAACATCGTAGTACAGACAGTTCCAAAATCTAGGAAAAAATGTTTATTCAGAAAGTTGCTTTAGAATAAAAGTTTATGGATAGGTTTTTTTGCGATTCCATCAAGTATGCGTTGGCATAGATAAGGGATTGTAAGTACGTATCTTGGTAACTATTTACCTATTAATACACTTCTTAGTTCCCACTAAAAGTAAGTATAAAGAAATGGAAATGGGTTCGGCACTGAATAATCTTTTCAAAATTATCATATAAATTACATACCTTCTTCAAAAGGATTCTAATGATCTTTATTTGAACGATAAAAAAGAGGCAATGGACTGAATATTTACCCTGTGAGTAGGTCTAGGTATTAAGCACTACTTACTACTTACTCATATATTTCAAGAGTGGGTAAAAATACAAAAAGTAACTAACACAATATTCTAACTTCTTAGCTCATCAGGGATGTATTAAATATCTAGTTAGTTTACTAGCTATACATCACCGCTAAGCAGGTAGTAGGTACATACATTTTCAATTCCATTCATTTATTTGCTCTCGAAAAATCGTGTCATAAAATTTTCGTATAATCATGAGGACTTCTGAACTGATTTACGTAGGTACAATGATTATTGTAGGTAAATACTTAATATCATTTAATTGGTAAATTTTGCTTTCTCATAAGCTATTCGTAACTTTACGTTGAAAATTATAAAAGAGTATTAAACACCTTTATACGACTGGAATTTGACTCTATTGATCCAAAAAATGAAATCCAAAATTTAATGTCTGCATATATACCTACGTTTACCTATGTAGGTACGAGTATATTGATGCTTATATCATACAACATATGAGGTGGACACTTCTTCAGTATTATTCGACACAAATCGATAAACAAATCTAGGTATAGATACATAAGTATAATTACCAACGTACGTACGCTATGAATAATATGTACACCTACGCACACCCAGTTCAGTTGGTAAATAAGTCGCTCGATTAATACGTACATGATTATTAACTACGTTATATCTAAAAACCTTGATAATGAATGTAAAACATTCAGCTAAGTAGATACACGAATACTCACTTGATAAATGGCTGGAGGAACCCATAATACTTCTCCATTCGATCGTATTAAAACGTTTGATTTATATCTCACTTCGTAATTTCCATCAGCGCTAAAAATAAATAAGTGTTATTTTAGCGGTGGGTACAGGTACTCATTTTCTACACCCCATTGACAAAAAATTATTTCGTAATGCTGAGTGGAACAGTTTTTACATGGTAACTAGGCTTTACTCATACAGTTTAGATGTACCTACGAATAAAACACTGCTCGAAAGTTTGGTTACTCTAGTAAACTGGTTCCATTAAATTAAGCATTCCTGTCTTTAGGTTATGAAATATGTACCTATGTTGACTAAAATAGAGTATTAACGTGATTATTGAAATTTTCGTTGTTTCTCTCGGACGAAAATGTTTGAATCAAAATTAGAACTTACATGCTGTTGCTATTAAAATTAAGTATAGTTAGGTAATTATAGTAAATTAATTTTGCACTCACTTGTTAAACAATACTATATCAGGACGCCAAACTTTATCTGGAGGTAATCTTAATATTTGAATTCCTCCGTAATCAGCTTCGTCCCACTGCAGTTGATAGTCACTCCATACCTATAGAAATATAAGAATAAAACATTGAAAAACTTCTTTGATGATGAGCATTAAGAGAATAATATATTATTTTAAGTACATATTTAATAAGGAGGTATTTTATTTATAATTATCAAACTAAACGATGAAAGTTTTTCATCTTTTTAAAATAACACAAACAGGCTTTACTTGGAACAATTTGAGCTACAAACATTAAAGCTTCTGTCTTACTTGCTGTAAAAATCTGCTTAAGGGGTAAAAAACTTGGTAAATTTTTCCTATTTTTAAATTTGGTTAGAAAAGAGGAGTCCCAGGAAAGAGATATTCCGTTAGTTCTTACTTATAATACTTATCGAAAGAAATACTTTTAAAATTTTCTTCAGACAAGAAAATACTATGAATTAAATAACATTTACATTTTTTTACTCTCCCTCCTTGCCGAGGGCATAATTAGTTTATTAAGAGTTAAAAGAATGCGATTAAAAAAACAAGACATTTTATTGCTGTTTCATTCGCTGAAAAACTGAAGAAAATTTACAAAACCATGAAAAAAATTGGATAAATGATTTTTTTTCCTTATATCAAAACTCGTAACTATGAACAAAAAAAAAAAAAAAAAAAAAAAAAAACGCAGATTCAAAATGATATGATACAAGGCGGCAGATCAAGTTTTCCTCATTTCCTCTTAGAACTTGACGGTCGTCATTCATTAAAGGATTGTTATAGGTATGCAGGCAATGAGTTTAAAAGTTTCAATAATTTTAAATGATTCGAGGATCTCACCATACGTTAGGTATATTTTTGCAGACACAATAACTCAACAATAAGTGGAAATAAATGAAGAACAGAAATGATTTCTTTTGAAAATTATATTGAAGAATATATGCATAGGTAGGTACCCACTTTTTTGAGTTCTTACTGATATATTTAAGCTAAATAGATATCCTATTAAAGTTTAAATATGTTTCATAACGACAAATATTCGGAATATTTACATGGACAATATGTATTACCAAAATAATGTAATAATGGGTGATTTGTAGTATCTTCAGTTGATAACATCAACAACATGTTCGCGCGTCTCGACTCCCGACGCAATCCCCGTGCAACTTCAAGTTAGAAGTTAAATAAATTAAAAATTTAATATTTGGGTATGTGATAATCCTTATTTTTTCCTTAATGACGACCGTCAAGTTCTAGGGGGAAATGAGGAGAACTTGATGATCATATCATTTTATACCCGATTTTTTTTTTTTTTGTTCAGTACCTACACGTAAGACTCATTTTAAACTTGACGTCTTTGCTTCTCAGAAGTTTTTTTTTTTTTTTTTTTTTTTTTTTTTTTGCAGATATCATTGCTTTCTTTTTTTTTTTATTAGTGAGGAATGCTTTAGCCAGTTTTAATGTCCACTATATACTTAAGTGTTACCCTTAAATTTTTTAGAGTTGAACTTCATAATATTCCATGCCCTCCTTCTTTAGCTGAGTTTATAACCTAAAAAGGATAGCCATTACAGCCTAGATGATTTGAAAAGGGAGGGTCGGGGAGGGTGCGGTCTTCAAATCTTTGCGTTTCAGACCATTTGTAGTCATCTGGCAAAAGTTCAACTTTTTGGTATAAGCGCCGACATGTATTTATGAAATTCGTTCAAAACTTGGTGAGAAACTTTTCCTACAAATGCAACAAAACTACTTTTTTTTTCGAAAAATTCGAAATGTTTTCCATATCTCTTCACCAGATTGACCTAAAAAGGTCAAATATCGTGTGTAGGATTAGTTGATGACCAAAATATCACCTCTTCAATTTGGGTCAAGATGAATTCAAAATGGTGGATCTTAACAATGGTATTGGGCGTGGCCTACGAATACATATGAAGAGGCTAACAGTGTTATTTATAAATCTGAACAAGCCTCAGTTAAAAATTCAGCTTTAATAATGCGACATGGCTGCTTATGTTTTTTTACACTTCACTGTTGATTTAGAGTTGAATTACAGAAAGTGTAATATTCGAATTAAATTACTTTTTTTTTTTTTCAATGAAATGTATTTGTAAATTAACTTTTTGTCATCTAAGTTTACTTCCCTTCTCGCGGCTATTCGATTGGAAAATTTTACAAACTTTGCGTAGGGCTACAGAAGGGCCTAATAAACCAAATGAGCTGAAATCTGGCAGACTTATTGCGATTATGCCGTAGAAATGCAGAATCATCGTTTATAGTTTTCATGTGACTTTCGAGATTTTAGGAGGGGTAAAAGGGTGTCAATTTGGTCCAAAACCTTACATGCACTAATTCACTTCATACCAATGAATCATACGAACTTTCACGTTTTTATTTCTTTTGGTTGTATACAGGGGCGTGCTCAGCCATTTAGGGGCCCCAGGATAACTACCTTGAAAAGGCCTCAAGAGTCCGTGGCCCCCCCGTTAAAATTTCAACTTTTTTGAGTGAATTGGAAAGCTAACCGAAGAAGCAAACAATTTTAATATGGAGAATTAAAATTTTTTAAATTTTGATAGGCATAACATCGATTTTTACTCAACATTAAACTATTTCATTAAACAATAATTGTTTTTAGAATTTTTTGTTTTTGTTAGTCAACATCCAAGCAGCGGCGTACTAAGGACATTCTTCAGGGGGTGGGAGAAGGGGAAGAAAACCAGAAGTTGCCAACTTTTAATTTTTTTTTTGCTCTAACGTCAAAATGTTTTAATTTCAGCAAATTGGCAATTTTTCATCAATAATACGAAATTAGTATTTAAAAAAATGTATCATCTTGGTAAATTTCAACGATAAGTCCTGAATGATATTTCTTATGATGCTCGTACAACGTCTAAAAGAAAAAACAATCGAAATGTCATTCTTCACATTACTCTATTGAGAACATCATTCTACTGGTATGATGGGTAAAAATAAATACAACGCATTAAAAATTAAAAATAATGTTTAAAAATCGTAACAAATTTTTTCATCTTTTATACAAGTTGATAAATTTTCTTCCACACAGGGTTAATATTGGTAAATTTTAGTATTTTAAACTATTTTGTAATTTTTTGCCCCCTTCAATTTTTTTTTTAAATCGTAAGAAATACAACGCGCGAAAGAAATTTTTTCCACTTTCATATAAAAATTGGCAAGTTGGTAAATTCCAAAAGCTGGCAATTTCAATAACTGCAATACTTTGTTTAAGAAAATTTATCTGTCTATTTTCGATACTAGGTAAGTACTTATTAGTGCTAGTGGTCAAGTTCACCAACTTTACGTTAAAACTGCAAATTTACCAATCTTTCAGAAGCCAAGGAGGAGCTCATCCCCTCCCACATCCCTCAGGCATTCTAGATATAATTTGGGTCGTTTTGCGAAATAATTGTTATTACGTCAATTTTTGGTATAGTTGTCAGGAGTAATGCCACAAACAACGCACTAAAAACTCCCCTCATGTAGCGGTGACGTGTGGCCCCCTATGGGAGTTAGAACCCCCCAAAAGCTAGTTTTTGAATTTTTTCACTCACAATGACTGATACAAGTAAATTAGATATATAATTAATTAATCTACATCAAATTACCAACACATTATGCCTAACGCATTTTTCTCTATATCATTCATTCGTTCGACAACAAAATGACTTTGAAGATGACCCATTAGGTAAAATGACTCAATTGTAGTACATTAGTGAGTTTTTTGCATTTTTCTTGGTTATAGTGCCAAATACGAAAAAATTCTTAACACACAAAATTATTCTACACCAAATTTCTTGTAAAAATATTGCATTACATTTTTTCTACAATTCATCATAAGTTAGTAAGAGATCTTGAAGAAGACGCATTAAGCAGTATAATGATTTATCATTTTTTGAGCGTAGATTTTTGTGTTTTTCTTCCTCTTAAAGAGGATACGAAAAAATGGCTAATAAAAAAATTATCTACATTAAATTTTCTTCAAGAAAGTTTGAAGTGTAAGATTATTCAGAAACTTATATTAGCGGTTATCGAGCAGATTTTCGGGATGTTGGTCAAGAGTATAAGAGTGAACAAAATACTAAAACTCCCCATATGTAGCCGTGATGCGTAGCCCCCTACGAGGCTTTGAACCCCCTAACTCAGTTTTTTGAACTTTGCTCGCTTACAATAACTGACACAAGTAAATAAATCCTATAGCAAATTGATTTACCCTAAATTCCTAAAGAATGTTTTATCATTTTCTTTCAGCTGTTTATAAGGGTTCAAACCCCTGTGGAGGCTAAGGAAATCGGTAATATGCATTGCATACGGCCTTGTAAATTTAAAAAGTTTTTGCAAAATGTGATTTCTAATCATATGTGGTCATCATATTAAAAATTTGTAAAGCCATAAATGCCTTATTTTCGCTAGTTTTGCTAGTTTCATCACTGCTTTTAGTACAAGTAAAAATTTCCCGATGAGTGGGTACCTGCTACCAATATTAAGTATACTTAAGCAGTTGAGTTGAATTGAATTTATTAAGTGCATAAAGATAAATTTGATGAAGTTTTTTTACTATTTTACGAGTATAACCTTTATTTCTACCGAATTGCACGACTTAATTATACTTCTTGTCATGCTACAAGAGGCCCCACTCCAAAGGGGCCCACTCTTCGGGACCCCAGGATATTATCCTGAGTCGTTACACGGTGAGCACGCCCCTGGTTGTATAGGAAATTAGGTGAGTTGAAAAGCGTGTTATAATCGCTAATTTGAGAGGTTATAATAACTCAGCGAGTGTTTGTGGTGCAGTAATTATCTATAGCTTGTTTTGAAGCTCTCGATGAGATCTTTAAAATAAGCTATAAATATATCCATTAGGAGCCATGGTGTTTGTAAAAATTATACACGCTATAGAGTAAATATTGGTTTACAGGATATAAGCAGAATCGGCCGTTTGTTCGTGTCGACGGGCGTTTTCGTTAGTTTCCATGGCTATTTGGGGGTGTTTTAAACTTGATCGCAAAATGACCGTTCTGCTTGATAAGGTATAGAAATCGAGATCCACGTCGTAATCATACCTTGAAAAACTCTTGAAATAGTTTTTAATCTTCATTTTCTGGGAATAAGGATAAGAGATGTATTGGCTTTCTCATTTTGAAACGCTAATATTTCGTGTACATTTCAAAACAAAGCACTATTCCTAATCTCAATGTATTGCGAAAAAATATTTTTCCTTATTATGGTTAACTATTTGAAACTAATTTAATGTTTTTGTATTATAAAAAAACCAAAAAATTTTGTTGCACTCCTAAAAATTTTATGCAGCACGTTAAACACTGCCAGTAGTACATATACACATGCCTAGGTGATTAAGTGCGTAGTGCAGCATAAATTCAAACATGTGACACCAAGTCCATTTTCCTATGTAACGTCGTTACCGAGCTAGAAGAATTAAGTACACAATAATAAAAAATTTAAGTGTTCCAAGTAAGACCTATTTACAATAGCTACTATCTATTCATTAAGAAAAGAAAGTGATAATGATGATGGTAATAATAATAATAATAATAATAATAATAATAATAATAATAGTAAATAATATACTAACGTTTGTAATAACAATAGCATTAATACAACAAATAAGAATATGTTAGGTAGGCATGAGTACGTAAAGAAAAGCTTACCAATCTCAGCCACACATTTGATTTCATAATTTGATTTTTTTCGTTCTAAAAAACAATGATCCGAATTAGGATGAAAGAATGAACAAATGAAGTTTTAATTAATCATTATTGCGTAATTTTAATAGCTTTTTTATGCATATTCATAACTTCTAAATTTTCAACTTGTTATCAATTTTTCTACTAATATTATTTCATAGTTTTAAGAAGGTAGAAACGATATTTATTGGGTACAGCCCCATCTAGGTAATTTCACTCTCGTTAATCACCAAGCGATAAATGAAATTTTTTATTAATAGAATATAAATAAAATTTTTAATTTTTTGATTAAACTAGATTATTTTATTAATTAATTTTAATTAAATAAATTTAGAAAAAAGAATTAATCTATAGTTGAATTATGAGTTCGAAAGCTTTTTATTAGCTTATTTTTTCTTTTTGAAAAAAAAAAAAATAATACTACATGAATTACTCAACATATGTACCAGAATTATGTTGAAAATCAAATGGTATTTTGCCGGTTCCCTGCCGCGCTTCCTGGGCACTGCATACTCTATTGGAAAGACGGAGTTCAAGTTCCCCTTTGAATCTTACACGCGTATACAGAAGAAAGTAGAAACACAAACCCAATTAATGTACCGAACTTAAAAAACTACCATTCGAGGTATTGCCTACTTCATAAACTTGGCCATAGGTATACGAATAAATTCACCACGCTGGTGAGCAAAATTTTTAGTTTCGTATTCAAAGAAGCGATTTTTTTTCGAGATTCGACATTACAGTTATTGTTTGAGAATTAGGTATATTTGTACACTTTGACTAGATTTTTTGTTTGCAGAATAAAAATCTATCGTCAATCGTCACCTTTTGACGTGATTGTTGATTCAAGAGAAGATGCTTGTTGCTATAAATTACATAACAATGTATGAATAATATTTAATCAAGTTGAGAGTTAGAATAAGTACTTACAACGTTAATCAATTGCACAAACGCCAATCCAAATCTAACGTCAACTTTTTGTGTCATATTTTGAACAGGTCTTATTAATTTATTATAACCACGAAATAAATCTCGAACTAATCGTTCTTCGTCATCGGAGCTGTTACCTGCGTTAAACAGAAACATTATAAAGTAAAATATGAAAAAATCAAAAAAACCAAAGATAAACTATACCGATGAGAACAAGTATATTCAATATCAGGTGCGTGTCCACACAGCCTACTTTTTCAGATTTCAGTTTCCCTTGAACAAACACGAACTTAGTGCTCTGCGTCATTTTCATACTTTCATAATCAAATATTACCTATATGTTGTAGTATGGTGCATCTGCGCCTCATAATGATTTAACTTTTTTTTTTTTTCAACTCCAATACAAATACTGAAAAAATGACGAAATCGTTATCGAGAATTGCAGTTGAAGCTTCGGTCTTGCATTTTTCGACCTAAATTTTTCGCAGCAGGCTAAAATGAAAATGTGTGGTGATTTTGTGACAATGAACATCGGACATTTTTATAATTTTTCTGAGAATTCCAGAAAAGTTTCATCAACAAGTCTCTTGAAAAATGAGCCCAAGATACAATTTACTTTAAGGGAAAAGAGGTAATTCACCACCTCTGTGGGGCTAACGATACGACGCAAAGAGGCGTAGCTCCTCATTACAGATTTCAACTCCATCATAATGAACAAAGAGGAGCAATGCCAGTTTCTTTTATAAGTGGCAGGAGCATAGAAAGCTCATGAAAAAGCCTACCAAAAGAAATTAGAAGCTTACGAATACTTGTTTTTTTTTTCATGATTTTAATGATAAGAGATGTTGTAACATGAAATAGCGATTCTTTATGATTTATGAAATAAAATAAAAAATTCTAAAAAATTTTTGAAATATTTTTTGAGTTTTTTTTAATTCTGATTTCTTTGATTTTCGTGCACCACCGCTGAACCTTTGACTATGAGGCTGAACTTTTTAGAAGAATATTTTTTCACCAAAATGGATGAAATTAATGCGTGTCCTTCGTAAATTTTGAAAATCTTGATTTATGACGCACCCTTTTACGAGCACAGTAAATTTGCCTTGGAGCAATTTCAGGCTAATACTTGGGCGATAGATGAGTGCCATCGAGAAACATCCTTGACCAATATTTTGGACCCTTAACCCTGCCGTTTTTGCGAAGGGGCACTTCAAGTGAAAAATGGATAGAAATTTTTCTTGTAAACACAAATTGATCGATTTGAACAATTTTTTTCCATGCTATAGATTCATATAAAAAGTACACAGAAAAAAAAATCAACACCCCTCCTTCCCCTAATCCTTACCAATAAATTAGCTTTTACAACTTTACTTGATTTTTTTAATGATACCTAATAATGGTCCGGCACAAAAATTAAACCAGGTTTTTCGAATAAATTTTCACTTCTTAGCAATGTAATTATATAATTTTTCGAAATAGGGCCTAAATAAAGATATTTTTGAAAAAAAATAAGGGCTATATATTGATGATACAGTTTCTATATTTCGCGTATTTGCTGCTTGTATCAATAGGAAGTCATAGATAAGAGAAATAAAACTTTTCAATTCCTGGTAGGTAGTCTTACCTCCTATTTTGGAAGCTCGAGTAGGTCAACGATATTAGTGTCATTATCGCATAAAACGAACCTCCTGAACACGAATATGAATGCAGATTCACAACTGAGTCTCTACAAGTGCCTCATTTGATGGGGATTTTAGATTCAGAATTAGTTTTCGGCGCAAAAATCTAAAATTGCCGTCCTTTATCAATTATGTATTCTCGTTGTAATCAGGCATAAAACACCTTGAAAAGAAAAATGACCAAAACAGCAACGTTCCGTAGACAGGGATATTGAAAGCCGCACAGTTGAAGATGATTTGTTTGAATGTTCATGCAAAGTAGATAGCTTTTAATCAACCAGCTTTAGCGCTAAAACGCTATTGTTTTATAAATCAACAAAAAATCTTAACTTAATCGCATCAAATTTTCTGACCTCGCCTTTCTCAACATTTTTTACCCTCATTTTAAGTCAAAATTATGCAGTTGTTGACCAAAAACTGAACAATACACACTCCACATTATGAGAAATTCCGATAGAATAACAATTGTGTATGTGTATGTAGTATGTCTACGTACATTCGCGTTGACATGATAACGAACGCACATGCTACACGGTGGCACCTATAGTAAAACGCACCATCGTACGCACACGCGCCTTTTCTTTTTCTCGTACCCGCTCGCGGTACCGGCGGTGGTCACGAAGAAAGCGTAATATTTTAAAAGAGAGAGAGAGAGAGGAGAAAACGGGTGTGGCAGTATTGATCAGCGAAACAGTCTGCGAAAGCTCAGAAAAGGTTTAGAATGTACCTCTTCTTTAGTGATGTCCTCGTTTCTTTCGTCCTCTTCCATCTATTATTTCTCATCTTTTTTCTTTTTCTTTTTCTTTCTGTAACCTTAACTCGTTAGTATTTCTTAATAAATTAGGCGTACCAGATTGCAAAATATTTTTAAATACGTTTTCTGCCAACGAGTACGAACACGTTTAACCCAATTTTGATAATGAAATTTTACATCATGTTTATACAAAACACTCGATGGGTAGTGGGTACTCAGGGAAAATGAAAACCTATCGACATATTATTTCAGTTTCAAATGTCGCATGATTACCAAGCGAGTGCGATACATATACACGTGCTGTGAAAAAGATTTGGATACAGGTGTAGCATTTACAGCCAGCAGATGATCTGAATTATTTGTTACCGAAGAAATTTTAATAATTACCCACATCATTTACAGATGGTGATAAATAAGGTTTTCAAGATCAATTTCATTCTTATAAATACTTCATCGCCAAGCGGATGAATCCAAGTCGCATGAGATAAAGTTCAACTTCCTCTAAACAGAATAGGTATCATTTTTTTTATTTCTTTTCGTTTTTTAGACGATATTAAATGATGAAAACAGTCGTAGAATTTAATAATAAATTTCTAACCTTTCATTTTTTTCATTAATAATTATAATTTTAATTACTTTCATCAAGAATCAGTGTTGGCGAATTCAGTATTGCAATTAATCAAAAATTTAATATAATACCTACGTCATTTCAAGAAATATTGTTTAGAATGATTGGAAAACAAAATAACGGAGTTTTCATGTCGTAATCCAACAAAAACCACCAAAAGAAATCAAATTATTAGATTTTTTTTTTCAAGAAGAGAATTCGACGCTCAGCGTGTAAAGATAGTTAGTCCACGGTATATCACTCTATATAAGTAGGTATATTGATTGTACTTCATCTATCGTCATCATCAACTCTCAAGATACGCGAGATTTTAATTTTTTTTTTCTTTCAAAAATTTACATCATTTCAAGTGGAGATAGTGGCACAGCCAAGAGGGCCAAAGAGGCCAAAGAGAGCCACACCTCCTCTCCTTGGACCGAGTGTTTTTTTCTACAAGGGATAGAACTGTTGCCAACTATCAACGGATATCGTTGTCGACAGTTAGCGTAAATAACGATACATCTTCATATTTGTGTCTATGATATCTCTTATAATATCAAAATATTTATCATTCGATTCGAAGAAACTGAATGATTCTATATTCGTTGACATTTTGCTTGCTTAAATTAATTGAATTATTCACAAAAAAATTAAAATAATTTTAATTTTAAATAAAAAGTAATTGAACGAAATATTTATAAGTTATGCTTTATTTTCAATTTTCTAACACTAGGTATTCATCTTAAACATGTAAGTATTAAATACATAAGGCAAGTAAGAAAATTGTGAAAACAATAAGATGTAAAAATTTTTTTAACTGACTCCCTCCATCCCACTTGGGAAAATTCTGACTACGCTATTACGTGTTGTGTATAGATATGTCATCAAACAAAAAAAAAAAATTGGATAGGTATATTAATGTTTAAAGCCCAAAAAAATGAATGTTAGTAGTTTATATCAATAGTCTTCCTGTTTTATAGGTCTACGTAGCACCGAGTACAATTTCCTCATTAAAAATTTATCAAGTTATCATGGCATTCAACTATCATTGAAATGTTATGAAAAATTACAGAATTCAGGTACCTAGATGCAATGAAAAAATTATCGTTTGTAATGTTTTTATCATTTTTACCATTTTTACATTAATAAACAATTTATCTAGGATTTTAATATGATTATGATCAAATTCGTAAGAAAATTTATCGATGTTTCAATCGGAAAATTGTAAGAATCGTGAAAATTGCGATGTAATCATGTAGTTATTGAACTCTTTCCTGGAAGATTTTTTGAGGCAAACAAAAAATTAAAAATGTTTATCACTCCACTCCTCTTCCATTCGCTCAAAATTACGTTCATGTTGTAAAGTAATTAAGGGACTACAGTGAGCACCGAAGAGGCAAATTGGTGGATGCGAGGTAACCGATGGTCCATTAATGGGTTTGAGCCGCGGAGCGCCCATGGTGCGTGGCTTCCTAATTATTATTATTATTTTTTTTAATTTCAGTTCCGTTCATCGGCGTTACCTATATCAGTCTGGTTAGGTGCTCAATTCATGCGACTACAATGAACATTTTCGAGTTCAAGAGGAATGTAAAGTACAATTCACAATTCTCAGGATCAGGTGAGTATCTTGAAAATATTAAAGACTAAAGGAATGTTGAAGGTTTCAAAGATTAGTGTGCCAAGCGAAAGCATAGATATTATTTCACACTGAGGAATAAATAATTCAAAGAAAATAATTTCAAACCAATCGAATTCAAATGTTGTTATTTAAATTCATTCAAAAATCGATTTTATGAAAATCAGAATTTTCAGGTCGAATCCATTCGAAAACGAACCCATCAACCCGATACATCGTAAATCCGCCAATACGCTGAAAAGTAACAATTTTTAGAAATAAAATGTTCGTAATATTCATTTTCTTCGCATTCCAATGTCAAAAATACAAAAGAGATTAGTCCAACTCCAATAAAAGAATTTTCAAAACGAGATCTCCTCCCAAATTATCAACTCAATAAGTACACTGTATGTACACAAATATCTAATAGGTAATAATTCTTTTCTTAAATTAAAACAAATGAAATGTAAACGAAACATGAGTACCTATGTAGGTAACTAACAATTTTGAATACTCGTAAGTAAGAGTAGATTCACTCGTTATTTTCTAGAACTTAAAGGATACCCCAAATACCTACATATGATGCATGATTCAATAGATTACGAACAAATAAGAAAAGTAGTACACATTTGAGAGAGAGAGAGAGAGAGAGAGAGAGAAAGAGAGAGAAAGAGAAACGAAAAAATCAAAGAAATCATATTTTGGTTTCGAGAATATGTTAGAATTACCTCAGTCCAAATATTTAGCACTTATATACCTACAAATAGGTAATATTAAAAGGAATTACGCCAAAGTCGATATCTTAACGGTAGAAATTCTTATTTAATTTCCTGGCGAATCGTAACCGTTTTTCCTTTTCATCTTCATCACTCGCTATATTCGTTTAGGATGTTATAAAATTCATCGAAATGGCTCCGCACGTACACGGTTTCATATTAGATTATAAAGCAAGGTAGGTATCTAATTAAGGATCGTTAACATGGTTAATTGTATACGTCTTCAGATACCATCGCTAAGCATAATCTGTTATCAAAATTAGTACATATTGGCACCCTCCATTACATCTAACCATGTAGAAAAACATATTTTGAACGTTGAATATGTAGTAAAAGTAGAACAAAGATGAAGAATAAAATCAAAAGAAAATTATTAGTGCGAATAAACATTTTTAACATTTAGAAATTGTGTAATGGAAACAGAGAAATACTAAAAGTTTTTTATTCGAAACATTCAAAACACTTTAATCAGGTGGTTACAAATTTTCATACAAATTTCTGTTTTTAAACCTCACTTTACAATTATTTTATTCTGCATTTAGATATTCTTCGTTTTATACGATTATCTGCGTTATTTTATGGACAAATGAATAACCTTTAATAGCTCAATTTTACGAGTAAAATGTCATTCCCGTCCAAGAGTACATAATTATGAAATAAACGTGTCCGTAACGTTACGATTTTAAAAGATTCAAGAATCAAAACTTCTTGATCTTCGAATTCACCCACGCAAAGGTTTCGAGGTAAAATATCTGGTTGAATTTGCCTATTTTAAGTATGTTAAACTGAAAAAATTTCAAGAATGACTTCAACCATACAGTATACGTGCAGGCGCGCTGTCTACACACTACATAGATACCTACTATAATTTCTTTTTCCATATGAAGAAAAGTTGGCGTGAAAAGTGGGAAAAATTAATGATGTCAATCTATAGATACCTGCTTATTCATAAACTTAACGTTGAGACGTAACATCATCTCAATTTTTCACGAATCAAAATCAATAATTATTTAATTTATAAGCACAAAGGTAAAGGTGGTGTGTGCAGGTACGTATAATTGCGTGAATTATAAATAAATATACGAGTAAATACTAAATATACGATCACAGATATTCGAAAGGAAAGCCAAATAGGTTATCATTATCGACTGAGTTTAAAAGTTAAGTAAGTAAGTTGGTGGTCCGCTAACTGAATTGTGCGGTGCCAAAGATTACCATTCAATCATTCACTAAACGAGAAACATACACCCAAAACTCGAAATAAAATTCTGAAATAGGGTATTCAAAATAAACTTACATGTTGGTAGAATAAAAATGACTTGTACGATTATCGTTCGTAGCACAGCATTGATTTTCATGATTTGGCGTATGTTAAAGCCATCGTTAACAGTTCACAGACGCGCGATTTTCCATATTTTTCATTCCACTTGACGTTTCTTGTGTTGCGCAAATGTTTAAAAATGAGCTTTTCTTCGAGAATTGATGCAAATATTAACAATGAAGATAACAGCGTCCGCAGCAAAAAGTGACGACAACGAAATTATACAATACTAATTAATTAAACATAAAAACTGAAGACATCACTGATTATAACAACAATAACAATAATAAAGAAGAAGACGACGACGACGACGACGACAATAATTTCAGTATAGCTTAGGTAGATATTAGCGTTGGGTACACACCAATAAAATAACGACCTATAAATTAAGCAAGTATTTGAAAAAACACCGTATCACGCTATGCCGCATAAAATTGAAATAATTGTGACAGGGAAAAAGGGAACGAAAGAGTTGATCGATTTCTTTTTTAATAGGTATTTATTCATATCGCAATATCGGCGATTTAGGGGAAAAATTGATTTAAACAAAACAAAACATACAGATACCAAAAAAATATTTGGCAAAAATTTAACAACAATCAAATCAAAATGAATCTCAACGGTATTAACAAAAAAATTCTCTTAATAATAGATTAATCATCAATAATTAATCAACGATATAACAAATGAACAATTTGGCGAACGAATAAATTGAACTATCGATCGAACGAACGAACTAAGGAACGAATACATAAACGAGCGAGCGAGCGAGCGAGCGAACGAAAAAAAAAACTAACAACCAAACAAACAAACATACAAATAAAGAAATAAACAGATAAACAAACAGAGTAACAGATAGATAGATAAATAAATAAATATATAAATTAATTAATTAATCAAAATAACCAAACGATTGATCGGAAAATAATCAATGTAAATAATAGCCAAATGTAACGACAAAATTACACACTAAAGATATTTTATGGTAATAAGAAAAAATAGAGGAAAAAAACCATAAAAACATGAGAAGAATATAAATTCAACGTATAAATAGGTGTTACGAGTAGGTATTCGCAAGATGGAGATGAAACGAACGATGTTAGAGGA
Organism: Phenacoccus solenopsis; assembly: GCA_009761765.1. Taxonomy (NCBI): domain Eukaryota; kingdom Metazoa; phylum Arthropoda; class Insecta; order Hemiptera; family Pseudococcidae; genus Phenacoccus; species Phenacoccus solenopsis. The sequence goes on along the minus strand of CM019752.1, from coordinate 54,028,164 downwards.
AAATGTACGCAAGTAGCGTGCGTGGTTGTAGGGTAACGGGAACGAGGAACGGAAATAAAATACCGAGGGAACAGAATACGAAGTAAGTTATATAAGTACAATAAGCTATAACGATGGTAAAAAAGAAAATTCGGTAGGTACTTTAAAAACTGTGCGAATGAGTCGAACGAAAAACAAAAATGTATAACATTATACACCCTTGGTGGTGAAACAAGTTAATATCTAACAGAACAGCAGAACAGAACGGTACATATTATTACAAACGATTCCGCCATCCGATACGAAACTATAAAAATTCTACATGTGAGCCGCATTTAAAATCGAAAATCCCGGTCGAATGAAACGTGTCAAATTAACGTATTGTGATAAGAAACGCGATTCGAATGAGCGACTAAAAAGGATCACGGAAAACATGGCGTTTCTGACGATTTTCCGCCGTTCGAACGAAAATCACGATAGCACACGCTCAAAACGTTTCAACTCGCAAACCTTTCGCGGCTGATATTTCAGGCAGAGCTGGCAGCTTTTTTACACTCGACGTTCCATTTCGCTGATGCACTGTGTGCTTCTATCGACCGGGAGACTCGTACTACTTTTTCGTTAAACGTCGCCGGAAATATACGATAATACTACACCGCATACATGGGCTTCCAAGCCAGTGTTACCACCTTGCGATGGAAAATTTCCTTTATGCCGCGTCGTATCGCCTCGCCTCGCCTCGCCTCCTCTAGCTACTAGCCCCTGGCCCCTAACCTCGCTTCCGTAGATATGTTAATTATTATTGCCTATTGCCTTGCCTTGCCATGCCATGCCATGCCATAATATCCGACACCGCAGCAAGCATTAATGTATGATGCATATACGAATGCGAGGATGCGACTTTTTAAAACTTATTAATTTTTATACTCCTATACATAATTATGTCGCGAGTAAGTACGGATATTTTTGAAGAAAGAACTCGCCATCACTAATGATAACAATGATTACAATGCCTATCACTTTTTTAGTTACAGCTATTCAACTAGTACATTAACTTAATAAAATTAAGATGCGTCAAATAAAATTTTCGATTTTTAGCCCTGTACGCATCTCTTTTCTTTCTTTACCCCGTTGAACGTTAACCATACCCATATAAGGTGACGGGTTTAAGGGGAAAGGCCCAGTCAGCAAATGGGCTACCAAAGGGCCCAACAAAGAAATTACTTTTTTTTTTAAACACTACATCGGTACCACAAAAAAAAGCAAGTAAATAAGTACGTACATTAAAGTTATTCCTTTTAAAATCGGTTCGTGTGCTGCGTTCAATTATTCCGAGGCCCTTCCAGCCTGGAGCCCACGGCCTCGGCTGGGGCCCAGTCGGCAATTGCTCATTTGCCGACCGTTAAATCTGCCGCTGCCCATATATCTATAAATATTCGTACCTATCTATAATATACGTATCTGACTCAAGGGTGAAAACATTGCCTCTACTGAAAGTTCGGCTTACATCTATATAGATTTATCGAAGGTACGATACTCCTACCTACACGCCTTCCATGCTTAATTATTTACATAAATATAATTATACCTAATTACAATACTTTGATCCACCCGGGTCTTTAGAGGTACTTTTCGCAAGCAACATATTATAAATAACGATAGTTGCTGCACTTCTCTTAAAGGTCAATCTGGGTACAACAATGAATGAATTTGTACAGGTATGTACTCGTATAGGCGTTTAAAGCTTCCAATAAAAATTTTATCACACTATTTGTGCAGTATCACGTACGAGCAACATTTTTTCAATCACTAATTTATACATTCTAGACAGAAACGATATTGTATTATGCGGTATTTAAGTCCAGCGAAATAGGTACATTATTGCACCCGACCAGGGATGGCAAGAGCATTTGCTCGATGGAGCATGCCTAGCACCAATTTGAGGTTGGCCAAGAAAAAATAAAAAAAGTCATGAAATGAAATGATATTATTTCTTACAAAAATAAACTATTGTTCGTTTGTCGTTAGCCGTTACTTCGTTGATCATGTTCATTATCATTTGTACAATCAGAAGAATGCTGAGCTTTAAAAATATTTTCAATTCAGAGAATGCCTCAAGTTCATTTAAAGTCTAGATCGGCCATTTATGGCAGCATTTTATCGAAACCAATATGCGCGGTTGCGCGAGCACATGCGCGCAAATGCCCGAGTAGCGCGCACAATTTTTTGAATGCGCGCATTTTGCCATCCCTGCACCCGACATAAAATTCACCGGCGAACTTTAGGGAGTGTTACCAACCATTCTAGTACATTCTCATAAAAAAAAAAAAAAAAAAAAAAAAAAACGTTATAGCACCCGGAAAGGGTGTTATAACGTCAATTTTGGTGCGGTGATTTACCTCAAACACCATTTTAAGTGCAATAATGCACTAAAGCAGATATTATCTATCTATTTGTCTATTTATTTATTTATTTATTTATTCATATATAATATGTATAATATGCACAAAATTTTATTTCATCACTATGGCTCGCATTTCTACATGCGCTAAAAACGAATGAAATATGCGCATATAATATCTCTATGATTGTATAAAAATTAAAATGAAATCGGTGTTGAGATGCGCGCGCATCATTGTTTTGAATAGCAGGTATATATAAAAAGTATGTAAAGGATAGCACGTATACAAAGGAAAGAAAGGTTGTAAATTTAGAGAATATTTTTACAATTAAATCGAGTATTTAAAATTCATAGAGAAATAAAAATAGTGCCCCCCGTGGGGGCGCTCGCGTCTACAAAAAATTCAATTTATATTTCAAAATACATACATGTAGGGGGTTGAATCAAAACTTCAAAACTCCAAGTCTCAAGTCCTCCTAGTCATAAGGGTAATACAACTGCGAGTCTGACAAATACAAAAATTACCTGCTAATTATTACTTAGATTCGTTAATTGAAGGCACGCGATGATTTTTTTCAGTAAAGATCAATTTTTAATTTTACATCTGACCATTTGTTATGCAACATTTTAATGCTTAAAAGCTCACGGAAGTGATTAAAACAATTTCAGTTTTTGGAAGTTTTGACAATTTTTGAGAAAATACGTATTACGACAAATATAAGAAAAAATGAATGGTGCTAAAAGTTGAAAAATTGTTGAACTTACGCGTTAGATAACGATTTATGATTAAAAAAAAATAAATAAATAAATATAAAAAAATAAAAATAATAAATAATGTAAATTTGATTACAAACATAAATTTGCTGCCGAAGCTTTGCTAAAATTTTAGAATTTTTCTGAGATCTTGAAAAATTGCTGAAAAAAGACTGAAAAAAGCTACATCATAAGATGAGGCTCGACTAACACTTCACTTTAGTTTTAGTTAATGAAATCTTCCAAGATTTACTGAAGCGACTACGCCTTACGAAAAAGGCTGAGTTCAAGTAAAGGAAGATTTTACTCGCTGAGTAATGAGGATATTGCCAATAATACGCTATAATTAGGTCAACTCTCCTAAATTGCGAACAAAAAGAAAAACAAAAACGATGTCTTTGAAAAGGGAAAAACTCTCGCTTAACGCATACACTTGGTAGACGTGAAATTTGTAAACGATAGTGCGCATGATTTTTCAATTCAAGAAAGTCGCGCTCGCGAACATTTTTCCATCATACTATATTTGGCGTCAACGGGTCCCATGCTAACTCGGTACTACGGTTATCCACGTCTCACTTTGCGCTCACATTACAGCGTTCAAAAGTGTTTTTGCCCTTTAAATATGGCGATACAGTATTCCTTTGGAAATGCGCTAGTTTTAAAATAATTAAATCGACCAACTTATGTATAATCGGTGCTCGTTAAGGAATACATGGCATCGCTATTTTGTGGAGATGTTCTGGGTCGCGAGGGTATAGCCATTCCTACAAAAGTGCGAATAAATTTACTCGTCACAGCGACAAATATGCGACAGCTTTTGCACACTAACGACATTATCAGGTATGGCCATATGACGTCATGTATTTTATTGCGCGAACAGACCATACAATGTACTAAATGAAGAAAATGGCTAGCGAAAAGAAGATAAGTGTATACTGTATACTTCAGGTATTCTACATACGCACGTATTTGACTGAAAGTGATTGTTATCATACCGATTTTTGGCACTTACCTGTGTAGTTGTCAGCAGTAATTCCCAGGTACAAATGAATAGGGGGCAGGGGGGAGCTTGTCCCCTTGACTTCTGGAAAGTTGGTGAATTTGGAGTTTTGGCGTAAAGTTCGTTGACTTGACAAATCACACTAATAAGCGATATTGAAAATAAGACAAATGATTTTTTTTAAATAAAATATTGCAGTTTTTGAAATTGCCAACGTTTAGAATTCACCAACTTGCCAACTTATATAAAAGTTTAAAAAAATTCTTTAGCGCTTCGCGCGTTGTATTTCTTAAGAATTAAATAAAAAATTGGAGTGAGAGGTGGCAACAAAAAACAAAATAGCATAAAATACTAAAATTTAGCAGTACGATTATTAACCAAGTGTAGAAGAAACTTTACCAACTTGTGCACTTGTATAAAAAAATGGGGAAAAATTTCATGCTTCGCGCCTTCTTTTGTTACCAATTTTAAGGGCATATTTCACATACGCGGTTCTTTTTTTTAGTATAACTAAACGTCGCAGGCACCATTTATGTTATCTATATGGGAACTAAAATTGATAACGCTAAAAAAGTGACATTTTTGAGAGTGAAATTCTTCGTGAGTTTCTTGTGAAAACTTCTGAAATTTGAAAATGAAGAAGATACGACACTTCTCTTTAATTTGTTCAGAACGAAAAATTCAAATTTTAATTTATAAGAAAGTTATAAGCAGTGAAATATGGCCTCCTCAAAAGCCAATTTATTTTTGCGTTTTTCTCGACAAATAATCATTTAATTAAAAAAACCTTCTGTGAAGTTTCTCAAATTCTTATTATAGGTGTATATTTCAAATTTCAAGTGAAACAGATAAGCAGTATTTGAGAATCAAAGGTGTACGAAAATTGCCATTTGGCAGACAAACCAGTATGCAATCGTGTATGTAGAATAGACCCTTAATCTTTGATGCGTTATATTTATTTCTACACATTATACGAGAAATCCCAAAAGTGTCCCATTTACAAAGTTGATAGAGTATTTTGAAGAATGACATTGCGATTAAGAAGAACTGCCAACTCAATGATTATTTATAGCCCAGTGCATTTAGACATAAAATACACCAAAGCGTGCACTTTAGGCATTCACCATCACCTATGTATCAGGGGCCCATAGGAGTCTCAGCTGATAATAAAAGAACTAACTGTGCAGTTATCAGTTACATGAGTGGAATGGTGTCAATAAGGGTTCCCTTTTGGAGCGCCAACTTATGCAACCATACCACTTTTATTAATAGAATTACATCCTATTTCATTTCTCAACTGCCTGATTTTAAAGCCTTAAATGGAGCACTTACAAAATCTGACGTAGCAGGACTCACAAACTCTTAAAGGCTTTTTATTCAACTTTTATGTTGATGAGCTGCCACATATAGCCGTGGTCAAGCTATGGAAAGTGATTGAAGAATGATTGGCTGTAGAAAGAATAGACAATCCAGCAACAGAGTGTACTTTGGGACCATTAGGATAAATTACGTCATTGGAGGTGGAACTTTCCAAGGTTGCGAAGCCCGCTCCCGTAACCACAGTTGCTCTAGCACATACTGTAGTCCGGAGTTTCTGGAGATTTGAAGAAGGAATAGTTCTGGTATGGAGACATAAGAAATGATGCCAGAGCTAGCTTGGGTGCCTTGGGTTTGCCAGGCCCGTATTTGCTAGATGCGAATTCCGGAGGATCATTCCAAAGCTTACTTGCTTCTAAGGAGGAATCTAATCCTTTTTTAGTAACAGTAAACGAATATTACAAATAAAACACTTCAACATATCATCCATTATAAACAGGCCTGAGCCTTGGGAAGATGGGCGGTTTCCCGGGCTCAAATTTTTTTCAGGGCCCACGATTTGAAGCATTGACGCTAAAAATTTGTCTTCACCTACATTTTTTTTTAATGCTCTCATGACTTTTCCTACCGCCGCTGATTATAAACTAAATTCGTAAGAAACACACTTCTAACTCATCGGAAATATTCAAGGGAATAGTAGAGCTAAGTACCCTACTCGCTAGTATATAAAAAATAGAGAGTTTCATCATTTGACATCGTAATGCAACTGTACTTTATACCTCAAATGCGTAGTATTGTCGTGCCCCAACAATCCTCATCCCGAGCAAACGCTACAAGAAACAGTATTGTCGTGTCGCAGTATAGGCCGCTCCCTCTCCCCAACAAGGATACGAAAAGCATGCGTGACTCGTAGATATTTGGTGTAATTTTTCTATGTCGAAATTAGAATAAATGGGCTGTATCATTAAAACAAATTCATTATACGGTAGGATAATGGTGGTGGGGGAAGAGGACGGTGGTTTCGATTTGTCAGGGAAAATTATCTTAGGCTTCAATATAATATATAACCATTAAAACTATTTATAATAATCATAATATTTTTTTATAGCGACTTTTCAAAACACACCTCCAAACCACTCATCTTTAGGAAGCCATAGCTCCACACTCGTTCGTCCTTGAAAAATGGTTTATGGCTCATTTTATAGGGAATTGAAAGGAGAGTAAATTTTACTGAGATCTTTTTGCGCTAGGACCAAATGTGGAGGAGATAGGGGCAAAAACTGATTTTGGGGGGGGACATTTCCCCCCCTGGGGGGATACGCTCCACACCTAGGGGTCAGGACTTTTAGTATGTTGTTTAGAATGGTGTTCCTAACAACCATACCAAAAATCGCTTTGATGGGAATGTTTCCGACCTCAATGTCTAAATGCATACTGGACTATTATATAAGATCGAAGAAATTTTGTTTTAGACGTTGTACGAACTTCATAAGAAGTATCATTTAAGGACTACACCTACTATTAAGATTTGCCGAGATAATATTTTTATTTTATGCTAATTTCGTATTATTGATGAAAAATTGTCAATTTACTGAAATTAAAATATTAAAGAATGAAAATTTTTTTCTGGGTTGTTCGTATGTTGTATGTAGGCTCACAATATAATGAAACAAGGAAATTATGAAAAAATTTCTAGCGCGTCTTCGGTATTACAAACCAAAAAAAAAAAAAAAAAAAAAAAAAAAAGAAAGAAAGAAAGAAAAAAGGTTAGAAGTTGATAAAATATCACGATATTAGTTGGCAACTTATGGTTTTCTCCCCCCCCCCGGCTGTTAACTAAGCGCGCGGATGATAGAACGTCACATACGCACCACTTTCTTTAAATTTCCTCGTTTGCTACAACCGATACGAGAAAAATTATTCTACAGTAAATTAATTTGCATCAAATTAAAGTACTCGAAATTTGAAAGTTCTGTTCTACAGGTATAATTTTTACATATTATATAATATAAAATTTTATTCCATTTTTTATTTTTTCTATCCTTTTCCTTTCCTCTGTGAAATGACTTTGGATGCGGCTTATTTAGCAAAATGACTCGGCTGTTCCACACTATAGTCAGTTTTCTGAAGTTTTCTCCTTCTTAATGCTACATACTATACACATATATATATAATTATATAATTATACATATATCAAAGATATAAATTTGCATCCATAAAATATTTTCATTGCAACAATATGCCTCGCTTTTTGCCAATTTACTTCCTATTTTGGAGGCACTTTTGGCATCACCGTGTAGATATATAGTGTTAATTGACCAGATTGCATGCTCATACGTCTGTAGGTAATTTTTCAGTTGTAGTTAATTTCAAACCGTTCATGGAAATTGTATGCATACAAAACAGTTTACATGATGGTTGCCACCATCGGAAACGTGTGGGTAAACGTTATTTCAATTTCCTTACACATATTTTATACCTCCATAAATCTCGTTGATCAGTAAAGTTCGTTTTTCACTAATATTACGCATTAAGTGAACCGAAAAAATTATCATAAATATCTGAAGCAAAATTGTTCCGTTTAATTGAAATCATAAGTAAATACATATTTATATGCTTATACCATGAAAAAATTAGTTTTGCTTAGACGCAAAATTAATGTACACCTAATTTTCCTCAAGAATGAAGAGAGGCCACTATTTTCGTGCACATGCTTATTTGTAAGTGTATATTATACTGTGCAGATTGATGTGTTTGTGTGCTTGAACACTTTTTTTCACTTCACTTCCTCCCTCAACCGTCATAGATGAGTGGGCAGACGAGAACGCTGCTTCGAATCGGTCCCCAAACTAAATTTTTTTCATAGGCGTTCTATACGTATTGTTGGTAGACATTACTGAAACCAAATACGTATATAAGATTTTTGACTGAAACTCAATTTTGAATCGCATTTTTTGAAGGCGAAGTATAGTATTATATCGATGATGTGGTTATTGATTTTAATTCTTGAAATTCTGAACCTTATGTTAAACTTAAAAATTTCCGTAATTTCAGTTTAATAGTGAAGAAATGATAAGTTAAGTGTGTGAAATTTTATGAAGTTTGTGGACGAACTACTGCGTCAAATTTAGAGATTTTTGAACTGTTTCGATCGCAAAGGTGTACTCTTTTAAGGTGAAAGATGACTTTTTAAATTTTTGGCTCCTGTTAAAAATTATTAAGATACCGTTATTGGACACCTTTCAAACACATATTCAAACTCGAAAGTACAGAGTACGCTCGTTCATGATCGAAATAGCCGAAAAATAGCTTACTGGAATAAGGTACTATACCTATCTTGCTTCGTAAGTACGAATGAGTATATACTTATTAATTGCTACATGCAGTAATTACCATTAATAATGAGAATCTTTTCGACTAATTTAAATAATAATAAATATATTTCAAGTTTGAATCAAAATTTTTTCGAATATTCCATTTTGAAAAAAAAAAAAAAAAAAAAAAACGGATTTAAAAATTAGGCATTATACTCTTTGTATAGTACACATATCTGGGTAGTGGCGTGATGGGTATGCAATTTTTAAAGAGGCATTACGTACCTATAGAACTCTCTAATTTTGTTTCTCCTGTCGAGATTTCTTTGCCAACTTTTTTCCTTTGGGTGAGATTTTTAATAATATTTTTTTCCAAGATTTTTTTATACCTACATTTTTTTAAATATTTTGTTTACGGAATTAATTTTAATCATTTTTTCTCTCCTTTTTTTTTTTCAATCTTGCATTGAACATCTGTGCTTATTCATTCTCTTGTTTCAAATAAGTTCAATATTTTCTTTCATAGAGGCACTTGCAACACAATGTACCCATTGAATTAAAAACAAAATTGACTTATGATACAAATCAACAAACACACTTGAAAACAACTATTGTGCACGCCGGATGTACATGCCTACCATTATTTTTAATATGTAAAATAAAGAGTGATTGTTAACTCGTTTCGTAAGTCAATTACATTATTTAAAATACCCATTATAATTACGTACATAATAATTATATATGTAAATGTACGTATATTTAAATATGTTGGCCCTTTCCTTGTCTATTGAAAAACATCAATACCCATAGAGATGATATATTGCTTTTCTCTGTACACATTTTCATTCATTACCTCAACGCACCGTAATACTGTCGTCCATTACATCATTTTGCATGTTAGACTAGCTATAGAAGAAGGTGAAGTGCGAATAAAGAGAAGAAGGAAAAATTTCAGATGTGTTGCGCTATCTTCTTGCTAAAGTGAGGTGCTCCAAGAACGTCGTCTCGTAGTTTCTGCAGTTTTTAGTTGAGGTCGCGGTTATTGGTTTCACATGTACCTCATAGATGGCTCGCCACTGTAGCATTTATAATGATCCCAACATAGGAATACTAACTTACACCGTCATTATTGTTATCGCCATTTAGGTGAAGTGCGCTAAATTTGAATTCCATATTCTACATCGTATTGTGTTCGAACTTTAAATTTAATTTTCCAGTTTTTATACTTAATTTCAAAGAAAAAAATTTCAATGTTCAACTCGAACAATATTTAATATCCAACATAAAAAAATGAAAATTTCAACACTCAAAGAACGAAGGATGAACAAAAAATATTTAATGGAAAATCTCTACTTTTAGCCATGCCACGAAGTCGGCAGTCCATACATCTTCCGAAGAACGTATTGATGTGCTCTTCATACCTCATATGAAGCGAAAAGCATCTTTCTTCAACCATTTACCATAATTCCTCAATTATTTATTGAAGAAAATTTTTTCACCCAATTTATAATCATGTAACGAACGTCCAACGTTCGAATCTCGGAACGTTTTATGCATATTTTATAAATGTTTCTGTGTAGTGCACATTATAGGGAGTGGGTACTTACGCCTATTTCAGAATGGGTCTCGGATAATCTCTAGCAGTAACACAAAATACTCATCGTATACAGGTTCTTATGCTTCCAAACGATCCGAGACCCGTTTCAGCTCTGGCATAGATAGTAGCAGGTCTGAAATGAGTCTCGAGTTACCACTTGTACCTGTTGTTTACCTTGATTAAAAGCTTTTCCTATTCTTCAAGAAGTTTATATACAGTTTTATTCAAACAATTCCCAAAAGATTACCTACTTATTCATTTCTGGCTCTTCAAATAAAGGTTTGGTCTCGAATCGTCTGTTGTCAAACCCAGGCTTTGGATTGATAGTAATATGGCTTCATAGATATTTTTCCCCGAATGTTCCACCAGCGGGTATTGACGAAAATCGCTGAAAATTTGGAAGAGACCATTCACCTTTTTTTTGGTTTCTTTAATTCGCCTCAGTGACGGTTCACTCAAATATGTAGCTTCATGTGATTCTTGTGGACGAAAAGTATTACATATTCAAAATTCAACTCCTTGAAGGGTTTTAGAAGGGATAGGGTGGGGAGTTTTAAGACTTGAATAGGCCCAGTACGCAAATTTGAAAAAATACCGCATCGTAAGAACTCAGCTTAAGTAATGTGGCATGAGTGCTTGTTTACAATTTTTTCAACAATTAGATTTTTTTGAATCCTATTTCCGTTTTAGGTACCTGGTATTTAGCTAGTTATTTTCATTGAAATGATTCGTGTTGGCGAAAAATGTTAATAGTAGGTATTCCATAACACTGGGTATAAATTCCTAAAACTTGGACACACGCAAATTTTTTCCTACATTTGCCATTTCAAATAACAGCATCGTAAATTTGTTATCGTGAAGGAAAATTAAAAAGTCTAAGCTCCTAAAATACTTCATTTCCTTTAAGCCAACTTTTTCTATTTCGGAAAGTTTTCTATTTGCAAGTTTGCCATATGAAATGAATTTATTGTTAAACATATTTCGTACAAGAAGCTTTAGAACTTTTCAACTTTCAAGATCTATTGCATACGCACGAATACACATAAAAGGCTCATCGAGCATGAAAAGTAGGTACCTACTATATTAATAGCAGTGTTTTTTTACATGAAGGATAATATGGTCTGATTTTTAGGGTGGAATGTATTTGGTTTACTTAAGGTCCAGCTTCAGGCACTAAGGCGAATACATACTTACGTATCGACAGCCAACCGAAAAAAATCACTAAAGATTCCCTCATTTCAGGAAAACGCTTGCAAATAAAATTCATCAACTTTTTTCATCATTTGTTATTTAGACTTTCATCTATTTTTTTACGAATGAATACGTACCTAATCGCTACGGGTTTGGGTATGTATTCTATCCTACCTGCAACGAACAATGTAAATAAGTGTGAGTATGATGTTTCATATAACCAATAACGTATTATATAGATAAGTACATCAGATAGATAGATAGATAAATAAATAAATAAATAAGTACGTACGTAGAAAAAGAAATAAAAGGAAAAAAAATTGGAAATCAAAACTTTCGTTATCTATATATATGAAACCGAGCGTTATTACCCTGTTTTCTTGTGACCCGAATTAAAGACAACTTTCTTTTGTTTTGAGCAAACAAATATCGAACAAATTGTATGAAATACGGCGCAAAATTCTCGCTTTCATAGAGAATGGAAGGAGACCACGAAAATAAAATGAAAACTCTGTTTCTTTTTCGCACAAATATCATTCTCCTCGCGAATCGTGATAATATACTCCGCGTCGCTTCTCGTCAATATATCTTTTTGCCATTTGAGGCCGATTTTAGTCTTATATGTGGAGCTTTAACGAATTTCCTACCAGGTTCTCTTTTTTTTTTCATTTCATCTACTTGCGATACACCTAACTAAATATATACAATATTAGTGTAAATATAGGCTCCCATGTTGTGTGATCGTGCTAGATAATTCTTTCATTTAAAATAGACAAAATGCCAAAGGAATTCATCGAAGAGGAAATCGTAAATGGCAGATGCAATAACCTAATGAATAACGAAAAAGCATGGTTATACCGGGTGTCTATTCGATTCGGGTACTCTTAAGCGCAAAATTCCCTAAAATGGTTATTCAGTTAATTCGAATAACTTTAAATACGCGCTTGGTTGCTTCGTTAATAACATGAAAAATCTCAAAATTCTTAGCTTTTAATTATTATATTTTACGAATCTCATATAGTGTACCCATTTATGTAATAATTATATTTAACAACATTATGTTAGGGATTTTAGCGCTCTAGGATACCCGAATCGAATAGACACCCGGTATAAGTAGGTCGAAATAGCCCTCGAGAGCTTTTCAGACGATGCATGACCTAAAACAAGAATCATATGGAGAAAAAATTATTACCAAATCATTGTGCTTCAACCATGACTTTTTTCGGAAATATTGGCGAAAATAATTTTTTGAAATTTTTTCATATTAAGTATGTATATTATCAACGATAGAATGCATCCATAGAAAATTTTTTCAATGTTTTCGAATGATTGCTCAAAATAGTTGTTTATGTTTTTGAAATTTTCAAATGACTATATGTATGTATAGTGGAGACTGAAGCATAATAGGAATGAGGGGCAAAATGAGAAATTCCGTTTAAAAATCGGTAAATATCCCAATATCTCGGGAAGTGAGCTAATTACGTTTATTTAGTAACAGTGCATCATGTCCAAGGTAAGAAAAATACATTGAAGTGTTTTTGAAGTAATAAAACTATAAAACGTGTTTTCAACATCGAAATAATAAGTTTGACTCCGAAAGAAAGAAATTTTATAAAAATAAAAATTGGAAGTTTATTTCACATTAGTATATCTGAAATGGTCGCAAAATTTTTTCTTATTTTATCGTGTTTTTCCGATTTTTACGAATAAAAAAAAAAAAAAAAACATGTTTCGGGGCATAATGGACACCCAATCAAATGATTACCAAGGATTGTTTTTTCTTACTGTATGGCGCGTAAATACAAGAAGAAAATGTGCGACAGCAGTATAACGTTGGGACGATAGGAAAAGATAGCTGTCCTGAAGATTCAGAAGCATTCATCTACGAAATTTGTCAACAGGCTAATAAATAGGCATGCTTAATAGTCCTACACTAATTTCAAAATAGGTATAAGGTGCTTAATTTAAAAAAAAATAAACGATTTTTTGCTCTCTTCGACGTCATTTTATTTATTAAAAGCAGTAAAACGCTTTAAAAACTGTATAAAACAGCTTTAAAACGAAATTTAAACACGTTGATTTAGAGGTTTCCATTATGCTCCACTGATTTCGAGACCCCTATTTTGAAAGGGTGTTGGAAAAATGAATACGACTCAAAAACTATTGCTCCAAAAAATCTTAAAAAATTCAGGGGGTTAGTAAAAGGATGCTACTACATATCATACTATTTTTATCGTTAAAATATTAATTTAGGAACTTGGCATATCGATTCGCGCTTAGCATGCCCATTATGCCCCAGTCTCCCCTAAGTAGTAATGTTGCATGATAACCGGTATAACCGTTTATGCGTAAACGAGTATTCGTTTCGAAAACGATCGACGATGATCGGTTATATAATCGACTATGGCAATTATTCAGAAATAGTACTAAATAAAATCTGTTTGGAGCGCTAGTTGAAGATTGTCTTTTCTACCATTTTTCTTAAGCGGTGCTTAAATAAGCAAATGCAAAATGTTGATTTTAAAATAAAAGAAATGAAAAAATTGAAAGAATAAATGCAAAGCGTCCTCAAAGAAAATTTCTCAAACAACATATTTTAATTTCAAATCATTTCACTGCGTTATTTTTGAGACAAACATAGTTCAACCAAGTAACCAACTATAGATAAGCTCATAATCGGTTGTATAACCGATAACCAATTATGAGATGGACGAAACCTGATCGATTACGATGATCGGTTATCGTGCAACACTACTAAGTAGTCCCAAGTACGTCTTTGTACAGGGTCGGTAGGGAGGTCTTGTGTGCGTTTTTTCATAGAGCTTAATTTTCTGATGGATCTACCTAAAAATTAACCACATTTTCGTATTCTATGCAAGAAATGCTGCAACATGGCACCAGAATCGTCTCAATTGGAGCATAGACCTCCGTAGGTTGGCAACGTCAACATTTTCAACATACATAATATAATCATGCATAAAACTTCGTCATGCGCTAGGTAGGTCTTTCTGCATTACACTTAATGTACCTTTTCTCAGCAACTGCAGTCTTCTACATACAATATTATTTGCTACATTCCAGTCCGTAAGATGCAAAATTGTTGCAAAGTTACAGATTTTTGAAAAATTCCGGACTTCCCAAGCGTTTGTAAATTTTTGAAATCTTCCTACTGATGCTTCACAAACATGGGTGTATGTACGAAGGTTTTGAGGTACAATCACGAAATGTTTACACAAAATGTTTATTCTATTTCTAAGCATACCATGAAAATGCCAAAATCCTAGGAACGTTGCAACATTGGTAAAAAAAATACCTAATGTTTTATTGTTCAATGTCTTATTAAACTTTTTTTGAACGATTCCAACTCAGTGCGATCAAAAAATCAATAGGCAGACATATTTAATTAAGCGACTTTTTTACAGTTTAATCGTCGTAACGGGTAAGAATATTCATGTGAAATGATTTTTTTTTTCAATACCATCGGAATCGAAAAAAGCGTTAAATTACCAATATAATACCAGTTTCCAAACCCTATGTAATAACGAAATTTTTTTAGTAATTTGAGATTAAATGTCGCAAATTACTGTCGTATGCGGAAAAGGATACGTTACATTGAGCGCACGCATGCGAGCCACAGTAAAACAACGCAACGCTCGTTGGACGAAACGCACTTTGTTTACCGTGCGAACAAACCACGGTTTTTGTTTTTTGTTTTGTTTTGTTTTTTCTTTTTTTTTTTCAACAAAGTTGCTGTTTGAAAATGAAATATACATTTTGTGTAAAAATTTCGTGATTGTATCTCGAAAGCTTCATGTATTGAAAATTTCAAAAGCATAATTATAACTACTGGAAGGCTTCGCCCCTGGCCACTTCGCAGCTCAACCCCCTTCGGGGCTTACAATAAAAGTTAAATGAAGAAAAAAGTAGTACTACTACATTTCAAACTGCGCAATCCAATTTATTCTTACTTGTTAGCCCCACTAGTTCTTCTTCCTTTCAGGATGCACTCGCCCTTTTATACCTTTGTATACCTGCCATTCTATGCAATTTTACTACTTTACCCTTCCCCTTGTCCATGTACAAAGCTTTTATTAAAATTTATCACCTTTTTTCCTCTTTGCATACCTACTATTCAAACCAATTTTATGACTTTACCGTTGCACATGTACAAGGCTTTTATCAAAATTTACAACCTTTTCTTCCTTTGTATACCTGTTATCCTTTAAATACATTTTATCCCTGCTATTCAAAACAAGGATGCGCGCGCATCTCAAAACTGATTTCATTTTGATTTTAACATATAGAGAGATATGTAATCAATTATTCAAAAACTTTAAATAATTTTCTCTTATACATACATGCTCATGTGTTTATATAGGAACGGCAGGTAGGCCTCGTTAATCCATGAAGGCTGGGAAGGTCGTGAATTTTTCAAAAATCCAATGTCGGCGATAGGCGGAAGCAGAGGAAGCAATGCTTACGGGCGCCCATTCGATGGGGGGGGGGCGCTATGCGTGTCGCCCCAAAATACTCTTAGTTGAAATTCCTTTTTTTTTTTTTTTTTTCACAATCCGTATGTTCTGGAAAAACGAAGGAAAATCTCGAAATAGGTACAAATTTTTTTTTTTGAGCGAGGCACCTTCTTTCATTTCGCTTACGGGCGCCAAAATCGTATCGCCACCACTGCTAGGAACATCTGTAACTGTACAGCAATTCTGCATCTTATGGACTGGAATATAGCAAATAATTATATGCAGAAGACCGTAGTCGCTGGCAAAGGGTACAACATTAAGTGTAATGCAAAAAAACCTCCCTTAGCGCATAACAAAGTTTTAACGTACATATTTCTATAATGTACCTATGTTGAAAATGTTGACATTGCCCGACTACGCAGGTTTATGCTCCAATTAAGACGATTCTGGTACCGTGTTGCAGCATTTCTTGAATGGAATAGGAAAATGTAGTTAATTTTTAGGGAAGACAGTCAAAAAGAGCTTCCAAGCTCGATTGAAAAAACGTACTCGAGACCTTCTTACCGACCCTGTACAAAAACATACATACACCCATACGCAATTACGTTCATAATATGTTATATTCTACATATGCGTATACTATATACTAGTAATGTAGTTAGATATTCTCAAATCCCAAATGAGTAGCAGTATCGTGTAGTGCTGCACAAGGGGGAACAAAAGTGTGTAGTTTTTTTTAGTGGCATGGCTTTACTATTCCGGCGCATTTTTATATTGTTGATTATTTTCCACTCGACGGGAAAATTTGTTAATTTTCTCGAAGCAAAAGAAACCAAATAATTCGTTACTCTACATTTATGGTAGCAACTAAGATGAGTACCCTATGTGCACATTTCTATGGCAAATAGATATACAAAAAACACCATTTTGGGCTTATACATGTCATATGAATATCTTATCGACATACTTTTGAGTTAAGCTTCAATTAATGTCAAATAGATATTGAAATTTTTCATTAATTAGAAAAAGATATTGATGTCTATTGACATCTATTTGACATTAATTCAAACTCAACTTGAAAGGATATCTATAAGATATTCATAAGACATGTATTAGCTCAAAATGGTGTTTTTCGTCTACTTATTTGCTATGTAAGAACAGAAACAGGATATCTATCAGCCAAAGTGTGCACATAGGGTAACTACCGCTGGAAAATCCAAAACGATAGGTAGATTTTGTCGATTATGGATTTCAAAAGCTCTCAGTGTGTCGGAACATCGTTGTTTGCAACTATTTTGAAATATACTTATAAAATGACATTCTAATTGCCTATCCATACTTATTATTCAATCATACATTCTTTTCAAAAAATTAGTGCGATAGAATAATATTAATGTACAATTGTACCATGTTACAAAATGACTACAGTTGTTTATTTTTTTATGGGAATTTATTTAAATTTTTTGCCTTCTGAGGTCATATTCAGTTTTTAGAGGCATGCTATTTTTTTTTGTTTTTTTTTTTTTTTTAATTACTTTTTTTTTTTTTGGTTGAATGGTCCAGAAAATTTTTTAATGTTCGCGAAAAATGTCTTATTTTCACGCATATTGGAAAAATATTCGGAATTCAAAAAATTTACTATCGTCGCGGAAAATCTACGTATGATAAATCGTTGGAAAAGTTGAAAAAATGATTGCGAATCTTCGCTGCTTCTAATAAATTCGTAGTTTCGTACGTATAGAGTTGATTCAAATTATTTTCAAGATCGGTGTCTCCCCAGTATCCTGGAGTCTATTCAAGTGTTTATTGACTCTTCAGCTTCTTGCACGTGTGCATCTGTATCTCCAACAGATTGAAAAATTTGTTCAGTCGAACAGGTTATGTTGTACACGCTCATATAAGCACATGGTATACATTCGCATATCATCAGATAATAAATTGAACGGACGCGTTGGATTCTTCCAACGCAACGCACGTCCACGCGGTCGCGCTTGAGAGAAAATCGTCGTTTTATAAATGAAATGTCTCTCACATCTTGTAACAATAGCGACGCTTATTAAATATGCGAATATTGAGGACGAGTATTATGTTTTGGATAATAGTTTTCATTTTGAAAGGAACATTTATGCGCATTATACAATTAATGGAAGCTAATAACCAACACCAAAATCCCTATTTCATATCGTAATCAAAACGTCATCAGTTATATAAAGTATTAATTGAACCAACGAAACGGCTTTCCATATTCGCCATTCGTAGAATGCGCGGGTACTTTTTTAGTTCACCGTCGAAATCGCTTACATAACATTGCTAAGCGACATGTCCTCTGCTGACCGTCATAGAGCCAAAGGTCGTTAGTTAAATCATCAAACATTACCTACAGTACATAAACAGCCAAACCATTCATGTTTGAGGGAAAGAACTAACTACCTGCGTAAATAAATGAGATAGAATTAGGTGAATACGAAATTAATTTTTATCATTTTCCTACGTAGCTTGTATTGTATCTTATTTGTAGTTCGTTATCGCGTACGTAGTAGCGCTGATACGTATTTACGATAACAATTCCAAGGTAAGTATAAATAAGCGACTATAGGTGTACATGTCAATGCAACGTCCAAGCAGGGCCGGATTTAGGTTTCGTGGAGCCCGGGGCCCAGTAAATATGGGGCCCTTATTTGTACATTTTTTGCAGTGGGTTGGAAGCCAAATATGACCGTCGCAGGGGCTTCCTTATTCGTACCTAATGGTCCTAATCTCGTAATGCACAGATGCACTAATTATACCTTTATAGAAAATATAAATAAATAACAGAACAGCAAGTACAATATTTGAAACGCAATCGCTAACAATCTAATAATAGTGACCGAATTATAAATGGGAATGACGAACAAACACAAAACACAATTATTGATAAAAATTATAAACAGTACAAAAATTATAAATATAAACTTGACTTGTATGTTTGGTGGCCAGCAATTGGTCGTTTTTAATGAATAAAAGATGTTGCCTATTATTTTCTGTATAGGGGTTTCCGGTTTATGAAGGGAAGGAAAATCATTGTAACGTACTTCTTGGTTAAAAACTTTTTTACCTGTCATTTTAAGGGATACTTTTATGATTTTTTGATTGTGGGGCCCCAAATTTGTGGGGGCCCGGGGCCCATGCTCCTTGGACCCTGCCCTAAATCCGGCCCTGCGTCCAAGTTACCTACGTATTGTGCAGCTCAGGAAACTTGGACAATCAGTTTATATTGCACAAAAAATTAAATATTTGTTTTAAGAGACAAAAAACATTGCTAAATTTATTTTCAGTGCACGAGTTCGTCGAGGTCAAATTTTTACTCACGCAACTCCGACTTGAGATGATTCGCATTTTTAAATTAATCATGGCTAATGGTTGCGGCAAATGACACTGTTAGCACCTCGCACAACGGCAGCGTGTAGTTTACTGAGCCACTTCCTGAGCCGTAAAAGTACTTTGTGAGGACTTCAGTTGAAACCTTCGACCATGCAAGATGGATTGATTTACCTTATCTGCTTGCGAGAGGTAAATAAGCTACACCAATATACGTACATGGAACTACAGCGCGATGAGAAGTTATTCATCACTATGATATTCAATAATTTATCGCAATATTCCAACGAAGATTCCAACCAACAATATCAATGATATTTATCATCATTATCAATTATGTTGTATTTTTTTTGTTTTTGTCGTTTCGTGTTTGCGCAGTATGATTTCTCATGGCGCTATAGTCACGCATATAGGACCGTTTTCGACACATTGGTTCATCAGTCCATGTTATGCCTATGCGGTCGTCGTTTTTGCAAAGGGTCGGTAGAGAAGTCTTGAGTACGTTTTTTCGATAGAGTTTGGGAGGGTGGACCTACCTGAAAATTAACCTGATTTTCGAAGAAATACTGCAACATGGTACCAGTAGGAGACATTGACATAGATGGGGTGAAGTCTCAACGCCATCTTAGTTCAAATAAAAATATTGACATCATATTAATCTGAATTACTCGACTATACATATAGGTGTGCGTGCCAAACTGACGATTCAGGTAACCTGCCACACCACCTACAGCTGTCTTATCGCATTCAATCTATATTCTATATCGCTGGATTTTATTCGCCTTTAGGCATGAGTATACCTGTCAATGCTACAGATGTAACGTGCTTTCATACGAGCTACCCACTTGGCGTATATACCTATGTAAAATTCAAAATGATAAGACATACCTGGGTATTTGACTTGTAATTATACATGCGACTTCACAATACTCCATACCTCACCTATGTAGTATACTGCTGTAGAGAGTAGCCCAAGTAAGTATTTATAAATCTCATGCTTCATACATACACAAGTACCTACTACCTACATACGCAGCATAAAGGAACGCTCTTAGGCTATATGAATAGCCTCTGTGTTGGAAGATAAAAATGCACGCGCGTCATGTAGGTACATAAATATTTACCTATAAATAAATCTACCTCGCTGTAGTATCGCATTTATTTAACCTTCATCTTGAATTTAGAAACAAAATTAATCATAAACTCTACGGCGACGAAAAAATAAATGTTCAATGTTGGAAACGTACACTTTGATGTTTTATATTCTGTTAGCTATCTCCGTTCTTCATGGATTACCTTTTCAAGCGTTCAACTGAACATTCTCCTCACGAATTGTATTCGTAAAAAGAAATTGCGAGATCTGTCGTGATCGTCCTTTTTAAATATAGAAAATATATCTACCCGCTTCAAATCTTCCTTAAGTTCGCCAACTTGCTGTATGTTATTTTTTTTTTTTAACGTGCAGATTTGGAATTATAGAATAACTATATTTTTCTGATGCCGTAAATGCGTATTATGGGTCATGTATGTATATGTGAGTAACCATTTAGATTTGGGTATAACTTGTCAACTGTGAGTGTATATTGTATACCTATACCGTGCGTTCAACTATAATCTGTGCAACCTTCAGAATCAAGTATACTTATTAGAAAAAAAAAAAAAAAAAAAAAAAAGGAAGCAGCCATGCCGCATTACTGGAGCTGAGCTTTTAATTGGGGCTTGTTCACGTTTGCAAATAACGTTGCTAGCCTTTTCACGTCTATAGGCCACACCAGAAATACCAAGCCTAAAGACTCCTGTTCTATGCCTTCCAAAACCACTTAAGATAATGTAATATTTCTTACAATTCAATCACCATGATTGAACACATATTCTTCAAATTACAAACGCTTCAGGCTCCTTAAATTATCCTCAAATTTTTACGATCCGCCATTTTGGATCCATTTTGACCTATATTTATGAGGTAGTATTCTGGTCATCACCTAACCCCACATACAAAGTTTGACCTTTATAGGTAGAATTGGTGAGGAGATATGGAAGATTCGTGAAAATATACGCAATAAATGGTGTTCACAACTGCGGATGCCTGCTGGACACTGACACCATCACTTATTTTGTTACTTCTAACAAACAAATCGCCCCTCTTACGTATGATGTGTTTCGAGTTTTTATTATACCGCTTAAGTACGACACACTAGTAGGTAAGTACATCCTAATTAGGACGCCCTTATAAACTAGTTTATGCCATAGGTGTTGACATATACTTGTTTAATAGGCTCAGAAAATAGAAGAAAAAACTATTTTATCTTCAAAAATGTGAAATTTTTACAGATAAAAACATGACCTTATTCTATTTGTTTCAAAAATATCGTTAGAATAGATTGGTTGCGGAAATAAATGATACCGATTGGGATTACGGCGTTTTCAAGAAGAATATCCTATAGGTACTTAGCTTGACATTCAGAATTGACGAAAAATGGCATAGAGTGGTAAAATGTCGTTACAATTGCGAGATTAAAAATGTAGGGATGATAATTAACGATGAAATGACTATTCTTATTGCTACGAATAATTACAAAACGCAGTGTTTTCCACCTCCTTTATATTCGCAAAATTCTTATGTATTGAATAAAATATTATACTTCTTAAACATATTGTTATCTCCCTTCCTGCTCTTAACTGCACTGGTTGTAAAACAGATAGTTATTCGGAAAAGAAAAAGTTCAAATTTTCTCTCGCTGATGAAGCGTGGTTTCGGCCTTATGAATAGATATGTGTTAAGAATTGCTGTCGATTATGTATTGCTTAAAAACTATTTACTGCCAGAGATGTTAACCGTAACCATAACCATAACCCATAACCTGAAAAAACCCGATCATTTCAGTAATTAACCATCATTAACCCACTCTTTTCTGAAATATATGTAACCCTAACCCAAACCCATAACCCAAACTACAACATTTTTCATTCATAACCAGAACCCATAACCTGAAATTTTTTTTCATTTTTTCGGGTTTGTAAGGGTTTTCTCAACTTTCCATTTGTAGTATTTTATTGGTCATTGTAAATTTGTAAGCCCTTCTGTGTGTAAATCACCCGTAATAACTAATTTAATATTTCAATTATTTTCGATTCTTGTTATTATTAGCTGTTGGCTTATATTTCGTTTTTTGTATTCCTTGTTTTTTTTTGGGGTGGGGGGGGGGGTTGATCAGTACTGTTTCAGTAATTAAAATATAAAAAATGAACAAAAAGTTATAATTTTATTAATTATTTTACTGATTCATTGTTGAATTGATTACAGAATTATTTTCTACTCATAAATTATATTCAAAGCAAAATGCCATCTGTCAGGCTGCCAACCCAGTAGTTTCAAATTCAAAATGAAAAACTTGTGAGAAATTGAAAAGAACAATAGTATTGATAGGTATATTGAATTGAGGAATGATGATCAATGATTTATAATTTCTTTTTTTTTTTTTTTTTTTTTTTTTTTAATTACAAATTTATAAAATATTTAAATTATAAAATTCAATTTTCACTTTTCAGTACCTATTTTTCATTTCCACTAATTGTAAGCTGAATAAAGATACAGCATACAGGCATATACATCTCTTTGTTGAGGCCAGTTGGTACAATAGTCAATAATTTTCTGAATTTTCTTGCAATGCTAGTTACAGTTACAGTAACTTTGACTTTTGGCTTCCCTAAACATGGCCTGAAGGCTGAAAAAATAAAAAAAAAACAGGAGGGGGACGTGTTGAAAATTGGAAAGAAAAGAAAACCCGAAACCATAACCCGTAATCCGAAAAATAATTTCCGTTTAATCATAACCCATAACTACCCGATCCGTGATAAAGTAGTAACCGTAACCCGAACCCATAACCCGAAAAGAAAAAAACCTGTTCCGGTTAACATCTCTGTTTACTGCGTATGGGAGCTCATATTGGTGGGTACACTACACGCGCAGTCGAGTATCCATTGAATGTACCAGTTCTTCCTGAGATATACACTGGTAAAACTACTTTGTCCGAATGTTGTGCGGGTGAATCAGTTGTTCCCAACACATAAGTTGAACTGATTCTTTTAGGAGACTCCAATTTGATGTAAGGCATCAAAACGTAAAACGAGTATAGGTACCATAAACAGGGGCGTACCGAGTACATTCTTCAGGGGGAGGGGGAGAGATGACCTTTTTTTTTTTTTTTTGCTCCGCGAAAATAAGATGTTAAATAAGATGTCACAGTCTTCTTGTTGGTCTTCAAAACATGTAAAAATAGCTGTAATAATACCGCGTAAGTGGTCAAATTTACAAACTTTACGCTAAAACTCCAAATTTACCAACTTTCCAAAAGCCAAGGGGGGAAGCTCCCCCCCTTTCGGTACGTCCTTGACCATAAATGCTATGGGGTATGATGGTTTTTCCAATGCCCAACTGGTATGCCTCTCGTGTTTTTAAAAAAGCTGGTTTGTTTGATGTAGGCAAAATTAGTACAGTGTGATAGCCTTAAAAACCATTTAATATAGGAAAAGTTTCATTATAGGTTTTAATGGATGTTGTGAGATTCGGTGAAATAAGATTCATCTTAAAAAAAAAAAAAATAAATAAGCAGAACAAAAACAAAACAAAAAACAAAGTAAAATAAAAAAAAAAAAACTTTATACTTGGATAAACATAAGTAAAACGTCCCCGCTACAAGCCAAAATATTCAATAAAATGCTGGGTAGAGAAAATTTATAGTCATTACTAGTCAAATGAGCCTTAAATTTTTCAGATCTAATTTTGCAAATAAAATAAGTATATTAAGCTGTAATTTTTTTCATTCACTTTTAGAAAAATGTTTATAACTTATTTATACCGTGCGTCCAAGTGACTCGAGTACAATCAGCGAAAAAATTTCTTTTCCAATTATTTAAGATTGATTTTTTCAAATGCAAAGAAATTGTAACGCAGTTGAAATGAGTTTATCAGTCTTAAAATTTATTGAAGTAATTTAAAAAAAATTTTGATTTAGAAACTGTAGCTTAACTGAGATTTTTGCACTGATTATACCCGAATCAGTTGGACGCACGGTATACCTTCAACCAACGGTATTAGCATACTGTATACGAGGGAGATGAATTAAAACTGAATATTGAGGGAAGTTCCTACAGAAACTAATATCTTACGAGTACTTTCTATCACATCGAAAAAACTGCTCAAGTCAATGTTATTCGCGTATAAGTAGTAAGGTACCGAAAGGAATCTTGGATTTCTCGATTACGAAAATTGCAATTTGAACATCGTAGGTACCTCGTTAGGTTGGTTTTTCATTAAAGTTTTAGCTAGAAACTAGATGATATACATGTGACATCCATGACCTTGTCTTTTTCAGATACGCTCAACCGTTAATGAATGAATAATAAGGTTGCTACGTCTTATTCGTCGCTCTTAAATTTATTCATTCAAAATATTTCCAATACTACGTATGTAATCAGTTTCTATGAGCATTGTCGTGAAAAAATTTCATTTTTGGCTCTTGTTCCGTAGCGCGTAAATTTATGGTATACGAATGAAACGTAACCGTAGGTATCTCTATCTTTCGGCTGCCCATTCGGTATGATCTCTTGTAATCAATATAGGGGTTGGAATTTGAAATGAAAGCGCCGACGCAACGCGCCCGCTTCTTGTCGCAGCACAGCATTTTCAACTCACAAAACATTTCAAATACCTACGTATTGAAAAGTAGGCTACGCGGTATCTACAATATGTGAGGAATTTTCTCGTATCTATGTAAAATCTGATTACTTTTACTTTTAGCACCAGTATACGTGAATGATTGTGACAATCGCGTGATAAACTGTTTATTTATTAAAGCTGATATGAATTTTAAAACAAATGCATATAATCGCGTACATAATGAACCGAAGCTAACGAATGCTGTAGCGTATCTAATCTTTTCTGCTACGCTACCTGTTATAACTTATGAAAACACCTACTAGGCATATTTTCTTATCCAGTGTACTAGAGACCTGAGTACATGATCACTCATGATTAGCGGCGTTTGGCATGCGTACCATGTGTGGATACGATAAGCATATCGTTATTAGGTAGAGCAAAATAAACAATAATACATTCTGCGAGTGTACCTAAAAAGTAAAGTTTCTACTTGAATAGATATTTTTGCAGCGCTTTCGAATGTTTGTCAAATGTGGAAAGTTCAAGAAAACATTTACAAAAAAAAAAAAAAAAAAAAAAGTTAATCCCTTCTACATGCACAGACGATAGACGCGCACCATTATAAATGTACAAACGTATATTGTACACATTAGCGTAGAACGTTTGCGAGAAATAATGCGAAAGTATAAGGCGAAATTCTAGAACATTACAACTTTTTAAACCGATTCGACGTAAATTATATTGATCTAGCTGAGCTACAAAGGAGAAAAACAAAGAATTCGTATTAATATTACAAAAATAAATATCGAATTTCGATTATTGAAAAGTTTTTCCTAGAAAGAGAAACTAAAACTCGGCCCAGTGAATTTATTGCCATCCAAAAGTTTTTAATGCAAGTTAAACTTTTTGACACGTAGGTATTCGTTGTACGAATATATTTCGTTACTGATTCGTGTCAATTTTACACTAATTTTTCTTATTTCGTACCTATACTTACGCGCTATGTTCGTTGAAGTGTTTGCTGTATGTCTGCTATTGTTCGATAGAGTATTGAATAAGTAACTTCTGTGTACCAACTTGGGGTACGCAGGTACATAAATAACAAGATTCATTGTTAAAAGCTAATACCTACGTTTGGCACCCGCTTCAAAAGGACGTGCCTAGGTAAACATTTTATCATAGCCTTGTGCGCTTATGAATCATTGCTTAAAAAGCTCTAAAAATGTTTTCGAAGTTTTCCTGCTTCTTGGGTACCCATTAAAAACGTAGTCCTGCTTCCAGCGCTTTTCATTGAACTCTTTATTAGAATTTAAAGAATTTACAAAAAAGAAAAAAAGAAAGAAAGAAAGAAAAAAAAGAAAAGAAATGAGAATTTAAAAATTTATCGAGGGTTCATGGTCTACAGCGGTTGTTCAGCTTTGTTTTATTATTATTATTATTTATTATTATTATTATTATTATTATCATCATCATCATCATTATTATTATTATTATTATATATATATATTTTTTTTTGTTGCGAAAAACTCAGTATCATTGATTTGAGTGTTTTTTCTTCTATATTCGCTGAACTAGATGCAACTGGGTAAGTGTATCAAATGACTTTCCAAGCGTTTTTACGCCATAAAATTTAAACATTTAATGAATTTCAAGGAAGTACGAATAGGGCAGGGCATTCGAAAAGAAAGAACGTTTAAGGTCGATTGCTCGTGTTAATTTTATTTACTCCTTCCATACGTCATTGCTGAAAGCGAATTATGAAACTCGAGATTAGTATAAGTATCAGTTAACAGTTCGACACCGAAATAGCCGGCGTTGAAATTAGCTCGGCTAATTAAGCGAAAAATTCGTGTAACTATGTACGAACGCCTAGCCTCGCTTATGTGTACATACGCATTACGCAGTACGTACGAGTATGCTTCTCTTAGATGTGCGTTGTACATGCGTGTGCTTATCACTATACATACACGTAGTGGTTATATTTTTGAAATTTCTTACATAGGTACCTAGTAGATAAATTGAACAACACTGCTGAACACCTAATTCAACGATGGTAGGTGTTGAGTGAAAGGCTATATAAACGTAGTCTATCACCGCTACGCATTGGAGACGAGTGAGGAAGAAGGAAATTTCTTAAATGAATGATATCTTGGCGTAGCGTTCGTGAAACATGATCGAATGCAAAAGAAAACCGACGAACGAACGAATGAACGAACGAAGCAATCGAACAAAAGCTCAGAGGCGCGCATCGTTCGCGAATGTAGTGGGCTTTTTGGAGGCTGCTTCTCCGTTTTTCTCGCAGCAGTACACAACAGAAGACGTAGTAAAGTGATCGCGAATTCCGGGCTTCCCGAGAATCGTACACAAAATAGTATCCGATCCTAAGATTTTGTGGATCGTTTACTGGCGTTTGGGCTGTGCAGGGCTCACGCCTCGTATGGTGCATCGTCGGACTGCTGCTGCTGCAAAAATGTCTTCTTCGCAGACGCTGTGATACATCGGCCTTTTTGGTCTTTATGATATTCGAAGTATGGAACGCTTTGGCCTCCGATCGTTTTTTGTTATTACGGCCATTTTCCTTCACATTCTTCACGGTAAGCGATTCTTCGTATTCTGCTGTCGCTTAATACTAAGTATATGCTATCAACGTCAAAAGCTTGTCACTTTGAAACTGACCTTTCCTTTCGTCCGAACATTTCACTTAATTCCGCTTCGTTTCGTTTCACTTTTTTCTTCCACACTTTCTGTCTTACTTCGTTTTCTTTTTTGGATTTTTTTAAGTCTCCAAAAAAAACAACAACAACAACGCTCATTCATTTTTTAATCATTTCCAATCCCATCGCTATGAGCATATATGCGCGTACATATTACCTACTTGTATTTTTCCCTTACCTAATTATCATTATGCAGTAAACGCACGTTTCTGATATTGGCTCGTTGAATCTCGTTATGTTTCGCTGAATATACATATATATATAGATGTCCCCGTGTACTGAGTATCAAAATTCGATATTTAACAGGTTATTTCGTCCTATTCTTAATGCTGCCAGCGAACCCATAATCGACACTAATTGATATCGCATAAGTACATATTATAGTTACCCATCTATTTCTTCGAACATCGATTGAGCTTATTAAATGAGATATGCTCGTTGTTTCGAAATGCCAACGGTAAAATTTACCTATTAGCTCACGCACAGACGAAAAATTCGTCAGTATAATAATGTGGTCTTTCACTCGAGCTTGAAAACATCGTGCTTGATGGCAGAGTTAAAATTCGCCCAAAAATAATTGCAACATAATGGTCGGGAAGGCGAAGCAATTCAACATCTTTATTCGTAAAATCTAGTCATCGTAGTGATCGCTATTAATTGGTTGGTTATACCTATCGTTAATTTCGCAATTAAAATTAGATAACGGCATACGCGTTGTTGTAATATTGGATGTACGAAAGCGAGTATACGTAGTATGGCATACGTATAGTGTTTCACAAGTTTTGGATACCTATAAGGTTTTTTTGTATTTCTTTCGTTCGCCGTCTTCGCAATTTTCACAGAAAGAAAAATCAATTTTGCATGTTTACGCGCGCATAATGAAGCTACATCTGTATGGGTTGCGCTCTAGATTTCATCAACTTATCCACAGGTACCCGCAGATAATTATATAGCATTAGCATTATGCTTATTCGTTTTCTTTTTCTTTTTTTCTTCTCTCTCTCTCTCTCTCTCTCTCTCTCTCTCTCTCTCTCTCTCTTGAAACATACGTTGATAACAACATTACTGCAATGTATAGCTGATGTCTTAGATACAATAAATACGAGCGATGAACAGTGAGCAGCATCCATATAGATACGACGTATTCTTACGAGGAATGAGGGGTTCTGCTCATTACGAATTGTTACGCTTTCGTGGAGATTTCCCAAGTACGTAATACGTACGAAGGTTACCTATATAAATTATATCGTATAATTTATCAGATTATGACACGAGCGATAGGGATGCCTTGAATCTAGGTTGCTTTGTCGTGTACTACCCACGTTGAGCCCTCTTTATCAGGTAGTGAAATAGTACCGAGCAAATACTCGTACGTCGTACTCACGCGTGCCTTAAAATAAAAATTAAAATTCCGCTGGGTAGTGATAATGGTGACATTTTCTCATTTTGAAATGCTGAATGCCTATCACAAACAGTTCATCGAGTTCATATCGACGATTTGAATAAGACGAGGAATTCTTTTTTCTTTTTTCTTTTAGCATACGGGGACGACAAGTTAAGCACCAGTGCAAGGTATCTAGACGTTTTTTTTAGTCAATTACCTCGTAGGTATATTAGCATGTAAACGCGTTGGTTGTTAGCTATTGTCGAGTCGATAAACGTGATATGAAATTACATAAATGTTTCGTACGTCGTTCTCAAAATTTATAACTTCATTATTTTTGGACGTCGCGACACGAATAAAAATTGAAAAAGTATGTCGTAATTTTTATGACTCTTAAAGGAAAATACCTATGTAACTTCTGCGCTTCACGAGGCAATACTGTGATATGTACAAGTGAAAAATAATAAAATTTTAATATCTTTGTGACCTCAGTTCTGCGTGCAGAATGCAGAATCGTAACTGCTAGGTAGTGCCAGAATCCCAGAAGTGTTAACAAATTCCTCATCCTCGTCGCTTCTAGGCGCGGTGGGCCGACATACTAGAAGGGGTACTTCGCGGTCACTACTCTAATTATTTGGTTAGAACTAGCTTTCAGAAAATGAATTTCTCTTCTTATTAGCGAACCGCAAGAAACACGTCGATGTACACGTCTTTTTTACATTCAACTTGAGTGTAGAGGAAGCTACGCTTGGTCTTGAAATACCTTCGATCTATCTCGTTGATAAGGGAATAAAATGATTTTTTAAAGCAAATTTTTACCAAACAATCGGAGTAGCGCGTGAAGATTTGGTTTTTCTTCAACGCTTTTGAGGTGTGCGACTGCGGATGTCCTTTTCCAAGTGTTTGATTTTTACAACATATAAGTTACGCTTATACGTAGTTTTGATACGCTTGCAATACGTAATATTTTTTCAAATGCGCTTCAAAAACATGTTCACCGACTCCAGCGTCATTAAATTTTTCGTATTCGATAAAGACTCGGATTTTTGAGCAATTTACGTACAAAACTGAAATCACGCCTCCTACGAGTATGTACGTATAGGTGATCAATACACCTCTCAACTCAAGTTTGTCGTTTCCACGATAATCGAGCAGGTAGAGCGAATGCAATGGTGAGCAGCGTTCTCATTTTGAAAAAAAGGGAGTAGAAACCCCTGCAAATGAGTGGCTATGTAACATTTTTGAATATTAACCACGAATTCGGATTGAGGTATCTGAAATTAATCGCAATACGTTAACCATTCGGTTTTTTAATTTCAAAATATACGAAGCTCCTTTTAATCTCCGTAGGTAACTTTTTTCCACGTCATGGAAAAATTTGAAAAAATTTTAGGCGATTTTCACCGACTTTATATGTAGCTATAGAATAACATCCAATTGACGAATTTCGGTCAACTTTGAGCAATGGTATGAGAATTCATTTTTTGTTTCTTGGTTTGTTTATTTGTTTTTTTGCTAGTGGAAAATTCCACGTATTGAGTTTTACATTCCAGTAGAAGATATAAGGCTTTCAATCAAATCCTTTTATAGAATTTTCGATTTTTCACGAAACATCGTTATTTTCAAACAGCTATAAAATCGCATCCTTTCGATACAAACGAAGGAGAAATTCAAAACGTGCCACATTTCGTTCTATGGTGAAAATATTTCTCATACGTTAACAATAGGATGTTTTACGCACTGCATATTGCCTACATCGCCCCTTGAACATCGCGTGAAATATGTATCATACCGCATCTTGCGTTTCAAGGGTTAAATCGAAATTCTTGACCTATGAGTCATTTTAGCAGTAGGAAAATTATCAAATACAGAAAATGTTTCCTCGTCAATCTTGAACATAAGATACCGTATACGAGTATAAATTCTGTCAAATTCTGCAGTATTAAGTTGTATTCAAAATGCAACGTTGGCTTCATAGTTAAATCACGACAGTAAATTTTCATTTTAAAAATATGAGCTCATGGAAATTTCGATTTCATGGGCATGGGAACGTTTAGAATTTCAAAACGATTCTAATGGTAAAGGAATAACAATCATTTCGATAAATAGTAATTTCATTATTCTGTTTTCTGGGTCCGACCAATTGGTTTTTGTAAAACTTATAGGTTCAACCATGATATACCTATGTTTGATTTGTCTACTGCATCAGTTAGGTAATTAATTATTTATTCTACTACCAATTCATTTCACTTTCATCATTTAAGAATACTTTTCTTGATTCGGCAGTTATCGGCGTTTTCAAAATTGCGTGCAGCCTTTTTCGTATGCGCAATCTGCATCCAGCGAAACCAATTGCATATTGCAGTTACAATCACTAATAATTTTCATTATGAATTTGACTGCTTCTTCCGCTTCATTTCGAGCTTTATTATGGATAATTCATTTTTTTACGACATACATAAATTTGCGAAGGAACTGGAATAAGATATCTGAGGGATTAAGAGAAAGCTTTGTTTTATTCAACGTTTCACGTTAAAAAATCTGTGAGGTAGCGACTGAAAGCGTACTGGGAAAAGAAAACGAAAAAGTGAGTATCAAATATCGCAGTTGAATTATTCAAATTTTAAAATTGTTTTAAATGCGACATATGGCATCGCGTAGCGAAACACTTTTCTTGCGAAATGAATATTAAATCGGAAAATGCTTTCGGACACTCCATTTATTGGTTCATTTATTCACTCACCTAAACAAATTCTTGCCTACTACCCGACTGGCGGGAGGCCCTCGATGCACAGCCACCTACGCTTGGTGAGTTCTGGTATAAAGCAAAGAGTTGTGGAATTATTTAAAAATTGAATCATTGAATATTGTAAGTATGAATAATTCTTAGGTAGCTTGAAATAGTACCTAAATTGTAATTATACTCATGTAATGACTATTTTTGGAACCCCCTAATAATGAAAATGCACCACTACATTTATATTGTTTGAGCATAAAGACTAAAGAATACCTTATGATTGTACTCAGCTACTTACCTCTTACACAATATTTAATTAATTATTAGCAAATAAATGATACTAAATAAAATGGAAAAACAGGTAAAATAGGGTATATCAGCACATAGCATAGGTATTTTTGGAACCCCTGGATAGAGGAAAAATTGGTATTTTATTTATTTTTCGAAGTTGGGAAGGCAAAACATGATGCTTAAACCCCCAAAAAATTTAAATACGTCCAACATAATTTTTTCTAATTTTTTGAAAAAATTTTGCTTATTTGCAAACTTTGACTCAATTATGGGAGGGGTAAATATTAACCTAGAGGGCTGAAATTTTTTTCACATTCTTTCGGGATCATTTTGCAACTACTGAACTAGGTGCATACTCAATTTTCCAAAAATAGTGAAAATCGACCTATCCTAGTGTATACCAATCATTCTTACAATATCTCATAAGAAAATGTTATAGGCTTTGACTATACAATCGCATTATACATGTTATATGGACTGCTCGTTCTGCGATAAACTTGTCTGTCGATATGAATGAAGACCGGTAGACTAAAACCCGTATGCTCATGCGTGAATATACACTGTAACCTTTCGCATCACCAACCGTATAACAACGATTCCACCTTATCCCCCGGCATTCCATGCTACAATTCATTAACACAATTACAATAACAACACTAGTTAACATACGCGCTGACGTATTTTGGTCTACTGGTGCTTATTCATTTCGGAAGAAATTTTTATTTATTTATTTATTTATCTATCTATCTATCTATCTATCTATCTATCTATTCATCTATCTATTTGTAGCGCAATGAAATGACTGGCTATTGTATTGGAGGAACTCAATTAATGCAATAAAAGAGGTCCCATAAAGAATGGTAGTAGGAAGTGGTCAGCTGTTGTATTGAGCGATCAAGGTAGTGCAATAAAAAAGAGGGTCGCATGCTTCACTTTTATCTGCATGAAAGAATAGAAATGTGGTTTACTTAATTTAATTTTGTCCGAGTTCTTTGGATGTCTCGCAAAGTGGACAAGAGCGGAGCACCTACTTTTAATGAGAAATTCCTTACGAAAAAAAGTACAAGATCAAGACGTTAGAAAAATACAACGAAAAATTCAGCTCCAATAACGTGGTATAGTTGCTAACGCTTGACGTCAATATGACTAAATATATATATTCAAGTATAACACTTATTAAATTATAGCGATAAAAATAAGTCAACCGAATAATGTAGCAGGCATCAGCTAATTTAGGCAAAAATCCACGTCCACTGCTTCTATAAACCGATGATGAGGTTCACTTCTACTTCCATCCTGAATGTTCACTCATAATCTTTCGAAAACTGGTCACCGAAAGCGAAAGCATAAATCATGAAGAATTCCAGTGAAAGAATCGTTTATTTTTGGGGATAAAAAAACTGAATAGAACAAAGTCCATAAGTATTTCTATTTACATGCATGCACTAAAAATAAGTAAGGGATAAAGAGATACGTAAACAGAAAGAAAAAGTATACATTCAGACTCACCTAATAAATCGGTATGTAAATTGTAGTTTAAAATGCTTAGCGTCGTGTACCTATGTATGGGCGCAAAAAGTAATGAAAAAAAAATTAATAATAATAATAATAATAATACCTAATAAAAAATTAACGTAAACGTCTTGATAATATTATGACGAGTAGTTTTAAAACTGAAAACCATATAGCAAGAGCTCAAGAAAAATTACATAAACAAAAAATGGACTCAAAATTTCTTCGTGATTCGGACAGTCGACGACGAATGAATGTAGATACATATAACGAGAAAAATCCATGTGACTATCGTCTATCAATAAGGGCGATCGATTTTCGGACGATACCTATCTATCATTCGTATCTTCGGAGGTAGGCTCTTTTGTCTACGCGTGTTCCAATACCGAAGAATACGATCGGCGCGTTGTCTACGCATAAATAAGAATTTAAACATTCTACTTTATTCGTTATTTTGTCTGAATGAAAGATTTTCGACATTTTTGACGATGGACGCAGATTATGTCAAAATAAATACCACAGCGGCGTCGCGTCGCGCCGCGCCGCAATGCGCAAAATTAGTGAAAATCCTGTATGGTCGACTGTTAAGTGTACAGCGAACCGAAATATTTTAAATTTGCGCAATACACGCGCGCATTTTTTCCCTCTTTTCTTTCTTCTTCTTTAACTAATCCTTTACTTATTCAACCTAAAAGATAAAAATAAGAGCGAAGCAGCGGTTCATGCTGAGTTATGTGAACTACTTAATATGGTTCTTCCAACTTGGTATTATTTACCCATACTTGATGATAATTTCGATTTTTCCGTTTGATATCAGAAGAACGCGAATAAATTATTTATTTTTCGCAACTTGATGCCCATTCGTGTTTAGCAATCTGAGTAGGTGAATGCACTTCAAGTGACCTGACTCCAGCTACTACTATCGAAAATATTGCTTTAGAAAAATAAGCTTGAGCAGTAAAAGCAACACATACTAACACGAAATCATAAAAGAAAAAAAGCGTAAGCAACCATACCGCGTTATTGGAGCTAAATTTTTTGTTGCATTTTTTCAACATCCAGATTTCGTACTTTTTGCATATCTTCACCCCCTTCTCGCCGGTCATCAAGATTAATTTATAATTGTAATATTATGTACGTATTTAAATTACGGACTTTCTGCTATCAACTCCTTTTGGCCTGATACATGAAACTATTCCACTCCCATTCCTCTCCGAACGAGTTTTCCTGAAAAAAAAAAAAGTACCAATTCAGCTAATGATCGATAATTGTTACGGTTCGTGAAAAATCAGTTACTGCGAGTCCGCGATTCACTTGTCGATCACAAAAAAAAGTGCAAAACGTCGTTGGTGAATTTCATTTTCACTTTTTTTTTTTACAACTCCATCCTCATTTACGTACATATACCTAGGTACCTATACCTACTTACGTGTATACGTAGAAATACGTAAAATTAAAGTCAAAAAGAGTAACGAAATAAAAAAAAAAAACATTACGTGTAGAAAAAGAACTAAAGATGAAAAGTGTGAAAGGAACCAGAAAGGAGCGCAAACCAATGAAACACGAAGAAAAAAATAATATAAATACTTAGTTATTTCCTTTTTTAATTTCAAGCATGATTGACTTATATTTTTTCAAATGTTCTTTGAACTGTTTATGACGGTAGAATTTAGATGAACATCTCACGATTGAAATAAGAGGAAACGCGATCACGTTACAATCGCAGTTTTTGCTTTTCCAAGCCTTTTGTGAACTTTCGTGTAATAGGGCCTCAAAATTTAGGATTTTTTCAAGCCTAGAATGTAGTAACCCGTGCATTTCTTTTTTTACATAATTAGATAGGTACTTATTTACGTTATGATTGCTTTAAAAGATTTCACTTTGAATCGAGTGAGCAATAAGAAAAGCAGCATGAAAATTCCCAACGTTTTAGCGACTATACGCGCTTACACAGCCAGCGACAGAACGCGATGTATGTACATTATTCCCTTCTTAACGTATATTAAGGTATACTTGCTAGATATTATTTTTAATATCAGTTGCATGTCGGTACGCGCCCGTCGTATTTTACCTGTAGAAATATTTCTTCAAATTCTACTTTCAAGTATTTTTCATCACATTTTACATAGTGAAGAAAAAAAATGCGTGCAGCGCATGCTAACATTTATTCCCCTTGGATTTGAAAATTTCATTTTCTTTTTTCCAGTTATAAATTTCCCGAGTTTTCGTGTTGCTATAATAGCTTAAAATTGCGTTGTTGTGTATAACTAAATCTTGTTTCTAATTTTCTAGCGTCAAATTTGTTAATTTAAAAAATATTAATATGATTTACATATTTTTCAAATAAGCTTTTTCCTAGCCGCGGAGTCTTTCGAACCGTTTATCGTAAATTTCTATCAGACAAAATCCAATGGAAAATTCACCACCTAGGAACTTCGCCATAAAAATTTCGGTTGCCATGGTCAATACATCGGAAAATAAGAGTGTGTGGGGTGGTAAAATATCGAATAATGCGTAAAATCGTAAAAGCATTGAGAAAACAACTAATTTCATAATAAAATAAAAGCCAAAAAAAAAATCATAAGAAAACAACTATCGTGGAGTGCTTACATTTTTTGAATAAAATATAAATGTGTTGGTTCGTAATTAATTTGGCAGCTAAAAGTCGATGAACTATTTGTTTTCATTTGGTAGGGCGGATGTGGAAACAAAAACCAAAATTTAGATATTCTTTATTTATGTTTACTTTTTCTATTTTATTTTAGATCGTACCCAAAATAAGATCTTAATCGCGAATTATAAATTAAAAATTTTTGTCCGTTATGGACGACACGTTGAATAGTTTGGTCGCGTTTACTTCTTCCTCGGCTACAACATACTCGAACACGTTTGGTCTTGAATTAGCACGTTGATATGCTGTTTAGAAGAGTTTAAGGAAGAGCTTATCATGAAGAATAAAAAAAACTTTTTTCACAACTGACAAATGAAATGTACGTCATTTCACCATTGATTTTACGAACTAAAGTGAACAATTACGGAATGATTAAAATTGAGTGTATTAGAAAAGTTCTTTTCACCATTAGTGCAGAATAACAAATGTAAACATTTATAAATATATGTACCTGTAATCAGTTGTGAAAAATAGCGTTTGTAACTCGGATGAAAAGCGTGTGCTTCGGCTCGCGTGATGTAACTTTTCGCACTTCGTTGAAAACACACACTTTTAATCCTTGTTACATAATATACTATTTCAATTCGCCAAAAAAAAACTCGAATTTCATTCTACAAAAATTCCCACGTCGAAAATAATGAATGAAATAATATTTTTAGATCGTTTTACCAGCTTAATTCTACCACACTTGAGAAACAAATTACAAATATTATGTAGGTATCAATAATTTTTCTCATAATTATGGGAAACAAATTTTTTTAGTCTTCTCTCCTTCCCCACTTCCCCCCAAAAAAAGGTTATTATTCCCGTTTGCAAAATACTTATGATGGGTGTTATTAGGAAAGCTTCGTTTAAATTATTCCTCTCAACTCAAAACACATCGAGTAATCATTTTCACTTCTTCTTTGGTACCCTATAGTCCAGACATTTTATGCAAAAGGTGGAAAAAATTAAAATCAGCAATTTCTTTGCGGGAATGTGTTCAGAAGGGTCCCAGTAGTTACCCTATAAAACCCAAAAGCCCCAAGTAAGGAGGAAAATTTTTTGGGGCGTGAAACACCCCCAAAAATGAGTTTTTTCGCATTATTTTGAAAAATATCAACTTTGAATAAAAAATAATAACAAATTCGAAATCTACGTTCAATTTCCGATCCGATGATACCCAACACGACCCCTTTCAAGTAAAACATGAGCCCTAGAGGGGGGATTCAAAATTTTGAATTTTTGAGAATCTCAGATAGTTCAGTTTTATGAGTTGCAATTTGTACTTGAATGATACTTTATCGTACCCCAACAATTGTTCATAAGTATGTAAGGCATTGCAAAAGTAAGTAGTTTTACTCCACGCACCCCTATCCAGGGCATGATATCTTGCTTCTGCAGTAATCTCTTATTTATGAATAAATATTTTCACTTGATGTAATACACGTATACCTATATACTGTATACATGTGAACGCTTCGGTTGTATTGAAATGGCTCATCCTCCTCCTTACTTGCGGCTCTTGGGTTTTATAGGGTAACTACTGGGACCCTTCTGAACACATTCCCGCAAAAAATTGCTGATTTTAATTTTTTCCACCTTTTGCATAAAATGCCCGGACTACTATGAAAATTCTAAAAAAAATGAAATAAGTGAATGAGATGAATGACGAACGAATGCTTCAGCTTAAACAAATCAAAAGAAAGTTTTATTTCTGGGATAAACTCTTTTTCGGTGCCCTTTAGCTGACACCAATAACCTAGGCTTTATGTGTCGACATAATTATAATGTAGAACGCAATTCACCGTACATCTACCTTTTTTTTCTTCTTGGATCGCGATAAAAGCGCGCCTTTGCGATAGGTGTTAGGGTAAAGCAATAAATAAAAATTAAAAAAACAAAAAAGGCAGTAACCCGGCGAAAAAGGGTAAATAAATAAATAAATAAATAAATAAATAAATAAATAAATAGACTTTTGAGATGAGAGTAAAAGAAAAGCTATTTTTATAGGTGACATGGGAATTTCGTTTATTAGGTAGGTACATATTATGTGTATAAAGGTTGCTACATTATTTTAGGACACCGTATACGGTATACCTACATATTCAGCTTTACATATAAGCGGTAGCCATCGGAGTTCTAGCAGTTCGTCCGAATGTGTGCCAGTAACCTAAATTTTTACGAGGTTGTAGGCACTAAGTTTCCCTATGATATATCTGTAACGATGTATACATACGTGTACGCAGTTAATATGTGGCTATCTATTGTTGGATGGGTATAACATAATGTGTGTATTTGAAAAATGAAGATTTTTTACCTACTATTCGAGTGCGAAACACTCCTAAATCTTTGAATATTATACGTGAAAATGTCTAAATTTTACTTCACTTTCACGCACGCGTAAGTAATAGGTACTGGTAATAGGCAGAATACGCTTAGGCTCATTTCTATACATACTTACTCGTAGTTGTATTGAATATACCCTTAGGAAACAAGAAAAATACATAGGTATTAAGTATATTCATCGATGTAACTCGTTAGATTCTATTAGATTATATGGTCATAAACCATCAGTAGCTATATACGTGCAGAGTGTAGGTACCTGCACGATAGCATACTGCATATTATTTAGGTGTACTTGCGCATTATGCGTTATAGTTGAGTATGTAGATTACATTAGTTATCGATAATCGATAAATGACCATTCTCTAAATCGGTTTGATATTTAATCACTTACCTATATACGAAGCGTGCAACTTGATACTCGTATTTAAATTTTAAATCCTCAAATAATAACCTATAAAATATTACCTACGTTATTTTAAATTACGAAACATGAAGCGATAAAGATGTAATTTTTTATGTGATGTAGGCA
Organism: Phenacoccus solenopsis; assembly: GCA_009761765.1. Lineage (NCBI taxonomy): Eukaryota > Metazoa > Arthropoda > Insecta > Hemiptera > Pseudococcidae > Phenacoccus > Phenacoccus solenopsis. The sequence goes on along the minus strand of CM019752.1, from coordinate 53,988,958 downwards.
TAGTAGGTAGCTCGTCTATGGCTAGGTAATAGCTATAGGTATGCATTATGTATACTCGTATATAGTTTAGACTTGATGTTCCGACCTACCGACGTACCGTAGTTGCAAATAACCCCATGACAAATGCGAGTATTGCTATTGTTTCGCGTATTATACTCGTACTCCAGTACTTACGATAACCATGGGAATCGTAACGCTTGGATTGTGTAAATTTTCATAATTTGCGGAGCGCAAAACATTCTAAATTTCGAGTTCCATTATAATTTGGTCGGAAAGTATAATACGCTGGCCGAAATACACACCTATTAACTAGAAGTTAGCTAACTTCGTAGCATAGTGAGTATTAACGCTTATTACGATCAACTAGATACATACCGGTATGGATAACTATAAGAGGTGTAGATGTTGCGCATTTAAACATTTGTTGTTGACCTTTAAACCCACGACAGTTGTGCGTGGTTTATGGTAGTGTAGGTAACAGCGTCTCAGTAGCATTTCCTTAGGTTAGTCAATAGCGTATACTACATATATAGCAAGTCTGTACGCTGCGCTTCATCGACACATTATGTATGTGGTCAAAAATATTCATTAGATTATAGCTAACGTGCCTATTGCATTACGCATATACCATTCAATATCACACTTTAGGCCTACGATAACATCTTTGCGTGTTCCAGCTGGATCTTTCTCGATTTTAAAGAAACACCAACTCCGAGGTGCGAAGTGTAAAATGACTTTCGAAGGGGAAGCAATATTTTTTTTTAGCAATCATTTCGCTACGTTCTTAAGTATGCCAATGGCTTTCTCTCGAAAACTATGAAAATAAATATATTTCATAAATATCGTAAATAAGTAAAGGGGGAAAGAAAAATGTGTTATTAATGTAAAAAAATTTTATACACGCGTTTTGGTACCTATTTCCATTTTCCGTGAATTCGATGAGGTTAGCGATTGAAAACGAGACCTCGAATCAATCCAAACGCTAAACGAACACTCACGATCATTATGTTAAGCAGCCACGCCGTGTTCTGTAATCGCATTCGAAGGTGATCACGAATACGATATTTTCTCTTAAAATTGAATTGATTTCATATTATTATTATCATTATTACTGTTATTATTGTTTTATAAATAATAAGCATTGCACAATATGAATTTCCAAGGATTTTTTAATGATAACTGTCAATTTAGAAATTAATTTATTATTTATTTCTATCTTTTTTTGACTGCAATCGGCGATTTCAACGATTACAAGACCTTTTGAAAGCTCTAACCTCAAACAATCCCGGGACAGTCTGAAAATCCAAACAAACAATTCATATATCCTGAACTACCCTGTTACGTTGAAATCACACAAACACGATTCCACAAAAATATACGTACAGTACGTCTTTATTTAAAAAATGGAACAATGTCATGAGGAAAAAAAAAATTACACAGCTCGATCGACGCCGGGGCCCCCATCTCCCGGCGGAGAGGCACACGAAATACGTTTAGCTACTCATGACGATTTTTTCACGTTTAGCAATAAAAAAACAAACATCGATTTCATATTAATTCGAAAATTACTCGGCTATACGTATGCGCCTGTTATATATATGGACTGAAAGAAAACGAGATATGAAAACCCAATACACAGGCAACCACCACCTTCACATATCTTATCTATGGCGACGTATCAGGTAAGACAAATGTAGGGAAATACCCATCAGGACACAGCCTGTTAATGCTACAACCCAGTCGAAATAAAGAAAAATCCTATCCCTTATATACAAAATAAAATACCGGTGACTATTTGATTCGAGCACCCAAGCGAAAAAATTAGCTAAAAGGTGAAAAAATTCAAAACAAATATGCATTTTTGACAACGAAACTATGAATTAAATTTTGCATTTCATTGATAGACACTTTTAAGCATTAAATAAATATTATTTATGATATTTATTCTTGCTAATATCATTCAAATACGTAATTTATTTCTATCAGGGGAAGATTTTTGCGCTTGGGGTGCTCGAATCAAGTAGTCACCCGGTATAACTACGAAATATAGGTAAATGAAACCTTGACACGAGGCGTAACAATTCTAGCAATTACCTATATGTATTATGTACATATCCAGTATAATTGTCGTATTTTTCAATGTTCGAGACCTTGGGGAAGAGAATACGAGGGGGGGGAACACAGACGCTAAAAAACAGAATAGGCAGTGGAAGCAAATGAGTGTATAAGCCAACACTTGAACCGCGAAATTTAAATCACGGTAAGTGCCGGCTTATACGTTGTGAGCTTAAGTTAAGGTAGGAGAATTGGAATACGAAATTATGTAAGAGAAAACCGATTAACGGGTATTAAAGAATGTATTTAATTAATTACAAAGAAATGATCAATAAATCATATTTAAATAAATAAAAATTCCAAGTCGAATGTTCATTTATGTGTTCAATTCGGGACCGCTCCGTCCATATCTAAAAAAAATTAAAAAAGGGAATTTGATTACTGCTATTCAGTAATCTAAGTGAGCTGAAACCAGGGGCGTACCGAGGACATTGTTCAGGGGGGGGGGGAGAAAATCAAAAATTGCCAACTTATACCATGAAATTTTACCAACTGCTGACCTTTTTTTTTTTTTTTTTGCTTCGCGAATAAGATATTAAATAAGATGTCACAGTTTTCTTGTTAGTCTTCAAAAAGTGATGTAAAAATAGCTGTAATAATACTGCGCTAGTGGTCAAATTTACCAACTTTTCAAAAGCCAAGGGGGGGAAGCTCCCCCTCCCCCCCCCCCTTTTGGTACGTCCCTGGCTGAAACCTAAAGAAACATATTACATACGTAAAATTTATATGCGCTAAATTACGGGTTAAGGGTTGGACGACACGGCCATGAGGCTCCATCAAGTGAAAAGAATTTAAGTTAAATAAAAAAAAATAAATAATTAAGCTGCGCGAGTGCCCCCACGGGGGAGTGCTGATAATATTATGTGAAATAAAATCTATGATCATGAAGAAGCGGGAGCCCCCATGGGGGGGCTCAATAATGTATATTACCTAATTGTATCAACAATACCTAATAATGTGTAAATATTTTTCTCAATAAAGGCTTATGTCTGTTCTTAAAAAGGGTCTAACCAGCATTTCTTGACATTATTTTGAAATTCTAAAGAAGAAAAAGAAATTCCAAATTTGTACGAGAAAAAATTATTTGCGAAGAAAGGTTACGTGACACGTAAGAAAATTGTAAAACAATGGCCGAGTCGTCCCAGACAGCCTGTCGCCAATTTGGGGTGATGACCGGCGCTTCAAAAGAGGCAGCCATCGGTATTAGGGAGTAAAAGGGGAATTTTTAAAATTCAAATAACTAGGTAAGTGGGGTAACTTTGTTCTTGATGCTGTGCTAACAGAATCAAGTCAGAAATGAATGAGAATTTCTGACAATAATAAAATAGAAAAAAAAAAATGCATAGATAATAAAACTGCACCACTACAAGAAGTGAATATGTATATGGGCACTCGATGTTCAAATTATCAACTTCATTTTCTAGTCAAAAATGGAGATTCGAAAGCTAAGAAGTTTATCACTGCCATGAAAATCTATGCTTAAAACGTTGTTTCGTATATCTTTGTATGTATGCAAAAAAAAAAAATAATAACGGATTAACAATTAAATAAAAGAAAAACGAACCCGCAAAAACACCGATTTTTGAAGCGAGTTAATTTTTTGAAATTTTATTATTCGAGTCTTACTTAAAATTGCTAAGAAATTCGAGTTTTGAAAATTAATTTATCTATATGTTAGAATAAGGCATGAGCGTTTAAGAGGAAATTTTTACTTCGTCTCATCTATTACTTTTTTCCAAAAACATAGGAGGTAATTTCATTTAACTGCTGCGTTTGTTTAACTTCTTTTCATTTACGTAGAATTACGTAAGCTGTCTACTGAATAAAAACTTTGATGAAGGAAAAAGCTACGAAAAATCGTTCTGTTCGACGTGTAAAATCAATCGCCTACGAAAACATTAGTTCCTAAATTCCGCTTTCGATGAATTTGATGGCCGCATTCCAAATTATATTAGAAGATCTGATGCCAAAGTGTAATTTTATGTCGGAACGCAGAAACTTTTTTGTTTCTTTTTCGCGGATCTGCAATCGATTTGGCTCCCTTTTTTATTTTATTTATTTTATTATCCATCTATCATTATTAGTCGTATTATTGTTATGCAAGAGTGTGGTAATATTGTTTCATTACCTAATTAAAGTATGGGTACTTGAGTATGCAAAGATTTATCATTTCTTTTTCATTTACAATTTGAGGAATAGAAATAATTCAGACTGCTGGCAGGGCCGGATTTAGGTTTCGTGGACCCCGGGGCCCAGTAAATGTGGGGGCCCTTATTTGAACATTTTTTGCAGTGGGTTGGAAGCCACCCTCCTCTATGATATACAGACCTAAAAATTTTACCTGTCATTTTAAGGGATACTTTTATGATTTTTTAAAACATAGCCATCGATGTGAGTCACGAGTTATTTTAATAAAACCAATTCATTTTAGAACACCCTCTGTGAATGAGTTCCATTACTAAAAATAAATTCGACTTTTTGCTTAGTTTTTTGCAAATATTTCAAGAAAAAAAAATATAGATGGAAAGTTTACAAGTAGCTCATTCGAAGAGTATGAAATTTTGAACGTGTTTCACTCTAAAAAAATAATTGAGAAAATTCACAGCAAAGTAAAAAAATCATTTTTCAAAATTAATCCAAAAATAAATCGATACAGTAACTTTAGAAAAATTAATCATTTTGCATTTCAATATCTTTAAAATGAGCAATTTGCGAGCCCTCTACATGAAATATATTGAAATATTATAGAACAAAATATAATTTTCGACGATTTGCCGAAAAGTACTTTAGTAGCCCCAATTCATTGAAAAGATTTCGCCGATATGTCTTAAGCTTTGACTATATACTAGATGGACCGAGCTAGCAACAAGCAAATACCAACCCAAAAACGGTGATACATTACACAGATTTTCTCAGAACACTCGTGACTAAATTCTAAATGCGCATGCGCAAATTTATTTCGCACTAATAGTGCGGCAAGGGGACATCGATAGTACTGCTTAAAATCAGAATAACATGAATGTGATAAAGGACTTCAGGCATGCGCAAGATATAAAGTTGCAACGAGTGTTCCGACTCTGATGCATGTAATGTTTCATCGCAGTTTTCCTACACGTAACTCGGTCCATCTAGTATATAGTCAATGGTCTTAAGTCATCTCAAGGTTGAAAAAGACCTTTCCGGTGTACTTGTTGTTACATCAGGAATTCAAATCTACAACGGCACCCAAGATAAAACGACTAAATTTTTTTCCCGCAATTTACGCGTATACGTTTAATAATTGATTTTTGAAATTTCAAATAAGTTTTTTTTTTGGCGGTTTTAGACCGCTAGCCCCCCCCCCCTTGAATACGCGACTGATGAAGGGACTCAGAGGAATCGCTGTATCGGAGAAGAGACATGAATGCGAAAAGGCGCAATCTCCAATACGTAGTCTACAAAAAAACATGTTCTCTCCTGTTCCTGCAGTAGGACGTATTCAGCCATGGCTGGGACTGTGTTTGATCTGTCGAATTTGATTTGTAATGAGGATTTTGGAGCAAAGTTTTGAGCATTTGTTTAAAATTTAACGCTCAAGTACTGCGCGGAAATCTGAAGTCGGGCCGTGAATATTAGGGTAGGCGAAGTGGTGGGAAGCGTCTTTTGAGACAGAAGTGAAGAAATGGTTATCAACGATACCTCTCTGTTCTGGGATCCAAGCAAGCATCATTTTGTGTTTAGGCTGCTTGTACCTAATTAAATTATATATATAATTAGCTTGGCGAAAGGGTGTTAGAGAAGGAGTTTTTACGTACCAACTTTTTCGTAAAAGAGTGCGTGATATGTTCTATGCATATTTAACGTTCTGTTTTCGATACATCTGTATATTTAACACAAAGTTCTTTAAATGCTGAACTAAAGCTAAAGCTGAAGATATATCAAGTAGATAGTAGTGGTGGAAGAATTTGCTGCGTAGTTGACAAAATGGAAATTGTCAGGATATGCAGTAGCTTGAAGTGATCTAGGTACTTAGGTGAACTCGTCAGGCGCGAATGACGGTGAAATGGTTAAAAATTCTCTATATAAATGAAGAAGACACACTCCGCTCATTCACAGAGGAGACTAATCACTGGTCATGCGCGAAAAGTACCTGTTGCAAATGGTATAGCAGTATAGTGGATGGAATTTAATAGATGATAAAAAGTTGAACACGCATGTATACAATTTTTCTAGCAGAGAAATAATTGTGCCTAAGTATCTATTCGTTGAGCGGGTGTTGGCGCGATCAGTGTAATTTAGTCATTAAAAACCACGTAAAGATCAACTTTTGGCACAAGTTCGTGCACAAAGACTGGAAATACAACTTTATTATCAATAAGGATAATGGAAGGAGAATTAATTTGTTGATATTCGTACTTTACAGGATAAACGAGTATCGCAAAATGACTTTTTGAAACTAGGTAGATAATTCTAGCGTCTACACCAGTGCGCACAGTCATTATAATCATTCATCAAACGCCAATACCGCATAAAGGCATGTAAAATTGAAAAATAGATTGATGCTTACTTTTAACTTTCCTTCGTCTACATTCCACGTCTGTTGACAACCTTGACTTCACTATTACGCGGATAATATGTGACAGTAACTCACGTTTACCTGATGATTTATCGTAGAAAAACTTGAAAATTTCAACGAACTCTACAATTTTGCAGCAAATCTCCAAAAGATAATAAATTATTTTCCGCATAAATAATATAGATGAAAACAATCAAACCTTTCTATCTACATTGCAGCTCATTTAACACACTCTGGACTCGTATTCATTCGCATCGATACTATGAAAAACAACTACAACCACAACAACGACAACAAACAATGCAACCCACCTACAATAGACCTTTCAAAGTCGTCAGTTGTCGATAGATACGAAAAACATTTCGTTTTAAAGAATGATAGCTTCTCTTTAGACAGGTTGAAGCCTACGTTCATTCTATAAGAAATGTCAACCACCTGAGTTGTTTTCCTGAACTTATCATACTAAACCTACGAAAGAAAGCGACATGAAAACGAGAAATAGCAGAAACGTGCATTTCCCTACTAGACTTCAATATTCTTAATTGTATAATATTATCTCAAGTTCTATTCTTAAGTAGCACATATTTCTTCTAGAGCATATTTTTGTCACCACGGAAGAGTGATGTAACGTTTGCAATCGCGCGCGCGGTAACAGGCAAAAGAAACCAATTTTTGGTAACTTTTTTCAGGAATAGCAGTCGCTACGTCTACAACTTAGATTGCAACTTTTTATCAGTTTTAATAAATATGTGCGCGCTTTACCAACAACATTTGTTTCGTCGTGTACGCGTTTTTGCGACACAACTTTATACATATACGAAGCGTGGAGGCCTTTTCTCCTCCATATTTGGATTTTTCTTCACCAAGTAACTATCTACATTCTCTATATTTGAAAAATCACGACGAAGGGAGAAAACAAAACAAAAATCATTTCATGACTTATTCCATTAGCTCTAGGAGGTTCATACATGTGACAATTGTCCCAAGACTGTTTCCAAGCTCGCACAAGCCCTTGAATGGTGGAAGAAGCGGAACGCAACCCTCGCTATCACAACAAAATATGCAGCGTCTTCGTATCACTCGTTCAACATTTCGCGTATTTGCGATTCTGAAGAGGCAGCAAACATAATTTTGTGATCAATGTCACACCTTATAAATTTCTTTTTCTTTATAATTCGATTAATGTGTTCAACTTTTTTAAAAAGATATCGAATGTGGTGACATTTCCTCCCCTGCAATGAATTTATCGTACAAGTTTTGTTGTTGTTGTTGTTGCTGCAGCTGCTGCTGTTTTTTTTTTTTAAATGTGATTTCTTAGTACATCATTCATTATTTAAGATACTCTTTATTTCTTTCAATTTCAAAATTTTAATTCCTATTTTTCTCATGATGATTCACCTTGCTTTTTGCGTTGAAAGAATTAATCAAACCACATGTAAGAATTTTAAATAAACTATTTTCGAGAACATTTGCATTATTATAGGGTTAAGAATGCAGGAAGTTTAACGATGTTTTTGTAGGCGAGTCGCCGCAAACGAATTTCATGCACATTATTTATTCGAGAAATCGAAAATCTATGTACCTACAGTGATTTCATTCGAGAACGATTCCTTATTCTGAAGTGCGTCTTTAATGTACAAAGAATGAGTTACTTATTCATGAACGATTCAACAAAAGAGAATCTGCCATCATTACGATCAGTAGTGTACCTATTTGTATTCAATATTTCGTTTTCGAACATCTAATTACTCTAACGAGGAACGTTAAATTTTTGAGGAGGAAAAAAACTATTTTGTAATAAAAAAATAGTTTAAAAAAGCTCCATCTAAAAAACCAAAATATACGGAGTTAAACAGAAACCCCATCACATGTTCAAAAAGGGTGTTGAAAGGATTGCGTGTATTTTTTTTTTCTATATTTCAGGTCAGTGTTTGGATCGACAGCTAAAAATAGCCAGAGTGGTTATTCTAACGATTCTTCCCAACTCTATCGTGCATTCTAATTGCTTAAATCCTACAATCATACGAAAATGAAATAGATGGGTTAAATATCGTTAAAATATCTAGTTTAACCTACCTAGTAATTCTTAGCTGCTTATACGAATACTAATTCGAAATATCACATTAAATAGAACACTCAATCTTTCACAAGCAATGTCCCCAACGCCCTTTAACCATGTGAAGGGGGTCTCGGTTGAACAGTTCGCTTTTTGGTTTTCCAGATAAACGTCTTTTTAACAGTTCGTTTTCACAAAATTAATTTTTTATTCCTTTTTGTCATTGTTCGTAAAGCCGGCTACACACTATGCGTGATGCGTGATCTGCGATGCGCGTTTCGTGATTCATGAGGGATTCGGGAAAAAATTGATGATTTGCGAACCAACACGAATCGTCCTCTACACACTATTCATATTTCGTTGAAAGATTTGCGTTTCATTGCCATTCGCAAATCATTGATGAAAAACTAAATATTCGCGCATAAGTAAATTACGAAATCAACGTATGTGCTGAGTTAAGCTGAGAATTGCGTAGATTTGAAGAATTATGCGCGCATAGTGTGTAGCCATATATAGTGACAAGTTGGAACACGAAACGCGCAACGCGAAACCCTTTGATGATTCGTCAAAAGACCGACAAGCCGATGGGTTGGTCGCGCATCACGCATCGCGAAAAAACCGATTCGCGAATCAGTTTTTTTAATGCGAAACAGCGTGAATTTTACTCTACACACTATGCGTGTTTTGCATCAAATTTCCGTTTCGCGGGTGATTCGCGAATCAAAAATCGCGCATCACGCATAGTGTGTAGCCTGCTTAAGAGTATATGCTTTTATATTTGCCTCTCCCCTCCCTAGTTCTTTCTTTACATATAATTTGGCGCTTGAAATTATTTAGATGAATTACCCGAGTGATCTACTATTGAGATCCTTCAGCGAAAGAGTCGGTACCTGGTGGTAAAACGATGAACTACTGAAAACGGGGATTTCAATAATTGATAAAGTATCATTATTGGCAATGAATTAATAATTCTGGTGCTAAATTGAATTATTTTGAATAGAATTGATTGTTTTTTGTTCAATGGTAAAGATAAATTCAATTCCAGTGTTGTTGTTACGAAATAAATGATTATTTTTCATGCACTTACCAACGACTAGTAATACATTTATCGCGAATATCATAAATACCATGCGAAAGAATCTCATTTATAAACCGAAATGATAGATAAGTATTAAATTAGCCAAATCCAATTCATTCAGTTCATTTATTCGATTTATTTTCAAATAATTTAAACATTTCACTGTGTGAGTCCACAACTGGCGGCAAAAATTCCCCGTTTTCAGAACTGATAATATCATTTACATGTAAACACGACACTAGCGCGCCACTGCTCTAAAGGGTCCCAATCCATTAAACTTTGCCCAATCAAAATTTGTGCGCCATACCTTGGAAGGTTTCTTTGCAAGTACTGCCGATCATTTAATGAGTCACTATGAAATCGTGTACTAGATAATAAAGTCCACCCATCACATAATTTTATAACTAAAATATCCAATTAGTTCGTAAGGAGCATTGGCGCCAGGAGCGAAACTAAGGGGTATTGGGGGTCAGAACACCCCCTCCCCCCCCAATATTTCCGCCAACGAAAAATTCGGCAAATTTGATCATTTTTGTCGGCAATTTCAACATCCAAGCTACGAAAAATAAGATGAAAATAAACAAAAAATATTAAGATATTCGGAGTTTCGGACTCGTTCGTCGTTGCCGAGTTAATAATTTTGCCGACAATGCAATGCCGAATTATCACTAATTTATCAAGTAAAAAACATTTCATTTCTTGTAATTGACTTGTACATTCGGAGCGGCTGACATCTGGTGGCGAATGTCGAAACTGTTGAAAATACAATAACATTTACAAAAATACATTACGGAATCAAATAATATTTTAAGAAGCAGAGTCTGGAAAAATTGACCTGTCCACGAACGTGTAGAGCGCGCTGTAGTTACCACGAAAAAAACTTAGTCTAAAATTGAAAATATGATAAACATTCGAAAAAATACATAGGCTCTTATGGGAGCATTTTCATTTTTTACGTTTTACACAAAAACAAAGCGATTTTTTGAAGTTTCAGTTATGTAATTATTCATGGAGAATTTTATGTTCTTTTCAACAATGTATTTTTGACCGCTGTAGCGTTTATATTTGCAAAAATATTATGAAATCATAATTTACAATTGAACAAAGAAAAAATGATTCTTCAACACGAAATTCGAAATTAAGTTCAACATCGTAACGATTATGTAAACATTACTGCGGAGAGTAATTAAGTTATCAAGAAAAACTGCTTTTAAAATGTAAAAAGTTGATTTTTATCAAAAGCGCAGTTTTTTAAAATTGAATATTGTTGCAAATATAAACGCTAAAGCTGTCAAAAATACATTGTTGGAAAGAGCATAAAATTCTCTTTGAATAATTACGTAACTAAAATTTCAAAAAATCGCTTTGTTTTCGTGTACAATGTGTAAAATTAAAATGCTCCAATAAGAGCCTATGTATTTTTTCGAATGTTTATCATATTTTCAATTTTAGACTAAGTTTTTTTTTCGTGGTAACTACAGCGCGCTCTACACGTTCGTGGACAGGTCAATTTTTCCAGACTCTGCTTCTTAAAATATTGTTTGATTCCGTTTTCATGATCAAGTCGTTAAGGGCATAGGAGGATAAGAATGGTGAATCTGGCCTAGAGCCCAATTTCGATGAAACTTGGGTGGTAGGTTGATAGGTACCTTTTAGAAACTCCCATTGCCAAAGTTTCAGACTCCCCGCCCCTCGTTTTTGAGAAGTTAATTTTATTGAAAAACCAATTCGAATTTTTCATTTACGCAATATGTAATTGACTAATTTTATTGAAAATTTAGCATGCTATACTGTTTCATAGGTGTTCACTTGGAAAAAATCAGCAACCTCTAAAATGATTTTACCCCTACTAAAAACCGTTTTTTAACTTTATTCAATTATTTTTACCATGATAACGCTTAGGTACAATTATTAAATCGATATTTTTATATGTCCCCTTGACCCGCGAAACCCTTGGAATTTTTTCAGATTTTTCACTCGGGTATGCCATGTTGAAAAATGGCTAAAACTGATAATGGTTCCAAAAAAATATCATTAAATGTGAGAAAATCAACGTTATATGCCTACTGGTAGCTTTTGAAAACAAGAACTGTTCAGTTTTCATATTTTAAATTGAACTACATGTATATTCGATTGTTATTTCAATGAATCTTTCAAAAAAATCTATGTAATCGTTAATTTCTAAGAGCATAAAATAGGTATTATTATTCTCGCTTTATTGTTTTTTCCATTGCATACGAATACCTACTCAATAAATTGCCGATTGCGGTGGTATAATATAAAAAACTGAGTAGGCAAAATTAAGGGTATTCCACCCTCCCAATATATCTCCCTAGTTTCGCCCCTGATTGGCGTATCTAATGGTCGGCAATTGACTGATTGTCGACTATGCCCCAGCCAAGGTGGCGGCCTACAGGCTGCAAGGGCCGCTGAATGATTAACGTTTACATTTTAGGCGTAGAAAAAAACCAGACTCGGTTTTAAAAACGATTAATTTTTAATGTAATTACTTACTTTCACATTTGTTTATCATCGCATTATCTCATTGTGGAGCGCTAGTAGATCATACCTAATCAAGCTATTTTACAAGCACAACCGTACAGGTAGTCACGTAATATTAGCGTTTGGCGCGTCTGGAAGATGAAGATTCTAGTTTTTAATATAGCGAACGGTAAAATACGCATGTGTGTATACCCATACACTATAGGTATACGTCTGAAAATGGCGAAATAAAACGAAGCGAAGGGGAAAAAAAGCAAAAACAAAAACAGGAATAGAAGTTTAAACGAAAACGGTCGCGTTAAACGTTAACCGCAGGAGAACGTTTTACCTTCGTACGTTACCAAGGCGCGGCTACCCGTTACGAATGTAAATTACAACTTGCGAGGATGCTTACATACTTCAAAAGCTTAAATTATTATACAAATCCATTTCACACATGTTCTTACTTAGTTAACCCATTTGTTGGGAATCGCGATCGCATTTCCTCCACCTCGCTGCCTCACCATTTTTCCTATCATTCTCCATTCAAAACTGTTCAAACGTTTTATTGCACCCACGCGAGATTTCAACCTTATCCATATTTATTTGCACGTCGTAACCTAAAACATTCAATAGCAGCCTTTTTTATAGTTATCGTTTTGTTAAAATATTTATTTAGTTTTTGTTTCCCCTAACCTATCTTTAAATCTTTTCTCGTCGTTATTCTCTTTGGTTTTTTTCAATATCATCACGCAGTCACAGTATAATCCACTGCGCTGCTGTGCCTCTGAGCAATTCCGCTTTAAACAGAGCAAAAATTCACTAATTTATATTGGTAGGTGAGTAGGTACGTATATTTTTAGTTTTGTTTATGCCTTATGAAAAAACTGCGAAGCGATTGGATGAAATATTTTTCAAAACAATTTCTGACTCGCATACATTATAATTTACGTGTTATTAAATTAATAAGGAACTGTTGAAAAAATTATTTTTGTGCTGATTAAACCTAAATCACTTGATGCACGGTATGTAGTATTTATAAAAATAATACGTGTTTGAGGTATGCGTACTTTTGTGGTCATATCCTAATAGCTTTTAAGGTTTGGTGTACACACTTCCATATTACAGGAAGTGAGATCGTATAAATTAACGCCCTTTTGGGACGACAACTAAATAGTTCTGAAATCATACCGTGCCTTCAGCCACAGCAGCTGCACATAGGTAGCACGTAAGTCGAGAAAAAAAATTTCTTATTTCTGAAATTTTTAAACGATAAAAGAATAAATAGTAAACTTAATCACGTCGTTAGCTATTGACGTATCATAAATAACATCAAAAATGAAAAGAGTACTTGGATGTATCAGGTTCTTATGTGCTGAATACGCAATACTCCACCTTTCAAATAGAAAAATCTGGAGATTTTTCACGCTGATGCTTTAAACGAAACGCGTATCTCTTAATATTGTATGTAATACAAAACAATCATATTGCACACTGATGTCAAAAGCTTTTGGGATACTTGGACTGATATAAAATAATTTTCTTTATCAGAAACTTGCTTTTGTTTTTGTTTTTTTTTTTTTCAATTTGAAACATTTTCCTCACACGTCATAGTATCCTGGATCGAAAAACGATTAACATCTACCTACGCAGTTCACATCACTTTAACAATACCACCTAAATTATACACTTAGGTGCAAAGATGAATGGTAGTACTTTCGAATAACTTGAAGAGTCATTTAAGTAACAAGGTCATTCATAAAAAGACCTAATACTTTTACTTAAAAAAGTTAAAAACATTATCTCTCTATATATTAAAATCAAAATGAAATCGGTTTTGAGATGCGCGCGCATCCTTCTTTTGAATAGGAGGTATAAAAGGTATATAGAGGATAGCACGTATACAAAAAAAAAAGGGTGTAAATTTTAATAAAAGTCTTGTACATGCCCAAGGGTAAGTCATAAAATTATTTTGAGTAGCAGGTATAAAAAATATAAAGGATAGCAGGTATACAAAGGAGAAAAAAATTTGATAAATTTCAATAAAAGCTTTGTACATAGGCAAGAGTTAGGGTAAAGTTGTAAAATTGTTTAAAATGGCAGCAGGGGCGTAACTAAGGGGGGATGGGGGGAGCTTCCCCCCCAGGTGTTTGGAAAAGTTGGGAAATTTGTAATTGTTCAACGCTGATATTGGGAACTTGAATTTTTGGGGGGAAAATAAGAACTCGAATAAATTCGAACTGATGCCAACTTATATCATGTATAGCGCAAAACCAGGGACGTAGCCCCCTTGGTTTTTGGAAAGTTGGTAAATTTGGAGTTTTAGCGTACATTTGGTAAATTTGACCATTTGCGCAGCATTATTACAGCTATTTTTAAATTTTTTGAAGACTTAAAAAAAAAAAAAAGGTCAACAGTTGGTAAAATTTCATGGTATTAGTTGGCAATTTTTGGTTTTCTCTCCCCCCCCCCCTGAAGAAGGTCCTCGGTACGCCCCTGAATGGCAGGTATACAAGGGTATAAAGGGGCGAGCCCATCCTGAAAGGAAGAACTCGGGGGGGGGTGTAACAAATAAGAATAAATTGGGTTGTGCAGTTTGGAATGTAGCAGTACTTGTCTGATAAAATAACTTTTTCTTCTTCACTCGGTTTTTATTGCGAGCCCCGAAGAGGCGAGGAGGCACTAGTATACACTTAAATTTATTTTTTAATTTAGCCCAAATTTTTATTTCCTTTCCGCTTCAAGTGGTAAAAAATTATTGTCTTATTTCGAAGGATTTAAAACTACCTATGATATCTACACACGAGTACACCTTCATACATACAACTATCGCCAATACCAAATATGTTAAATACTTAGCACATACTATTTTCAACGTCTAATTGCTTACTCAGTGAGATACTAAACTTATCGCATTTGTAACGGCGAAAAATATAAACTCGAAACTCGAATACTTTCTCAGTTCGTTGGTTCTTCGGCGATACATTTCTTAATAGGGTGGGGTAACATGAGAGAGCGTTACCGTAAGTTCTATATTTCGTTTTCTGTTTTTTGTTTGCTCCGTAATAATAACCCCTATAACTTTCTGTAGCACTTTTACTTCGAGTAACACTTCTAGTCAGAATTGTTTTAATACTTCACGCAACGATGAACGAACGTACTCATTACGTAACAGAAAGGCGCAGAGGGGGGAGGGCAGGGAGGTGGGGTATTTCGCTTCAGTAAAACTCATAAATATGCATGACAAAAACAGGTACACTCTTCTTTTATTATACGCCCATTTATTCGTTCATCCATTTCTATCAAATACATAACTAATATTATAATAATAACGGCTGATATTAAGTAGGTAAGCTGTAAATATAAATTTCAGCAGTTAGCGCAGCAAATACGTATATAGGCAGTAGGTTCGTTTATCTCGATCAATTACGAGAAAGGAAAATAAGAAAGAAAGCGAAAATACCTACGCAGGTAATATAATACATGAAATAAATAAATTTTGAACGAATAAATAAACGAACGTGTAGTTTCACAGTCGTACAGGTCTGTGTGGCAACAGGTTTTATAGGAGTGAGGTGTCAGATAATCGAAACGAAACGGTCGACGATATTCATCTTAATCGTTCATCATTTCTTGGTTCATTTTTTCGAGGGCGATTTCCAAACTTTCTTGCAGTTCCTGCATTTTAACTTCATTATGTTTCTTCCTCAACTGAGAGGAAGCGGTTTCTTTACTAATTCTGCCTCTGGATCGTTGGCTTTTTGCTTGATTTTCGTAAACGACGATTTTGTCGTCGTGCTCGCGAGTCGGACTGGTATGCAAATTATTAACTTGATTTTTACTGAGCCCGCTTGCGTCCAAAGATTTTTGTAATCTAAATTTAATGGGATAATTAGTGGGCCACGGATGCGGTCTGGGTGTGGTGGTGGTGGTAATGCGACATCTGTCCGTTTCCTTTTGTACGCGTACTCTGGCTTTGGGAGCTTGTAAATAGTACTCGCGTTTTCGTCGTCTACCGTGACAATATAGAGCTTCTCGCTGGCTAGTCATGGGCAGCGGCGGCGGCTTACACGGGCCGTACAAGCGTCCTCTGCCTATCGGACCCATTCTGACGCCTCCGTACGGAGGCCCGTACAGTTCGCAACAGCACGTGTTGTTGTTCTCCCACGCGATAGGGGGCACTTTTTGGCCGGGTTTTTGCGTACACCGTGTGGTCGGCACACGTGTCGTAGGCGTACATTTTGGTTTGCAGACGACAGGTTGTCGCATCGAAGCGTAGAAATTTTGCGGCTGTAACGTGGTGTAGTGGGTGTACGGAACGACGTACGGGTACGGCGAGTCGTAACCTAGCGCTAAATTGGTAGCGTTCGGCGGAATCGCGTACCTGTCTTGTAAGTGATTGATCATTGTGGAAGGCTCGTTTCCCGTTCGGTAAAAAATCGGATAAAAATAATCCATTCCGATTTGACCTCCTCCGCCTCCGCCTGCGCCTCCGCCACCGACACCGACACCGCTTCCATCCGCGAAACAATCGGACGACGGTTCGTATTGAATCAGATTGCCGTGCCACGGATATACGTTTACGTCGTTTAGCGCGTAGTAACGTTCCGCTTCGGACATACTCTCTTCGGCAGGTGGACGCGCAATCGTCATCGTGGCCGGCATCACTACCATGGGTAAAGCGGCCGAAGAATTTTGTTGGAAATCGTAATAATTAATCGCCGGTCTCGAGTAATCGACGAGCTGATTGAACGATGCGAAATGCCCGTGTTCGTCGTCGTTCGCTACTATTTGGTTGTTGGGAATTTCGGTGGCCACAGAAAACGATCGCGATACGTTACATATTTTTTCTTCTTCCGAAGGCGTACCACGAACGGGCGACTTCGAAACTACAACATCGCCGACGTACGATTCTGGTAATCCTTCGATATCGGCGTCATTTTCGTTTTTGTGCGATGTCTCGTGTCGATTAATCCCATCACTCATACGCAGTACAGAACTCGCAAACGGTCGACAACCTATTGCTACACAAACGCCGCCTAAATAATTATAATCACATTACCAAGCAACCATTTAAGGCACGACGACTACATTCGCATAGCGCTTTAACCGCCTATTATGCTCGACAACATACACCTATATACCTATCTATTAGCTAGCTTTGCCTGGCTTTAGTTCTGCCTATATACATATGTGTTGCATACGCCTATATAATACCTACATGATAACCATGATGGTATTGGTATATATAGCTTAGCTTCCTCCAAATGTATGTACATTATATTATACGAGTATTACGGATAGTCACGAGTCGACAACAGATTGAAGTACCTCACCTTGCAGGCAGTTATCGCCGATTAAACTAATCCAATTGATATGGCATTGTTAATTGAAATTGTGTCAAAACTATCAAGCATGTGGTTAGCATCGAGTAGATCTATAAACAAATTGGTAATTCTACTTACTTAAACAGTCGTAAATTAACTCGTTTAACATCCGAACAAATAAAGCGAAAATAATAATAATAATATCTACCTACTTACTTTGACGAGAAATTTTCTATTAATTCTAATGAAACCGGCCAAGTGAATTGGCGAATCAGAAATTTTTATAGTTTGCAAAAATGTTTCCATCTGAAAAGTACGATCTACGGTAGATAATTATAACACAAACTCCAGAATAAGGTTACATCTACATACATACATACATACCTACTACTCTGATACTTGAAGCGAGATTATACGTCTGTCTACGCGCGATAGGTATACAACTAACTATAATAATTATACTTATTTACCTGTGATGATTACATATTATATACATACTAGTAATCTATACCCATCCTTCGGACGGGGTGTTTAAGCATGTGCTTCTTTATACACTGAAAGGGGTTTTTTTATCTTTATTGTCAACTTCTTCGATGGTAATAGTTCTTCTTTGCTTTGTTTTGCGAATTATTAAAGGAAAAAAATTTTGAAATCACGATGGTAGATTCTATCATTTCTTTAACCAAAATTTTTAAAAATTGAAAACTAAATTTTTGTCAATGTTATTTTTAATTTTTTTTTTCAAAATTTGTGATCACAAAAAATAACTTTTTGCTTACTACTTGTTTAATGAAAGGAGCAATTGAAAAATTAAATCGATATACAAAATTTCATATACATAAGTAATGTTATTATTCATTTAAAAAAATTTATTCATTCAAATTATATTCACGACGTTAAAATTAATTTTTTTTTCTTTAATCTCAGTTAGCCACAAATTAAAATTACTTCAAAAAACAAAATAAAAAACATTGATACATCTACATCGGAATTCGTTGAATTATTTCAAAACATAGACAGTGAAAAAATGTCTAAAATAATAATTTCGTTAGTCAACCATTCGGCATAAGATGCCATTCGAATGCATAAGTTGAGGTTTTATTTCGTTCGCTAACCATTCAACGTGAGGTACCATGAGGAGGGATCCTTATGCTTTTTACTCCATATTACAAATGACCACACCACTACTTTATTACAACTCCAGCTGGTTCAATTAAAGTGCACTCCATATTAGAACATGAGCTGGTTGAATGAAACTTGAGAACATCCTCTCACTCCTGCTACATTTATAAAATTTTGCTCCATATATCACGTGGGAACTAACATACCTCCACTCATGCTCCGTCACGCCAACTCACAGTCTAATGGAACGTGAGGTCACAAAAACTCACGTTCCGTGCAAACTAAAAGACCTGGACTCCTGCCACATTAAACTAACTCACAGTTCAATGAAATTTGAGGTCACGCAAACTCACGTTTCTGCAACACTAAAAAACTGCGAACTAAAAGACCTTGACTCATGCCCCGTCACGCTAATTCACGGTTCAATTTTTCCATGAGCTCACACAAACTCACATTCCTGCTACATATATAAAATTTTACTTTCAATTTTTCCGTGAGCTCACACAAACTCACCTTCCTACTACATATATAAAATTTTACTCCATAATATTGAAACGTGAGCTGGCTTAATGAAACGTGAGGTCAGACAATCTCACGTTCCAAGTCCAAAATTTAAAAATTGCGCACATCATAGGGAGATCCTGGTGGATAATTTATTAACTACTCTTCGGGGTTGTGGAATGACGTTTGGTCGAGCGTCATAGATATGTGTACAACTTCTTAGGCCCATTTACTGGACGTTTCTTTAAAGCTTTTTTTCGAGCTTCATGGAGCTTTTCGTAAGTTGCCTGAGGCGTTACGAATGATCTCCTCCTTCAGCCCTATCACATGAAACCATTCGCAACTTTCATCGTTGCGTGTATCTCGACTTTACTTCGGACAAAGTTTTACTCTCCTCAATTATATAGTAGATTATGCCTGTGTACCCTGAGACAAAATTTCATGCATCAAAATTATATTGAGTGTTGCTTACCTGCTGAAGTTGTACTAAATTGTAATCGGAATAATTGCGATTTAGTATGGTTTTTTTCATTTTACGGCCTACCTGTGAAGAAAAAAGTTGAAACAATTCGGTGACTAGTTTTTGAAGCATAATATTTCCTATAACAACTCGCATTTCTTTTTTTTCTGTCAACTATGTTCAACAAAATATTACGCAGTTAACGTAACGCGTGTCCAAGTGATATTTCTTGATAAGATAGTAAGGCTAAATTGTAATTTTTAAATCAGAAATTACAAAGGAAAAAAAATAATGAATTTATATAATAACTATAATAAATAATTCCTTTCAACAGTATCATATACAATTTCTTTACATCTGAAAAATTATTTTTAAATAATTGGAAAACAAACTTTTATGTTGTATCTTATCTATTTAGTCCAAGTAAACAACAACTCCACGCATAAGTCAAAAATAGTTACCATGAGCATGAGCAATGCTGGGTGAGGCCTATGGGCATAAATAGGTTAACAATAAATTATCTGCAAACTGGAACGAAAACAAATTAAAACTCAGCTCCAATAATAAGACATAGCTGCATACATCTTTTTTCCTTCATGTACTTAATCTCTCCCCTTTCCGAGTGAATTTAGTATAGCTAAGACAGAATGGCAAATATAGTTTTTCGAAAAAATTTTAATTGAACTTTACTTCAGATCAAGTTTACCAATGAATTTTGAACAGAACTGATCTTGAACAAATTTTTTTGAATGAACCCAACTACCTTTTCTTTTTTCTTTTTTTTTAATGCACTGAACCCTACTTATATGTGAACATTGAATTTCTTAAATTTAGCTTCAGTTTTTCATAAGTGAACTAGTGAAATATACGTCAATCAACTTTAATTTCTCTTAAATAAACTTCATAATTACCTATATATTAGACTGAGGTGAAGCAAAATATCCTCCGCTTCCAATGAAATTTTTGTATTTTTCACGTGTTTTAACCTAATTATAGGTACCTATAAGCTTTAGCAGCATACTAATGTGCCATTCTAACATTTGGAGAAACAATTTTTTTTTTTAATTTCATTTTCTATTTTTAAGAGATTTGTGCAATCCGAAATCTAAAAATCGTATTGAAAGGCTGAAATTTGTATTATCAACTATCCCGCAGTTACTGAGAACTTTTCGCTGAAATCGGTTGTAGTGAAACTTGTATTTAAGCATGGATGTAAACTATTGAAAATGCGATATGAAACTGGAGTTAGTATGAAAGTGAGGTGTACTGATTTTAAAAGATGGAAAAGGAATGAGAAATAGCTACTTTGACGTACATTTTGGAGCTGCTGTCGCTACATTTCACGGTGGACGCACGTAAGAGTCCGTGGTTTAAACGAAACCAGCTACAGCAGCGCTAAAACGGACGTTGAATGTAGTTATTTCTCATTCCTCTTCCATTCCTTAAAGTCAGCGTTCCTCGTCCTCATACTAGCCTAAATTTCCTATGTTGTTTCATTATTAGTTTACGTCCGTGCAGGCCCGGCGAGAGGGGAGGGGAGGGCAAAAGGGGCAAGATGCCCCGGGCCTCAGCTGTTTTCAAGGGCCCCGCGAACTAGCAAAAAAAAATGGAATAATAAAAAAATAATAAAAAATGAGCATTCTTCATTTTTGGGATCTCTCATCGTTCGTTTTCCACAGGTAGCTCGGTCCACGCTTCAACGCTTACAAGTTTGAACATGTCCGAGTCGATCGAACATTTATAAATTGAATGTGTATGCGCAAATTGCTGCGTTCGCGTTACTGCGACGTTATTTCATTTTCATAGTTTCATTCGTCTTGATATTTTGTAGAGTTGGAGCGGTATTGTGTTTACAATTTTTTCGAATGAAATGATCTCGTGAATTGGTGGTTATTAAATTGACTAGGTATTGAGAATTTTTTTTGTATTGTTATTTTACATTTTTAAAATAAAATAAAGATTTTTTCGTTTAATTTTTTGTCAAAATTTGAAAAAATAAAGGGGGCTGATTTTTTGTTAAAATTCGAAAAAATGAAGGGGCCCAAGCATAAATGCCGCCCAGGGCCTCTCCCAACCTATCGCTGGCCCTGCGTCCGTGTATTTAAATAATTTTTCATTTTGAAGTTTTTGTATCCGATGGTGAAGTCGTAAATATGATACTGAATCATAATACAACTACGAGGTATATGTTAGATTCAATATTACGTATCGCAATTAAAAAATTCAAACACACAAACAGTAATAATTGATGGAATCGAAAATGATATCTTAAAATCTGCGAGATCATAATCATATCTCGGTCAACTAATATCATTTGAAAATAATACGACGAAAGAGGTAGAACGAAGAATCGCATTAACCCAGAAAAAGTTTCAGTAAGTTGAGTTCATTTCAAAGGCGAGATTCAAAAAATCACTCAAAAACACCATAATACTCATTAGTCGTATATTTCCTGGAGTTTGATAAAAGAGGAAGAGAATAAAGTGACGAACTTTCAAAAATCTATGATTCGTCCTATATTAAAAGTGAAAAAATAGACAAAAAAACGTTAAAAACTATAAACATAGGTAATTATCAATGTAGCTCATTAGGTAAGAAGACTACAATATGGGAATAGGCGTCGTGTCGTATTTCGAGAGTTAATGATAATACATAGGTTAATGAAATTGTTGATATTTTGGAACTCAAAAAGAAAAAGAAAAAGTGTGCGACCAACGGATCAGATGAAGGAACGCCATCTAAAACTTTTTGAAACATGAACCGATTTGTACGTAATTATAATAACGGTAAACCGGCCGAAACGAAGACGTTCGAGGGAAGCATTTGCTCAGCAAGGATGGCTAGCGATTTAATTGTAAATTTCTAGTAATTTGTAGGTACTTAGTAAGAGATATAATTTGAAATCGAATTGTAAGATTTAAAAATAGGAACATTGTAATATGATTATTCATACATGGATTATTTACATATACACGTATCTACTGCTATGTCACGATGTAATGTACCTATACTTGATTGAAGTGAATTAGCTGGTTTCAAAATAAACATGCCAACGTAAAATTACGAAGTTGGTTAAGATTTTCCTCGTCATGTTTCGACAACTTATCATCAGATCACCTCTTCCCTTCACCCCTCTCACATCCTTCAAGCGAATCATGCAGTTTTGTCCGTATAGCTCTTCGTCCCCCGTCCCCTTGGTAACTTCTCTAGATATTTATCGGTATCGAAAACTAACGTTTTCAATGACGCTCAAGGATGTACGTACTAAAATCACTTGGACACCACGTATACCTGTACGAGTTGCAGGTTAAATTATAACTGGCATCAATGAGAAGACTTACGCTTTCGGAAGCTTTGTACGAAATGTTGCAAATCGTGTATAAATTGAATGTGTCGCTGACAGCAAAAAAAGACGATGTAAGCGTATCGTTGGTTGGAGGATAACCCTTTAAAATTTTGATTATTTGACCAAAAGCCGCCAACACACCTGACAATATAGTTAGGAATATAGAAACTGCTATTAGTTTTGTGAAAACATGACCCACTTCTTGAGTGACCGTAGAAAGCCTCAACCATAAACGTAGACTGTCGCGTAGAAAATTAGGTGACGCTATTTTCATCTACAACAAATCAGATTACGCGATGTATGACGCCTTTTCGTTTTTGAACACACATTTTTTGCAATCTCGTAGTAATTTAATATCTACGATTACGTTCATAAGCTCCTAAATGTTTAAATGTTACTATTTCATTTGATTGCGATCAGAATACTGTATATATGCTACGTAGTTAAAGCAATCCCATTTATACTTAGGTATTATTTACTCTATTTACGGTTTGTGGGGGCAATTACGCTATAGCAGGTAAATATGCCACTCCTCGCCAAAAAAATATTATATGGTTCACTACTCTGAGAGCAATGCACATACTCCAACTGATACAAAATTCGTAAAAAAGTTTGGAGTCTTCGCATCATCAGCCAAAAAAGTCGAGCTAATATCACGTATCAACATGTGTCAAAAATTTCTATAAAATCATCAATTTCAGTCGCAAAATTTCAATAAATGAATTCTTTAAGAAAGGAAATGAATTTGCAGTTAGTTTTGACACTACGCTGCGTGTGATTCGATTGTACGAAGTGCGTCATATTTACTGTACGTCACTGTTGATAACTACGCGCGCCACTCAGGCATTTTCTGTACTTACCTACCGCAACCGCAGCGTCAAAACTATTGGCATTTGATTAAAAAAAAAAACGACATACTACCTAATTACCTGTAAGTCTTGGCAAATACGCCACTTCGCTGTTTTTTTTATCTTCAAATGTCTCGGACAGATGTTCATACCATAGGTGCTTAGTGCTTAAGATCACTATCGAGTGAATGATAAAATTGTTTTTTCTTATTTCTTACACGTTTTATTTGAGTTCTCAAATCGTTGCCAACGATAATGGTATTTTTGCATAATTGAAACCACAGTGTCCCTGAAGACGTCAGTATAATAACGATACCGCACATTTCCAAAGCAACATATAATTTGTCGGGCAGACAGTACGCCAAAACACCGCTGAGCAACGGTATCATCACAAAAATCATGCCGATGCCTGTATAAATGCATTTCTTCGCTTGCGTATTCGGATTAGCAGCAAAAATTCGCTTGTAAATAGCCTTCAAAGAAATGTTTGTAGTTCATAGATTAGATAATTCGTTGATTGGTGCTGACAATAAAATAGGTACCTTACCAAACGTAACCAGAGTCGACTGTCGACTCCGAGTCTTTACATTCACATACGGTATACTTATAGATAGGTAGGTACCTACTACCTAGCTACCTTCTACCTTTTAGAATGTAGGTAATAATGAACGTTACTACTTACCAGCAGTTGTTGCCAACGAAGAATATGAGACACATAACTGTTGAAAGATAACCAGTGAGTGTATGGAATCAAAGTGAATAAGTTGATCACGATTAAATTTACGCATATATTGATTAGTGTATTAAAAGGCACGTTAGGATTAACCATTCTCGGTATGCTAAGTTTATAAATGATCATCACGTTATAAAATATGAATAAATAAAGGATTAAAGAGTAAGCAAAAAATATACGGCTGATTTTCACTTCTGCTCCACCTGCAACCACAATCGGTATTCGCCGCGTATTCAGTTGCGATAGGCACGAATAAAATTTATAACCAGGGCCGGATTGACCAGCCGCAAGATGGGAAAATTCCCAACAAGTGCCATAGAGTTGGCGGCATTTTGGACACTTCATAATCTTTTCAGAAGATACCAACATAGAATATTGAAAGAAAGAATTTCAGAGCGAAGCGAAGGAATCGACACGAAATCGTTCATTTATTGATTATTTCTTTAAATTTGTCTTTTAGTAAGTTTATTACAAGGCTTTCTGTCGAACTAGTGTGTCGCTGAACGCGTGTAACGTGGAGAAAAAATCGAATAGGTAAGCCCATGACCAAAAAATTTTAATAATTTTCTCCGCATTTCGCATAAAGTTTCAAGCACTTTATTGTTATAAGCCGTGCAACGCTTTTTCCTGCGATAAATTAGAAAATGTTTAAAAACAGCTGAAAATCTTTATAGCCATCCTCTATAGGCCTTGAGCCTGATGCCGGTCAAGCAAACACAGAGATTTTCTTTCGGACCTGGGGCCCGTTAGGTGTTGGGACTCGAACAAAAACCAAGATAAAATTGCAATTACAAATTCAAAAATTCTATGTATCTATACGTACATAGTATAAGCTATAAACTTGCGAGAAAAAAATTGCAAAATTGAAAAATATCGTATCTATTTCGGTTACCTATTTATTAAAATTAATTTAAAAATTTGAGTATTTTTCGTTTATCATATTTTTTAGCTGAGTTTTTAACAAAACGATAGCTATTACAGCCTACCTGATTTGGGAAGGGAAGGTCGGGGGAGGGTGGGGTCTTCAAATCTTTGCGTTTCAGACCATTTGTAATCATCTGGCAAATGTCCAACTTTTTGGTATATATATATATATATTTTTTTTTTCCCCCACGCGTAGCGCCGGCGAGTATTCATAAAATTCGCTCAAAATTTGGTGCGAGACTCTTCTTGAAAATGCGCAAAAATAGTTTTTTTGTTTTTTCGATAAATTTCAAAATGGCGGATCACTCAAATTTTGAGGGGGCTGGAGAAGGGGCAAATAGCTCAAATTTTTCGTTTTTGATTTCATATGAAAGAGTGAGTCACGGATACTAACATATCCAAATTTCAGCTTCTAAGTGCATATTGAGAGGAGTTAGATCAAAAAACGGCTTTTTGAGGAAGTTTTGAGTCATGAAATTTCTTGAATCTTCCATATCTCCCCACCAAATCAAGTTAAAGAGGTCAAATTTTGTGTGTGAGGTTAGTTGGTGACCACAATATGACCTCTTGAATTTGGATCAAAATGGATTCAAAATGGCGGATTATCAAAATTTTGAGTAGAGCTTGAGGAGCCTCAAGTTGGTAAAAATGTAATTAATATGAATTCATATGGTTATTGGGGATAAGTTGTATACTATATCCCGAATTCACTTCCATACATGATGTTGGAGGGGGAAGGCGGGGTTATCAACCTAAAATAGTGGTGGGGGTACAGGAGGGGTCGAAAATTTTTTATTGCTGTGTCATATGATAAAATGAGCCCAAGTGACAAACGTATTTTGATTTTAGCTTCCTCAGTGATTTTGGAGGGGAGTTAGAGCAAAAAACGGCTTTTGGAGGGGAAATTGCTGCAGGAAATTTCATGAATCTTCCATATCTCATCACCAAATCGGCCTAGAATGGTCAAACTTTGTGTGTAGGATTAGTTTGTGACCAGAATATAACCACTTAAATTTGAGTCAAAATGGATCCAAAATGGCGGATTTACAAAATTTGAAGATAATTTGAGGACCCTCAAATAGTTATAATTTGAGAAATATGTGTTCACATGATTATTTCATGGCAAGAAATACTACATTTGTGCCAAATTGAACTTCTTAAGTGTTTTTGGAAAGGATAGGGTAGGGGTTTTCAGACTTGGTATTGGGTGTGGCCTGTAGTGATGAACGGTTAAGCAAGGTTATTACTAAATCAAAACAAGCCCCAGTTAAAAACTCAGCTCCAGTAATGCGGCATGGCTGCTTACGTTTTTTTTTTTTTTTTTTTGCTGCGTCCTAATTTTCTCTACGTGACTTGAGGCATTGATTCTGAGAGAGATAAGATAAGAATTAGCTCACGCTTATCCCAAGTGGAAAAAAATACAATCTAATACGCGAGTTATTTTCATTATCTCTTAACTTTCGCTTCGAATTTTGCATCTTTTAATGTTTTACATAGAAAATTGAAAGAAAGTTCGATTCTTTCTATGTTTTCTACATTTTCTGAAATGTTAAAAAACAATTTATAAGTATTCTTGAGTGCTAGTTTACATCTAGTTATGCTACCAAGTTCATGGAGTGAATTATCTAGTTCAACAATTATTTTTATTTATTTATTTATTTTTTTTTTTTTTTAATGTGAAAAAATAGAAAATTTGCAATTTGTACGAAGCGACGTTTATACTGAATCACGAAACCAAAATCACTACAAATTATCCAAGTTTCAAACAAGAATTAAACATTGGAAGGTGCACTTCACTACCGATTGAAAATTTAATATTTTCTAAATTTCGCCCTCTCTTCGCTCCAGCATACTAAATTCCTTCTGAATACAATTTTTCTCCGATAAACATTTTTAGAGTTTGTTCCTCTTTTTTTATCGGAGTATAAGAAGTTTGAACCTTCTCGAAAAAAAATTCCTGCCCCCTTCCCCTATCGAAGAAGGTCTCGTGAAAGAGAAAACGACCCCAATACTCATGTTTCCATCAATCCGGCCCTGCTTGTAGCTATCTCGTATTGATGTAAGCGTTAGCTCGCTTATACGTACCTTTGTTTAAAACGTTGTGATCCATATCTGCCGGAAATAAGCCGCAAATTTTCATCAGTACTAATAAAGGTCGAATATTTTTGAAAAATAAAATTTCATCGCCGTCTTCATCCTTAATGAAAGATTTTTTGCGTGCGTCCGTGTAATTTGAAATCAAATCATTTTTGTTATTATTCAAATACATATTTTTGCACAGTCATCAAGAAAATATAAAATGACTTGACCAAGCGATACGTTCTATAACATTGTTCGGTTACCTTGCTATTAGCTAGCACTGAAAGCGAGTGGTCATTCGAAAATCAATTTTTATCTTCATAAACAGCCAAGTTTCGAAGAGAGAGAAACTAGTAAAATACTTTTCCTGAGCAATACTTACTTACTAACTTATTTATTTATTCGCACTCGTTTAGTTTTTATATTCGGGTCATCAATTCATGCAACATTTGACAGTTTGAAGAGTTTGAATATGTATTATTACGTACTCGTTCAACTCCAATAGGTATTCCCGTAGCTAACAAAAATACTCCAGTTGCTTCTACACTCACCTACCTAAAGTATGTACACATTACAATAACCCACATATTTAATTGAGCGGAAAAATACGGCTGAATTTAAAGGCGATTCAAAGTGATGGCTTCATAAAAACAATATTCAAATGAATACGACGTGATTTTTTTTCCAGTAAACCATATAATAAAAATGTAAAACGTAAAACGTGACCAGAAAACTAGGGCGTCAAAAAATTTACGCTCTGCGTTTCGTCTCAAGTCTACGTCAGGCATTTTTTCATCATTAATATTTCTTATTCTACGTACATTGAAAAGAAAGACGAAAAGATAAAGAGAAAAACAAATAGGGAGTCATCTCCGTTATACGTACCTAATGTAATGTATGTAGCTATGTACCCAGTACCCAATACCCACTACCACTATTTACACATAATAATCATATTACCTGATCACTTTCGAGTTCGCAATAACTTATTTTAACTGAAACCATACTTTATCGGCTACTGCGCAGTGTCCAGCTGAACAATGTACGTATAGTGTATACGTACGTAAGTAGATGTACGTCGCGTATGTATATATAATAAGTAATTAGGTATTACAAATGACCTTAAATTAGCGACTAAAAAATAGTTAGGCATATTATAATTATCATACATTCGGTAAAAGCAAAAGTACCTATCCGCGATACCTATATCAGAGTATGGTATTACGAGAGTATACTTACTAATAGCCACCCGTCACACCTGCTCCTATATGAAATGTTAGTACTTACTCGCCCGCATTCTATATGTATAATAGCATAAATATGCGATAGCAACTGAGTTAGTTTTGAGGGAGGAAAATAAAGTACAGCGGGCAAGGGATTTAGAAGAAAAAACGAAAAAGAAACGTTCGCTGTGGCGAAGAAATTCTATCGTCTGTTCGTCTCGTTTCGCTGCGAGTCGTAGAAAAAGAGGAAAAATGTGGGTCATGTAAAATTGGAATTCTGCTTGCGTTTCATTATTCGAAACAGTGCGATTTTGACCAAATTAAACGACAATCGTAACTTGGTTACGTGTAAAGCGTGCACGGTTGCGTCCATCACATCCTATACGTGTATAGAGCGTGCAATTGATTCGGTTACGACCAGCGCAAAAATGTGCAACTTGAAAAATGTTGCATACAATTTTAGGGCTGTAGTAAATTAGACGATCATTAACTACATTTTACCTCGACGTAATTTGAACTGCTTCATTCTTTTACTAAATTGATAGAAATTATCAAATGAATGCATGCATACCCAAATGCTGGTAATTCCAATATTATGGAGATAGGTACTTATTTTGAAAAACTTATTCCATTCACCAGCCTCATTCTCTCAACATTCGCGTTCTTATCAATGAAATAATACTGATAGTGAATCACGCTTCTCCATCTACGCTGCACCTGTATAATACAAACTGATGTTGTGCGGTATTCAGCAATAATGCGTTGCATATTGTGCATACTACGTTGGTAATCAATTTTTGCCGTGCTAATCATTCGTCCACTGCTTTTTCTTCGGCAACTCAATTAATTCTACGCCTATTTTCGTAAAATCGTCGGTAGACGAAAATAGTTTTAAAACGTTTTTAATTTAAATTAATCGAAAAGGTTGACGCGTTGATAACAGAAATTAGAGGCAGTCGGCTGAAACGTGCTTTCGCAACGAAATTAAACGTTTAACATAATTTAAATATTAATTTAGCGAAATTTCGTTCGTTTAGTAGCTTTTTCTCATTTTTCTTCTTCTTTTTCTTTTTCTTTTTCTTCTTCTTCTTCATTTTCTTTTCATACTCCACCTTTTTCGTTTCCTTCCAGATGTACTAAGTTAATTTAGACGAGCGAGTACCTACCTGTGTATATATGTAGTTTATGTACCTACGTAATGTACGTAGTCGTATGTACACCTTACAGCTACCTTACTTGGTACTTCAACGGATGTTGTTGGCATTCGAAAGCTATATCATTGTGTGTAAGTACGCGTAAAACTATTAACGCCGTATTACCTGAGTTTTTTTTTTTTTTTTTTTTTTTTTTCTGTTACACAGTTTGTTTCGGAGGCCAATACGAGAAACAGTTACTTCACCATTTGCTCGATTCTTATAATGTCTTGGAACGCCCGGTAGCAAACGAATCGGATCCTTTACAGCTTAGCTTCGGACTTACGCTCATGCAGATCATAGACGTGGTATACCTATTAATGAGAGATTTTATCATTCAGAAACGATAAAGTGCCAATAAAATACTCTAGTGTAATGTTTACGTATGTTCTTATTAATTTTAGGATGAAAAAAATCAATTACTCATAACGAATATATGGCTCAAACTGGTAAGATGATTTAAATTCATTAGATAACTAACATAGCTTGGTATTACCTATAGCACGTGTACTACTCATGTAAATGAACGAAAATAAGGAAAACATTTCAACATGTATAATTTTTAAGACTAGAGGGAATAACGCATGCGCAGTTGTTGATTTTTTGAAGCGTCCCACCACTGCGCGTATTTTTGTTTCGAGCAATTCGATGTTTATTTTTGTAGGATGACCAACAGTCTCTACGTACATTTTCGATTATAGGTACATTTATATAGCTATGAACTACTAGTAGTCGAACAAGGACGAAAGAAAAATTAAGCGCAAGTCGAAGCGGTAGCAAAACAGAAAGCACGAGTATACTAATATAAATAATTTTAGTTTAAATGGAAAAGCGAGCATCCAAAAAAACATATCGGAGAAGCAAGCGCAGTATTACTTCTCCTAATAATGCACATGCGCAAATGGCTGATTCTTCGCTACCGTTTGCAACTCATGCTTACTAGCAGTCCATGGTATATGGTTGAAGTCTGGAAGATATCAATACTTTGCAGTAGCGTAACTTGACATCCCTTCTGGGCGGGGGAGACAGAAATCATAAAACAAAAATTTTTTATTATCAATTATTTACATAGTCGATCGCAGTGTTTGGCAAACTCTTTTGAAAAGAGTTAACTCTTCGTCAATTCCACTCTTTTTGTGATTCATTTGAAAAAAGAGTTAACTATGAATCATTAACTCTTTTTGACTCTCGATTCTTTCGCAACTCTTTTCAACTCTTCATTCTACACATTTTTCGAGGCTGGAAAATATTCTCAAATTTTTTAGAATATTCTTGATTATGCGGCGGTTAGAATATTCTCTTATCATCTCTAAGTATTTACAATAAGTTTTGCGATTTCAGATATTATTTTCAAGTGATGAAATAATTACTTCATTCTAATTTTTAAATGCCTGATTTTTTCATCTTTACCCCTTAAGAATCAAGATTTCTCGAAGCAGTTTGAGAAGATATTTGATTTACATTTTTTTTTTTAATACCTATCTAGTTGTGGTAATCAGTTATCAAATTCACAAAATTTAATTTCATAAAATTAAAAAGAAACTGCTTTAAAAAACTAAAAAAAAAAAAAACATGTAATAACCTTTCATAAACACTAAGTTATAAAACATGAATCATCTCTTTTCTTTACCTACCTATTTCAATTTCAACGAGAAGCAATTTTATAAAATTAAAAAAAAAAAAAATGAATAAAAGTAATAGTGAATAAGAACAACATACCTATACCAGGTGATTACTTGATTCGAGCACCGCAAGCGCAAAAATCTTTCCCTGATAGAAATAAATTATATATTTGAATGATGTTAGCAAGAATAAATGGCAAAATAATATTTATTTAATGCTTAAAAGCGTTTATCAACGAAATCCAAAATTTTAATTTATGCTTTTGTTGTGAAAAGCTTAATATGTTTTGAATTTTTTCACCTTTTAGCTTATTTTTTCGCTTGGGTACTCGAATCAAGTAGTTACCTGGTATTTTTATCATTTGTAAAAGCTACCTATTTTATATGAGCGTTATGTTTAAAAAAATACCAGCCTACAAAATGAAAATATCTCTTTACCCAACCTATTTCGACGAGAAGACAGGGGCGTACCGAAGACCTTCTTTAGGGGGGGAGAAAATCAAAAATTGCCAACTAATACCATGAAATTTTACCAACTGTTGACCCTTTTTTTTTTTTTTTTTTGCTCCACGAAAAAATACGATGTTACAGTCTTGTTAGTCTTCAAAAAATTTAAATACTGCGCAAGTGGTCAAATTTACCAACTTTACGCTAAAACTTCAAATTTACCAACTTTCCAAAAGCAAAGGGGGGAAGCTCCCTTCCCTCCCCCCCTTTCGGTACGTCCCTGCGAGAAGATTGTATTATAAAAGTATAAAATTGCAAGTTGGACAATTACTACACTGTCTGTAATTTTTTTTCCATTTTTTCCATTTTTTTTTTTTTTTTAAGAAAAAAGAGTTGAAAAAGAGTTGAGAAGACTAGCTGAATAAAGCAACTGTTTCTAAAGAATCAATCTAACTCTCGGTCTTTTCAACTCTTTAAAAAGAAAAAACGCAAACGAGTTAACTCTGAGTTAACTCTTCAAAGCGTTGAAAACAATAACTCTTTGCCCAACGCTGGTCTATCTCGATACCAATTGAAATCACAAATACTTTCCAATTCGAAATAAAAAATTAATTTTCAAAGGGCCTCTGGGGGGGGTTGTACCCACCCCCCCCCGTATTTACGCCACTGATACTTTGTAATACATTGCGTTCAAGTTATTTGGTTTCAACGCTTCCAAAATCTGTCTTCCTTTTCCAACCATTTAATAAAGAGATTGTAATTTTGTCGAAATTAATTTAATAGACGGTAAATTTAAAAAATATATTTTCTCTATCATTTCTGATTCAAAAATTATAACGTAGAATGTACTTGTTAGGTACGTTATCGGGAAATTACTGAAAGAACGGATTTTTCATTTTAGGCAGGTCGAATTCAAATAACTTGGAAACGTACGAACAAAAACTCGAAAAACCGAGGAAAGTTCGAAAAACTCGTACGAAAAACATTTTCTCGAAAAAGAATTTAATATAAAACTGTAACGATATCGAAAGTTGGAAATTTTTGATTAATACACTAGTACGAGCCATTGTACTATAGATATACGAACTCGGCACCCAAATTGATCGAAAGTTGAATAAAGTACATAATTTTGATAAATATGATTTAGAATGCTTGAAAAACGAAATAATTGAGTTTTTATTTCTTAATCCAATAAAAAACAACGAGAGATTTTTTTTTTTTTTTTGCAATAGGAGAATTTGGCGTTGAGTGGTGCAAAGATCAGTTGGTCGCATGGCATGATAATCAATAATACATGTTAATACCTGCCTATGTTTTGTAATTTTCTTCCATCATTTTTATTTATTATTGATCATAATGGAAAAAAATTAATAAATAAACAATAAACAATTAATTAAGAAATTGATTTAGTTCACTTTTGGCGTTGTTAGCCATGTTAGACTAAAAAATTTTTATTGATAAAATATAACTGTTACAATAAAACGCCATAAATTAGAAAAATCATAAGCTCCGAAGATGGCAGTGCGCCGAAACGCGTCAGCGTATTTTATATAATTTTTATAATTTTTCTAATTTATGGGTTTTATTGTAACAGTTATATTTTATCAATAAAAATTTTTTAATCTAAGATAATAAACAATTAATTTGAAATGCATGTTTTTATGCGGCTGAAAAAATAGATTAACAAATGATGAAATGAACGCGCCAAAATTTCATTTCTACCCGTTTTCCCGTATCCCAAATAACCATGGCGCGCTACTGCTAGTCGTATACTTGGAATATGATGCGTATATAATCATTTATTAATATTTGTTCTTCTTAATTGACTGTTTTTCACCCTACAGGAGTGGAATGATGTCAATTTAAGGTGGAATGCCAGCGAATACGGAAATGTTAAAGATCTACGAATACCACCCCATCGAATTTGGAAACCGGATGTCCTGATGTACAACAGGTGAGGATGATGTTTTGTTTTTATTCGAATACGCTTTGTCGAAAATTTGTTCCTTTTGGAAAACATGTCCTGTAATATAATGGAATAATTATTAGGTATTCTTTTTCTTCATTTGTGTAGCGCGGATGAAGGTTTCGATGGTACATATCCCACGAACGTGGTTGTGCGTAATAATGGGAGTTGCCTATACGTACCTCCTGGAATCTTCAAAAGTACCTGTAAGATTGATATCACGTGGTTTCCATTCGACGATCAACATTGCGAAATGAAGTTCGGAAGCTGGACGTATGACGGTTTTCAGGTGAGAAAAATTCGTCTCAATTAACTCTATAGGTACCTACCTACCTGTTTAGTGTTTCACTCTTATTGTCGTTTTATCGCTTCAGCGCTTTGCACAAAAATATACCTACCTATCTGCCGTATGTACCAACTACCTATTAGGGCTATTAGCATGTACCTATACTTTATTCTTTAATTTAGTGTCTTTTACTCGCTGCGCATGTACGATACGAAGGCAATTAAGTGATAAGTAATAACGAATAACCGCATAATTATCATACTACGTACCATACTAGTATCTCGTTAATACAATTAAACATCGTGTAAGAGTGAATTAAATACGAATGTTTCCTATGTTTGCAGTTAGATTTACAGTTGCAGGACGAGGCAGGAGGAGATCTTTCTAGTTTTATTACGAACGGTGAATGGGATCTGTTAAGTAAGTTGAATAAGACGAGTTATCCTCGTACTCCATGTAATACGTATCGATGGCGTGCCCAAACTAAAAAAGGGTAAATACATTTTCGTGAACGTGATTATTGTCTATCTACCCTCAATCGCTCGCTCGC
Source organism: Phenacoccus solenopsis (assembly GCA_009761765.1). NCBI lineage: Eukaryota > Metazoa > Arthropoda > Insecta > Hemiptera > Pseudococcidae > Phenacoccus > Phenacoccus solenopsis. Next base: position 53,954,046 of record CM019752.1, on the reverse strand, counting down.
TCGCTCGTTCGTTCGTTCGTTTCTTCCCGTATCTAAGTATGTACGGTATAATGTATACGACGTGTACGTCCTTGTAATAATTATGTAGGTACGATACGTATATAAATACATGTACCTAAATCGCATAGATAAAACTAGGTACAGGTACCTACCTACCTATAATATTAGTTGAAAAATTGTATCAGTTCTGTATTATTCGCGTAATATCTCGTACCTCTATTAGGTACGTAGTTGACTAGCTAGTAGCTACGGAAAGATGTTGTTATGGTTGTTTGAAAAAAAAAAAAAAAAAATTATCGACCTATTATTATCGCGAAAACACGCTTGACGCGTACCAGAACATTCTCCACTTGCGGATGATTTTGTAAAGTTTGAAACAGGTACCCAACGTTAGTTTTTTGCAGTTCATTTATGGAAAATTAGAATCGACTGAGTTTTTTCCCGGTTTCTTTTATTTCGACATTCGATGCGACGCGCAAAAGATGAATGAAAAAATATGCTCGTAGTACGCAGATAAAAGTTTTCATGTTCGAGTTGGGAATTTAAAAAGATTTGCGCGATGCGTATGCTTATTTTAAAAGTTGCCCTTCAAACTGAAATTGTGATTTGATGACATTAGTTTATCAACCTGGTTGAAAATGCAGTAGGTGCTTTTTAAAATTACTTTTCGAGAATACTTTTTCAATATCCAGGGTCGGATTTAGAAATTTTAGACGATGGGGCCAGATCTCAGCGAGAGTCGGAGCCGGGCCCTCGGAAGTTCCACGCCCCTATTTTATTCTCAAAAGAAAAAATTCCATACCTTTATAAATGCACATTAGATATAAAAATTCGTTTTTCAAACGTTACGCATAAAAAATAGTCGCATTAATACGTAGATAAGTACGTATATAAAAAAATTACAAGGTTAAACCGTCGATTAAAATTCTACTTTTCGAGCTCTTTTTCTCCAAAATCATTAATAAAGGTTCCATCATCGTTCTTAATCTGTTTTTAATGATTGATTTTGAACGAATTCACTGCGATTGGATTAGCTCGTTTTCTAATGATGGCTGCAAATTATTCGCATAATGGTTCCCAATATGATGGGCTTTCATCCAGCGCAGTGCAGCGTATGTCTTGAGACGTGAGATAAGAAGCCAAAATGATTACATAATATATGTATCTTCATAGGCAGAGAGGCGATCTCGCAGGGAGGTATTCATTTGGTCAAAGTTGAAATAAAAAAACGAAAAACAAAGAAAAAACACCTAGTTGTAATTTTCATGAAGAAACGAAGTGTATACATTTTTTAGCATTTGCGGTGGCCCTTCTTGTTGTGAGGGCCCTGGAGACACTGGCCTCACTGTCCCTTTCTAAATCCGGCGGGCCCGTCAGTATCGATACTCGAATAAAAAAACAACCTTCAAAGACACTCTCAGGGACGTACCGAAAGGGGGGAGGGGGGAGCTTCCCCCTTGGCTTTTGGAAAGTTGGTAAATTTGGAGTTTTAGCGTAAAGTTGGTAAACTTGACCACTCGCAGTATTATTACAGCTATTTTTAAATGTTTTGAAGATTTAACATTTTATTTTCGTGGAGCAAAAAAAAAAGAAAAAAAAATCAACAGTTGGTAAAATTTCATGATATTAGTTGGCAATTTTTGGTTTTCTCCCGCCCCCCTCCCTGAAGAATGTCCTCGGTACGCCCCTCGATGGACACTCTAGTATGAGCGAACACATATTATCGTATTATTAAGTAATAAAAATCGACCAACCCTTGTGCAGAAATCAAGTGAAAAGGGAACCTTAGGTAATTAAAATTCATTTCATGACAATTTTCTCTTAAAAATTTCATATTATCGTATTTTACAGCTTAGCGTCAACCACCATGTCTTTCAAAATTAGGCAAGTCATCAACGAACGTAGTTGAGAAACAACCAAACAAGTGTATCTATAGCTACCTTCATAAAAAATTGGCTAGTAAAAAAAAAAAACTTTTGGATTCGCGAGATATCCAAATTCTGAAGTTAATTTTCGTCCTAGAGCTTATTCGAACTCGTGTTTATCTAGTTTCTTTTTATTTTTTCGTTTTATAGCAAAATTGATTTACTTCCCTTTAGCTCGCCTTCCACGTGATCTATCACTTATCGCTACAGCCTTGACATCTATAGCGATGTGAGGCTAAATTTTTAGGAGTTAACCGTTAACCATTCGCATAGCCGCACTGATGATTTCGAGAAAAAAAAAAAACACGGTTTTTAGGAAAGCCAAAATGACAAGCCGGTGGCAGTTGAAAAGTTTAAAATTATAACCGCATATCCTATAGCTACTCGTATTCTATAATAATATTATACATATACCTATAGTTAAGCACTTCAGTAAGTGTACTTGTGCTATTACACCTGCGACCTGCGTGAAATACTTACTCGTATCTATACTATACGCGTTCACACGCGCCGCAGTAACAAATACGTAGTTTTAACCGCAAAGCGTTCCTGCGAATTGTAGATCATTTCAAAGGATCATACGATTTTAATTTGATTCGCCAAGATCATCATTTGAAACATGCGAAGCCAGTTTGCGAATTCGTACGTACACATATATTTATGTGTGTATATTCAATACATAGCCAATGCGTAAGTAATTAATAGGTATTTGTATAAATGTATACGTGAAATGTACGTACATGATGTGCACCTACCGCATGCTATGCATATCTACTTGCGATAAGAGTATACCTATATTATAGACACTGGACCTACTTATAAGACACCCAACTACAGGCCGAGGGGGGAAGGGAAGGGTAAGAGTTATTTGAGTTATGCCAATTTATCCCGTTGGGTGATGATCGCAGCGCTGTAGTCGATTTTCTTACTAATAATGCAAAAAGAACGTTAATTTTTGAAAGTTTTAAGTTGATAATTTCATTCATATTATAATTATCATTCGAAGTCATGATTTTATTTTATTATAATTATTTTAAAACGTTTAGTTGATTTTTTTTTTATAATATAATTTAATCGAACTTCGACAGTGTGTTGTTTTTAATAAAGAAAATGTATTCGTTTAATATTAATTAATTTTACATTAATTTAATTCATTAATAATTGAAAAAATATTAATTAGTATTTTTTTTTATTTTATCATAATGTTTGAACTTCGATTTGAGTTGAATGGATAACTACACATTCATGTAGTTTTGTTGTTTTTTACTAAGAGCCAGGAAAACAAGCCAACGTATTTGATACTGAAACGTGGATAATTGAGATGAGGAATGCGAATGATATTATGTTTCGTGTATAATATACGATAAATTCTCACCATATAGCTAATTTTAAAAAAGTGAAAGCTAATACTAATAAAAAATATGCATAGTAATTTCATTTTAGCCTCGATGAAATAAAATTAATGCATTTTCTAATGTATTTTGTTTTGTACTGATATCAGCGGGATAAATTTGCATAACTCATAAAACCAAGACAAGATGGCTGCCAGTTGGATGTCTTATAAGTAGGTCCAGTGTCTATAACCTATATTCACGGGCGTCTCGATTGAGCCAAGAACTTTTGGATTCGCGTGTTCCTAACGCGCCGTCGCCTTAGTCATCATCCATGGATGCGTGCTCATGAACTTCATTCTGTACTATACCATCTTATCATTTTCTTATCATTGTTTTTTCTCCGCTTTTATAATTATTATTATTGTGCTTGAAACATAATGTATTCTGTCAGATGTTAAGATCTTCAGTAAACAGAAAAGTAATTACGAAAAATTTCGGAGTATACCTATACTCTTAATATTATTTGATTTTATTTTACATATGAAACTGGAGTCACATGATTTAGGTTATTTTTCATTTATCTATCTTTATGGTGTTCAATATATTTAATATAGGGTTATAATTTCTTAATAAAATGAATTCAAATATTCAACATCTTATCATCATCTAACGTTACGTTAATTTCCGTTTATACTTAGTATAATTTTGAACACCGGCGTTTACCAGCTTTTAACGCGAACACAAGCCAATACCACTGATAGTTTATAGTCGCAATGGAAATTATTGTGGTGTTAGATGATGATAAGAATATGTTGAATATTTGAATTCATTTTATTTATAATAATTATAACTCTATATTAAAATATTCAACGCGATAAACATAGAGAAATAAAAAATAGATAACCTAAATTATTTGACTTCTGTTTCGCATGTGAAATAATATCAAATAAATAATATTATACTGTGAAATTTTTCGTAATTACTTTCCTTAGTTTTCTTAAGATGTTAAAATTTAAGTTCAGCAGATATACGGGAGCACGCATACGTCGCATAGAACATGACAACTCGTTACGGAGCCGAAAGTTCGTGGCTCAGTCGAGACACTCGTCCTATATTCTGCTTTAGTATTTCTCCACTTACCGTAAAACTCAAATAATACTTATTTTGCATTTCGACCTAATATGTGATCGCGTTTGCATACGGCCACACGCCTTGGTGAAACTGAGAGCCAGTTGCATAATTGTGCTTTTAACTAAGGTTAGAGTTTATACTCGGTTCAACCGAAGCGATGTTGCACAAGCTTGGTTCAACGTTGAACTCAAGCTGAACGGTAATCAATCCTGAACTCAGGATTTTGTTGGGCTAAACTACGTTCAAGTGATAAACGTCACGTGATATGTTTTATTTACAAGTGTCATTTTAGCGCGAATAGAGATATGGTAGCGGGTTACCATTTTTTACTGTTTTTAATTATTTCGAGTTTTTGAATTAAATTTTAAAGGTATTAACATTTTGTTGTTCATTCCTCGAATTGGCAAAGTTCCATTTTTTAATTTTGTAATTTTGTTCCTGTTATTTTTAATTTTCATCAATTTGCTCTGGTTTATCATTTTGTCGAGTCATTTCTATTTCATTATTTAAATATTTCCAACCAATATTATTAATCGTTACTTATTTATTTTGAATACTTTCTAAAAAATATCTATAATTCTTCAACTTCAAATGAAATAACACAGAATTGAATTCTTCACTATCAAACGATACATATTGATAACAATAACAGTTTTTTTTTTTTTTTAAATAATTTCACATCTTATGTTATCAGATTCCTCCTAAATTTACTATGCAACATTGATGAAACATTGCACGAACTACAGTTTAGGTGAACCTCGCTCCAACTGTATTTTCATTAAACTTGGTTCATGAGTTAACCTGATGAGTTTGCGTGATCCTGAGATAAACTATGAGAATTGTGCAACTGGCCCTAAGTACGTCAAGTTGAATGAACAATGAACTTATTAAGTAATAAATCGTTGAGACATATCCAAGTACAAAATCTTAAGACCAAAAAGGCGTAGGTACCTAGCTAATGGCTACCTACTACCTACGATAGTAAATCAACTCGTGTACAATTGAAATACATTTATGCAAAAATATCCCATACGCAAAAACTGTGTTTTGAGAAAAACGCGTTCAAAGTTTTTAAAAGTATACAAAATGCAGCGAATTAAACATGAAGTTTTGGAGTTTCTGTTGATGATGGGCGCGTGCGTACTGAACGAATGTAGTCGCACGCGTTAACACGTGCACATACTCGTCTGTGCGTCATAATAGAGAATATGATGGTTGCACTAACTTCATACTTGGTATGTAAGTAGTCAAAGAACATCACATCACATCACTTTGCACCTCTTCGCGCCAAAACGACTTAAGATACATACAACTTTAGGATGTTTTTACATAAATGTATTCAATTGTACATGTATGTATATCATTCTAAACTTAAATAGTATGTCAGTATTGTCTGTGAATGATGCTAAATCTAAAAACATTCCTTGTACACAACTTTTGCATACCGGGTGTCTATTCGATTCGGGTACCCTAGAGCGCTAAAATCCCTAACATAATGTTGTTAATTATAATTATTACATAAATGGGTACACTATATGAGATTCGTGAAATATAATAATTCAAAGCTAAAAATTTTGAGATTTTTCATGCTATTAACTAGGCAACCGAGCGCGTATTTAAAGTTATTCGAATTAACTGAATAGCCATTTTAGGAAATTTTGCGCTTAAGGGTACCGGAATCGCATAGACACCCGGTATGTAACTTCATGTACCAGAAATCATATTAAATTTACGTACGTAAATTTAGCGAGTTTTTTGCTATTCAAATGATGATCTAAGCGTATGGTATTTACCTTTATTGTACACTACTTATATATTCGTATCCTCATAGGTAGGTACACATTTTGCGAAATTTTTCTACCTGCCTAAAAAACATTTTTTCACTTTTCTCACGAGCTATCGTATTTACGTATGATGCTTTATACTTGCCTTACATCTCTTTTATTTTGAACCTTTAGTCGCGACGACGTACATATTTTTTTTACTCTTCATAAATATTATTGAAGGCAGGGGAGGGGGACGGGGGCCGGTGAGACACCACCTCGTTTACTCTGAATTCATAATAAAGTACTATTTTTACTCAATCGTGGACTTCCATTGGACAGAAGTACGTTCTCTTGCAATGCAAGCGCTACAACCGAAATATGAACACGGGTATGGAAGTACGCTAACTTTGGTCTATCGTTGTTCGATGTTTTTTTCTAGAAATTGACTTTCATAACGCATGAATGTTTCTCCTCAATTTTGGAGCGCTTCCTCGCATAAACATTGTATTAAATAACCGCAGTTTTAGCCGCAAATCAATTTTTTTATTTTCCTCGATTTCTACGCTGCTTTTACCGTTCTTTCAAGTTTAAATTCCTCTAGATTAATTTCAGCGACGGAAATTCTGAAAAGAAAATGCTTAAAGAGTCTTCTGTTTGTTTTGCTTTGCTCCATCGAAATCGGTAAAAAATGCTTCTAAAGATTCTCTTTCATGCGAAGTACTCGTAATTATGTGAAATTATAATATTTGATGGCGTATTTCCATATCCGTACAGTGCACCCCGATTGTTTGACGCTAAGAAATTTTCTCGTTTTTATTGGACACCTCGATTACTTAAAGATTTCCCATACAATATGACGCATGAATGTAGCCCAAGCTCTCATGATGAGACGACGATATGGTATGATCTGACGTGAAAAAGGAAATCATAATCATTGAACAGGTCGAATAACTACTTGACTTTCTTTTTTTCAATAATTTTATTTATTGATTTACCTATCTACTTTCAAATTTTTATGGTTTTTGTTGCGCATTCTCTCGTTTTTAAACATTGTTTTATTTTTATTTTTTTTTATTCATTTTTCCGCTTTAAACTTTATACTTAATTACTTATTTTTTTTATACATATTATTTTTATTGAAAAAAAAAAAAAATCAATTCTCCGCATTATTTGATGTTTCAGCTACCAACTGCTCCAACCGCGTCGAATAATCGGGGGTGCACTGTTTTTTTTTCTTCTTCTTCTTTCTTTTCTTGTAGCGGTATATTATGTAGGTACAGAACTCCCTAATAATTTTGTTAGCGTACGACTGCTTTTTTTGCATTTACTTTTCTAATATATACATACCCACTCGAAATCAGCATCAGCAATGTACTAATTCGTAGTTCAATCGAATGAATTTCTTGTTCATTTGAATTTTATTTTCTCATCAAATAAATACGTATCATTGTCACTTGACTGAAATTCTGCTCTCAGTTTAAAATGACGCAGTCTAAATTTTTTTTAAACGTTTTCCCGGCATAGATACGAATCATTTTTACAATCGCGTTCATTCATGAGTACGTAACCAAAAAGTGAGACCTGTAGGAAACGTCGAACCAACATTATAAATCAAAAATGAACAAATTAAAATAAAGATGCTCGCTTTTTGAACCGCAAAATGAATCATCTTTTCTTTTCAACTCCGCAACGCGACTTCAGGATTTTTTAATGTCTCTTAGGTATGATATGTAGTATTGCGTCGCTATAAAATGTATTCTATTATAGTAGGTACACGTATTAATTAGATACATTTGTAGGTATTTATATATGCTTAGTCTTTTACTGTTTGTTGATACCTGTTTATGATTTAAATTTTCGTTTTTTTTTCTTCTCATTTCTCCGTGCTATATTTCATCTAAGAACAAAGTTAACGATGCTGATGATAATAATAATAATAACCATAATGATTGTAATCAATCGATCAAACTATACATATACTATTTCAAAAAGTGATCATTACGTCTGAATTGCAAAATAACCGAATAGCTATACTTACAAAACAGGCAAAATATTTGCCAAATTTACTCGTTCGACAAATTGATTTGCATGGATCGCTTCCTCAATCTTTTACAATTTACCGACCAAATAATTTTTGACTGCATAACCATCACTCATAACTACTCATAACACATCACTCAAAAATTAAAAAAGAACTGTTAACGTGGTTTACTGCTTTTAATCATGAATTAATTTATCCAATAATCATGAACAAATTGAAACTTGATGGAAACTATAATCGATAATCAGTAAATAGGATTATTCTTTTTCATTTTTTCATTTCGGAATCTTAAAAGAAAAAAAAAAACGTAAGCAGCCATGCCGCATTACTGGAGCTGAGTTTTTAACTGGGGCTTGTTTTGATTTAGTAATAACCTTGCTTAACCGTTCATCACTACAGGCCACACCCAATACCAAGTCTGAAAACCCCTACCCTATCCTTTCCAAAAACACTTAAGAAGTTCAATTTGGCACAAATGTAGTATTTCTTGCCATGAAATAATCATGTGAACACATATTTCTCAAATTATAACTATTTGAGGGTCCTCAAATTATCTTCAAATTTTGTAAATCCGCCATTTTGGATCCATTTTGACTCAAATTTAAGTGGTTATGTTCTGGTCACAAACTAATCCTACACACAAAGTTTGACCATTCTAGGCCGATTTGGTGATGAGATATGGAAGATTCATGAAATTTCCTGCAGCAATTTCCCCTCCAAAAGCCGTTTTTTGCTCTAACTCCCCTCCAAAATCACTGAGGAAGCTAAAATCAAAATACGTTTGTCACTTGGGCTCATTTTATCATATGACACAGCAATAAAAAATTTTCGACCCCTCCTGTACCCCCACCACTATTTTAGGTTGGTAACCCCGCCTTCCCCCTCCAACATCATGTATGGAAGTGAATTCGGGATATAGTATACAACTTATCCCCAATAACCATATGAATTCATATTAATTACATTTTTACCAACTTGAGGCTCCTCAAGCTCTACTCAAAATTTTGATAATCCGCCATTTTGAATCCATTTTGATCCAAATTCAAGAGGTCATATTGTGGTCACCAACTAACCTCACACACAAAATTTGACCTCTTTAACTTGATTTGGTGGGGAGATATGGAAGATTCAAGAAATTTCATGACTCAAAACTTCCTCAAAAAGCCGTTTTTTGATCTAACTCCTCTCAATATGCACTTAGAAGCTGAAATTTGGATATGTTAGTATCCGTGACTCACTCTTTCATATGAAATCAAAAACGAAAAATTTGAGCTATTTGCCCCTTCTCCAGCCCCCTCAAAATTTGAGTGATCCGCCATTTTGAGATTTATCGAAAAAACAAAAAAACTATTTTTTCGCATTTTCAAGAAGAGTCTCTCACCAAATTTTGAGCGAATTTTATGAATACTCGCCGGCGCTACGCGTGGGGGAAAAAATATATATATACCAAAAAGTTGGACATTTGCCAGATGATTACAAATGGTCTGAAACGCAAAGATTTGAAGACCCCACCCTCCCCCGACCTTCCCTTCCCAAATCAGGTAGGCTGTAATAGCTATCGTTTTGTTAAAAACTCAGCTAAAAAAAAAAAAACTTACCAAATACGTGAAACGAACAACATTTATACCTACCTATTTCAAGTATTCGGCAATTAATGATTTACGTGTAGGTAACGTGTAATTAATTAACGAGCCCCATGCCTTACAGCGATCAGAGATCAGATTACACTGAATGATAGCTATCAAATTAGAGGAAAACAAAAGCGGTAGAAACTAAAGTTAGACCTGCTCTCTTTCTTTCCATCCAAGACTGTTAACGCAACCGTCAATCAGTATAGTTATTGTCTCAGCCATCGCCACCAGGAATATTACCTCTCGTCTTTCACTCATCAGTCATCAGATTTCAAAATCAACTCTTTCATCTGCTTGTTAAGTAATAACTTTTTCAATTTCGAATAAATTTTTTGATTTTCCAAACATTTTTAACCTTTCCTTTATTCATTGTACTTTTTAAAGTCTGCCAAAAAAAGAGTCCTAATTCAATTTTATGAATTGCTTTTTTTAAAAACAAATTCTTATATTTCTACCCACCCTTTTACACTTCGGTGCGGATTTAATTTTATAAATATAGGAATAAATGCTCCTAAGATAAATTTTACCCCACTTCAAAATGAAGTATAAACTAAATATGACTGATATGACACCTTCGAGCGAGCGTGAAGCCTCACCTCTACGCCCAGGATAGTTCAACGTACATTTACAACGAAATGTATATCTTAAAATTGTTCTTTTTTTTGCATTTAACTTTAACTTATTTTTTCCAAACCCCATTCGGTGATAATATGTAATACGTACAATCGTACATATTACATACGTATTATAAAGTAATCTAATTCGCAGATGATTAATTGTCGTGTAAACCTCGCGTTATCTTGTACGTATTAACGTTAGTAGGATTAGTTACCTACCTAGATATCTAGATAGTAGAGCAGAATGGAAAAAAAAAGTTCTGCAAAATTTTCTTACATCCTTTTTGCTTACATTCCACTGCTACGGGCAAATAATTAGTCAACACCAAGCCCAAAAATTTTTTCAACACAGAAGCAAGAAAATATGTTCTTGAAATGAATTCAATAATTACTAAACTGAATAAGAAATATTAGGAATTACTTTTCAATTCGTAAATGATGAGAAATCAAAATGCGTTTTACCGCCAAAGTATCGACTATTGAGTGAGTAATCAATTGGACGTGACGAGGAGTTCTCGCAAAACGCTTTTGTCAGCGACTTCTTCGTTTCTGTTTGAACAAAAGTTAATAAAATTGCCTACTGGGTTCGCCGTAAATAAATTGAAGTAGTATGCGGTTTTCGTATTCCTCTCAAGAACGTTATTAAAATTGCCTAAGCTATTTGCCGTAAATTATTTTTGCGGCTTCACTGAAAGGTTAATAAAGTTGCCTATCGTATTCGCCGTAAATAATGATTATGAAGAAAGGTGTTGATAAAATTGTCTAGTTGATTTGCCGTGAATAAAGAACGTTGAGAGTTCACCTACCAATTTGACTTGAGGTGTTTACAAAATCGTCTAACCAGGACCATAGCCAGAGGATAAATTCCTTTTCTTTAAATCCTTTCGCCCTCCCAGTTGTTCAGTTGTACACCAGCAGAACGTATGTTCTGAAAATAACTTTCAAACCTCAGCCCATTGATAGGTACACTGGCTACGACCATTCCTCCAGATAACATTCTCATTTTCTCCGGCCGCGATCGCGGCCTCCCTTCCGAGAGTAACCTCATACTCTCTACCAGTTATTGCCAAGGTACCTTATTGAAATGGACGAACTCACTAACAGAAATAACTGGATTCGCTACTATCTCCAAAATTAAAAAAAAAAAAAAAAAAAAAAAAAAAAAAACGATCTGCAAGTTGCTATAATTTCAGCCAATTCATAAGTGAACTGTTCAGCTAAAGTAATTCAGAATCGCTCAGTTGTTTTGTGTTTTAAAATGTACATATAAACTAATTAGGTGTGAAGTATACTGCGTCAAATTCTGTCATTAAAAAAAAAATAATAATAATAATAATAAAAATTAATAAGTGATTGCTTTAGTTCTTTCAGCAACACTATCTACCTAAATTAATTAATAACAAAAAAGAATAATAATATGGTATATAAGAATTCAAAATCAAAATTATAATTTTTAATTGTTTATAATTAAGTATTATTTACTACGGTCGGTATAAGAAACCAAAAGATATGAAAAACTGATATTATGTTTGGAGGTAGAGCGCATAGGTATCATGATACATACGTATACATAGGTGTAATTATTGAACAGACGATGAACGATGAAGAGATATTATTTCAGATGTGTGCAATAAACGACATCATCAAAGTTGTAAGTTATTGCTTGTTGTTGGTAAAATTATTTAAAAATTTCAAGTACCTACGTAATATTAGCTCAAAGGGGCGAAATATATTTTATTTATCGAAAAATTTGAAATACTTACGGTGTAAGAACAAATTAACATGGATATGGGTCGAATCAAAATGTTATGCTAGCGGGATCATAAATGTAAAAAAAAAAAAAAAGTAATGTGAGAATTTTGTTGACACGAGTACGTATGTACATATTATATTTAAATTCAGTTTCAATATTTCACTACCCACTTTTTTATGATTAGCTGAAAATCTTCCTAATACTATTCACCTACAAGGAATCGAATCGAATCGAATCGGCCGTCGCTGTTAGAGTTGACCGTTGCTTAAATTTCCGTTGTTCTCCACACTTGGTTAGTTAGTCTTGTCTTTTGAAAATAGTGAAGTTAGTGATATTTGGTAGTGAGTGTACCAACCTCTTCTATGTGACTTTTGACTTCCTCTGTGTACCATAACAGCTTATTTATGACTTCGGGGAAATTATAGCTCCTTGAACGGTGACTTTTTGACTCGAAAACTATGCCATTTGTTTGTGCACCTATTCATTTCATTTGCACTAATTTTAATAGTTGATTTTGACCATTTTCAAAAAATCAGCACCCTGATTAAGAGTTTGCCCTTTAAAATGCGATTAACATTGCTTTCTCGCGATTTGTTAACTATTTTAAAAGGAAAGCTGAAGAAGCGATACTTTTAAGCAGGAAATACATTTTCTTCTACTAAAAAATACCGAAGTATTTCTTCAATGTTTGTCAGGTGGGTAACTACCTAATATGTTTAACACAACATTTATTGCAAGTTTGGTCGCATCGGTTGACAGCATAGTCCATATTTTGTCAATACCTATCCATAAGTTTGGTATACGACGAATCACAAATGCAGCTCCCAACGAGTTCATGATCTTACGTAACAAAATCCAGTTACTGGTGCTCTATGCTTGAGAATAACTTTGCGTGACTTTATTATACGATACACAATTACGCATTCTTTCATTTCTTATTTACCCATATGCTTAAATTGAGCTCCATTTAAAGAAAGGGAAGGTTGAAAATCAACCCATAATAATTATACACCGGGCTACTCCTTGATTCGAGCACCCAAACGAAAAAATTAGCTAAAACGTGAATAAATTCAATACATACTTATGCGTGTATTTTTTACAACGAAAGTGTAAATAAAAATGTTGCATTTCATCTATACAGGCTTTCAGGCATTAAATCATTTCCATTTATGCCATTCGTATCATTCAGTTTCCACGAAGGAAAAATTTTTGCGCTGGAAGTGCTCGAATCAAGTATATAGTCGCCCGGTATAGGTGATTGAAATGGAAGCGTACAATACGAAGTGAATGACTATACACAAAAAAATCGTAAATAAATGGCATCATTTTCAGGTATAAAATCACTTTGAATGATCCGTAGTCACCAACAAAAGTTCTCGACCCTACACAAATTAAGTGTAAGCAATGTATTTCTTGTTGAAGGTCAAGCGTTCGTTGTGTACGATTCTGCGTGCACGCTTGATTGACTACTGACTTGAACGATTATATAATAATTATTACGTAGCATAGGTAGGTATTAGTGTTGTTCTGTTTCGTTGCCGCTTCAACGAATGTGATTCGTCCGCAGCTATAATACGAGGACTGTTGCTACAGCGAATCATGATACGACAAAACTTCATAAACTGTATTCACGATTTACAATACACAAAAAAGTAGGAAACAACGTTCAGTAACGCGAAATGACCAACTATAACTAAGAGGTTCATTTCGCTGACCCCATCCATTTCAAGGTGGGTTTTGAAAATAGTGTCAATCGTTTGTGCATCGTCTGTGCACGTTTGTGCACCTACTATTTTCGTAAAAGATCATATTTTTGTCATCAACCAACTCCACACACGAAATTTGACCTTCCTACGTCGATTTGGCGATGTGATATGGAAGATTCATGAGAGGGCATAAGAAGGTAAGAATGGCGAATCTGGCCCGGAGCTTAGTTTCGATGAAATTTGGGTGGTAGGTAGGTGTACCCTTCAGAAACTTTCATGATCAAAGTTTCAGACACCCCGCCCCCTCGTTTTTCAGATTTTGATAAATATGGTTCAGAGCTTAATAATGCTTGAAGAATGAAATAATTTGACGTTTCTAGATCGATTTGCTGATAAGAGATATGGAAGATTCATGAAATTTCCTATGGTAATTTCCCCTCAAAAATCCATTCTTTGATCTAACTACCTTCCAAATGCACTTTGTGGAGCTGAAATGAGAATAAGTAAGCCACATTGGCTCATTCTTTCGTATGACATCTCAATGAACACTTTTTCGACATCTCGTGTGCCCCCATCACATTTTGAGGTCGATAGTTCTGCTTCTCCCCTCCGACATCGTGTATAGAGGTGAATTGCGAATATAGTATACGTTTAATCTCCAATAATCATATGAGTTCATATTAATAATTTTTTTACCAATTTGAGGCTCCTTAAGCTCTACTCAAATTTAGAATAAAATTAATAAGTGCACAAACCTCTGCATGTAAAACATAAACAAATGACGTACTTGAAGAAAATTTTCTTTGGAGTCAAATAAATGTATTTCCCTTCCTCAAAAGGCACATTCCTAGGCCCCGCACCAAAGTTTTACAAAAATGCAACAATGGAGAGGAGCACAAATGAAATTAATGAGTGCACAAACGAAGCACAAACGATTGGCATATTTTTTACCTCCCATCACTGATGGGTGAGGCAGCATTTCTCCAGCCCCGCCTATTAAAGGAGGGGCCACAAACGAAAATTACGTGTGCACAAACATGCACAAACGATTGACATATTTTTTTACTCCCAACCAGTAATGGGTGGGGCTGCATTTCCTCAGCCCCGCCCAAGATTTTTTTAAATAAAACGATGGAGGGGGCACAAACGAAAATGTGGGTGCACAAACGATGCACAAACGATTGACATTATTTTCAAACCCCACCTTGAAATGTGCGAAGCCAACGAAATGGACCTATAACTAAGAGCTAGGACAAAACGCGAGCTTATATGTACTATATACCATACGTCTAAGTGATTCGGGTATAATCAGCACAAAAATCTCAGTTTGTTGATAACATAATAAGAGTTAAACTACAATTTCTTGACAAGAAATTATTTTTAAAATTACTTTAATGAATTTTAAGGCTGATAAATTCATTTCAACTGCATTGCAACTTCTTTGCATTTAAAAAAATCAATTTTAAATAATTTGGAAAGTGATTTTTTCGCTGATTGTACCCGAATCACTTGGACGCATGGTATATTGATAAAACTATAAGCCTATCGACCAATCAGAAATGTTGCATGAAATGATGTTCTTTGATTAGTCGATTCGCCTACGAATTTGATCTCTTTTTTTCTTGGCACAAGAACGAAAGAAATAAAAGCACAAACATGCGCAAATAAAGAAAAGATGAATAGCATCGTTTTTAAAAGGCAAAAATCATTAGGATGCATTTTACTGAATAAGTACCTATACCTAGGTAACTACAATTAAGGGTATAATTTTAAAAATAATAAATAAATAATGAAATAAAATCGTAGGTTTAATAGCAATACTGATACTGCTTATGACGTTAAAATTACCATAATTATGATAATGGAAGAATCTTCGTAAATCTTCAATGGCTTTCCTAAAAACTCGAATATAAAATCAATAATCATTCGTTGACATTTAATTAACGTTTGTTTAAACGAATCGACGATATATGCGATGTATAAGTACATTATACCTAAATATTGTAAATTACTCCACAGTGTAATAGGGTGGCAGATCTATTATGCTGATATAAAGCAAAGCGTGTTTTTTAAACAAATCGCAGCCCATCGCGAATACTTTCTTATTTATGTATATAAATACGTGCGTACGCAATAAAACGACACCCTGCGCCCGCGAAGGTATACGTACCTATACCTACGTAGATAAATAAATCATCGTGTTTGTACGAATAAAATATCACTTCGATCGTTTAAGCTAAAGTGAAAAAAATAAATGATAACATTTAAATTGTATCTAATCTACAGGTAAGAGCCATCTTAATTTCTTCTTCTTTTCCTATCGCTTTATTTTCCAGGTGTACCTGGCAAACGAAACGAAATTTACTACAACTGCTGTCCTGAGCCATACGTAGATATCACATATGTAATTAATATAAGACGAAGAACGTTGTACTACTTTTTCAACCTAATAGTGCCATGTGTATTAATTGCTTCCATGGCTGTATTAGGCTTTACACTGCCACCGGATTCCGGCGAAAAATTATCTTTAGGTAAAGTAGCCGACCTCTCTCTCTTTCTCTCTCTCTCACTCTATCTATCTATCTATCTATCTACCTCTATCTTTTTTTTTTTTTTGTTTATTTTTCTATATATATATATATTTTTTTTTCTTTCTTTTTCAAATGTGATTTTACATATTATTATGTACCGTACTTTTTTTTTCGTATTCCACATACTCGCGCACATATTGTAATGTTATTGGCGATGTATGTGTAATACGATCAATACTACCATACTCGAGTGTAAGTGAATTTAACATTTGTTATTGGCATTTTCGTTGTTTTCGTCGTCGTTGTAACTTTTATGACTGTTATTGTTGTTGTTGTTGGTGGTGATGATGGAGATGGAGTTGGTTGTGGTTGTGGTAGTCAAGTGAAGTTGTTTCTATAGGTCTTCGAGTTGTTTGAAAAATAAAAAAGTAAAATAAAATAAACACGCTTCAAACAAACGAAAAACAAACCAAACGTATTTCGTTTATGCATAAATCGTTTGCATTCGCTACTCTCCCATGCGGGCGAACTATCACTCAATTAAAGGTTGGATGGGTCATCGGACCGAATGGGAGCCACTACTGGCAATTCTACGGAGTCTTCTACCTATACGAAACACAGGTGGATAGTGCTGCCGATTTCGTGCTTCGTCAGGTTTATAGTTGTGATCGCGTCGCGTCGCGTCGCGTCGGGTCGAATCGATTTCGTTTCAAATGTCCATTTATCGTCCATTGACTAGGATAGAGAATGATAATATTACGAACGGCGTATACCCAATGCATATATTCAGTAGGTTTGTAACCCTATTACCTTAGCTATACCTACGTACCTACGTACCTACTACCTAGTACACGAGCAAATAATAAACTTAATACCTTTAGGTATAGAACGTAAAGTAATATTTACTACCGAATATACAGTGGTACACCAATTTGGTATCGCTATACTGTTTACCTATATAAGTACATTTACAATATTGTATTATACGTAGGTAGATATACGAAATTAGATGGTCGTATAATACATATACGTATTTAGGTAATAATACCTATACCTATACTTTATTGATTACCTATAAACTCAAATTAACGATATTTATTCGTAGAAAATTAACTGGTTCTTGGCGATTCTGTCGTTTTAACTGATTTGTACGCGGATTCGCTGTTGTAATACGTATTGTTTTCAGAAATGCCCGCATACAAGAACGTAACGAGATACGCATGCTGTCCAAACGAATACGCTCATGTGTTATTTGTAGTTCATATTCGTCGACGAACCGTATTCTACCTCATCAACTTGATAGCTCCTTGCGTTCTTCTCGCTTCCATGACATTACTAGAATTCACATTGCCTAACGAATGTGGAGAGAAGCTAACTCTAGGTATAACCTAATATGCGAAAGCAAAATTCTACGCAGATCAACGTTTCGCATCTTCTCGATCGCCTTCGTTACGCCAGTAATTTATCATATAAGGAGGAAATCGTTTCGATCCTAACGAACGTATTTTAAAGATTCCCCGCCTTTCCCCCTTCCCCGCTCCGTCTACTTTTGATAACGCCCCACTGCCGAGTCGTATACCGTAAATGTATACTCGTACATAATCGCCTATGCATCATACATAAATTGCGTAAGTGTGACTCCCTTCGTGTAAAATACATTACCTATATAGATTCGAATTTTCCCAATAATAATAATAAAATACACGAAGGGCCCGAAATTACGTTCCTGATTTAAATAAAATCGTATCTACGCTTATCGACTTATCTTACAATGTTCGCGTAAAAATATACCTACTTATAACACTACTAGTGTAAATAATTACACCTAATTTGTTAGATAAATAAAATGCGCTTTGCGAATATATAATTTCGCATTATAGCATCGACTAAAATATAACGTATCGGTATTCAAAATGCAAATCCAAGTGTTCTTCCTTCCAAGAACAAATAGGTGCAGACTGCAGGTATTCAAACCCAAAATTAGTTAACCTTTTCGTAGAGTAATATTAGCCCTACTTACCTATACGTGTGCAAATGCAGGTATTCGTACGAATGCCCGAATAAATGTGTGAATAAATTTAACTTAGAGAATCAATTTAGTCTCCGTCAGTAGAAAAGAATAACTTAACTTTATTATACTTACATATTATTAAGTAAATGTATTTTCTTCGACATTTTGCAGCGCGAATTCATAGGTACTATACGCAAAGTACGTACAAAAGTCGACATGTACTCGTATTTTAGCAAATCGCTCATCATTTTACTATATGGTGTTTCCTTTCTTCTAACCATTAGGTAGGTATGTATACAACAGTATATTATGAGGGTATACATTAGTAAGTTCTACATCGTATTAACGTGTTAGGCGAATTGTTGGCAACATTTCAGATTTCTGTAAGAAAGAAAAAAAAAAAAAAAAAAAAAAAAACGTAAGCAACCATGCCGCATTACTGGAGCTGAGTTTTTAACTGGGGCTTGTTTTGATTTAGTAATAACCTTGCTTAACCGTTCATCACTACAGGCCACACCCAATACCAAGTCTGAAAACCCCCACCCTATCCTTTCCAAAAACACATAAGAAGTTCAATTTGGCACAAATGTAGTATTTTTTGCCATGAAATAATCATGCGAACACATATTTCTCAAATTATAACTATTTGAGGGTCCTCAAATTATCTTCAAATTTTGTAAATCCGCCATTTTGGATCCATTTTGACTCAAATTTAAGAGGTTATATTCTGGTCACAAACTAATCCTACACACAAAGTTTGACCATTCTAGGCTGATTTGGTGATGAGATATGGAAGATTCATGAAATTTCCTGCAGCAATTTCCCCTCCAAAAGCCGTTTTTTGCTCTAACTCCCCTCCAAAATCACTGAGGAAGCTAAAATCAAAATACGTTTGTCACTTGGGCTCATTTTATCATATGACACAGCAATAAAAAATTTTCGACCCCTCCTGTACCCCACCACTATTTTAGGTTGGTAACCCCGCCTTCCCCCTCCAACATCATGTATGGAAGTGAATTCGGGATATAGTATACAACTTATCCCCAATAACCATATGAATTCATATTAATTACATTTTTACCAACTTGAGGCTCCTCAAGCTCTACTCAAAATTTTGATAATCCGCCATTTTGAATCCATTTTGATCCAAATTCAAGAGGTCATATTGTGGTCACCAACTAACCTCACACACAAAATTTGACCTCTTTAACTTGATTTGGTGGGGAGATATGGAAGATTCAAGAAATTTCATGACTCAAAACTTCCTCAAAAAGCCGTTTTTTGATCTAACTCCTCTCAATATGCACTCAAGAAGCTGAAATTTGGATATGTTAGTATCCGTGACTCACTCTTTCATATGAAATCAAAAACGAAAAATTTGAGCTATTTGCCCCTTCTCCAGCCCCCTCAAAATTTGAGTGATCCGCCATTTTGAAATTTATCGAAAAAACAAAAAAACTATTTTTGCGTATTTGCAAGAAGAGTTCCTCACCGAATTTTGAGCGAATTTTATCCACACCCGCCTGCGCAAGTGAGTGACACAAAAAACGCAATTTTCTCAAAAACAGGTTTTTGCTAACTCGCCTCAAAATGCACTTAGGAAGCTGAAATTTAAATATGTTGGTGTCCGTGACTCACTCTTTCATATGAGATCAAAAACGAAAAATTTGAGCTATTTGCCTCTTCTCCAGCCCCCCTCAAAATTTGAGTGATCCGCCATTTTGAAAGTTTTCGAAAAAACAAAAAAAGTACTTCTGCGCATTTTCAAGAAGAGTTCCTCACCAAATTTTGAGTGAATTTTATGAATACTCGCCGGCACTACGCGTGGGGGAAAAAAATTATATATATATACCAAAAAGTTGGACATTTGCCAAATGATTACAAATGGTCTGAAACGCAAAGATTTGAAGACCCCACCCTCCCCCGACCTTCCCTTCCCAAATCAGGTAGGCTGTAATAGCTATCGTTTTGTTAAAAACTCAGCTAAAAAAAACTTCCATATCAACATAAGTAGAGTCTATGTTTAAAATTTAATAAGCTTTAATTTTGTAGAAAATCGATGAAAAACTTCCTTTTCTGGTTGCTTATATACTTGATAAGTATAGATACATCAAAAGAAGCGCCTTGAAAAAATCTCGTATTCGCATTCGGAATAAAAATATACCGGCACAGGAGGAAGAAAATGATGTACTCACCAAACAAAAAATAAGAGACAGAACTTGGACATTTATCATGCAAGTGATTATAATACCTACTACCTACCTACTCAAAGAAGTTCGCGTTGTTGAAAAACGAGATACGCTTCCAAGTTCTTCTGCTTTTTAATACACAGTCGTACGGTAGGAAAGTTAAAGTACAAATATATTTTTATTTCATTTGAAAGATATACTTACTTTGTTCTCCTTATTATTGCCTCGCGTACCTTTTTGAATGTACTAACTAGAAGTAACCCATTCGAGTACCTAAATATTTGTGCATGGTTTTTCCCAAAATTAACTCACCTCTCATGCCTTATTATCTGCTTCAATTATGGAAATAGGCCATACATCTTGGTGAAATCTTTTGGTTATGGTAAGCGTGCTTAAATTTAAATTTCAAGCGTTGTAATTTGTCAACCACTCGCCAAACACGCTATAAATTCGTAAACTTTTCCGAGTACGTATTGTAGTCTATAATAGTATAAAATACAAAAATTCATACGTAGGATAGGTACACAACTACACATTTATACTACACGTATACCATGCGTACAAGTGGTATACGTCCAACTAACGCAAAAATCTGCTAAGCTAATTTTTTTTTTTAATCATAGTTTTTCTAGTATAACTATTACCTACCTATAGAGAGTGTAAAGAGGTTACAATGAATTAAATATGTAGTTATAAAATCTATTGAAATTATTATTTTTGAAAACAATTTTTGATTTGAATCGCTATAGTTTAATGCAGGTGACTGGTACACTTTCTGATTGATCGTATGTGTTACGCGTGTAGCAGTCAATCAGCTAGTCGGAAAGTGGTAAATTACCTCCATTTAGTGGTAAAATGAAAACACGAATCAGTTGATGATTCAAATCATAAAACGGATTTTGAGTCGTTCAGTTCATCTTCAATAAAAACGGAACGATATGATTTAGGAAGGTAGAAATGAAATAGCATAAATTTGATCAAATTCTGGCTTTATGAGTGATCGATCAGAAAGCGGACCAATTAACTGAATTACTCTATCTATACTAGGACCCACCGTATGCCTCAATGCATTATAATTTATAATTATACCCAATTAATGTACAGCATACCTATATTTATTGTGCTCGGGACTTTTCCCCCCTTCCATGCCTATTGTAAATGGACATGCTCGTGAAAATGCAGCGACCCACCTACTATTAGCACACGTAGCGTAGGTCTAGGTACCTATATATTACGTTATATTTTACCTTATTTTTTCTTCGTCGTTTTCTTTTTAGTCATACTTCCTTCGTGTTTTTAGTGCTTCTACTTTTTATGTTATGCGTTCTATTTATCAAAAACCTAAAACTAAGCAAATACATAAGAACAACAACAACAACAACAACGCCAAAAATCTGTTTACACTCGTACATTATAACGTCAATAAACAATATGTATATACCTATTATGCGAAACTATCAGTCGCATGCCAAATTTGAAATGAATGCGTGTAAAAATTTCGTAAGAGAAGTCGAAGAAAATTTATATAAATATAATAGATACACGGCTTGATGACGATGAGCAATATTAATGCAATATTGACCAACATCAGATCAGTTGAAGATAGATTATTTCGTTATATGAACTGTCTCGTTCATTGGCTGCCAATGAGAGTGGCGTTAGTACGTTACCTATACTAATGGAATTAGTTTGCCGAAAATAATCTCTCACACTTATCTAATTATTTTACCCGAAGCTAATAGGTAGATACTAAATACTAATACACGTAAAATACGTATAATAGTGATAATGTTTAGCGCAAACATTAGGAACGATTTTCATGATTGCTTATATTTTACTGTGTTTAGGTATTACTATACTTTTATCATTAACTGTTTTTCTAAATATGGTTGCTGAAACAATGCCTGCTACCTCTGAAGCTGTTCCTCTATTAGGTAATCTTATCCTTATTTGTTTCTTTCTTTTGCATTTATTTTAATTTATTTCGTTTATTCATTTTTTGATTACCTATTTGTAACAAACGATTTGAAAAAAATATGAAAAAAAATAATAAGAATAATGAGGGAAAAATATTTATTATCGTCGTAATATTGCAATCAACTTGGAGTCAGATGGGCACGCATTACACTTCTTAATATTAACCTATCTTCCTGAAGAAGATGATTCATTCACGAACACACAAACTGATATACATGTAAACGATTTTTATAGCTTATATACAATCATGTTAATTTGATGTTTTCTCAATTTGGATTTGTTACCCTCATACACCTATTGTGTTCTTCTCTCTCCTGGCTCCTATACACTTTTAAGTATATATCTACCGTACATAACGAACGTCATAATGAGTTGAATGTGTAACAAACATGATACAGGTCATACTGTTTTCGCATTGAAGTGAATTTATTTATTATTATCATCATCTTTTTTTTTTTTTTTTTTTTTTTTTTTGGCGGATTCCTTTCTTTGTTCATTGGAATGATTTAATGGATAAAGGGTAAATAACAATGTTGTAAATCTTTCATAATTTAATGCACCTATAATGTGTATTTATCTACCTATAGGTATACGTAACCAACTCGTATTTGGTTTAGTAAACCATTTTCGGCACCAATAAGTTTTTAATGCGTGTAATAATCGTCGTTATTCCTGCAGATTCCTGTTGCTAAGACAATAAATACGTATTTATACCTCCTATCTTCCTACAAATAAGTACCTTTTGTTTGACCTTTGATTTCCTAATGGAATTAATCTTGTGTTCTTTTTTTTTCCATGACGCGCAGACATAACAGTTTTACTTTCGTTAACATTTTTCCTTAATATGGTCGCTTCGAATATGCCTCAGGCGTCAGAAAGGCCATTAATAGGTAAATAATAATAAGTATATTTTATTAAACAAAAAATACACGAGTAAAATTAGTTACTTGGAATGCAGAGGTAACATAATCGAGAGATTTTCATCGAAGCAAGTCTCGCGAACACAAATCACTCTTCAACGCAATGATAATTTAAATAAGAAGACTATAAACAAGCGCTAAGTGCGATTATTTAAATTAAAGCTTTAATCTTATTTATGAAGCATGTATTACTTATTTATTAACTATCTACCTAACTAAATTTTATCGTGTAAATAATGTTGTTAATTGTTCCTACGAATGAAACGGATACTTTCGTTTGTGATTTTTGTCCTTTATTTGTTTTCTTTCGTTCTTTTTTTTTTTTTTTTTCATTTTTGAACAATAAATGAGAACATTTTGGATTCAATTCTCATTGTGAGTATTCGTATGGCTTGGTACCTACGACTACGATGCTCGGTAAACACAGTAAGAAGATCTCAACAATAACTAGCCAGTACAATACAGTTTTCACTGTTATAATACCCCATCTATGTGTTTTCCGTTTCCAGGTACGAGATTTCTACACGCAACCTCTTTTCATTATTTACTTTCATGTGCTTATCTACATCGTATAAAACCTAATTTCATTGATAACGATTACTCCACGTTCACACCTATCAATTCCCTCCAGTTTTGAAAACAGGTAATATTGGGTTGCAATGAAGTTCGTTGATCAGCGCTGCTGTTCGCTTATGTGCAAATTTGGAACATTGCTACTGTGGTCACTGTAAGTCTTAGACCATATATACGTATATATGTATAAAAGGTACCAATTATCATCCAAAGAATACTTTCATCGCAACGATATACCTCCCTTGTTGCAAATTTACCTACGATCTTGGAGGCACTTTGCACTGCCCTGTATACAGTGTTAGTTACCAAGTTGCATGCTCATAGCTCTGTAGGCAATTTTTCAGCTGGAGGTAGTTTCGACCCCTTTATAGAAATTATATACGAACCAGTTTACATGGTGGTATCATCAGATAGCGCCACCATCGATAACGTGTGGGTAAACGCTGTTTCATTCTCTTCCACACATTTTACCCCTTGATAGATCGTCTTGATCAGTAAAGTTCGTTTTTCACTAATATACTACAATAAGTAAACGGAAAAAAAGTTATCATAAATATCGGAAGCAAATTGCTCCGTTTGGTGTATTGGATGTTAATTGATGTCATAGGTAAATATATATATATAGGTATGGTTTACGTATCCCGTGACCACAGTGCATGGCACTGATAGATACGCAATCAGCAGCATAGACAGTATAATATAATATATAGCGCCGCGTCGCTCAGACACACTTATGGGCATTGTAATTATAATCCATGGAGGATTTCTTTTGAACTGAAAAATTACCGATTTGTAAAAATTAAATCGTAATAAAATGAAATTGAAAAAAATAAAGTACAAACAAAGAATTCGAGAGTATCCGTTTATTAAATACGGATAATCGATTAATCGATTACCTAAATAAAACATATGTACATATAAAATAGCTAGACGCTTCAACATGTTTCCTGCTTCAATCCTCTTACCTTTTTGTTCTCATTATACGATATGCATAAAAATTATGTCTTTCCCTGTTTACTTTTTAATATTTTTACTCGATCTGTCTAATTTAATCATTCGATCAAACTAACATAAATGTATCTCATGTATATAGGTAGGTATGTATGTATATATATATCGATTTTTCTCTACTTTTTTTTTCTTTCACTTTGTTAGGTCCCAATCATGGTCGTTATTTCAATTTTTTTTAAATTTAATCTATTTAAGTGCTTCACACGCCATGTTGATTTCTCTATTTGAAATACTCCACATGCACCTCTTCGATACCTATTTTAAGTAATCGGTATCGGTATGCATACTATATTTATGTATTTACTAAGCAGAGGTCTTCGCGTTTTTCCGTTAATTTAACGTGAACGCGAGCCTGCTGGTATATTCTGAAATAATCGCGATATTATCTCATGCGCGCTTATTGTACCTTATTTTATCTAAATTCTAAATTTGGCAAATGTTTTATGTTCAATAGTTGGTCGTTTAAATTCATAAGTACCAGCAAACTACAATTAACTGCGTTCTGAATATCGTAAGTTTATCAACTTGCGTTGAAACTAGAAACATGATCAGTACGAGTGTAAACGCCGATTAGGTAATGTAAACGTGAATACGTTCATTTTTCAAGAATTGGAAAGAGAACCAATTCTTAGCGATTTTAAACGCAAATATCTCTGATACCTACCTTAATGTATGTATAGGCACAATCGAAGGGGTACATAGAGAATATGAGAGCATAATTTTGCAGCATCCAGAGTGTACGCTTATATATCCGGTGTTTTAATATATTACGATACTTTTTTGCTTCATTCAATGAGACTTTAGAGTACCTAAGCATAAGTTCGCGTAAGCATATTTCTTTATTCGTTGATTCAGGCTTATTTGTTATAAATACGAGGCTTCTTTAAAAACATTACTTTTTCGTTTTCGTTTTCATTTTAATAAATAGTAAGTAGCTAACACCTAGCTACCTTCATATAGGTAATGAATCGGCAACATTTTTAAATATTTTAATGAAGGGCCGTAATTTTTTTACAAACAATTATCAAGTTTTCTCAACTGAACGATGAACATTGCCTAATACATAGGTAATATGTTTATGAGCTTATAATGCAATCCTGTCGAATTTCCAATTTCATTATTGTTTCACTTTTGTTGTTGAGATTCTACGTCCAAACTCATTACGTAGATATACACCTGCACCATCTACAGATACGAGTATATAGTTTTAAATTTTACAACATTGTAGGGCCTCAGTTGCTTTGAATACCGACGCTTTAATAACACGAGTATTTCACTAATAAAATGAAATATTCATTAAAGTAACTTTCTGATAAAACTCTTTCATTAAAAGAAATAAACATTAAAAGAATTGGTTTAAAATAACCATCGCATCAGGATACATACGTATAATTATTTATTATTATTTTTTGAACTCGTACCTACGTAACTCGTAAAGGTGATATTTTTCATAAAAGTACCTGTATGCGAAAGAAAATTTATGAAGATACCGGCATGTCATACCAGAAAGAAACAAAATTATGATGAAATTTCAAGATGGTATAAAAATGATGAACAAGACAACTGGCGGGTCGACACAAAAACAGAAAGTTGCCTGACTAGAACTTTCTAAACTGGGCTATAGCTATGGATACTGGAAAAATTGAGACATTCTCCTTCTCCAATTTTCATCGGAAACGTTTGAAATTATCTATTGGCCAAAAATGAATAGTTTTTATCACATTATTTCTCCGACTCACTGCGCAGGTAAAAATTTGATTAAAATCCTTCAAACTCGAAAAGGTTGATTGAAATTGTATGGATATTTTTTTTCGATCCGCCTGACTCTAACAGCCACTACATGTACGAGTATATGAATATCACAAGTGCGCCATGCACAATGATCGACTTATCTCTTGAACTTACTAAGAGAAAAAATTCCTCACCTAAATAGGATACAATTTTAGCCAATCGCGAGTAGATAATTAGGGAATAACAAATGAAAAAAGTTAAAGAATAATTATACACAGTTTTATTCATATTACATTAACCCTATAAGTGCACACATCATGAAATTCGACGCCTTAGATTTTCATCTAGCAGGTACGCACTACGTAACGAGCTCGTAGGCTTGGGCAGCATTATGGTTAGAATCAGCTGATCATGATCTGGCCCATCAAAATAAAAACTGACCAAATAGTATTTCGCACACAAATTACAATTAGATATAAGATGTACGTGTTACGTACACTATGTGTAATTAATTTCAACACACCTGAACGAAAAATTCCCTTTCATGAAAAAAAATATCGCCTATTTTATTTTGTTTGACTTCATTATGGAATAATGAATAATTTAAGACTTTGGTGACTCAAATTCTATGATTTGAATAATATTTTACTGGTCATGCGATTGACTTAAATTTATATCTTCCAAATCAATGTTGTGAAATTATCTAGAATGAAACGTTAAATGTTTAAAAATATTCATAAACTTGTATATTATGAATTGAAATCATAGATAAACAATTATTTACATATTATTTTCTTGATTCCTCAAAAAAAAAAAAAAAAAAAGAAATGAAAAGAAATGTAATAACTAATACTTTTTGGAGAATTTGGCGTTTGGCGGTGCTAAAATCAGACACAGTACAGGTATTTCAATACATAAGATACTCTTGCCGAGATAAATATTTAAAAAATTTTAAAAACTTGATTTTTTGCCCAAAAATATTGTTCCTATTGAGTAATTTTGTGTAGAGGTGGGTAGGTATGTGTGTGTGTATTTGTGAAGGGTCGGTAGATAGGTTTTGAGTAAGTTTTTTCGATAGAGCTTGGGAGGTCTTTTATTTAGGGACATCTTTCTGATGGATTTCTCTAAAAACTGTTCACATTATGCTACAACCTGGTACCAGAATCATCTCAATTAGAGCATAGACCTTCCTAGCTAGACAAAGTCAACATTTTCAATATACATACATTTAAATTTACGCATAAAACTTCGCCGGTGGCCTTTCTGCATTACACTTAATTGTACCCTCTGCCAGCTACTACTGCAGGCTACTGCATAGAATTATTTGCTATATTCCAGTCCATAAGATGCAGAATTATTTGTAAAGTTAAAAATGTTTGCAACCATAAATTCAAGGATTATTGAAGATTTTATGTAATTTTACCTCATTATATCGAATTAGATACAATTTCATCTGATTACGTACATCAGATCAGATAGGAGGTACCTATTTTCGTTAAATTTCATCAAAAATTTTTTCCTGGATAGTCATCAAATT
The DNA here is from genome assembly GCA_009761765.1 of Phenacoccus solenopsis. Taxonomy (NCBI): domain Eukaryota; kingdom Metazoa; phylum Arthropoda; class Insecta; order Hemiptera; family Pseudococcidae; genus Phenacoccus; species Phenacoccus solenopsis. The sequence goes on along the minus strand of CM019752.1, from coordinate 53,925,662 downwards.
GAACAAAAAATGATTTTCAATTCACAAATCATAAGTTGCACCTAATGAAATTATTAAGCGAATATTATTTTAAAAGGCAAATTTCGTACTCGCAACAATGTCAAATAATCGATCGAATGCGAGGTATTCATCAGGGTAGGTACCATCTCATGGTAGGTCCGGGTAGGTCCCATATAATTATGCAAAATAATTTTTACATCGTGAATACCATAACGTATCACTAATTTTCCACTGCGTAGGTAGCTAGATACTGTTTGTCAAAAATAGCTTGAGATCTTTTGACAGCGCAAAACTGACATTTTCACGATTTCACAATTTCCCAAAATGCGTTCAAAATTTAAAATAATGTTCCAGGTAAGATGACGAAATCCCAAAAAAATCTTCGACCATATAGTATATGGACTGCTAATTCCTATCACTCAACGTACACAAGATGACTAAAGTCCAGTGTCTAAATTCGTACCTTGTGTTGTGATATCAGTGTATATATAAATTATCTAATTAAGTTTTTAGCGTAAAATTTTGTTGTAATGATTGAATTGAAATGAAAAAATAGTCAAATACTGAAAAAAAAATAATAATAAATAAATAAATAATAATTAAAAAAAAAACTGATTTAAAACTGTTTAAAATTAGTTTCAAACGTGTTTTTTTCTTCATGAAGGTTTTTTGTTTTAAACAAAAAAACCGTTTTTTCTTTCTTATTAATAAAAAAAAAAAAAAAAAAAAACGGTTTTTTACCAAATTTGCAGAAAATGGTATATTTATGTATTACAAGAACAAGCTGTCAAGAACAAAATGGTGGTAAAAATAAATAAATAAATAAAAAATGTTGATAAAACATCTGCAGCATTAATATACACTGTTTTACTTACAAATACTGCCATTATGTACGTTTCTCTGCAGCTTTGGATTTATTATTCTTTATTTTTGTTGTGAAAACCAAAAAATAGCGAAAACATTTTAAAAAAATAACCCCAAACAATGTTATTCACAACATTACAGCCATATCTCATGATTTTGGCGCGAGAGATAAATTTGTTATCACATACAATGGTGCTATTTTGAACATGTGGACTTTAGCAAAGTGACTTACAACGAGTTTCCATATAACCAATGTTAAATTGATAAGAATTAGCAGTCCATATACTATATGGTCGAAGAAAAAATTTGTGTCATCATTTTTTTTTTTTTTTCAATCTTTGATTTGAACTAATTTTTCAACAATTTCTATAATATGTTCTTAAATTTAACGCCAAATTCTATGAGAAACGATAAATATTGATTAATAAAAAGTAGGCATCAACGTGTTAACCTACTCTTCAATAAAATGTATATTTTGAGCAACCCTGTGTAAATTGTTGCCTAACCTTGCGCTGTCAAAAAGTCTCACGTCAAGCTATTTTTGACGGGAGTTGCTAAGTTCCCGGAGTTTCGTTCGGAACGACTGAATTGTTCGTCTCTTCGTTCATTGATATGAGCTATTTGTTATCAATTTTAAATAAAAGAAAGTTGGAACTTCACTCTAATTTACTAAAATGAGAATTTAATTCTGTTCTAATTCAATTATTTGTTGTTAAAATACTTTCGTTGTATGTTATATCGTTGTATGTTCATCGTTATGTCATAATGTCGGGCGTTTCCCTACCCGACTTGTGAAACAGATAAAAATAAAGAATATCAACTTGATATTGGTAAACCAATGTGCAGCTGTCAAGATTTCAGTAAATATCGATTTCCGTGCAAGCATATTTTAGCTGTGATTATAAATCTACCTGAAATATCTTGGAACACTCTGCCTCAAGAGTATCTCAATTCGCCTTTTTTAACTATAGATGAAAAATACTCTATTTTTGAAACCAATTTTTAGGCAAAACCTGGTGAGACTGATGGTGAAACAACTGCCCTTGCAGTTGATCACCCTTCAGCCTCATATTCTGCCTCTGCTGTGCCAACACATAAATCCCATGGTGATTCAAATGTAATTATATCTTCTGCAGTTGTTTCACCATTGGAATCATCAGGCTCAGCTGAAAAATTGATTCCAATTTCAGAGATTCGCGAACTTGCCAAAATTGAGTATGAACGTACTTTTCTTTTAAAAGGGAAATCTGTTAATGAGGATTGTAAAAGGAAATTATTGATTCGATGGATCCTTATGTAGAAACAGATTCCAATTTAAACGTTCCACTTTTACCAGTATCTGAACTTCTGCTTTCAAAAAAAGGCAAAATGTGAGCTTGTGATTTTTATAATTTCATTGAGAAGGTGTATTCTCAATTTCTCATTTTAAAAAATGTTTGTATCGTGATTCAATTTTATTAGCATAGAAATAATGTTTTTATTGTGATTTTTAATTTTAAAGCTTATTGTTCACGTTGTTCTTTTTTAATTTTGATTAAAAAAATTAAATAATTTGAAAAAAAAAAACTTATTGTTTGTATAATAATAACTGAGTGTACGAAGAAATGATCATAATTATAAACGAACGAAGAGACGAACGATTCAGTCGTTCCAGACGAAACTCTGGAAACTTAGCAACTCCCATTTTTGACAGACAGTACCATCAGTACCTACAGATAGAATAGAATTACGTAATAACGTTAGTGTATATGTATAGAGTATTTATAATGACTGGTATAGGTTCTAATTGGTCATACGTCATGCCTGTAACAACCAATCAGCAAGTTGGAATGTGATAAATTTACCTCGACTAACTCATAAAATAAAAACACAAATCAGCTGATGATTCAATACACAAACGAATTTTAGTCGTTCACTGAAAACTGAACGATATTATTTAGGAAGGTAGAAATGAAACTACCTACATTTTATCACATTCTAGCGTTATGATTGGTCATTACGCACGTAACATATGACCAATTAGAACCTAGACCAGTCATTATAAATACTCTATAATACGTTTTGAAACAAGGCTAAACCAGCAACGCAAGATTCTTGGGTATCTAGCTGAGTTGGATGGATATAAAGTTACTAGGGGGCTTCGCCCCCTGGCTGCTTCGCGGCCCAACCCCGCGGCATTCCTCGCTTCGCTCGGATTGCCTATTTGATGTGACTTCTTCGAACAACATAACATGAATGATGATATGTGTCGTGTAACTGACGAACTAATGCGGCACGGCAAACGCCACGCCCACAACCAAGCAAGACGTGGAGTGGAATACGGCAACGCGTAACGAACGCGTTAAGTTTTATGCAATAAAAAAGGCAAAAATTATTTTTTTTAACTCTCTGATTAAAATTTTCATTTTTTTTGCTTGATGACATATCTGCATAATTTTTGCGATTTTTAAAAAAAAAAAATTCATCGAAATCCGTCCATTAGGAGAGGCTGGACGATTGGAACAACATTTTTTTGGCCCTATTTTTGTTGTTATTTTTTTCTTGTAGCTTTATATATATGATGATAAGTGAACACTGTGCGCATGCGTGAATTATGTAAATAACTGCCCTTCAACTTGTCTCAAAAAATGTCACATCTTTATCCCGTTTGCCTCTCTACTTTCCAGTTTCCATTCATATAGCGTATTACGCGTGAAACACAGCCGCAATTATGTCATTCGCCCATCTGCCTAGCCCTCAAACTACGTAGTATGGTAATGGTAATATGGACTGCATTACGCAACAATGTTCTAAGTGAAATGAGGCGCCATAAACTTTAACTGCATCAAGTTTCTGATTTAATGTAAATTATAACAAAGCCAGTCAATCAAACTGAACAAATTTCGCTTGTTTGTCTTTGAAATTATTTAAGTAACATGAATGATTTCATTCATTACCAGTTTTTCTCATTAAAAAGAAAAATAAGATCGATCAACAAGTATATGGCGCCACATTTCACTTCGAACATTGTTGCATAATGCAGTCCATATGTAGCATGTACTCATTATCAGGCGGCACCATTATTCCATTTATATAGCGGCTTAGGAAAATGGCTCAGTCCATCGATGATCGTTGGTAGATAGAACAAATTACAACTCAAAAGTAATAATAAAATTTGTAACATTATTAGGAATCGTGTGCATTTATATGGTTAATGTAAATATGTACACTATGCAAATGTATATGTATTTTGTATTTTTATAATGCATTCCAGTGCAGCATTATTTACAAAAATATAATTGTAGGTTATATGCGAACAGGTCATTTTCTAAACTCTTTATTTTAAGTTTTAAATTCAATGTTGCACATTACACATAATATGCGTGATGTATTATATCAGTTATCTGTTTCAGGAGTTACGATACTGTTATCACTAACGGTATTTCATAATTTGGTCGCTGAAACATTGCCTCAAGTATCTGACGCAATGCCAGTATTAGGTGCGATTTTTAATTAGACAAACAAATGCCTACCTACTGATGTATCTATGTACCTTCCATAATCGCTGCGTGTTTATTCGTTATTTTTACAAAATAGTACCTCATTAATTTTTATTTTTTAAATTACTTATACGTGCAAATCTGTATCTGCTGCAATGTATGTGCAATGTGCATTCTAATCAAAATACCTACCTACATAACTTTCATCACAATTCGCGCATGACAGCACTTGTTGTACGAGTACTTTCGCCTTTCATTAATACCTTTAAGCACTATCTTGCCTTTGCAATACCTACTTACTTATTTAATTATACAGAATTCTCATAGAAATATAAGTCGTCCGCTAGCACTAATAGATAGAGGTATGTAACTAGAAATTGACACTGATAATGATAGCAATAAGAAGGGAATTTTGAAGAAGCGACGTAACAACATTTATCTAGAAAGTAGACATAGGTAAGGTGTGGAATTTGAACATCGGTCTTCAATATTGATTCATTTAATGTAGAAAATGGTTACGAAGGAATTTGCTTGGGAGTTTTTAAATGCTTGAGTATATGAATAATATGTTGATAGGTACAGAGATGAATAGGTTCACACGGATTGACTTTATGTTACACATGGGCTGCTAATTTTGTTGTAAAATATGAAATATGAATTTTGAAAATAAAACATGATAATTCTGCGTTTTGAATGGCTTAAAGTTGATTGATTTTTAAGAAACAATGAGATGTGAGTATTCAGTTTCGATTTAAATTTGTTTGCTTCCAATAGTCTGTTTAATTTCACCATAAAGATAGGGAGTTCATGCGTTATTTAAAGACACCTATGTTTACCGTTTAACTGTCCAAATCATGTTAGTGTGTCTTATTTGTCATTTGTTCCTCTAAAGTCTTAGAGTAACAGTAGATATGTACATAATTATAATCACGAATAGTTTGAATAATTTTAATTTGCTATACTTATTGTTCGATTTCCAATTTGTGTTGAAATTTTCAGTTAATAAATACGGTAAAGATCCTCACCAGAGCATAGAAAATTACGTATTTCCTCTGATCAACGTATGTTTACAGTGAAAGAGCCAACGTTGTATGCAAAAATTTGTGAATTCTTTTTCTTTTTTTACACTTATTCTAACAAAATTTTAGAAAGCAGATTTTTATCTAGACATAAAACATAGCTATCTCTTTCTCTCTCACGTATCGTTGCACAATAAATATCAAAAGTGTACTAATAACACCGTCTCTAAAATAAAGCAAAATTTTCCTTCGGCTTGTATAATTACCTCGAGTATAGTAGCATCTAGCATAAAAGTGATGATAACAATATCATGAAGGAAATTTATGCAGAATGTACTTGGCAGTAACCGAACTCACTACCAGTTATAGTTCAAATATTTTTTCATTTGAATGATCGCGTTCGCTGCCCAAATTAGAGAATTCGTTGCCACTATGAAAATCGATTGTAAAATGAAGAGATCCAGATGTCATTAGCAACTGCGTATGAGCATAAAATATTTAACCAGTTGCATCCAAAGCAGGCGCAATATTTCAGATTTCAATTATTAGATAATTTAAACATGGTATGAGGGTAGATCGGTACTCTCAGTAGTGAGATGACAATTATGTAGAAAATAAATGATTTTGAAAGTCTTTATTACTGCATCAATCGAACAAATTGTTCGGCTAAGGAATCGAATAGCTACATAATTCGAGTTCAAGTTGATCGTCTGAGCAAGATTGCCGAGCTGAATCCGAATCCAAATCTTTGCACTAAATTCAGCAAAATTTTGACCGTAGTTGAATGGGACACCAAAACTGAATTCTCTGCATTACCAAAAGCCGAAGCTAAAAAATTTGAAAAAAAAAAAACTATTTTTGATTTCAAGTGTATGGTGTTTGATTTCAGTCAGTGAACTGTTTCAAATTTGAAATGTTTTCAAAGAGTAAAAAAAGTAAATAATATATCTATGAAATTTAAAACCAAATTTTGCCGAAAATTTTTAGAAAGTAAATCAGAAGCTTTGAAAAAATTCTCGAATCTGAAGCCCAATCTGAATTTTAATTTTGTAGCTTTGCAAAACTACCGTGCGTCCAATTAATTCGAGTACACCCGGTGTAAGAAATTGTTGAATAATCGAATAATTACGTGAAAATTAGCGTCTACTTTGATTTTATATGATAGGTACAACTTGTACCTATTATATAAAATCAAAATAGAAGCTATTATTCATCAATTCCTTGTATTGGGTGTGCACGCATTGATTGGACTCACGGTATACGTGCACTATCTGCCTAGGTACCCAGCTACCTACCTATATTGTTTCCTAGCTGGTAGTGAGTGCGGTCATGACAAAAGGTGGAAAGTAATGTTTGCTGATAATGAGCCAGGACTCAGGTTGCACTGATGCGATGTAGATTATAGTAAAGGTTGAATTTAATCATTAAGGACTTACAACTGATAGTAAAATGGAGAAAGCTACAGCCTAGATTTTCTTCAACTGTGAATACTATTACCGGCTAATAGAATTTAATTTTCTTACTTTAAATATTTGCGACATCGTATCATAGAAGTTTAAGGTACATTTATGATAGAAAAAATTGTTTATGTTGCCGCGAAATTAGTACAGTATTCGATGGATATATTGCTGTTTCAGGAGTAACAATTTTACTATCGTTATCTGTTTTTTCTCTAATGATTGCGGACGCCTTACCACAGACTTCTGAAGCCATTCCCTTACTAGGTCAGACAAAATATTTAACCGATTTTTTACAAAAAAAAATAAATCGATTTAACGTAACTAACACTAGTGTTTTACTTTATCTCTATTTATATGCATTGAAATTTATTTACTTCCGTTACCTATAGCGTTGTTATATGTACGTTTTATTTTACCACCTATCAAAACATATATAATTTATCATATATAAGTATTTTTAATGATTGTCGAGCTTCCATGTTTTGCTTTTGGGCTTATACATATTACCTAGATGTATATTGTATAGTCTGAGTGGTTATGAATGTTAAAGCCTGCGGGGACCTACAACTAAGAATATCATATTTCATAAAATTAGTTTTTAAAAATCAACTGATATTTCTTCGATGCATTCAGTTGAAGGTCCCAACTATAGCTGCAAATTTAATTTACTTTTTGCATTTTTTCCCCTTTATCGCTCTTCTTATGCACTGTGATGGAATTTTTTTCGCTTCATAAAATGGATAATTGTTTTAAAAAAATCAATAAAACCAATATAATATAATATTAACCTACCCAACTTATGCTTACTTAATACGAAGTGAATAAACGATTCAAGAAAAATAATGGGGATGTTGCATAACAGATAAATTCACCTAAAACCTAATGGAAATAAAAGACGGAAATGTAAAACTTACGTAATTGTTAAAATTTTGAAAATTGGTTGAATAGGTCCGAGAAATGATTTTTTACATTTTGTTTGCAGCGAAAACGGTACTCCGATGTCCACCCTTTAGTTGTGACGCCATAACCTTGGAACGCACGCGTTGCTCTTATAGAGATGAACATGGAGAAGCGTTTTCTCACGTTTATTGCGCCTAAACGGCACGATTTACGTTATTGCCTATAAAGACGTTTTTTTTAGAGTAAACTATGAGCTTTCCGGTAGTGTAATAATTTTTTCGATTTAATGAATTTGAAGCAAGATACGGTTTCGTTAAGTTGATGATCAAATTAGTTCCCATTAAGGGAGGTTCAGTTTTTGCAAAACGTGGAAAGAAGGAGGGGTCAGGGAAAAATTGTTGATATGTCATTAGATAGGGTATGAAATGCCCTTCATTTGCTTCAGCGCAAGCACCATTCTAGCTTTTCTCCTTCCATAGATATATGAATGCAAAGTTTGAAAGAAGTTGAAAAAACGCGAAATCGCGCTTTTTTCAGACTTTAGACTGGAATACTTCAAAAACTAAAAACGCTACAAAAATATTTTCAGTGAACAAAATGTAGTACTTATTAAGGGCTTTTTAATGCCATATTCAAATTAATTTCAAACACTTTTATACGTGAGCTAATACCAATGAAAGGGTCACCAGGAGTAGAAATACACAAAAAGTAAAAAATAATGTTGTTGATGAAGTTGATTTTTGAATTTTTTTTCACTCTTGATACAATCAAGAGCGCAAAAACAATAAATATTTTAAATTCCATCACACAGACTTCACATTATTGCGTGGAGCTGCTCCCCTACCACATTTTATTTATTGTAATCGCGCGAAAATAGTAAACTCAGTGTAACATATGAATAACGATGACTTTTTTTTTTGTAAAATATTTCAGCTTTGTAACTGTATGACATTTTTTCAACAGCATAATACAGTAATTTTTCCCCGACCCCTTTTTCTTACCATTTTGCAAAAACTGCACCCCCCTTAATGAAAATTAATTTTACCATCAACTTAACGAAGCCGTATCAAACTTCATTCATTAAATTGAAAAAATGATTATACCATTGGAAAGCTCATAATTTACTCTAAAAAAACATCTTATCACCTACAACGCGAATCGCGCTGTTTAGGCGAAATAAACGTGAGAAAATGCTTCTCCGTGTTAATCTCCTTTAGAGCAACGTACGGTTCCAAGGTTATGGCCTCACAACTAACTTGGAATTAATCTGAATACGGCATTGAAAAGCCCTTAATAAGTACTACATTTCGTTCACTGAAAACATTTTTGTAGCGATTAGTTTTTGAAGTATTCCAGTCTGAAGTCTGAAAAAAGCGCGATTTCGCGTTTTTCAACTTCTTTCAAACTTTGCATTAATATATCTATGGAAGGAGAAAAGCTAGAATGGTGCTTGCGCTGAAGCAAATGAAGGGCATTTCATACCCTATCTAATGACATATCAACAATTTTTCCCTGACCCCTCCTTCTTTCCACGTTTTGCAAAAACTGAACCTCCCTTAATGGGAACTAATTTGATCATCAACTTAACGAAACCGTATCTTGCTTCAAATTCATTAAATCGAAAAAATTATTACACTACCGGAAAGCTCATAGTTTACTCTAAAAAAAACGTCTTTATAGGCAATAACGTAAATCGTGCCGTTTAGGCGCAATAAACGTGAGAAAACGCTTCTCCATGTTCATCTCTATAAGAGCAACGCGCGCGTTCCAAGATTATGACGTAACAACTGGTGCTTCCACGGGAACCCTACGTTTAAGCGCGCCCCGCAAAATGCAAATTTTGGAATTTTTTTTCTCAAGTTCTATAGGATCAAATGGAGTGCGGTTTTTTTTATTCAATTTCCAATTTTTTCCTCTATACGTAAATATTTTTTCCAGAAAACGTGCAACATCCCCATTTCGTAAAATATTTCATAATTAACGTTCCTTTAGTCTCGACGCTCGAGAATCTTTCACTTTAAAATACCAATATGCTAATTTAAAATTGTATATCTACACTGTACACTGTATAGTGTACACCTATACTCAAAAGTATTACTAATAAAGCGTATTATATCATATACCCAGCTCTTTCCCTCAATTCATTTTGTGATATAACTCCTGTATAGTGTATAATTCTGTTGGGAACTATGAGATGAACCCGTAAAATTTTAATTGAGAAATAATTTTTGATATTTTATAAAATCAAAAATGTCCCGCTTGCTCTTGGTTATGGTCATGCCACGTCATTGCATTTTTGCAATTTTCCAAGAAATTTTAGCAGAAATTCAGGTATAAGAGAAAGATACATAGACATAAAGAAAGTATCTAATATTGTGGAAGACATACAAATGAGAAAAAAGAACAGGTATTCTTTAATATTGTATCCATTCAAGATAATATCTCGTTTATTTCTCCTTTTCTACCTATAATAAAGTGATTACTGAAAAAACTGAAGATTGAATATTCTCATAGGAGCATATAGATAAATAGATCTTAATTGAAATCTGATCTTCATCGATTTTTCACACCTAATGAAAGGCAGATATCAATCTACAACGTATATATACTCAGTCTTGAATACCTACTCATGAACCTGTTTACCTATATACATATTTTTTTTACGAATCAAATAGAAGCTTGTGTCTTTAAAATGTATAAAATTACGCCTCATTGTCTATGGCTTTCTTTTCAGTGTACCTATTTACCCTTTTCGAAATTTCACCTCTACAGTAATTTCAAAGAATGTTCAAATTTCGATGAGTAATTTCTCCAAATTCACATTTTGTAAATTGGTTCCTTTTGAATAAAAGCTAACCATGTTCATGTCTAATCCATACGTTAGACCTTTCGCCAAGTTTGTTAAATATACTACTTAAGTAGATATGTGGTGATCTTCCAATCAGTAATGCACGTACGTTATACGATATTCGACTTACGGCGTTCTGTTTTGTAGATTTTTTGAACAGTCAAGATACACATACCGTGCGACCAAGTGATCTTTTCACCCCTCAGCGTTGAATTACCTACTTCTAAACAGAATAGAGTAGTTATAGTAACTGGTTCATGTACTAACTGGTCATACGTCACGCGTGTAACAACTAATCAGCAAGGTGGAAAGTGGTAAATTACCTCGACTTACTCCTAAATTAAAAACGAGAATCAACTGATGATTCAAATCATAAACGAATTATAGTCGTTCACTGAAAAATGAACGATATTATTTAGGATGGTAGAAATGAAACTATTTAGACTTTATCACATTCTAACTTTATGATTGATCAATACGCGCGTAACATATGACTAATCAGCACCCAGACCAGTTATTATAACTACTCCATGTACATATTTATTCATTTCGAATGATTTTTTACACTATAGTACATGATAAAAATGACGGTAATATTTATTAATGAATTTTTAACATTTTATTTTTTCATTAGACATCAATTGACTTCAGTCAATTTCATCAAGAATCAGTGTTACCGAATAAACTAGGGAATTAATCAAAAGTTGAATAAAGCACATAATTTTGATAAATGTCGTTTAGAATGATTGGAAAATGAAATAACTGAGTTCTTATTTCTTAATCCAACAAAAAACAAAGAGAGAAATTAAATTATTTGAAGTTTTTTCTTTTTTTTTTTCAATAAGTAAGAGAATTTGGCAGTGAGGGGTGCAAAGGTCAGTTGGGCGCACGATATTTAAACAGCATAAATAAAGTGCTGCTCAAATGGATCGCATATACCTAAGCTACAAAATATATCTAATTACCTATGTTACGAACCAAGTATACTTATACATATAACTCATCTCATCTGATTAATATTTTGATTTTTTATTAAATTTCAAACAATTTTAGTTTTTAGACGTAATATTTACGGTTTGTTTCATTTCGGGAAAACTGCATCATTAGTCTGGTAACTGCGACTTGAATTTCAACTCGGTTACTTCTACACCGTACTCTAGATACGAGTATTTTCTCTATCCTAGTTCCTTTTTCCTTTCTCCTTTTTCATTCTGCTCGATGATTTTCAATTCATAATTTAAAAATAAACTAGACATAGCAAAAACAAACACAAAAAAAGAAAACATCTAAATATTCTATCACTAAATAAAGAAGTGTTAAACTAATGCGTATGAGCCCCTCTGCATCCAAGTAACAAAGCGTACGTGTTTATCGTACGTACTAATTTCATTTGGTAATCTGCGTAAATACTGCGTTCCAATTAAAACCGCGTAAGTTTAATATTTTATTTAAATTACTTTATTTTTAATGCATGCGTTGATATCTACCTATAACTAAGTACATCTAGTTCATTTTTTAAATACTTTTACTGGCATAAAACGAATTAAATTTTGTGAAAATAGGTAAATAACGTACTACGTATTATCGACGCATTACCTAACCAATAATAATCGATAAGGATATCTCGGGTGTCTATCATTATCATTATCATTATTATTAGGTACTATTATTATTATTACCTATTATTATCATCATCATCATCAGAATTGTTAATATGTTGCTGTCCCTTCCTTTTGGTCCAGATTTTTGTTAACTGATTTCAGAAATCGACAATTCTTCGTATGGGTATGTTTATAACAAATTTAACCTATTTATTTGGATGGTTGTTGCTTTTTCATACCTCTTTATAAGCATTCAGTGAATGAAGTAATTAAAAAATTCAAAACTTCAAGCCTGGACCCCGAACAACTTATTGAAACAGGTTAATCGGTGTGCGTCGATAATTCTTGTTAAAGTACCTATAACTTTATGAAAACGGCAATACTTCCGATGAAAATTTTTTGGTCCAATTGAATTAAAATTTTAATGAGGTGAACTTTGGCACGAATATCAATTAAATCCTGCGATATCACATTGTTTGTAATTTTTGGCAAATGGATTTAATTTTCATGAGACATGGCTAGAAATTAAATCCAATTTGATGTCACTTTGATTCGTTTAACTTTTGTAAGAGATTGCGTTCACTTATTCGGTCAAAATTTCAATTCAATTACCAAAATGTAATCTGAAATTTTTCTTCAGATCAATGTAATCATGTCAAATAAACAATTAACCAATGCGATTCGAAATGAAATGGAATGAATTACATAACACATGATTATCAATACTAAAGAAACTCGTGCATCTAATTAAACGCTGAATTATTTTCCAGTGCCCATGCTACAAACATCAACGATTCGAGACCACCAAGCGTGAAATTTTTCATTTAATAATTAGGCAAATTTTAACCAAAAGTCAGATTCTATGCGAAATCTGCTGCGACCATTTTGTTAGTAAACATTACAAAAACACCGAGCTAATGTGAAAATTATGTACTTGGAGGTTTCGAATCAACGCTTTTCGCTGTATACCTAATTATGTATTTTGCATATACCTTTTTTAAACTATGGCGGGTATAGTGTAGCTTTCAGTTCAATATACGCTTTTGTGTTATGTACTCGTACCTCATAATTATTGTTAAAAAAAAATAAATATTTAGATCTGATTTGATCAAAATTAAAAATATTATGATCAAACTGAACCATCCCAAATCTAAATAAATCAAATTATATCTACATTCTCAATTATGGTTATACCTATATCTAGTACACGTACCTATATGGAATTTTATAGTTTGATATAATTAAATAGCACGTCAGTATACCGTCTATGATGTGTATGTACTTGTTTATTTACTTATATCGAATTATATTAATTGCCTATTTCAAATAGATCATTTGAGCTTGTAGTTATAATTTGATTGGTATTACAATCGCACTCACCACTTAGCAGGGAACAAAACTCATCAAATTTCTTTTAATCGTATACCAGTCTGCGTGTAGTGCAGTACCTATTACTTTAATGTATTGCACATCGAAAAACATTTGAAAGTTACTACTATTGTAGGATTAACATTATTTGATCAAGTTTGATAAAATATGTATCATTTGATCATATACGTTTACATACATAATTCATCATCAGTGACTCGTGCTGCCTCCTGAAGAGGCATCGTGACCACCGTTCCCTGTCACTGTAAAGATCCAGCATGTTGGCACGTGTTACATGTCCAAAATACTTCAGTATCCTGGCGTAAACTTCTGACGATAGCCTACGCTCTTCTCCGATTTCAGCTAATATAGATTGATTTGTGCGTTTCGCAGTTCAACGCATGGCCGCAACATTCTCCTTCAGCACCACTTCTTAAATGCGTCGATCTTAGTCCTCTCTTTCTGTCGAACAGTCCACATCTCCGCTCCATACAGAAAGATCAAAATTACCAGAGTGCGTACCAGTCTGATCTTTGAATGTTTAGTGATCGCACTATCTCTTCAGATTTTGTTCAGCTTCATCATAGCGCTCATACATAATTATCATGTCTAAAATGTGGCTTGGACCAAATTTTTAAAAACACTCCATCGATGCAAAACTGATATTCACAACCGACGTACAAAGTAAATAGGTTGCTACATATTTCAGCGCCTAAAAATTTACTATACCTAATTGATCAACAGTATAGTATAGGCATTTTAAAAGTTACTACTTTTAAACATCGCATGTGATTCAAAGAAGTTATATACATACCTACGTCTATGTTTACAACTTTTTCTAAATCGTTTTATTAACATAATAAGTACAATCATGTTGAATAGCCGAGTAAGACCAATACCCCACCGCTAGTTAATTCAGATATACCAGTTTCAATTGTTTTTGTTTTTTTTTTCTTCAATTGTTATTTCCCCTATCTTTCATTATTAGTATATCTATATAGACACATCCATTATGGTTTTTTTTTTTCACCATAAATTTACGAATTTTTTAATCCCCGCATGAGAATGGAAGTTTTATCAAATTTGATCAAAAATTACACGTACATAAAAGTAGGTATAATAGTAAGTATACGTATGTTTTTTTAACACGAGTAACTGCATAACGAATGTTTTGATCAAATTAGATCTAAAATTTGAAAAATATTATATTTATCGTTTCCATTGTCTTACCAAAATAAGTTAAGAGATCACCGCAGCAATTATTTGCGTTGTGTTCTTTCATAGCAGATGCACATCATTGGCAAATACGTACTAATAAGAAGTAATGAAATTACGTTGAAAATAATGCTTTTCACTAGATTTTTGAATTGCATGATTTTCTTTAGATAATGATAATCTTTCGAAAATACCAATTACCTGACGACTTTTGGCAACAAATTGGTACTTAGGTATCTCTATTTGTATTCATAATAGGTTTTGTTTTAAACGAATTCTTAGCTAATGCGCTATTGCCGTGGTATTGTTTTTACATACATTAGAATATTATTAGGTTTATAATGAATTTTTAATATTTACAGGTACTTATTTTAATTGCATTATGTTCATGGTAGCTTCATCTGTGGTATCCACTATTCTCATATTAAATTATCATCACAGAAATGCAGACACCCATGAAATGACAACTATGGTAAGAACAAAATATATCACATAAATTTATTAGGTACATTTTTCAAATTCACATAACGTTACCTACTCTTTCATTGTGTGGTAAAGGCGCGTAGGTATATTGTCACGCAAAATGATACCTAAAATAAAAGCGTTAAGTGTTAATAAATGAATTCGTATAAAATGCTTTTTTATATTCGTAGTCTTCCGTACCCTTCCATCAGTAGTTGATATATTGTTAAGAACAATACATTTTTGATGTATTTTAAAAGGTAATACAGAACTACAAACTAAAACTTATAACCATAATTTTTCTAGGTGAAAGTTCTATTTTTAACATGGTTACCTTGGATTTTACGAATGAGTCGACCATCGGGAAACGATCCCAGGTCGGACAACTCTCGCATGTCAATGCAAATAAGAGACTTAGAATTAAAAGATCGCTCATCAAAAAGTCTTCTAGCGAATGTGTTGGACATCGACGATGATTTTAGGCATAACACTTACCAGTCTTCCAGTCATCATCCTAGTTTTTATCGGCATGATGATCCATCTGCAGGGGCCGGTGCCGGCTCAAACGGTGTGGGAGTGATACATACGACAAACACGTCGTCTTCGTGTATAGGACCGCATCGCGAACTCTCGCTCATACTCAAAGAGCTTCGCATGATTACCGAAAAAATTCGACGCGATGAAGAAGCTTCCGACATAACTAACGATTGGAAATTTGCAGCGATGGTCGTCGATAGATTGTGTTTAATAATTTTTACGTTGTTCACTGTTATTGCGACAATCGCTGTTTTATTGTCGGCTCCTCATATCATTGTTACATAATTTTATATACAAATAGTTTTTACATACGACTACTTCAGTTCCATATATATATATAATTTTTTTTTTTTTTTGGAAATTTTTAAACTGCCTCCTAACCTTGAATTGCTTTAACGCATACTCGAATGCGTACGTTGATACGTTGTTGTTACGTTATCAGATATTTGTATTTTTTCTACATGATCAAGTAGGTAGGTGTTTTCATGCCTGCCATGCGCATCATGCATTGTGCCTATTTTCTTTCAGGTTTCTACAAAGAATACCTTGAGCTCTTCCTACTGATTAACTAAAAACAGTACCTATTTTTTTTATAAATAAAAAATATAAACATCAAGGCCAATTGATTTTAATCCTTTCAAACGCTATACTTACACTGTCTTCGTATGAAAAGGTTATTAATTATTTCATTTCTTGCGCTGGCAATTCTTTTTTTTTAATGGGTTGCTCACTAAATTTATTTATACCTATATATTCTTCATTATAGGTAAATTATTTTACATCATTAGTTGAAAAGAGTAGGTATAAATTGCTATTAAACGAAAAATAAAATTATTTAAGGTGTGGCTAAAAGAATGAAGAAAAGAGAAAAAACCTTAAAACTTTAAATTTTTCGACATCGTGAAATTTTCATAATAGGTACTTCTTGATGGATATAGCTTTTTCATAGGCAAAGATATAGCGCTTGAGGGTTTAAAAAAATTGGACGCGCGTAGTACGTACGTACATACATAGATTAAGTATTTATCAAAATTTTAAACGAAAACATTTTTATACTTTTTATTTTTATTTTACAATACTCATTTTTTTTTTACAACTATTGTTATGTTTATGTTTTGCTTAATGTATTTTACAATTAACCGAATCATTAACGGATTAATTACTTCATAGTCATCCTAAATTATCATTGCTACCAACTAAAATTTAAACTCACTTATATCGTAATTATTAACCGCGCGAAAGTACCTATTAGGAGCATAATACGTCTATGGGCAGGGTTTATAATCAATTATAGTACTTAGGCTACCAAAGGTCTATGCTCTACATATCAGGCACTTCGACTTTGATAGGTTGCCTTTTATTACTGACTAATTTCAACCTAATTATAAAAGGGTACTTGTGATGAGGGCACCTCGCAAAAAACACATTTGAAAACAACTCTAACCTTACTTTATAAATTGATTAAATGAACTTTTCTAAACATGCCCGAAGTGCAATAAAAGTGGCGCGCTTCAAAGACGTTTTCTCGCTATTCTTTCAACTTGGGCAAAAAATGTGTAATAATATTTTTTGTTGGAAATTTGTTCAGCTTCATTTCTCAACCTAACTTTTTTTCTATATCTAGATTAGAATGCGTGTTATTGGCAAAAAACTGGTTTTGTGGCACAAATGTGGTTTTTGGGGGAGAAGCAACATGAGATTTTTGGGGAAAAGTAAGGGGTTGTTTCGGACACTATCACCTACAAATTTTCGCAAAAAAACCTTGGTGTTCAATTAATCCCGGTTATAATCATATAATTTGAATGGACTAAAAATAAATAAAAGACAAAAATTATTTTTGCCAAATGCCAATTTTTCTTCTGCACTCACCACAGATACCTTTTGACTACATATAATAACATTATATTCTCCAGCCAGTAATTTTTTTTTTACCACGAATGATTAAGGTGGTGCTTCGGAAAATAAGTAGGTAATTTCGAAAAAGTTGATTTTAAAATAAAGAAATGAAAAAATAGGAAAAATAAATGCTAAATGCCCTCAAACAAAGTCTCTAAAACAATATATTATAATTTCAAATCATTTCGTTGCGTTATTTTTGAGAAAAACACTGCTAATGAAAATTATATCCTATTTTCATTGGCAGTGTTCTTCTCAAAAATAACGCGACGAAATAATTTGAAATTATAATATATTGTTTTAGAGACTTTGTTTGAAGGCATTTAGCATTTATTTTTACAATTTTTTCATTTTTTTACTAAAAAAACAACTTTTTCGCATTCACCAACTTATTTTCCGAAGCACCGCCTTAAATTGGTAGGTGTTAATCTTCTTAAAATGAGTTTGATTATCAAAAAATTCATTGCAAAGAAAAATGTTTGAGTTTGGTTATATCAATAAAAATTGTGAAAAAGGGAATTTTTTTCCTTCAAAAATAATCTTCTGAATCAAATTAAATAGAAAATGAAAAATCCAAGTTCATTTTTACTCGACAGTCCAAGTTGTTACTTGTAAACGAAATCAACAAATTAGTCAAAAATGATGACGCTGCATTATTAGCATTGGGACAATACCAGTGGTAGTCTATTCCACCCTCTTTGAGCCGGTAGCGTAGGTAAAATATTTTTTCCATGAATAAGAGTTGAAATGTATGATATGTTTACCGTAATTTTGAGCCTAATCCTACGAATTCTACAGTATTATCTACTTATTACGCCTATCTCGAATCCATCTGCTAAATAAATAAAAGTATACCCTCGAAGGATTGATAGTTTACCGCGATATAAAAATATAATATCATTCTAAAATCAATTTTTTAGTAAAAGTCGATTGCATTTGAATTATTTAATCAAAAACAAAAACACACAGACGCTCAGGCGCGCGCACAAATGAACAGAAATAAAAAAAAATTATCTACCAAAAACAGTATTTCAATTTTATAGAAAATGTATTCTTACACGTACTTACGCAACCACTTTCACGCGTGACAATCAAAATTCGAAGTGCCTAATATACTCGTAATTTACTATAATCCGTTTTGAATAAGGAAGATATAGCATCATATTGTATGAGAGCGCCACGACGTAAGATAACAATTGGTAAACGTTTATACACCACTTCACGAAGACGCTACAACGTGCTTTCGTTGCTTTGATAAATTAAATGTTTTGCGTTGGTGCGCCCAGTAGCATGAATTCTCCAATAACGCCGTGTCTTTCTTATTTAAAATGTACAGAGGTGGCCCATTTGTAACGCAAGTGAGAGTTAGAAGGAAATCCAGGGAAATGGGAGCAGCCTCAAGCTTCAGCAAACTATTTTGTTCGCTTCCTAGGCACTTCTCCACCCATTAGCAACAATGTATCATGCATTATCTTGCCGAGTTTCGAATATTTTAACGACAAAGTACGCGTGCATCTCTTTTCCTGTGTGATAAGAAATTCACGAGAAAACGGAATTCGCACTGTCTTACCACACACACGTACGAATACTTTTGCGCGTTTTCATGAATCATTTCAAGACACGTGTCTCGATATTCAGGTGCCCAATGACAGCGCAACTGCACGTCTGGCAAGAAGGGCACTAGGTCACTCAGATCACACTTTTCTTGCGATTTTTAGCCCTGTTGGGACCCGAACGCAAAGTGGCTGACATCTAGTGGCAAGAAGTGTAAGTGCTGTAGTGAGACTGCATGGGGCATGTATAATGTAAACAACGAAAATTTCTATCATAGATTGTGTTCGTTTTTTTATGTATTTAATATTTGTATTCAGAAAAATTTGTTGGCTATGAGTTTAAAGTGATTTATAAACCTTGGTATACTTGGTGAAAACTACTGATAAAAATCATGCGTGCCCCATAGAGCCCACGCGAACACTAGCGCTTAAGCGGTTGTTCGGGTACCAAACGCGCGCTCTGCCAGTTTTATTAAGTTTTTAAGAAAGACGTGCAATTGTGCTGTCACTGGGCCCACTGTGCTATAGTATTAGCCTAACCCTGAATTTTTTCTTCTAATGTTAATTTCATTTCGGAGTTTTGACACAAGTAGCTATGAGAAAGAAATAGGCCCTACAAAATAAACGTTAACTAGATACCTAATTTTTTTTTTTAATCCTTGCATTTCTTGTTGTGTTTATATTGTGAGAAACGAAATGAGAAAAAAATTAAATTAATCAATGCATGCGCATAAAAATATAATCATGCAGTACGTTGGCACTTTCTTTTTAAACACAATATTATTACAGTCGAAGTGGCAGTTTACTTTGTGACAATGATATCTATGATAGGTATTTGTACTTCCACAGATATTATGTACTTACATCTTTCTTCACTTTCAAATTGGAAATTTTTAGATACGCGTACTATCAATGTTGAGAAAAAGAATGAAAGAAATATTTTAATATCACCTACCTATTGCTCATTTTAAAATATTTTTAAATAATTCATATTTTTATTGAAATTGAATGTAGAAAAAAAATGATTTCCTCTATTTACTTAAATATTAATTTTTCTGCTTTGAAATTTAATCTGGAAAAGCTAGTCTAGATGCTTCGTAGGAATACACACTGCACACCGTAAGGAAAGAAGCATATTAAAGAAGATAGCACGATACAATTTGCTGGTGTTGAAAAAATTGTAAAATATGTATAATAAAATTGTGTACGATGACGAGTACTTACACCTATATAATACACCTATTCTATGCGTTATGTACTGAGGAAAAAAAAACAGTGCAAATCCTTTTTCCAAATATATACAATCATCTCTTGATGTAATAAGTAAGAAAGTACGTTTTTAAATATGTACCCATGTTTTAAATCATTGAACTATTATCACGAATGATTTCTTTATTCGTAATATTTCTAATTTGTTTTTTTATTATTAACTAATTCTTTCAGAATTGTTTACAGTAACGGCGAGAGAATTTGTCTTGTATTTTGTTTCGCGTTGATCTGTTTTTAGTTTACTCTCGTTCTTCAACTATAAAATACTTTTTGATTTTGTACAAGGATGACAATATAAGATCATGCAAAGAGCGTTTGGTATACTAAATCAGTAAAGCTATATACACAATAAAACCTGAAGTTAGATTATTCCAGGCTTAGGTAAGAATTTCTTGCGTACTTTCTTACTTCAATCGAATAGTTCATTGTGTACCTAATTACCTATAAGCTTATGTTTTTCAATCTATGGTTATTAGCTACACTACGTATGCAGTTGAATTTTCGCTTTTGATAAAGTTTACTTGCAGCTTTCCAAAAAAAAATTGTTTCGTAGGTGGATGTTTAAGTGTCATGCTTAACGTTGCTTATAATATGGAAGTTTTACTACCGTATATACGTATTTCGCATGTAGCCATTCGAACTACATTTTTTGCAACGTGCTCATTTTTCATTTTTCCTCCCAACTTATGCTCGATTTTGAGACACCTTTCGCGAAATACTATAAATTAAGTTAATTCGAAATTCCCGCCATTAATAAGTGATTTTAGGATAATGTCGATGCTGAGTAGGTTAAATTGTTCCTTTTGGTTGTTGTTGAATGCATGATAATACGCTTTATACGTATTATATGTAAACTTGATGTTAATCGTATAGCTATGTAAAGGTTCGGTAGGGAGATCTTGAGTACGTTTTTTTCGATAGTGCTTGCTGGGAAGTCTTTTTGATGGATTTTCCTGAAAATCAACAACATTTTCGTATTTTTTGCATGAAATGCTGCAATATTGCACAAAAAATCGTCTCAAATGGAGCATAGAGGTCCCCAGCTAGAAAACGTTGACATAAATATGTATATACAACGTCCCATCCGCTAGGGAAGTCTTTCTGTGGTATGGTTACCTAATTGTACACTTTACCAGCAAATTCGGTTTTCTGAATAGAAGTACATATTTACCAAAATTGTTCTGAATTGATGAAACCTTCCTACTAATGCTATACGTAGACGTAATTGTACACATACGCATGTGTACCGTGCACGAAATCATTGATTGTATTTTTTTTTACTCTGCAAACATGTTCGCTTGCTTTCACACTCTTATTTGATGGTAGGTTTATACTGACTGCGGATTCCCTTCCTTGAGAGTCCGCGGAAAAATGAATTTCAAGGTTTAAATGGAATAGTTTGATAATGTCCACGAAATTCGTGAAATTTGTCCACAAATTCTGAGGACAAGTTTTGCGCTTTCTGGGGACATTATAAACTATACCATTTAAAACATGGCGTTCCATTTTCCGCCGATTTTCAAGGGTAGGAATCCATGAACTGATCATGAAGACGTTATCATTTCTTTAATACGATCGTAAATCATAAGTACGATATGTTTTTGGCCAACTTTGCCGAACATGCTGCATCTAGCTTAGGTTCTTCATGTTTCTCAAGTATGTCGCTGTAGGTTATATAGAACGCAACTGCGCCTACGAATGTCTTTCACAATAAAATAAATGCTTAGCGTAATTGTAATACTGATGTGTATGGCAAGTAGGTAATGAAGTAATTAGCACCTGGCAAGTAAATTTATAGTAACATACTATTTCACTAAATTGCTCTTTTTATTATCAAAATTTTAATAGGTGCAAGTATATAAAAAAGTCCTGAAAAAAAGGTATAAAAGGGTATTACCTATACATGTACGTATAATACATATATAATTTATGTAATCCATTGTTGTTTTTCCTTCATTTTATTATTTTTATTGCTATTATTATTATTATTATTATTATTATTATTATTATTATTATTATCTTTCTTTTTTTTTTTTTTTAACATCTAAATGACAATCATAAAGTGTAAAATATCAGCTCAATAATGATTTTAAAAATATAACGAAAGATCATTCAAATGATTTGATTCTTTTTCTACAATTGAATGAGTAGGTAGGTATTTCATGAATAGTTGACTGAGAAATACATAGATATTCGCTTAAGTACGTATTAAATGTAGAAATAACTAGGTGAAACTTTTTGATTTCTTTTGTTGTGTAGATTTTTAGTCGTGAAGTAACTGATTTTTAATTCTAAGTTCTTAATTTGCAACTATTTTTCATAAATATTTTGATCCAACTGAAAAAAAATGAGTTGAAGGTGGGATTTATTTAGATAACTTGCTAAATGATTTTATAAAATACTATCTAATCATATTCATTAGAAAAACCAAAATAGTGTTTGGAAATTGCATAGTATGAAAAAAGTGAGCTAATTTTTTTGGAAAAAACTAAATGCTTACAGGTTATATTATTATGATGATGATATGTATAGGTATAATACACGAAGGCATCTTGTTTTAAATCATTTATGATCGAATTTTAATTTCTTAATTTTAATTTTTCTTTTTATTGAATTGTATTATAATGGCATTTATAACTCCTAGATGCATCGGCTATACGTATGCCACTGTCAGAGTGACCTACATATGCTCTATCGTTTCAATATGGTGACTGAAAAAACTTTTTTTTCTAACATTGCATACGGCTTTTTTCCTGGTTAGTAATGTAAAAAACGTAGTGAAAAGTCCCACCTTGAATACTTGGCTGAAAGTTTGAAATCGCCGACTTTTTTTATTCTTTTTTGGTAATATTGAACTAAACGTCGCTCATTTAAAACAATTTTTGTTCTACCTTTGTTGTATGTTCTATACATACCTACAACCATCATAGAAATTGTAATTCTTACTTATGTTTAATCAAAAGTGAGGCAATCTTTCTATAATTTACCTACGTTTTTTATTTATTTATTTTTTTGTTTGTTGTTTTGTTTTTGTTTATTTTTTTCATTGTGCATACCTACCAAATGAGGTAAGCAGTACGGTTGATGTAGGACGTAAAAGCAAAAATTCACTAAGTATAACGTAATACATATTAATGAAACATATTACCCAAAGCTTTAACTACGTGCTTCCATGTTAGTTAATTTATTTACTTTTAATCCTCATTTATAAAATGTATTCTTCGAATTTATTTTTATTACTTAAAATATTTCATAATTTTTACAATACGCTACTCAATGTAATAATAAGATATTTTATTTGTAATCCAAAGGTTTTCTTTGGTTTAGTAATGTATATTACATTAATATTAATTACATTCAAATAGGTACCACAATTCCAAAACGAATGATGACTTTTTTAAATTAAAAAATTCAATGTTCAATCATTCCACGCTCTCAAAAATTCGTTTAAAACTTGTAAGTTCTTTTTGGCTGAAGAAGGTGCTGTTTTACGAAATTTGTGAATAGTTATTTCGCATGCCAATTTTCAATTCATCTGCTTTCATCTGTTATCAGATATCCAGTAAGACAAATTTTCAATTCATACAAATAGAATTCTCATGTCAAAATTGATCATAAATTATTTCGTAAATAAAAAAATATATATACTTTCGTGCATTATCTGCATTTTATCGTGAACTAAGAATAATTTAGTGAAAAAATTAAAAAGAAAAAAGAAAAGGAAAAAGAAAAATAAATAAATAAACAAAAAACAGCACACAATTGATGCTTCACTGTAATTAAGCAGGTAAATACTGCGATAAATATATACGTACACTTTTTTTACACATTGCAACTCGCCAACTCGGTAAGATTCATTTAATTAAAATTTAATTCATGTTTTTAAAAAATTTGAGAAATATTTTCGCTTTTTTTCATAGCTAAACCATAACTCAATTACCTACTTGATTTTTTCTTCACTTCATTTCTTCAACATGAATGGTCTTTTTCAGTTGATTATTTTCAATATAAAATTGATTACACTTCATTCTGGTTGAATACTATATTTGCACGATTTATAGAAAGTTTTAATACTACCATTACCTATAATTAATTTCTCCCTCATGAACATCAGTATAAAAGAGAAGAAATTGTTAGTCTGTACGTGTACATTTATGTAGGTAGGTAGGTACCTAATTTATACTACATGTACTTAGAGAAATTATTCAACTGTGATTATTTGTTAACTTTTTTTAATTCAATTTTTAGTGTATTTTGCCAAGTATGCTCATCACGATGCTGTTGTACTTATTTGTTAATGAATGAATAAAAGAAGAATAAGCATATTGTTATCGTATACCTATACTGTGTATGACATGTAATAAATTTATAAAATGTATTACCATTTAACATAAAGTAGGGTATTTTCTCAATCTTTTATTTCATTTTTTATATGTTTATAAAAATTGTTGTTGTTTAGAATTTTAAATAATGAAAAGAAAAAGTTGATGACAAATTAAATAGGTTACGTTGTTACAATTTTTATTTTATTTACCAACTACTTTATTATTTTGTTTTTCTTTGTTTTTATTTTATACGTTACTATTTATAGAATTACCGAAGTAAAAAAAATCGAAAACAAGTGTTGTAACTTTCAATAAAAATATAAAAATTGAAATTTATTTTTGAGTCGATATATTTTTAAACCATAATTAGTTACTTAAAATAATAATAACCTAATTACTTTGAAAATACAATAAAAAATAATTATGCTTCCTTACGTATACGTATTTAGCCAATTCTTTTTCAAGACATGGCCAGAAATGGAAATGGTTAAGAATACATGATTTCCAATTTTGATTTTGAAGCGGAATACTTGAAAAAAAAAGTCTCTGAAATGTATTCAGAAATATGACAAAAAATCACTTAAAACAATTTTGATCCACACTAATGTGCAGTGTTTGTTAGAATTTAGCCTGCCCATGTTTAGTAGAAGCTATATTCAAATGATGAGAGCGGGATTTTAAAATACTCTTATAATATTATTATAGAAGAGTACTTCTCATTTAGCGTTCACCACATGTATGCGGATTGTTTGAGTGAGGTTGCCGAGCAATCCATGGCGTAAGGATGTGATGATCGTCTTTGGTGTTGAGGATATAGAGTTCGGACATCAGTGCGACCTGAATTTTTTTAACGATTTTTGGGTCAATTTTTTCCCCGTTTTTTTTTGTTGAATTTTTTTTTAATATTATTTTATTTTTATTCCTACAATTTTTACATTATTAATTTATTATCATTTCATTCCACCCTTCGAACCTTCAGACCAACTTTGAACTTTCAGACCTACGTTCCTTACCTCAAAGTTAGGTTTGGTTGGGTTTAATTTATTTATTATTTTTTCCACCGTTCGAACTTTCATACTTGGAACTTACGGACTTACGCTCCTTAACTCAAAGTTGGGTTTGGTTGGGTTTCATTTTTTTATTATTTTTTCCACCGTTCGAACTTTCATACTTGGACTGCATTACGCAACAATGTTCTAAGTGAAATGAGGCGCCATAGACTTGTTGATCGATCTTATTTTCGTTTTTAATGAGAAAAACTAGTAATGAATGAAATCATTCATGTTATTTAAATAATTTCAAAGACAAACAAGCGAAATTTGTTCAGTTTGATTGACTGGCTTTGTTATAATTTACATTACATCAGAAACTTGATGTAGTTGAAGTTTATGGCGCCTCATTTCACTTAGAACATTGTTGCGTAATGCAGTCCACTTGGAACTTACAGACTTACGCTCCTTACCTCAAAGTTAAAACGCATCTTAGCCGTCAAAATGCGTATTTTTCGTAAGTTTGCATTCAGGTTACTCAAAATTTTCAGCGACATCACAGCGTTTGTAATTTGCTCTATCTTATGGAAAATTTCACGCTCTTTCCAATGGTGTATGATGAAAATCTTTTTAATCAATATTTCTACCAGATATGGGGGTTTTATTCTTGAAAAACATATGTTTTTATATAGGTGAAAAACGATTTTCAACATTTAAACCTCTATATCTAGTAGAAATACTGCTCAAAAAGATTGTTTTATTATACACCATTGAAAAGAGCGTGAAATTTTCTATAAGATAGCAATTTAAAAACCATATAGTGCCGCTGAAAATTTCGAGTAACGAGTACTTGAAGTTATAAAAATTGGCGCTTCCCATGTTATTTAAAATTTACGTATTTCGAAAACGCGCGCGAACTTTCAGCTTTGATCGTTCATATCTCAAAAAGTTGTGGATCGATTTTTTTTTTTCACCATCGGAAAGAGCGAGAAATTTTACATAAAATAGCAATTCTATAGGGTACCGCGACAAATTTCGAGATATTTTCATCGAAATTTTACACAACGAGGTTTACATATCTATAAAAACGCGCGACTTTTCAACTTTGATCGGTCATATCTCAAAAAGTTGTGGATGGATTTTGTTTTTCTTTTCACTATTGGAAAGAACTTAAAATTTTACATAAGATAGCAATTTCGAAACTATAGGGTGTCGCGACAAATTTCGAAATATTTTATTAAAAGCCGCGCGAAGTTGCGTTTTCCCCATATAAACTCGTGCAAATTATTTTCTCAAACCCAGGTACTATTTCCTGAAGCGCTGCGATGTGGCAGCGTTGGTTCCTAATCGACAGTGGCCATATTTCTCTTATATTTTTCTAATGAGTGACCCTACTTGTTCTTTTATATTACTTTGCTATTACCTTCATTATAGAGTATTTATAATGACTGGTCTAGGTTCTAATTGGTCATACGTCACGCCTGTAACAACCAATCAGCAAGTTGGAAGTTCTCAATCTAAATTTATGTTCTAATTAGGTTCAATAAATAAACCTTCACAAAATATGTTCAAAAAAATTATTTCTTACTTTTAATAATTATCTCATCGTTATCCTTAATTCCTCTTGGTGCATCTCTTCCATTCAATCCAATTTCTTTTTTCTTTTCGTTAATATATTTTCCATTTACAATTATTTGAGATTTATCAATGTTAATATATCCATCTTCAATATTAAAATCAGAAAAACAAAGTCCTAAATTTTCAGTAAATTCTGCAACACTATTAGCCTTAGTTTTACCAAAATTCATTGGGGTTACAACAATTTGATTTTTCAAGTCAATTATTTTTTTAATTTTCAATTGCATAGATTCTACTTGTTTTTTACCTTTTTCACTCAATTCCTTCTTCACTTCTTCTAGTTCCTTATTTAATTGTTTCATTGTTTCATTATTTTCTTCAATTATATTATCTTTTTGTTTCATTACTTGATTATTAGCTTGAGATAATTTCTTCAATTGACCACCTGCTTTATTAACTGCAGCTATTAATACTCTAAAGCAGAAAAATAAGTTTGTAACTTTCAAAATACATGTTTTCTCATTTTCAAATTCTGTCAAATCTAAATTATTTTTTTTATAAACTTCATGTAATTGATTAATTATTGTTTGACTCGATGATTTTATTGTATCTTTTAATTCCTTTATTTCAGGATACTTTGAAACTAGTAAATTGACATAATCCATTTCCTCCTTTGAAATTGAGTAGTTGTTAATTACTGAGAGAATCATTTTTGATTTTTATTTATTATAAAAAAAAAAAAAAATTATTTTTAAAACCATGTACCAAACTGTATACCATACTATATACAGTATACCAAACCATGGACCATATACTATGTACAGTATACCATAAATGAAAATTTTTTTATTTATAAATGGAACTGGAGAAAATAAAAGAATTGATGATTAATTTTGATTTCATAAAAAATCCTATTTCTCAATTGATTAAAAAATATAATGTGTCAGATTCTTTTGTATGGAAAAAATTAAAATTATGGAATATTCCACATGCAACAAAAAAGAGAAATATTCTCACTCCTAGAAATAGATTAGGTCAATTTTGTTTATCAAGCCAAATTAATCAGACAGTAACTACTAACACAACTCATATAAACAGTAGAGTCAAAAATGAGATCACTCAGCAAAAGATTTTTAAAAATAAAAAATTTCCAGAAAATCCTCCAGACATAAGTGATGAATGGGAAACAATTAATTTGAATGAATCAGATAAAAAAATTTATAGAAATAAAAAATAAGTCGGAAAGTCAGAACCTCACGCTCGCGTTATCATAAAATCCTATTGACGTAAGAGAGAATCAATGTCGATCGAGTGATATTCTGCGTGGTTGTAGTCTACGCGCGTGTGTTTTACAACGAACAAGTCTAGGGATCCGATGCGTAAAGTGAGAAATCTTATACGTTTTCATGGATTTATTAATAACTCTTTTACAATATATACAAAGATTACAAACGTTCAAACTCATTAATTAATTATTAATACGTCATAGCACGAAGCGCACGAAGCAATCAAGAACTGTACGATAGAGACAAAACGATACGGTACAATACAGGGTGTTCATTTGAATTTAAGTACATTTTAGGTAGGTAATTAAAAGTAGGTAAAAAACGGTAATTTTTGTGCCACAAACATAGATTGGTACAAATGCAATTAGTAAACATTGTCATTGATGATAATGGAGTGTGAAAATGTTATAAAGTTTCAATTTCAAATTATTTTCATTTAAATGAATTAAATAATATTCTCCTGTATTGTTGTTAGTACTTTAATGTTAAGTGGATAAAGTATTACTTAATTATTGAAGTAATTTCATCATTATTTTCATAGGTGTTATTGTACATTATGTGTTACCAACCTATGTTTGCGGCGTAAAAATTACCGTTTTTTACCTACTTTTAATTACCTACCTAAAATGTACTTAAATTCAAATGAACACCCTATACAAAAAAATGATTCGACAAATTTTACATCAGCTGATTACCGAACGATCTTTGCGAACGAAAAACTGATTCGTCGTTCGTTACTTTCTCATAAAGGTAAACAAGACGGGTGATAATTTATCATCACTTTCCATTGTCCATACAAAACGAATTCACGCGGTTTTAGAACGCACTCCTGTGCTTGCCAACTTTCAATTTTGGGACGTGAGCTGACAAGCAATGCTTTCACTGGTTGGTTATCAGTTTTCACTAAAACGAAAAATGGAAAAAATGAAACGAGCAACGAAAAGATTTTGTTCTAGAAGAACTCTTCGTATTAATACCGATCTTTTATCATCCATCTTCAGAAATTTTCTCGATACCGTTACGATAAATGACATAGAGTATTTATAATGACTGGTCTAGGTTCTAATTGGTCATACGTCACGCCTGTAACAACCAATCAGCAAGTTGGAATGTTATAAATTTACCTCGACGAACTCATCAAATAAAAACACAAATCAGCTAATGATTCAAATCACAAACGAATTTTAGTCGTTCCCTGAAAACTGAACGATATTATTTAGGAAGGTAGAAATGAAACTATCTACATTTTATTTTATTCTAGCGTTATGATTGGTCATTACGCACGTAACATATGACCAATTAGAACCTAGACCAGTCATTATAGATACTCTATTATTGATATTATCGAATCATTTCAAGAAATGTAAGTCCTGTTGAATTACTCTAATATTATATACTTACAAACTTAGTAATAGAGATTGTTTTCATAACAGATTTCAAGCGCAAATAGAAGAATATCGAAAAAAAAAGCCATCTAAAAATGAATCAAATGAAGAAGCTGAAGGGGTAACCGCTGAAGGATCGTTGAAAAACAACTCAGATAACGAAAATCTTAGTCGAACACCATCACCTCTTCCTGATCGAAATTCCTCTTCCGCGACTTCTAGCGACGACAGCTTCGACGATATTCAAATAAGAATGAGAACCAACCTTGATAATTTGATGTCATTAATACCTAGTGTTGCGTCTGACGAAGGAGGCGATAGTATGTGCTTACAATATTATTCGAAAAATACAATTCCCTTGATGTATTATTCATGCAACATTTTTTTCTTTCTTAGGACTCCTAACAGACAGTGCAAAAAATGTACTACGGGAATGTCTAAAAGACATTATCAAAGCATACGATTCGAGTTCGGATCATCTAGAAGTTGTTTATGAAAAATTAGAACTGTTAGATGTTTCTTTTGTGGAATGTCTTGAAGAAGTAACCTTTTTTTACGTTGTTGTGTTCAAAGCTTATTCGTTTTTTTTCAATACCTATATTTTTTATGTTACAAGCCAAATTTTTATTTTTGTTTTTGTTTCAAGTGAATTAAAGCTTATAATTCAGTCGACAAAATTCTCATTTTCAAACTATTTCATTCGGCAAATTTGCTGGGGTTACCCCCCCCCCCCTGAAAAAACGCTAGTTTCGCCCCTGCGTAGATGGTTCTTAGCGTAAATTCTAGCCCCTAGCCCCATAGGGAAGGAATGTAAGTTAAAAAAACCAATAAATTCATATCTCTTCTCTGAGTAGACCGATTTCTATTTTTTTTATATTAGGCTCCCAGGGCGGACGAGGCGGATGTGTTAATGAATACGGTTCAGGATATCCTACGAAAGACGTTTTTGCCAAGTTTGGCGGAATGTTATTCGTGGGAGGGTACCCCGAACCCTATTTTTCAGACAACTCGTGCTGCTCTGAAGGATACAATTTATATTTCTATTTTGGAAAGTGAGTACATTCATAGAGTTTAGTAGAAAGAGAGATTTGAGGAACTTTTTATATTAATATTATTCTGTTCTTTTTATGTCTCTTAGATAAATTGAAAGATTTATCGGAGGTAGATGAAGCAATAATATCCTCAATTATAAAAAACGCTTCAAAAAATACAGTCCACTACTATAGTAGAGGACTGTCTCAAAAAAAAAAATACTCGAAAGTAAAGTTACATAAAGTTGATATTTCAATTTTTTCAAATAATATATATATGTAATTAATAATGGTGTACTTGATCTAATTTCAGATGCTGAATATTAATGACGCTAATAACAAGGGAGAAGAATGATTTTTTTTTTATATAATAATATTTTTTATACTTTTATAAATATAGATGTTGACATTTTCGTTGATATTTTAATTTACAAAAAAAAAAAAGTGAAATAAAATTTAAAATATACTAGTGCCTACTCACCCCTTCGGGGCTCGTAATAAAAATTGATGAAGAAAAAAAAATTATGTTACCAGGTAAGTACTGCTACATTCCAAACTCCACAACTCAATTTATTCTTACGTATTTGTTACCCCCACCAAGAGTTCTTCCTTTCAGGATGAGCTCGCCCCTTTATACCTTTGTATACCTACCATTTTAAACAATTTTACAACTTTGCCCTTGCTCTTGCCTATGTACAAAGCTTTTATTGAAATTCATCACCTTTTTTTCCTTTTGTATACCTGCTATCCTTTATACTTTTTATACCTGCTACTCAAAAAAATTTTATGACTTTACCATTGTGCATGTACAAAGCTTTTATTAAAATTTGCAACCTTTTTTCCTTTGTATACGTGCTATCCTCTATATACCTTTTATACCTGCTATTCAAAACAAGGATGCGCGCGCATCTCAAAACCGATTTCATTTTGATTTTAATATATAGAGAGATATATTAATTCATGATCGCCCGTGGGACCACTTTCCTCCTACTGCGGCCTCTTGATAAACGAGGAAAATAGCGCCGGGGATGTTCCAATAATCCTATGATATTTTCCTTTCACAAATTTTAAACGTTAATATAAATTATTTTTTTGGTTTAAATAAATTATTATAATTAACGTTTAAGATATGTGATGAAAAATGTCGTGGAATTATTTGAATGTAGCTCAACCAGCGTTACCATGGTGCTTTGGAACCAGTGCGACCAAGGTAGCCTGGAACCAACGTGACCAAAGTAGCCTGGAAAAAATTCAGACCTATGATAACATTGGTTACCAGTGGGACCATTTTTCCAGGCTAACGACCCTGGTTTTATATATTTCACAACCATGGTGACCATGGTCTTACTGGTTCCAGCGTACCATGGTGATGCTGGAACCAGTACAACCAGGGTAGCCTGGACCAGCGCGACCAGGATAGCCAGGACCAGCGCGACCATGGTAACTGTGGTTGTAAAATGTGTATAACCCGGGTCGTTAGCCTGGAAAAGTGGTCCCACTGGTAACCAACTTTACCATAGGTCCGAATTTTGTCTGTAGGGGAGCTAATTTCCTGGAAAGCAATAGGTTTTATCACATAATGTATACAATTTTCTTTAATCAGATGTGAAAAATTCTCTTACTTTCAGAATCCAAATTATTATATAGAACGAACAACGTATTTTTTCGTTTTTCTTAATTTTTGCAAAAATATCTTCGTACTGTAATTCAAAATTTTCTTACCTTTCTCTTGAAGAAATTCTATCCACGTATCAAAATTACTTTCAGAATTTTTGGGAAAGAAATTGTTACGTGGCTCATAACAGTCATAACGAATCACTAATGATAAATATTTATGAAGGTCTTCACCGTACAATTTCTTTGACGAATGAGATTTCGAAATTAAATATTTTAGTTCTAAACTTTATTATTTTTATTAATATTATTCATTTTGGAAGAGATGACTCACTTTGATTCTTAAAAGCATTTGTTGAAAATGTTGTTCATCTATACTTTCGTAATTCATCAATGTTGAAGTTAATCTTTCCTCTTTTATGGAATAATCTATGATCACGTGATTGAAGAGTACACATATTGTATTTTTCTCCCTTTTAAATAGTTAATTCGTTCAGTTGTAGACACAAGTACAGTCGGCCGTATTCGTAATAAAATTTACTCTTTTGTTACTCATGAGCTCATAATATATTAAAATGTAAATAATTGAAACCGATGTTGATTTAATTGGATCTGACTTAAGGAAAAGATCATCGGATCGCTCAAACACCGAGAGCATTCTTGTAGAACTAAGTTGGATAAATAATAGATTATGCGATAGAGATGGAAAATAAGCGATTAACGAGTGCAGTTACGATTGAAGAAAAAGTTGATAATGAAAACAAATTAGGGAACGTTTTCATCTTTTTACGAAAGCCATATTTTGAAGAATGCATGAATTGGTATGAACCCAGTGTAGGTTTTATAATATGAAATCTTTTCTACGAATACAAAGAAAAAAAATCAAAATCTTTATTTTTCACTAACCTAGTAGTTGTCAAAGATTATAGAATTATGATTTACTTAAAAATCATGAGAAGTAATCCATCCAAATTGTTAAGGTGGTTTTATACCATTTGTTAGAATGAGTCAGATTGCTCGTCGTTCGTGCACTGATCCACTCTCACAGATTGTCGTCTGTGTGGAGAGGCTGGAGCAGTGTGCTCCGTTATTCCTTACTGTGTTCGCCTTATGATTATTATTATTCGATGCTTGTACCTCATGGTGAGAATATATTATTCGAGTTAAATATTAATGCTTTTTACTGGTGTTTCATCTGATTTAGATTTGCCTTCCATCACCATTCATGAATTAAATTGATACACCATCAGTCTGGTTTGAAAAAAATCTATGATCGTAAAACTTTTTAAGCGTTGAATCTGTTCAGACTGTATGAGTTGACCTTGGTAGAATGACTACGTGTTTTTCGTATTCCCAAAAATCTGCGCACTTAAAATTGGTTCAACATGACGGTCGTGAATAATAATGTACTAGTAAATAACATGAAAGATATTTTTGAGTAATATGTATTTTCTTTAAGAAGAAATATTTAACGTAATATTATACGATTCTAATTCTAAAAATGAAATTAAACGTAAAATACTTTCGGGTGAGATGAGAATACCGAAAGATTTTCAATCTATTGTGTTCAAAGTTCTTGGTATTGTGAAACCACTCGACAAGATGGCACCAATGAATGGTGACGAGCTTCACGAATATCTAAGAAGTTTATAAGTAATAATTCCTAGACAAAATATTAAACCTTTTCCTGATTTTTCAAACCATAATTTTGACGAATTAATATCATTTCTTAAAGACGATGGTAATCATATTCTCAAGTTCAGTAAGAAGAAATTATTCTCAGATTATTGTCGATATGGTTATGTTCTAGAAATGATGTTTAATCTTCATCGAAAGAAATGGTATAAGAGAGAAATTAGAGAACCGTTTAATATTTTTATTTAGAATAATTTAAATATTTCTTCTCGTCACACCTTACGATTGAGAACTGTAGGTAAAATATGGTTCAAGTTTAAAGGGTTAGAACATCTTTCTATCTCTTTCGACGAATTTTATTTTCCAACTTGCTGATTGGTTGTTACAGGCGTGATGTATGACCAATTAGAACCTAGACCAGTCATTATAAATACTCTATAATGAAGGTAATAGCAAAGTAATATAAAAGAACAAGTATGGTCACTCATTAGAAAAATATAAGAGAAATATGGCCACGGTCGATTAGGAACCAACGCTGCCACATCGCAGCGCTTCAGGAAATAGTACCTGGGTTTGAGAAAATAATTTGCACGAGTTTATATGGAGAAAACGCAACTTCGCGCGGCTTTTAATAAAATATCTCGAAATTTGTCGCGACACCCTATAGTTTTGAAATTGCTATCTTATGTAAAATTTCAAGTTCTTTCCAATAGTGAAAAGAAAAATAAAATCCATCCACAACTTTTTGAGATATGACCGATCAAAGTTGAAAAGTCGCGCGTTTTTATAGATATGTAAACCTCGTTGTGTAAAATTTCGATGAAAATATCTCGAAATTTGTAAACCTCGTTGTGTAAAATTTCGATGAAAATATCTCGAAATTTGTCGCGGTACCCTATATTTTTAGAATTGCTATTTTATGTAAAATTTCTCGCTCTTTCCGATGGTGAAAAGAAAAAAAAATCGATCCACAACTTTTTGAGATATGAACGATCAAAGTTGAAAGTTCGCGCGCGTTTTCGAATTACGTAAATTTTAAATAACATGGGAAGCGCCAATTTTTATAACTTCAAGTACTCGTTACTTGAAATTTTCAGCGGCACTATATGGTTTTTAAATTGCTATCTTATAGAAAATTTCACGCTCTTTTCAATGGTGTATAATAAAACAATCTTTTTGAGCAGTATTTCTACTAGATATAGAGGTTTAAATGTTGAAAATCGTTTTTCGCCTATATAAAAACATATGTTTTTCAAGAAAAAAACCCCCATATCTGGTAGAAATATTGATTAAAAAGATTTTTATCATACACCATTGGAAAGAGCGTGAAATTTTCCATAAGATAGAGCAAATTACAAACGCTGTGATGTCGCTGAAAATTTTGAGTAACCTGAATGCTAACTTACAAAAAATACGCATTTTGACAGCTAAGATGCGTTTTTGGAATTTATAACCTCCATATCTTGTAAAAATATTGATTAAAAAGATTTTTATTATGCATCATTGGAAAGAGCGTGAAATTTTCTATAAGATAGCAATTTAAAAACCATATAGTGCCGCTGAAAATTTATTTAATTTTTCATTCATGAATATTAACTTTCAATCTCTACTCCTGAAGCTCGTACCGCTTTCGGCTAAAAAAAGGAACATTAGTACGATGCTTCATCCGAGGAATTTTCTTTCGTCCGTTTTCAAGACGTTACAACGCAGTAGACTGCTCGACGCCTACAGCTAAATATGTGTTTATTTTATCACATTGTTTCGTTCTCAGAAAACGAAGAATTATCGATGAAACATGAAAAAAAATAAGCAGCCATGTCGGGTCATTGGAGCTCAAATTCAAGAGATCATATTCTGGTGTCAAACTAACCCTACCCACAAAATTTGAACTTTCTAGATAAACTGGTGATAATATACAGAAGATTCATAAAATTTCATGACTCAAAATTTCCTCTAAAATTCATTTTTTGCTTCAACTCCCCTCTAAATGCGCTTAGGAAGCTGAAATTCGGAAGTGTTGGTGTCAGTGACTCACTCTTCCATTGGAGATCAAAAACAACAATTTTGAGCAACTTGCCCTTCCTCCAGTTCTTCTCAAAATTCGAGTGACCCACCATTTTCGAGATGTATTGAAAAACAAAAAAGTGATTTTTTTGCATGTTCAAATGGAGTCTCTCATCAATTTTTGAGCGATTTTCATCCATACGCGTGGCGGAAAAAATGTATATATACCAAAAAGTTGGTCATTTGCCAGATGATTATAAATGGTCTGAAATACCAAGATTTGAAAACCCTACTCTCCCTCACCATTTCTCAAATCAGGTAAGCTGTAATAGCTATCGTTTTCATGGAAAACTCTGCTAAACATTATCTAATAAATATGCACATAAATTGTAAAAACGTGGAAAAATAAATTTTCAATATTAACAGCATAATCAAACTAAAAACCTTCAATTGTATCTGAGCAACTTGTAAAGTATCTTCGACTTCTTGGAATAACACTCCAACAAGAGGTGCAGCTCCGGACTTATTCGATTTCATACATACCAAAGAATGGCTCAAATAGTGTATTCTTTGCTCCAACGTAATACTATCGCTAAAAATCAA
Source organism: Phenacoccus solenopsis (assembly GCA_009761765.1). Lineage (NCBI taxonomy): Eukaryota > Metazoa > Arthropoda > Insecta > Hemiptera > Pseudococcidae > Phenacoccus > Phenacoccus solenopsis. The sequence continues at coordinate 53,888,741 of CM019752.1, read as the reverse complement.
TAATCGAATTAAACTCAAAGTCTAATTTCAAATAATCATTCACGTAATAATTAGAGCAACCGTTACCTCGTTTCTTTGGCTAAATTAAACAATATGTTAGCGGCGGCATTATGGTTACCCTGTTTTTCGAAAAACATCCATAATATTTCTTTCACATCATGCGAAGCAAATTGCTGCGAAGTATGGGATTGTTGCAAAAAGAATTCCAATGATGGTCTTTCAAATGTTACCAACTCCCCGTGTAATTTTTTATTCATCATCCATTCGTAGACAGCGCAATGTAGTAATTCGTCTTTACTTGATAGACAAAGATCTAAAAATTCCTGGAACTAAACATCGATTGTAAGATTAAATTTTGAATAATCTTCAAACATGATCAGTTTTTTTGGAATTCGGCTCACCCTCATTTGATCTTGCGCAACGGATACCGAACTAGTTGAAAAGGACGCTGTGACCGAGGTGGGCGTAACGTTATCGTTTCTAGCGCTACTTTGCTTATGATAAAGATATTCCAGAGCTGAGGTTAATTCTTTGTAACAGTTCATTCTATCATATAACATAAATCGTGTTAACATTTTATGTAGTGAAATAAAAATAGTAATTCCTACTTATAACTTTACCTTTGAGTGTAAGCTATTTGTTCGGGTGTGTAGGCCAAACCTCCATTACGGTAATAATGCAATGCTAAATCTTTAGGATCTAATTTTTTCGCGCATATCTGACACAATTCGTAAATACCGATGTAAAAACCAACATCTTGATATTGGGAACTTATGGCAGATAAATTTATTTTGGGGGCTACTTCTTTGAGCATCTGAAATATTGATTTTAGTATACTATACCGCATAGATGACCAAAATTTAGTGATAAAGACTTGAAAATAATAATTACCTTCAAGGAATCTTCTAAAAGTTTTTGTTTTTCATCTAAGTCAGCTTTAGCTCGCGAAAACATAATCATTTCTATAGCCTTTGGAAATCACAAAATTAATATTTTAGATGATTTCATTATGATAGAATACACAAGAAGTTTTTCAAGCCCTACTTCGAGTTGAAGGATTTAAGGATGGATTGCGGGAAAGAGAAAAGTAAATACATGGAAAATTTTAACAGTAAATCGTAAACAATTGAAAAAATTCTCACATTTTGTAGCGAAGGAAGAAGCATTTTTCTTAAGGCTGGATAAAAACGAACAAATAAATTGGAGAAGTGACCAGCAGAAGATTTAATTAAAACGAAAAAATTACTTTAGCGCAAGCCGCATCTTCTATCAAAAACAAAGTAGGACAGACATCCCTCAATTTGGTACTGATCGAGTCCACCGATGAATTATCATCCAAGTACCTAATATCAATAGGTTGAATAATTTTGTACAAAATATATTTGAATCGTTCTATGCCAATTCAACCAAATATTTTACCTGACACTTTTAGATTTCGCCCATAGCTTATTTTTACTTACGGGCATTGCAATGGAGATAAGAAATAAGAATGGGCGAAATCGAAGGGTATGAGTGCACGAATCATATTGTTTTAGTATTTTTACGCTTATAAAAATACCTTCTACACTTACAAATTTAATAATTTACTAATTAACGTGTTGCATATTTCCGACCCCGATAGAATCAAATCGCCAAATGTTACACTTGAAAGAAAATTCAATTCTTCCTATAAATTATAAATATAAATTAACTTAATATAATAGGTAATTCAAAACTTCGGTCATTAAATAAGAATACTGACTGGCATAAGCGTAGATGCTACCAAGTTGAACTGATGATCGTATAAAACCTTCCACAAATTGAGAACTTCGTTAGCACGTCCGACGAACGACTTTAACGCTTGTAATGATTTCCGTTCTTGTACATAAAGATCTTGAAGAACACGACGATTGTTCGGAGTACCCATCACCGTTTCGTTGGCTATTCCTCTCGGAATGACTGGTCTAAAAACGCAAGTTATGTATATACTCAATCCATGATTTTGTAAACACCATCTTCTTCGCAAAAATATTTATAAAATCCAAGGAGAAGAAATGCTTACAGAGTAGGTACAGAAGTAACATTCGGATTGCACTCGAGAAATGAAGCCAACGCCATGAGTTGGTTGGATACCAGTACTGCTCGTTCAATCAATATCGAAGGTATTATCTATTTGTATTCGATAAACAAATGTTAACAGATAAATTAGGAAATGAGAAATCGATCATTCACAAGTCAATTATTGCACATTTTTTACCCATTGCATCTTATTTTCAGCTTTTACACAATGTATTACTCTAGCACACCAAACTGGTCTCATTGTGCGACTCAGAAACAAGTAAAGGCCATTGTGTTTGTGAGAGAACTGCATCATAGTTTGATGATCTACCTGAACTGGTGAAGTGCTGGCACGTTGTCCAATCGGTGTCGAAACCGAACTTGGGTTGAATCCTAGAAAAATAAAATAATATAAATCAATAAATGTATATTCAAGCATTTAATATTAATTACAAAAATAAACACATGAATTCGTAAGATTACAATCAAATATAAATTATATCCATAATCTCTCCAACCGCAATCTTTTACCCCTAGCATCCTTCCTTTTTCCCAACAAAATTCTCCAACTCATCATTTACATTAATGATATTGTCAACTATGTTATCATTTTTTGGGAAGAAAGGCAAAGATGAATTCCTCACGGCCATATTTTTCCCAAAAAATTTTATGATTTTTTTCTTGTGTCGTGAACTGCCGGTCAGAATTTATTCTAAAAACTATTATTTTGATCGAGTCTTTCATTCGCTATGTAAAACATCATACAGAAATACAGCGGAATAAGTTCTTCTAATGCTAAAATTCTAATACCTTATTTTTTTCACTGTTATGAAATAACTAATACCTGATAGGAAAGTTTGCTGGAATGGAGAAGTAGGAGATGTCACCGGTACCGTGGCAGTAACAATTTTAGGTTCACCTCCGTACAAGAAAAATCCTCTAGTGGCTACATCCGAAATCTAGAGCAAAAATAATAAATCGTCATTTATACAGTAAATGATTAAAATTCATCAAGGTAAAAAACAAAACGAACTTGTTCGTTTTCGGTTTTTTGACACGCCAGCAGTAATAAAGTAGCGCAGATTTCATCTTCACTCAATGTTTGAAAGAAGGTTCTAACTGCGTCGCTGCCAGGATCATGACCTTCTTCGAATATATCTTTGACAACATCTACCGGTCTTGATTTTTGAAAAATTTTAGAACCCTATAATATAAAAAAGAGATTATAATGAAAAAATCTAAACACATCATTCGACCAAAAATGATCTATACACGAAACGAACCTTATCTGTAAGACAAACATATTTCGTGGGTAATTCGTAATGCTGCGTTACCAATACAGAAGGTTCTGGTATTGTCGACGTAAGTAATAAATTAAAGTTGCACTTTTCTAACGATCAAACTACACCATCTAAAGGAGATACTGAAAGTGTTTCACTCAACAAAGGTCTGAAAGGAGTTAAATCGGAACTTAAACACCACAATTTATCTTGACATCCTTCGTTGGAATTAATTAGTAAACATGTGCCTATTAGAAACAAAGAGATATTGATAAAAATCTAAAAATATATATATATATAAAACACTAAAATGTCAATTTAAATTCACGATGAAACAACCAATAAATTTGAAAAATGTAGCATGTATTTTTCTGCAACACTTACATTTTTCATACTTCACATTTATAGGTAATTTCAAACATTAGTCAATGAAATTGAAAAAATTTTATAACACAATTATTTTACAAACCTCTGCTGCAAATAGCAGTTCTAACTTTGGTCGGTCTTTGCGCCGGAGTACTACCGGTATATCCTGGTGGCATTCTGACATGAGCTATATGTAACGATGAAGGCCTATAACCTCCCATAGCAGAAAAATAAATCCTAGTACCAGATTCCATTACAGCCACCAACGCGATATGAACGGAATCGTGAATTTCTATAGCGCTAATGCTAATTACTGGACCAAATAAACAACTTTCTTCCATTATCCTGCCATAATTTTCGCGATAATTAATGAATTGAATTTCATCAGAGAAGGTATAACAGATACCAATAACTCACTTTATAACGTAATTCAAAATAGTAGAATGGCTGTATGTTGCTAATTTTGACATGGAAGATCCAGTGTCACCTAAATCATACATTTCGATAGAACCTTTCGCCGATAAAGTATACAATACGTTTCGACTATCGTCGATGGAAATTTGAACTAATTCATCAACTTCATTGAAGACATTCAAAAAGGATGGGATAAGTACTGATAAAGCACTACTTGAATGGTTGACTTTTTTGCACCGCTTTTCCCACTAGCTAATTTCTTTCTGTAAAATTTTATATTTAGTACTACAAAGACGAAGGCTTGCTTGAATTTGCGAAAAAGTGTTTAGTACTTGGTAGATGAATTCGTATAAGCAGCCATCCTTAGCTCCCATGAATATTTGACCATTACTGGTGCCAACAATCTTTGAAAAAACTACACCATCGGTCGGTAAAGTATACACTACTTCTTGCGTTATATGCATTTCTTCGGACGCCGTAAAACCTTGCATTTGGATTTGAAAAAGAATCATAAAAATATTCACTCGAATATATCTCAAATAAGTTAAATATGCTCACTTTCTTTTGATTTACTAAATGTTACGCCCAAAACATAAATATTTGAAGGCGTAGTTAATACCAGTAAATAGTGCACGAAGTCTTGAAGAACTCCTACTTTAGGTTTCACAAGTCCGACAGAAATTATAATTTCCGATGCACCGTCGAAATACGCTACATCGGATCTGAAAAACCAATAGAATCAATACTGAATTCAACGATAAATCGAAATTTCAACAGAATCCATTTTCCAACCCATATTCGTAATCCCACAAGAACAAGTCGCTATCTAAAATCAACCAGGCACGTCGTATTTCCGCAAAAGTTCCAATTACCGAATGACAATGAGTACCTAAGAAATAAACGATTTAATAAGAGCGTTATGCAGCACTTGATTATCGTAAATCAACATTCAACTCACGAGAAAAATGTTCCATAATTTCATTTGGAATTGGTACTTTGTTGACGGACTTCAACTGTGTTATATAAGCAAAGGGACCGGTACCGCTAGGATATTCGGCTTCATGCAAACCACTTTTAGATGCCGTACCTGAGTATGAACGTAACATTATCGATAAATGGCAACTGTCGTGATATAATTTAAAAACACTATCTGAAATTACCGTGTCGTATTTTCAGCCGATCAGCTAATTCCGGAAAGCTATTGTCGACATTGATGAACTGTTCTATATTTTTTACCGCCAATTCCATATCTTCGGTGAACTTTTGTTTCGGATCCACCGAGTTAACAGAGCTTTCCATCTCAGCTGGGTAAGCCGGCCGGTGACTGTAATTTTCTGAATATGTTGGAACTACCATTTTAATGCAGAAACTTGGTAACGGTTGAAACAAAAACTAAGAATGAGAATATGACATTAGGACTACTCATAAGATGATTAGTGTAGAAAAGTTCATGATGTGAGTTCGAAAGACGAATTACTTTCTCAACTTATTTCATCATTGAATATTGAAAAAGAATAATAGTATTGGTTTCGGTGAGGATCAGGGTTGCCAGATGAAAATTTCAAAAATCCGTACACTGTACATATTTAAAATCCTATGGTCTAAGGGATATAGCCTTTTGTAACCACTACAAACCTTATCAGTTATCACTTATGTGTTATGTGCATCATATCAGCTGATTTGGATTACATTAATTTTTCATTGTGACCTTGAAAAAAATATATTGATTTTTTCGCGAAATGTAGTGAAATGATATAATTCATGAAAATCTTACATGTAAGAAAATTCGATTTCGTGATTCGGTGAACTGTCGGTAGGTATTCACACTTTTTTCATGTAATTATTTCCATCGGAATGCCTATATGTTCTTCCGCACAGTCTGCTATTTCCTCAACGACTACCAAGTAGAAAAAGTGAGTAATTAAATTTTAGTTTTTGTATTGATGATAACAGATTGCTGTTGGTTTTTCAGGAATTTTAGTGTTCTTTAAATGACTTCCTCAACTTCAACAGACTCTTTATTAAGTTGCTGTGATAATTACATACTTGTTGACGTAGGCGCAAATATCACCAATAAAAAATTCATCAGAGATGTTGAATCTGTCATTCAACGAGCCAAAGAATCAGGTATAATCTTAATAAATTTGCTCGATTGTTTAATATTATCATTCCTACAACTTATGCAGATTTTCTCTAGGTATTCAGAAAATTATTGTTCCGGGTTCATCAGTTAAATCCAGTAAGGAAGCCTTGAGATTAGCCAAGTTTCATCCTGGCACGGTGTATGCCACTGTAGGTTAGTATTAGAATTGATGAATGCTTGGAAATTGATTTACGATCTGTGAATATAATTTACTTATTGTAATTATCATTAAATCAAGGAGTACATCCATATGAAGCGAAATCGTGGGACAATGAGCAGCTTGTAGAATTGCAAGGAATGTTACAAGATTCAGAATGTGTAGCGTTAGGTGAAATAGGATTGGATTACATAAAAGATTTTTCTCCGCGTGATATTCAAAAAATTGCCTTTGAAAAACAAGTACTGCTTTCCATTTAGTACTTGTTGATAGTTGTATAATACATGTTTCACAAACTACCCTGATCTTCAATTGCAAAATATTTTCTTTCAATGAACTCGCTTATATTGTTTAGATTTCTTTAGCTTGTTGTGTTAAAAAGCCCGTAATTTTGCATGAAAAAGGAGCTCATCTGGATGTTATTGAAATTTTAAAAAAATTTGAGGAATCTTTACCTCCTCTCGTCTTACACTCTTTTGCTGGGACATTTGAAGAAGCCAAATCATATTTACAATTTGCCAATTGTTATATCGCAGTTTCAGGTGAATACTCATCGTCATTTTTTATGACATTAATTTTATTTAAATAGTATTTTCATAACTACACCCTTTAAAATAATTATCGCCGTAATGGCATTTAATTTTTTTTTCCCCCTTGTAAAATATCTATTTTCGAATCTCACTTTCTGCATTAAAATCTTCAATTGTAAGAGTTTGATGAACGTCAATATATCGTGCGTCCGATTGAGTTCAAAATATTTTCATGTTACATGAATGACTATAAATGAGTTGTGATTGGTTCTGAAAATATAAATCGGTGTATCCTATGTGTTACCCATATCTATTTGGCTGTTCTTCAGAAGGGAATTAGGCACTTTGCCTGTTTGGGGTTCAAAGCGACGCATGGTATAATGCATGAAAGTAATTACGATAAGCAGGATTACTCAACTTTGATTCTCCTATAATTAAAATAGTCTTATTTGATTTTTATTGCTTTCTTAGGATTCGGTATGTATTTTATTGTAGGAAAAAGTCAATTTACTCTGGTAGCTGTTGAGCTAAGAATAAATTTTATTAAAATTTTTGGTATAGGTTATATATGTAAAGATAACTCTTCAAATGGCATGCAAAAACTTATTGAAAGCGGCACTCTTCCGTTGAATAAACTATTAGTAGAAACAGATTCACCTTTTCTGTATCCCAACGCTCGCTCATCAAAGTTACCAGTCCATGTGAAGAACGCATTTACTCAAAGGTAAACCTAATGAAATTATATTATAAAATTATCACTTCAGCGTAAAATAATCTATCAATATTTTAGATCTTTGAAGTTTTTAGAAAGATACTGCACTTTCCAACGAAACGAACCTTGTAGCTTACCGATAATTGTTGAAATGATTGCGGGATTACTTAATAAACCGGCCGAAGAAGTGGCGTTGGCGACTACACTTAATGCTTTGAAAGTATTTGGTCTCTCTTAGCGTTAAAATATTTGAAATTTCGTGCCATTTTTCTGACTTCATTTACCCATGAATTGTACATTAAATGTGATATTTTCGTAGTACATAAATTATCAGCTTTACTTTCTTAGTAAATTTTTCATATATTACCGGTAATAATGTGGTTTCATAATATAGGTGAAGTGTAGCGATAGTTTTGCGCCCATATCTAATAGCTATTATAGAATCACGATCTGCCGTTTTCACATTATTCCGCAAGAGGTGATTTTATGACGACTTCAAGGACTGTTAGAAAGAAGTAATAACCAGCATAAAAGAGAAGAGCTGTGATATCGTAATTCTTAACTATGAATAATCTGATAAAAAACTATCCAATTTTTTTAAAGAACAAAAACTGCATAACACATTTAAATATAATTGTTTAATTTTAACATAAAAAAATTATCTTACAGAAAGGAATGTAAAATTGATTATTGTTGTTTTCGACGAAAAGAACATCCTAAAACAAAGAATATTCATCAGAAAGAAAGCCATAATGCATCGTGATTGTAAATAAGCGCAAATGATGAAGATAAATAATAATGAGACATTACCTTCTGTTAATCTGGCTTTACCTCCAGTCGGCATGCACAGAATTGTGAAACAACCCGGACAAATTACCTCTGACTGAGCGTGACTAAAAAGAGTGGTAATCTTATAGCATCCTACAATTAAATATTTATTTGTTTATACGACACACTTGAAGCAAGTTGAAATAAAACGATAAAAATACAAACCCGGGCATTTTACATCCATAAAATAGGAATTTGGGTGCTGAACCAACCTTTTCAATTTGTGTTTTCTTTTCTCTTCTGATGGAAGAGGGTGCAGCAAATCCTTCGCTAACTATGAAGAAATGAAATTTTAATAATTCGTAAGAACTATATAAATCCTATTACGTAAAAATAACATATTTTAAGCCCTTTTAGTCACAACTTGGAGACTTCAAAAGCATACTCAAATTTTTCTCTGTAAACAAGAAAATCAAGTTAGCAGCCGCATTTCTCAAATACACCTATTACTACACGATATTGTGTTTAGGAAGCATAGTAAAAATAAAATTGAGTACTTACAGGCATTTTCAATTCTCAACGTATTGAATGCTAATAGTCTATCATTAGTAAGAGCTAAGAAGATAAAGTACTACAAACATTTTCAACAAAAACAAAAATGCACGTTGTCAGCTGTCGTACACTCTATATGAGTATCCAGATAATAAACCGGGAAGCGGGTACCGGGTACTTGACTTGCCAATCGGTGCAGCAGGGTTAGGTGAAGGTTTTTTCGGAAAACTTCGGAAACTATACTCGGCAGTTGTCGTTTGGACCAAAGTTATACCGTGCAGCGTGCGCGCAAAGGATTACTTACACGCCAGCGCAAAAATGCAGTGTTGTAGGAACAAACCAAAGAACGAGGACGAAGAACAACAAGAACCGAGAATTTTTATTGTTCCTGAGGAACAGGACCAAGAACGAGAACATAAAAGTGATATACCTGAAGAACAAAGAACAGAACGAGAACAGAATATTTTCAAACTGAAAGATCAAAGAACGAAACGAGAACCAACTAATGAACAATATGTTGAGGTACAAAAACAAGAACAAGAACGATGTATTTTGTTGTTGTTCTTCGTTCTTTTGAAAGTTCATGATTTATTATAAAATTAATAGATATCATAAAAGGAAGGAGAAAATAAGAAATTTATACTTCAGGCAAGTGCTACATATACCCATATAAGTATTTTCTTTTTAATTATTAGCTTCAATTAATAGATTTTTAATTTCAATAACAACATTAACTGTAAACACGTTATCAAAAAAAAAGAAAGAAAGAAAGAACAAAAGAAAAGTTGAAGAACGAGAACAAAACGAAGAACGAACAAGAACGAGACTATAAAGGATTGAAAGAACAAAGAACAGAACGAGAACAACATTATAAAGAATTAAAAGAACGAAGAACGGAACGAGAACAGTTGAAACTTTGAGAATAAGAACGAATCAGGAACAGGATCAAATGACTGGGTCTTTCCAGAAACGAGAACAGGAACAAGAACAGACCTATGTTCGTTCCCACAACACTGCAAAAATGTATTAAGATTAGTTTTTCAATATTTAAAAAAATAATATCACACGTTTTAAAATGGTCTTTTATCACCGTTTCTAATTTATTTATGTTACTAAATTATTTAAAAATATAAATAAAGCCTCAATTTGCTGTTATAACATTTATTTGAAAATTGCATAAATTAGTTTTGGAACATTTTTGCGCTGGTGTGTAAGTGGATTGCATTATGCAACAATGTTCTAAATGAAATGAGGCGCCATCTTTGACTATATACTAGATGGACCGAGTTACGTGTAGGAAAACTGCGGTGAAACATTACATGCATCAGAGTCAGAACACTCGTTGCAACTTTATACCGTGCGCGCAAATGATTACTTACACACCAGCGCAAAAATGTATTAAAACTAGTTTTTCAAAATTTAGAAAATAATGTCACAAGTTTTGAAATGGTCTTTTATCCCTGTTTCTAATTTAATTATGTTACAAAATTATTTAAAAATATAAATAAACTCACAATTTCCTGTTATAACATTTATTTCAAAATTACATGAATGAGTTTTTGAACATTTTTGCGCTGGTGTGTAAGTAATTATTTGCGCGCACGGTATGTTGCGCATGCCTGAAGTCCTTTATCACATTCATGTTATTCTGATTTTAAGCAGTACTATCGATGTCCCCTTGCCGCACTATTAGCGGGAAATAAATTTGCGCATGCGCATTTTGAATTTAGTCACGAGTATTCTGAGAAAATCTGTGTAATGTATCACCGTTTTTGGGTTGGCATTTGCTTGTTGCTAGCTCGGTCCATCTAGTATATAGTCAAAGGGCGCCATAAACTTTAACTACATTAAATTTCTGATGAAATGTAAATTATAACAAAGCCAGTCAATCAAACTGAACAAATTTCGCTTGTTTGTCTTTGAAATTATTTAAATAACATGAATGATTTCATTCATTACTAGTTTTTCTCATTAAAAACAAAAATAAGATCGATCAACAAGTCTATGGCGCCTCATTTCACCACCTGTCACGACTCACGAGTCGTGACAAAATTCAAATATAAGTCAACTTATTCCATCCACCTTGACTTTGCTTAAGTCATTCTATATACTAACAAGAGGTCGCCATATTAAAATTTGAAGTCATAAAAATCAAATTCAAAAATAATTCACATTTAATCATTATACCCTTGATGACCTTGACTTCTCAGATTTCAAGTTCTCAAAAGTTCAAAATATTTGAAAATGGAAATTGGGAAAAAATTTTCAAAATGTAGAAGATGCCTTCGCAGGAAAAAAATTTTTTGTCGTGAGCATTTACTTGCATTTCTTTGGTTAAGGTGGTGCTTCGGAAAATAAGTAGGTAATTTCGAAAAAGTTGATTTTAAAATAAAGAAATGAAAAAATTGAAAAAATAAATGCTAAATGCCCTCAAACAAAGTCTCTAAAACAATATATTATGATTTCAAATCATTTCGTTGCGTTATTTTTGAGAAAAACACTGCTAATGAAAATTATATCCTATTTTCATTGACAGTGTTTTTCTCAAAAATAACGCAACGAAATAATTTGAAATTATAATATATTGTTTTAGAGACTTTGTTTGAAGGCATTTAGCATTTATTTTTTCAATTTTTTCATTTTTTTACTAAAAAAACAACTTTTTCACATTCATCAACTTATTTTCCGAAGCACCGCCTTAAGTAGCAAAAATTTTAAGAAAAAATTAGGAGAATAAAAAACGTGTTTAAAACAAAAAAAAAAAAAAAAGTTTTAAACGCATTTTGAACAGGATTTTGTTTTAAATTTCATTTTGGTTTTTTTCAACGTTTAAAACATGTTTTAAACATATGTTTTAAACACTTCGGTTTAAAACGCTCAACTTTGAATGCTCCTCAATGATGTCAATAATAACACTATTCAGGTCATCAACAGCGATCAGCGAATAATTATGACCATTTATATGACGTTAATTTGACGTTGTGACTTGAATATTGTCAATATTGACATTATTATAGACTTGCTTCTAATTCTACTTCCTCGATAACGACTCGTTTACCATTAATTAGTGCCAAAAAATATACATCGATGGCCTAATTCCAAAACCTCGTAACTCGTGAAAAAAGTTCACCGAATTTTTTGGAGTTACGAGGTTTTGGAATTAGGCTGTCGACATGCTCCTTCATTTTTTACGTGTTTATTTGTTGAATAGTTGTTTATTCAACTTTATATTGTAAGTTTGGTTAATACTTATTCAATAAGCTTTTGTGTTTTTTACGTGAATAAACGACATTTTGAATGAGGAACGTAATGCAACAACATAGACACAAACAATACCTATATAAGAGATGAAACAGAAAAAATTGCATGTCCGAACGACAACTGCCGAGTAGTTTCCGAAGTTTTCCGAAAAAAACCTTCACCTAATCCTGCTGCACCGATCGGCAAATTTAGGAATCGATGATAAAATTTACCTATGAGCTGATAATCATCAGAAAACTTGTATTTAACAAAAATTGACTCAAATATGAACTTTAGCAGTTAAAGGGAATATGCAGAGAAGATGTTATAGTTTTTTTCACATGTGTATATACAAATCATGGCTTTGAGATGGAGTAGTGATTTCACTGTGGCAGAATTTAGAAATTTGAAAGTAAATTCTCCTTTTGACATTCCATTAAATTTAATTATAGCATAAGTTGCTGTTCACTTATTTATTACACTTCCTTTTTGTAGGCGAAAACAATTGCCTTAGATAATACTGGAGATTTCCTTTTCCTGGCTGGGTATGTCAATTAAATAACAGTATTATCACTAATTATGATCTAATGCTCTTTTATGATCAGCTTTAAAAAAGTACTTTTGCAATTACACTTCATCATCTTAGTAATGGCTTATCTATTTGTAGTAAACAACATTTAGCAGTGAAGAATTTATGCCGATCCATTGAAGAAATTCTAACGTTCCCGAGGTCAAATAAAAATGAGCCAGAAGCCGCTCAATGGAGTGCACATCACGAAACATTGCTCGCTCTTAGTGTATGTTTACACTGACTTCAAATGATATTTAAATTTTTGGTCATTATTATCTAATTTTCAGTTTAATTTCTAGTCCGATGTTCGAGTAGAACTTTATCAATGGAAAAATAATTGCGAACTACATCCCAGTAATTTACTAAAAGCACACACGCGAGTGGTAAGCGATATAAATTGGCATCCTGTAGACCCCAATATTATAGCTTCGTCCTCCTTAGATACCTTTACTTACATATGGGATGTAAGGGAATGTCATAAACCTGTGATCTCATTATCTTCATTTTGTAAGTGAAAATAATGAAGTGATTTGCATCAGAAATATTGCGTTTTTCTTCTATGTATATTATTTTTATAGCTGCCGTCTCTCACGTAAAATGGAATGGCATTTCACGTCATCTTTTGGCAACAACTCACAATGGTGATGTTAAAATTTGGGATGAAAGAAAAGCTTCCTCGCCCATTCAATATATTTCTGCTCATTTGACCAGTGTTAGTGATCATGATTTTCAAGTCTGCCTTCAACTTATGACAATTTACTCTAAGTATGTTTTATACTATAGATCAATTCTTTTGACTGGGATCCTGTTAGAGAAAATAAATTGTTCACTGGCAGTCAAGATGGAACAATCAAATTCTTTGATATAAGTCACCCTCGTAAAACAGAATGTATTATTAATGCGGACGCGCCAGTTTGGAAAGCTAGTTATACGGTGAGTAGAAACATAACTCAAAACAATAAAAAATATGATAATTTCATGAAATTAATGTTTTATTGACATTTTAGCCTTTTGGTCGAGGAATGCTTGCCATTATTATTCCAACAACGAAAAAAACTGATAACACTTTATTATTATGGAATTTGACTAATAGCAGTGTTCCGCTACACACCTTCGTTGGTCATACAGAGATTGTTTTGGATTTTCAATGGAGATGTTGTCATCAAAGTAATTTTTTTCATAATTATATTATTACTCGTGAACTTGATTTCAAAAAAAAAATATATATATATATATTTAGGTATTCTGTTATTATCGTCATAATTATCATTATTTATTTTATTTTCATACTATTTTTGTAATTTCAATAGATGAATCCGATTACCAATTGATTACTTGGTCTAAAGATCAGACATTACGAATTTGGGAAGTTGATAAATATCTGCAAGAAGTTAGCATTGTCAATTCAAATATTTTAATACATTAATAAAATATGCCATCATACCTTGCTCAACGTTTATTGTATTTTTCTTCTTAGCTTTGTCGTTTGCCCAACTCTGATTGCGAATCAGATTGCGTGGATGGTTCTTCTTCGCCCTTGACAAATTCATCTAATTTGAGAAGTATACGTCGTCTGAGTTTTAATCATAGCTTTTTATTATTTTTCAATTCTCTTTTCTATAATTCAAAGAAAAAAAATGTATTTTTCAGATAGCATTGAAAGTAGAAAACCCCACACAATTACCTTCGAGAATAAAAGCGAAAAAGAAATGCAAGAGTACGAAAAAAATGATGCAAATAAATCATCCGAAGAGCTGAATTCCGGAATAAAAAAACCTAATTCAACACCATTCGATTTTAAAAACACTTTAGTTGCTCCTGTTCCTATGAGTCTGCAACAAGAATTCGCTAAAACTATAAATATTCCCAATGTACAAATTCAAAAGGTATGGTTCAAAATGACTTAAATTTTAAAGTTGATAGTATTATAAAATAATATGTTTTACAGACTGATATTGTGAGGCGATTATGTTCGGCAATTGCCAAGTACAATGGCCAAATAGTTTGTTTGTCGATCAACTTTCCTCCTAGTTATCCGCGCGGTAAAGGTCCAATATTTCAATTTGACCAAGGAACTACTGTTTTACATTCAATTCGACTGAAGATACTAGAAGTAAACAAACGTGTGTTATGTTCGTAATGATAAGATTTGTTTTTATAGATTTATTATGACGGCTGTAAATATTTTTAGGCATTGAGAGATACAGCGGATACAAAAGTTGGAAGTAATCAAGCATGCTTAGAAGCATGTTTGCGTACCTTGATAACAACGATGCAAAAAGTAGGTTTAAAACAACATTTTTTTTTGGTTATGAAAAGTTTACTTGAATGAAGCGATTGATTACTTAATCTGTTTCTAGTTAACATCTATTGATTCCGACAAAATTAACTTATTTGCCAAAGACAGGCCACTTTCTGATAGAATATCTCCATTTGGAAGTAATCAAGCTGCGTATTTTTTACCAGCACGCACATGCGGTGCTAAATTTTGTCATACGGGTATGTATCGATCGCTGATTGCATGAAGCACGATTGGTTCAAAACAGAATTCATGTTGAATGGTTGTTCACTAGGTACATTGGTTTGTTTTGCTAAACCTCTATCTCAAATATTGTCGTCAGATAAAAATATTTGCGGTTTGGTTAGCTTGTCTGGAAGACAAACAGAAGCTTTAACAAGATTATACTTACAAAATAAAGTGAGATTTAATTTTACGTAGGTATCTTGTTGAAAGCATAGATAAGATCGAATTTGTTTTTTTTTCAGAACGGTACATTACCTCCCAGAACTAAATACATGATCCGTCGTGGATTACTTAAAAGAATGAAAAATACTCATAAAAATAAAGGCACCGTTATTATATATGATGTGACTTGTTTATTTTTATTCAATCAGGAATTGGCCAGTAAATACCAGTATGTATTTTTGTTGCGTTTCATAAAATTTGTTTTACCCGTGTCCACCCATTCCTAACCCTAGTTTACTTTTCTTTCAGGTTGAGTGGCCCCGACATTGCTTTAATTTGTAAACGCAACGCCAACATTGTGAGTATAATGGGAAGGAAAGATCTAAATCAAATATGGAATTTAGCCTGGTTAATAGCCAATTCTGTTTCGAGTAATTACAATGGTTTAAAAGATCATCCTTTAGCTGAAAATATGTTACATTCTATGTACGTAAAAATACCCCAAATTCTAAACATTTCTGACTTGTAAAGTAAAATTAGAGTTCATCTGATGTTTTCAATATTTGCCCTAGGATTTCGTATTATATCTCGCAAAGTGATATACAGACTGCTGCTACTATATGTTGTGTTTTCCAAAAATTTCTTCTTTCTGAGACACCGTCCCAAACTTCAAATCATTCTGTCACCAGTACGGTAAATTTCATTTTCAATTTTTTTTTAATACATTCTTTCCTATTGATGATATAAAAACAAATAAAGATGATTTTTTCCCGAGATAGTGCAGTGAATCTCCTTATCATACCGTGCATTTAATTGAAACATCTTTAGAAAATGCCTGGTCTTTTCCTATTCAAAAACATATACGGTCAAATTCATGGTCCGAGTATATAGAAGATTTCATGAAAGGTAATGTGGAACACGGAGAAATTATAGATATAACGGATTCATCAATAACGTATGCGAGGTGTGTAATAATTTCTTTATCGAGTTGTACTTCTGCTTGACTAGAAAATAATGAATTTGAAAAATTTCTTAAAGCTCACCCAAGGAGGATCATTACGAACTATTATACGACAGAGTCAAAAGAGGCTATGCTGATATCTTGTATCGATGGAATTTACTCAACATTCACGCTACAGTGATGAAAAGTGTTAGAACAGCAAAGCTCGAAACCCACAAAGGAATTGATTTTATAGCTGAGTGCAAGACGTGTCGAAGGTCTGTAGGGGATAAAATGTGTTTGAAATGCAAATTACCATCCATGTACTGCGTTATCTGTCGTTTATCCGTGAAAGGTAAGTCTACTGTGTACCTTGATGAAGCGTTTTCATACCTCCCATATTTCATTGAAAGCAATTGAATATAATAAGTTTTCTTCTTGAAGGATTAGCTAGCATATGCATTTACTGTGGTCATGGAGGTCATATTTTTCACATGAAGAGATGGTACGCGCTGCAAACATTTTGTCCAGCTGGATGTAAATGTCAGTGTTCTATGACATTATATTCTAAAACTTGAATAATTTAATATGCTATTACTAATTATTAACACTTATTTTATCAAGGAGTTGTTAGATTGATAACTCCTTTTTCTTGTTTCATCATTTCAGTTGTTGAATGAATAATGATGAATTATGTGTATGTATGTATGTATGTAAGGGTGTGTGTGTATAGATTTATCTATGGATAAAGTGGCATCATTTTTCGTCGTCTACAGGTAAAGTGGCATCTTTTTTTTGATGCCACTTTACCATCACATTGCTCATTGATTCAGCTTTGTATCATGACGTCACTGGTGTGGTTATTTGGGTGATGCCACTTTACCATTAATATTCTATTTTTCATACAAAAAATTTTTATTGGTCTACGGTCGTAGTAGCCTCATTTTTTTGATGTTTACAGGTAAAGTGGCATCATTTTAAAAATTTGTTTCGAAGAAAATCTATGATATTATACATTCCGTTTGCCATTGCGGTGTCGTTAATGTGACATTAGATGCACTTCTGAGGAATGTGCAAACTGATGCCACTTTGACCATAGATCACTATGTATATGTGTATATACTATATTTCAATAAGGATAAGAAAATGAAAATCACTCCAATAATTGTATATATTTCATTTAATCTTAAAAAAGTATAAAAAAATTGTTTCTCTTATTTTCAAGGTCATTATTTGGATATTGCTCAATGAATGAGATGCAAGTACCACTGTAATAAAATCACGAGCATCCAACTCTCTTCACGTAAATTAATATTTTAATGTTGAATAACTCAAAAATAATGGTAACAAAAAATGTACACTACAACATAAAAGATAAATACCGCTAAATTTCCATATGATTCAGAGTTTCATTCAAATGAAATAAACTGGATAAGAAAAAAAATTCTCTCAATTCGAAGACATGGACGACTTATTGATGTACAAAAATCTCTATCTTCGAGCCTTATAAAACAATTCCATTGCATCAATTTGTTTTTTGTGTAACCATATATGAGGTCTTTTACTTTTCATTATGGTTATTGCGTCAGAAGGTGTTGTATGTTGATTTTTCTACACAAAAGTTATTAATAAATCGAGTAGAATGTAATTATAAAATATTGAAGTTCTTTAATAAAGAATTTGCAAACTTAAGCAACTTACCGATATAAGATAGCAACCGACTAAAGTTGCGCTACGAGTTCTTCCAGCTTTGCAATGCACATAAATAGATCCTTGAGTGTCTCTGATAATATCATGAATAAATTGAACTCCTTTCAACAATTTTTTTTGATCTGGTGATTCAAAAATATCCCTTGTTTCAAGTTGAAGAAATCGAACACCCAAACTTTCCCAAGACTGCAACAAAATAACTCGAAATAAACTTATCATCGTACAAAACTTTGCAAAAATTCTCTAGAAGAAAGAATTACTTTTTGATCGTGAGCAAATAAGGCTAATTCATAATCTTCATTCATTGAAACTACACCTTTAACGTTTTCTTCTTTAATTAACTGAAATTTTCACCCATATCATTTAGAACATACTAATTATTTTTGTGTTTCTATTTTTGAAATATTGCTACTCACTGTTTCAGCCATTCCCTTTAATGGTAAAGCTCCTAAAATTACATGCTCATCAATTCTATTATACCACTGTCTTTGAGTAACTTTTTCCATAAAAACATTATAAAGTAGAGTTGGATAAAATGTTATTCTAGCGAACATCCCATTCAGTCTATCAGTTTTAACTTTATCCATAAAATATGCAAACTACCAACTTTCAATTTAGGTAAGTTGAAACTCTACGCCGTAGTAAACTGAAATAACCGGAACTACCGACTTTCCAATCTGCATAATAGAAGTTTACTCCTTCGTATTCCAGCTACCATCCTCTTTCCTTCCATCAAACTTCAGCAACCTAGCCTTAAAAGATAAGACTGATAAGAAAACACTTGTTAGCCTCGCTAGAACACTAGCGCTCAAGCGGTTGTTTGGGTCAACACCTGGGTCCCAATTATCAGATTCAGCCATGACCGACTCATAATTCAGCGCTAGAGCAGTTACACTTTTCGCCGCTAGATGTCAGCCACTTTGCGTTCGGGTCCCAATAGGTCTCAGTCCCAATGCACAAAATGTAATTTTTTTAGCAAAAAGCGCTGCTAGTTTGGTTTTGGTGCGAGGTTCTTGCGAAGATGTGAACCGCCAAAAGTACTCTGTTCTTATGGTAAACGAAAAATATTGCGCCGCGTTAATAATGTATTATTAGTTATTGTAAGCGGTCTCAATTTTAATTTAATTTTTCCTGTAGAACTTCAACGTAGATAAAAGTTCAGTGTAACCAGCCTCCTTTGTTTTGTATAGAAATTTTCTTATACTCCTACTTTACTATCAGCATGAGTGAATTGAGTGATATAGAAAACTTTTCTTTGGATGCTTCTCACAGCGAAATAGAGAGGAAATTTGTGGTTGATAGTAACGAAGTTATTAATTTCAAGTTAGGTCGGTATAGCACGCTTCTTTCAGGCATATTAAGCTTAAAATTCTATTTTCCTCATTCACACTATAGTGTTCCATACATTTTATGAAATTATGTGTGTTCACAGTTCGCTCAGAGAAAGATGTGGAATCAAAAGATAACACATTTAAGCCGGAAATGTCGCATCAGGTGTTTGGAAAAACGTGTGTATAATTCAATTCAGAGAAAATCAATTATTTTCATATTTTATATGCTCTTTATTATGCTGCAGTGAAAAAATATTTGGATATAACGATTTGAAAATACAGTTTTATTATACCGCCGGTTACTTGCGCACCTACGTCAATATGACTTACAAAGAGAAAATTCCATCCAGCGTTATTGGATTGCCGGTAAAATCGTTTAATCTGGTCGAAAATCCTATTTTTATTCTTTCATCTAGACGTATTCAGCATGTAATGATTTTGTGAAATAGGCAGACAACGTGATGGAAATAATATCAAATTTTCTGCAACATCCTTATTTTGAAAATCTTGATTTATTCCTGTCTGCTATCAAGGATGAAGTTTCATTTAAACCAGCAGGTGTCCTCACGAATTCATTGACTATGAACGATGGTCAGTATGAAATATAAAATGTAATCGAAGATGAACAATAATTTAATAATGAGGATGTTGCTCCTATAATTTTCAACTTCTAGATTCCACCTCTTCGAAGTTATATGAAATTTATCACTTGCATTTATCCAACACGAATGAAAGATATTTCAAAGAATATTACCACCGTTTGCAGCATTTTGTAGTTTGGTATATTGATGGAGCATCTTACGTAGATTTTGATGACGATCGTTGGAATTACTTTATTATGTACGTCAGTCATAATTTTAGTATAATAATTTGTATATTCTGGAATAACAAAATACATTCGAAATACTTTGAATATAGGTATGAAAAATATTTAAATGAAAATCAAGAATACTCCTACGGTGTAGTGGGCTTCTGCACTGTTTATGAATTTTATGCCTATCCAAATCACATTCGGCCTCGTATTAGTCAGTTACTTGTTTTACCACCTTTTCAAAAACAAGGCCTCGCTGTTCATTTAGTCAATACAGTGTATAAACATTACATTCACAACGATCGCGTTATCGATATAACAAGTACGTACATTTTTTTTTTTATTATTACTATTCTGTCATTTTTTCTTCTAACTGCCTGGAATAAATTTGAAAGTCCCTGAATATGCACCATCCCACTTCTAATTCGAGAAAATACTATTTATCTTAATAATTTTTTAATGTTTTGCCGCTAATGTATAACTTTGATTTTTTCACTCTAGTTGAAGATCCTACGGAAGATTGTCAAGCAGTTCGAGATTTTATCGACTTATGTCGATGTGAAAAACTTGCTTGTTTCGCTGATGAGAAATTGAAAAATGGTTTCTCTTCTGAAATGGAGGAAGAATTGAGAACAAAATTGAAGATTAATAAAGTAGGTTTGGTTCAATCGTATTGGTAGAAAAGAACCTTCACTTTCCTAAAATTGTTTACTCTATTTTATTGGTTCGTCGCCACTCAGTAGTAAAGATCATTACTTCCCCCCTTTTAAAATGACCGAACTCCCTATCAGTTGTCAAGTGTGAGGGAGTCAGTATTTGTGAATAAGTCGTATATCTAATTTTTTTAAATTCTGAACCCAGATTTTCTTTATATTAATAGAATAATACCTCTTTACTGCCTATGCCCTATACATATATTTATTATGGAATTACCTATACAATGTACATATGTTCATGTAGGTGTTTCCATAATGAGAGACTATCTGATTAATAGTAGTTATTCCCCAAATCGTTTTATATATATATATATAGTTCACTCATGATTCAGATAGAATGAGTGAATGTGAATCTTTTTTTTTTTTCGGAAAGATTATTAATCAAGTTGTGTTGATGGTGATTTGGGTCGTTCCAAATAGGGTGTTCAAACTCTTCAGTGATTAATAGCGAGTACGGTTCTAGCTGTGAAATAATTTCATTCTCACTAGTTCACGTATAATTTTGTTTGGAGGCCGGCTAAAGTAATAAAAAAATTAATAAACTCAATTTTGCTATTCTTTGAACTGGACTTAGAGATGAGCGTGCATATTACCAGCAGAATTAAAAAAAAAAAATCGTTTTTCTTTAATGTTGTCCTGAAGCAATTGACACAATTCTCATCCCATTGCTGTTATACTTTCCGCTGCGTTTGTGATACTGATAAATGTAAATATAATTGTTAAGTGCTTATAAACTACAATGATATTAATTACTTACTATATGTTGGTAGAAACAAGCACGTAGAATTTATGAAATAATGTTATTAAAAACCATCAACAAAGCAGATGAAAACGAATATAGAAAGTATCGAATACTTGTGAAGAAAAGACTAAATGCTCCATTCCAGGTAGATAGAAAAAGTCAGTTGAATCTTCTTGTAACAAATTAGGAATTTTTATTTCGGGTATCTTTTAATTTTTATAGAAAATGGG
Source organism: Phenacoccus solenopsis (assembly GCA_009761765.1). Taxonomy (NCBI): domain Eukaryota; kingdom Metazoa; phylum Arthropoda; class Insecta; order Hemiptera; family Pseudococcidae; genus Phenacoccus; species Phenacoccus solenopsis. Next base: position 53,866,805 of record CM019752.1, on the reverse strand, counting down.
ATCAACAACGCGTAGAATGAATCACACGTTTAAACCTGATGAGATCAGACAAGCTGCTGTATTTCAAAAACCAGAAATTCGTTATGAATGTTTAACTAAAATGTATAACGAATTAGAAGATCAATACGAAAGAGCTATAAAAAGATTTGAAAACAGTTCCGTTAGACCTAACTGACATAATTTTTTTTTAATAATGGTTAGGTTTAATTTTTGTATCACATTCACAAAAAAATCTTAATAATTTCGTTTCGAAAATGTTGAAAACTATTTCTATGGATTGGTGATTTTGATACATTTTATTATAAATCTGTCTACTTTGCGATTAAAAACTTGTTTTTAAAATGTTGTTATTACTGAAAGAACAGCAGAATAGCTCATCCAACTTATTCCTAGTTCATAGGCCAGTTATAAACATGGAGATTGCTTTAATCAACCAAGTTTGTACAACGAGGGAAAAGCACCATTACTTATTTACGCGAAGATTTGAATGATTATCTCAGAACTACAACACGGGAAGAAATTTCTTCAGTTAAATAATACAGAACCATACAGCACATATAAAGTAATCTACAATGGATGATGTAATAAAACGTTATACAAATGACTAATTTCAACATCGCACAGATACTCGAACATTAAAATTGTTTAGTTTCTTCGTTCCAAACTGGTAAGGGTATATCATCTAGGATTTCTTTCTGTTCTGGAAATATGGGATCTGATGGAACACATTCATGATTGGGAGGTAAAACGATTTTTTCTGAATATATTTTGGTCCAATGACGTAGTCTACATCGAATGTTCACTTTTTCGCAGTTGTTTATCTACATGAGAAAAGTGTAAAGATAAATATTGGTAAGATGAAAAACTTCGTCTTTTGTCAATTTATACCCACTATAATTGTTACGGCGAAATCTTTTCCTTCTAGCTCCAAATTAGGACCATTTATAGGTTTTTCAGGCAACTTTACAGAATTGTCACTCAACATATGAACACCGTTCTGCCGCAGCATAACACGTATATGCCAAGGTTGAATAGTCCATGGCTCATGCATACTCATAAATACCGACAATGTTTTACTTTTCAGCATTTTTGCAGTCTATAATAGAACATTGATTTTTCACCATGTGAATATAAATGATATGAAAGCAACGAGAAAAAAAAAACAAACAAACATAATCTTAAACAACTAAAAACAAATACTTTATAAGCCGAAACAGAAGAGTGTTTTTCTGTATCGATTTCGGATAACAATCTTTGTTTGGCAATGTTTTCTGGAGTAGGATATAATCCTTTACCGGTCAAAATGAAATGCATGTAACCATCTATTGGATCAACTTCAACAATGTCCCCTCTTTTGCCAACATCTGAAATTAACCATTCGAAAAATTATGTCATGTCAGATTATTTCACCAACAAACTTCATTAAGCTGTAATAAGGAAGATACCTTCAACAAATTCTGTTAAAACTATTTTAATCGGCACCTTAGGTTGTTTATCCACTTGTTCTACCACTAAATATTCCTGATGAATATCTTCTAAATACACTCTCTCTGTTTCTACATGTTTGGGATATTCTGGAGGTTCCACTCTTCTTTTCAGTATAAAAGTAGTCTACGTAACAAAAATGTGAAAATGTTAGTTGGGAAATATTCACGTTGAAAAAGCGGTTGATGAACAATTATTTATAATATTATACTCTGTGAGGTATCTTGAAATGAGCAGCAGGGAAAAATAGTGTCCTTAGTAACGATGTTGATGCGGTGTTATTGTGAAAAAGTTTCATCACACCTAGCCCAATCGACATGTTATCTTTCAAATTTCACTGGAGATATGAAATTATGATCACTATTTTTTACATTAAATAATCATCACCTTCAATTATTATGATGAATATTTTTTTTTTTTGAGATAAAATAAATCCAAGTAAATTGAACACTAGCGAAATTTGAACATTGATAACATTGGTGCATAAACCTTACATAGATGGACCACTCACGAGTTTTTTTTTAGTTGTTTTTTTTTTGAACAAAATGTAGTTCATTTGCTGCTCACCTTAAGCGCTTCTTCCAGGCCAAAACTAGAAAACCGTTTTGATAACGGTTACATTTTTTTGGTTTTGGTTTGCAGAATTTTAGTTTTTTACCAGTAATTTTTCTTCGAAGGATTTTCAGTTTTTAGTTACCCTTACCGGTACTTTTCCTCAGTGTTGTAGGAACAAACCAAAGAACGAGAACGAAGAACAACAAGAACGGAGAATTTTTATTGTTCCTGAGGAACAGGACCAAGAACGAGAACATAAAAGTGATATACATGAAGAACAAAGAACAGAACGAGAACAGAATATTTTCAAACTGAAAGATCAAAGAACAAAACGAGAACCAACTAATGAACAATGTTGAGGTACAAAAACAAGAACAAGAACGATGTAATTTTTTGTTGTTCTTCGTTCTTTTGAAAGTTCATGATTTATTATAAAATTAATAGATATCATGAAGGGAAAAAGAAAATAAGAAATTTATACTTCAGGCAAGTGCTACATATACCCATATAAGTATTTTTTTTTTAATTATTAGCTTCAATTAATTGATTTTCAATTTCAACAACAACATTAACTGTAAACACGTTATCAAAAAAAAAAAAAGAAGAAAGAAAGAAAGAAAGAAAGAAAGAACAAAAGAAAAGTTGAAGAACGAGAACAGAGCGAAGAACGAACAAGAACGAGACCATAAAGGATTGAAAGGACAAAGAACAGAACGAGAACAACATTGTAAAGAATTAAAAGAACGAAGAACGGAACGAGAACAGTTGAAACATTGAGAATAAGAACGAGTCAGGAACAGGATCAAATGACTGGGTCTTTCCAGGAACGAGAACAGGAACAAGAACAGACCTATGTTCGTTCCTACAACACTGCTTTTCCTTTCCTGCTTTACTGGTTTTCATTTTTCATTTTTCGATTTTTAACTTTTTATTATTTTTGATTTTATTCATTTTATTTAAATAAAATTATTTTCAATCAATTCAAAACTGATGATATTTTGATATTTCAGAATTTAAAATGTTAAAAAAGCAGCTGAAATCTGATATTAAATTAATACAATGATGACGAAAATTGTTTTTTGGAAATAATCTTATTATCACTGTTAAATATCATTATGATGATTTATTATTGTCAATGCTTAAGAAGTGAATCCATTTTTTCTTTCATAGATATACCGTGTGTACAAGTGATTCGGGTACAATCAATGAAAAAATTTCTTTTCAAATTATTTGAAATAGATTTTTTCAAATGCGAAGAAATTGCGATGCAGTTGAAATAAATTTATCAGTCTGAAAATTACTTTAATGCGTTTTCTCAAAGCTGACAAATTTATTTCAACTGCATTACAATTTCTTAGCATTTGAAAAAATCAATTTTAAATAATTAGAAAAGAGATTTTTTCACTGATTGTACCCGAATCATTTGGACGCACAGCGACATTACGAAAGATGTGAGCGCTGTTATCATAGAAATTTCCAAAATTTGCGAAAAAAAAAAACGCAATTTTTTATTCTGCATATCCTGCATGCATGATATGCAGAGTAAAAACTTATTCTTCTTTACATATTATGCACGTTATTCTGCATATATTCTACATTCTAATTCTGCACTGACAACTCTGATGAAAGGTCATATTATATTAACTTTCAGTACTTTCTATAATATTATTGTAGGCACTTTTTGCTTTTCAGAGGTGCCTCAAAGGTACCCTTCAGGTACCATTAAGGATACTATGTTTTTTTGGAGATAAGAGGTGGAGTTGAAGGTACTTGAAAAATTTGGTGGGAGGCGAAAATGGAAGTACTTGACCCCCTTCCGCAGTCCCTGAATTTCTAATTACATAAACCTAATGTTCAAATCAGTGGCGTAGCCAGAATTTTCTCATGGAAGGAGGGGGGTCAGAACTTCCAAGTCAATTTTTAAAATATTTTTACAAAGCATACTTGGTAAGTATATGGGCGGGGGGGGGGTGTATAAAAACAGAAAATACTGCAATTTTTTTCGGAAAACACGCTAAAATCATTTTATGCATCAACATCAGTGCTGCTAAAACACAAAAAACCGTTTTTTATTGTTTAAAAACAGATTTTTCGTTTTAAAACAAAAAACCTTCATGAAAAATATATATTCAGGTGGTGAATGTTTCCGCTTGAAAGTCTCTGCTATGTTGTTTCCCCAAGGAGGAAATTAAAATGGTGAAATGACATGAAAAACCGGTTATTTTTGTTGAAAAATCTAAAGCTTTTATACATGTCAGAAAAATTGTTGACATTGTGGAAAATGTTTCAAGAAAAGTCTACTTTCACTTAGCCTGTACTTTTTTAAAGAAAAAACATGAATTCTATCCTCTCAGTTGACCAACTTTGTAATTGTCTCATGGAAAAAGTTTGATTCGCCCATTTACTTATTTAATCGTTTTATGGAATATAGGTTTTGAAAAAGTGAAGACTTGTGAAAACGTAACAGTTATCAATTTTATAATACGATGACATAACTACAAAATAGTAATGTGGAACTGGTTACCTTTCATTTTTCCCATATTCTTTTATCCAACATACATGTATGTTTCAATCTTATTTCCTATAATTTTATGTATTGAGTTGTCATTATCATTATTTTTCGGATAAAAATGATTTGTTTGAGTTTTATCATTTTCATGTAAGATTCACTTGCAAGAGTTCAGTTGTAAGTTTGGACTCGATTTTTTTTTGTGAAAAAATAAAATTTCATTTTTGTGAGGTGTGTGCATTTAAACTTTTTTGTATAAATACTCAGCAAAATACTGTATCAATTAAGAGTGTAAGAGTGCTGATTAAAAATGTTAAAAAAAAAAAAAAAAAAAAAAAAAACTCGTATGCCAATACTTTTCACGGTAACTTCAATGATGATAAGCATATATAATTCCATTATGTACCGTGATAACATAAAATGATGATTACCATTCATAATGTAATTAGGCTGGTTGGTCTTCATGAATATTCAAAACTGTAAACACATCTTGGAAATGTCCGAGTAAATCATTTAAAAAGCATTTCGGTTGTCACGTTTGATCATAATAGTAATGGAAAGCTTAATTTATGTGAATGTGAAAACAAACATCGATACAGTCCATCAGCTTACCTAGGTACGCTATAAGAAAAATATTCTTCAATTTTGCTATATAATTTCTGCTTGTTAATTTTTTCTTGAAACTATTTTTAGCAAATTCGCAGTATATCATGCTATTTAGAGAAAAGAATTGTTTTCGAAGTTTGTACCGCTACTTTCGAAAAATCTTTTTTTTTTTTGTTGATAATTTAACTCCTTAAAATATATGCAAGGAGCCGGAGAAGCCCGAAACAGGACTTTAATACTGCGATTTGAAATGCTGAAAGACCAATTTTAGAATCAGTGTACAGTACCTATGCCTATCAACACTTATGTTTTTCGTTGTAACAAAAAGAGGAATCAACCGATACGACAGTGTTATTCCTCATATCGTCCGAGTTTTTCTCAGTTATGTAATGTACAGAAGATCCTCAATTGTTTATTGTTACCCTATTATTTGACGGTCTAATTTTTCCTCTTATTATTTGACAAATTTCACATTATTTGACGCATGATGTAACGTAAGCATTGAAATAAATTATTCATTATGCCATAATAAAGTCAAACAAAATGAAATAGGCTTCGACCATATACTATGGACTGCTAATAGTCGTACAGAAACGAACACCAAAGTGAAGCAAACAATAACAACATCATAGATGCGCTCGCGCATGCGTAGTGATGTTTCAGGAATGAAAATGAAAACGCATCGAAATTTTCAACGATAAGAATGTTAAATCAACATTAAACTACTGATTTAATTTCATTAATAATACTCAATAATTAAAATTACATTAAAAAAAGCATATTAATAATTATTTCAGTGAAACTACGCATGCGTCAGCGCATCTAACTACTGTTGTTGTTGGATTCAGTATCTGCCATTTGAATTAGCAGTCCATAGTATATGGTCGAAGGAAATAGGTGATTTTTTTTTCATGAAAGGGAATTTGGCGTTCAGGGGTGTTAAAATCGGTTAGACACAGTGTATATAAAAATCAATGGATTGAACCTTATACAGCCAAAGCCCGAATTCCCTTTGGCCACATAAAATTTTTTATGTACTGTAAAAATCAAATTTTAAATTTATATTTTTTGAAATTATTTTGTTTCCTGATAGTAAAAAAGTTTTCAACTATATTTTTGTTCATAATATTGCAATTTTCAAGATAACCAGAGCGCGCTAGTGTGCGTCGATATTTGGAGTGATCAAGGGATAAAATCGCATAAGCTTATACACCTACAAATTGAAATCGAGTTTATAAGCACAGTTTTCAACGTAGAATTTTTTTGAAAAACTAATAAAGAAGATTTCGTGCTTAACACAACACACAAATAACTCATTTTATATTTCTCTCAAAATTTGATGTTTTATAATTTTTTGAAAATTAAAATTGCAGTTGTTTTAAAGATTAAAATGTAAGGAACAAATTTTCTTTTTTGTTCATTTTTATCAATTATATTTTCCTTAGAAAACATTAAAACATTGTTTTCATTCATTAACGCCTTATTCTTCTCAAAAATCCTCATTTTCTCATTTCTTTTGATTGATATGATTTTCATTTTTCAAAAAAAAAAAAAAAAAAAAAAAATAGGGTGATGTGAGGGAGAGAACGCCTAGCTATATGCTAAAAAAATAAATATTTCGTTTTTCTGTAAAAAAAAAAAAAATTGTAGCTTAAAAATTACGCTCGTAATTTCATTTACAATTTCTATATAATTATATGTAAGTTTATTTCTTGATCACTCCAAATATGTTTCTTATTTCTTCCACCAGAGGTTAGCCACTTTCTTAAGTCCCAAAAGTAATAAATAAATAAAAAATAATATTTTGATTTTTTTTTAATTGAATTAGTTTTTGTATTTGATATCTAGATGCAACACAAATTGGCATGGTATTGTTAAATATTCAGTTTAGTCAATTTTTTAATAGAACAAATTGGACGCTTTGCATCTGCTTCTCTTAAAATTGGAATTCTTTTCTTTAAAACTTCGATGCAAAATTCCTGTATAAGTACATTTTAAAATTTTCCATTCTAGCGTGTTGCATGTATTTTTAAATTATTTTGAACTATTTAGTATATGTCTCATATACCTACATATGTTTTCAATTTGTAACTATAACTGATTTAATAGGTTTCCAATAATTCGGAAACTAATCTGTTTATGTACAGTCTAGTGCATGCTCAAAATTACTTGCTGCCTAAAAATTATTGCATTCTGTATCCCTATATTTCTTTACTGTGGCAAAGAAAAAAAAAAGTATGGTCGCGAATGTCCAGTAAAAAATACGATAATTTTGGGACGTAAAATAATTTCAAGCATACATCAATGTACAGTTGTACACGTGTGTACAGAATAATACTTACAGATTCATTTTCGAAGTTGTTAGAACTGAGTGTACCAGTCATGAATCAAAAATCGCCTATGCGATATAATGCTAAGGCAATACCGAATTAATATGGGTTTATAGTACATCAATATTCAATAATAATTCAAAAACGTATTTAAGTATGTACACCTATTATATGTATGTAAGGTGTACCGTGCCCCGAATAATTTGGTAATATGTACGAATATTTCAGCACAGTAAACAAGTTCAACTCCGCTTCATCCCCAAATTCTTTATTTTTTATTTTTTTTATTATTATTTTTTTTCATGTGTAATAAAGTACCTACCAAAGCTATCTACCTACCTACCTACTGTAACGTGTACCACAGAGCTATAGAAAAAACTGTTTAATAACATGCGAATAATATTTACATTTTCCTCTTTCCTCTTAACAGTTTCGGAAATGAATTGTTATCGCGATCACCTCAGCAAACGATCAAGAGAACAGACATTACAAAAAAGTACTGAATACGCAGTCACAGGTGTTATACAACGTCAATAATGATCCAAGATCAATGTCGTAATTACACGTATACCTACACTATTACATTTTTCGTATGTATTTTTTCTGGCAAGTTTTGAAATGTGTTGAAGTGACATTATAATAGAGATGAAATAGGTAGAGGTATGGTGATGACGACGGTGATTCGTGGTGTTATTATTTTTTACTTATAATATTTGAAATACGATACGCGAATGCTCGCAATTTAATTGAAGTTGAACATGGCAACGTCTATGAATTTAAAAAAATGCGAATTAAAGTGCGCGTAACTTGTTTTATTTTAATTTTTTCCGTGCAAATTTTCTCTGATGTTGTTACTACCAAGTACGTAGAATTAAACTTATCGGCGAAGTATAATGAAGATCCATTACACTTTGAATTAATTAAACATTGCGAATTATTAAGTATTTCACCTATTATTAATTTCTGTCTGCAACTGTAAAAATTAAAATAAAGCATTAAGCCTGTTAAAGACCCACGTAGCCGTGTATTAGGTCTGTATAACAACGAAGAACTGGATACTTTTTGTCCAGGTAACTTAGTGCCAACACGTTTTTCATTTAAGCGAAATAAGTGTAGTTTCCAATTATGTATGTACATACGCAGCTCTCAAATTCGAATCTAAAATCGGTAGGTATGGTAAACTGATTTTACAAACGAAGGAACTTGGAATTCGCATTCTCTTATATTAGCACCTATTTGAAGTTGAATAAAATATTTATGTTTCTGCATGCATGCGTGCAAAATTAAGATTATGGTAACCTATGTAAGTATTTAGATTTAAAAACAGGCTACAGTGTACATACTGCAAGAAGTGCTAAGCTACTTCATTATATTACTCGCGCGTATGCGTAATGTGTGATATATGATAGCCTCAAGTTACTCAGATTACTTCTTATGATGGTTAATTTTTAAGCACTCTCGAAATAATCAAATCTGGTGTAGACGATAAGATAATGTTGTGTTAAACAAACAGTATAAATAATTATTAAAATTTGAAAACAAGAATTTTAACTCTTATTGCAGATGTACGCATAATTATCTATACGTAAGTGTGTATTATACTTTAAAGAAATAAAGAAAAATCAGCAGCAGTATCTTAGATATTGAGGAAAATGTTAGATCCACATACTCATACTTATCCTTAAAGAGTTCTTTGTTTCTTTTTTCTTTCATCTGCCTAAGACATAATTATATACCTACCACTCCATAGATTTGTTAAATTTTTACACCTATTCGACAAGCAATTCGAAAATAAAAATCGATTTCAAATTATTTAAATAAATAGACAATTCATTGATTCTCCGCAGGTAATTAAAATACTCACTTATTTTTCTCTCCCAGCCATCTTATTTACCTACAATGGTTGAATAGGCAAAATGTGGGACTAATGAGCGTACGCTGATATTATTATCTTAATATATAATTATATGAATCTGCATGGTTTGAATTTTTCCTTTGTGACTCAATTTTGTAAAATTATAAAGATACGAGTTTCTTAGATTTTTCACTATATTTCGATAAATCTATTCCATTGCGTATCAAAAATTCCAAATTTAAAGCGTTTGCAATTACATATTTTGCAGAGATACTTGCCAAGACGAACTGAATTTCGACGGTAAAACATCGGAACAAATTTTGTACATGTTAACTGACCCATGTAGATACGACCGTTGGAAAAGACCAAGCATTAACGGGGAACCCACTCCGGTGTCCGTTCGAATTTATATTTATTTTATTGGAAATGTCGAGGCGCAGCATTTAGTACGTATAAAAGGGGCGATGTGTTCTTTCTTATTCTTGATTTAATTTCAATTGAAAATACCTATTTGCATAAAGCACCGCAGGCAGTTATTCATTTCATACGTTAATATCGAAACGAAATTTATTTAAAAGTAAACAGCGTTCACTTATAACTTATAGGCACTGAGCGAATAATTAAGTGGGGAGAGCTCGCTTTGAGTGACTTTAAACGAAATAAATTGCTCCAATATGATTGCGCTTAATCATTGCTCTTGAAGAACCGGCGTAAATACGCGAGGTAAAATTACCTGCGTATTTCGCATTAGAGCAAATTTCCTCTCATTCAAAAAGTTTGTATTTCTTTACGAAAATCAATATACGACTGAATCGGGTTAATTATTTTGTGCATAATTTTTTTTCCTGTCGCGTATTGTAAAAGAAAAAAAAAATGAAAATAATGAATAAACTTGCGCACGCAAACATAAGATAATATATATACTATACCTACTTATTAATCTAAAATTCCAGAAAAGTGAAAATTTTTCAACTTTCGATTTGTTAATATTTAATATTGGACTTTGTTATTTATAATGATTTATACTAACCTTCGTACTTCTTTTTTTCCCTTTTTCGCTAGCAATACACCACTCATGTTCTGATGAGGTATCGATGGGTGGACTATAGATTAGCGAGAAATGTTACCTACAGTATTCAAGGAGAGAATCTAGTTCGCGAAAAGCTATGGACTCCACATATATACATTGTGAACGAGTACGAGTCTCGTGTCATGGGATCTGGAAATCAAGATATTTTAGTCACTGTTATGCCCGATGGAACGGTTTTATATTCCACAAGGTAACAAAAGCGTTAGCCTAGGTTACGGTATATATTGTAGAGTATGATCATTTCGCCTTTGATCGAAAAATATGTAGAAGTAGGCGCTCATTAGTCTGTAACGGAATTACGAAATTTTAGTTCGTCTTTGTAGTCATAATATCACTAAGTGATTAAAAATATCTACCTTCGCAGTTTCATTGAAAGTGCGTACATAATTTACAGATTAAAAGTAACCTTATTGTGTCTAATGAACCTCAGAAAATTCCCGTTCGACGAGCAAGAATGTCCTTTAGTGTTGGAGAGCTGTGAGTAAATACTTACATATCTTAGGATTACCTATACATATATTCGTATACATTGACTACGACCCATCAAACTTGAGCAACATTAAGAGAGTGAGAATCGTTTTATATAGAGTAAGCATATCCGAAAGATCTTTGCCTCACTACAGTTTAACATATATATTATGTATATGTGTATATGTATATTTTTTTTCGAAAATTGAACATTTAAGTATTTATATTTAGATGCCTCATTCATTTCATATGTATTTTAATATCTAACATTTTTTTATATTAAATTCAGGATTTTGCACCAAGTTTTTAGTAAATGTGTAAGCTATGTACTTGTAGTTTTCATTATGAAGAGGTGCAAAAATTTTTTGTAGGTATACACCATACAGCGTATATTATGTGTATATAACGCATTAATAACGCTGATTTTTTATTGTATCCGTAATGCGGGCACCTACTTAAAGGAATAACATAAATTTTTCTTGCGCCAATTTCTCATTACATATTCCTAAATGCAGGAAGTTTGCTGGGTTGCATATTAAGTATACGTTTAGGTCTAGGCATAGACGCATACTTATGTGGAAGTGGGTACATTTATCAGTAATTACCAAAAAATTCTAGGGACCTATAATACGAACGAACTATTGCTATCGTGGGAAAAACTATCTCCAGTAGTTCAAAATGCACGTCTTCACATGACAGAATACAATTTAGCATCGATTTGGACTAATTCTACGTTTGTGATGTATTCGTTGCCTTTGGATACATGGACGACTTCGGAAGAAAATTATCACTATTTTGGAAAATTTGGTAAGACACAAATATCTACGTAGGTATAGGTATCAGTTTTGTAACTCAGCGTGAATAGTACGGTGAGTAATCGCCTAATGGGTATGATCTATGTAATATTCTTACCGTTCCTCTTTAATCCTGAAGGGTATATGTTGCATATACAAGATTACCTTCGTAATACGTATGTACATGTTTGCCTGCTAAGAGGGGCATTTTTTTGACGCATTTTCTCGCAATCTAATGGACATTTTACCTTGAAACTTGGCATGTAGCGTACACTACTTATACAAATATTGAAAAAAATTTCAGGCCCGTAGCCAGAATTTTTTCTAGAGGGGGCAAGGGGGGGGGGGCAGATTTTTTTTCAACACCAAAAAAATTTTCAAATTCAAAATGCACTTATGAACATAATTTTTTATTTTTTTAGAAGTACATTTCAAATTAAAATACGAGTCCAAAATTTAATATTAATACAATTGCAATTTTCTATTTTTTCGTGAATTAAATATTTAAAAAAAAATTTTCAACGCAAGATGCAACTAAATTAAGCGAAAACGAAGTACTGACATCTCTATAACACTGTTACCAATCGTCAGGTCAAAAATATGTTAATTTATCAATGTTACTATCGATTTGAAACACATTTATGTGGATTTATTAATTTTTGTGTCAATGACCAAATTAAAAAGTAAAAAAGGGGTTTTTGGGTAATTTTTCTAAGGGGGGCAACGCCCCTCTTGCTCCCCCTAGCTACGGGCCTGAAAAATTTGTTTCAACATTATACTAATTAGGTACGAATACGTATATTTATAAATGAATGTTTCTCGAGAAAAACTAACTTACTTGTAAATTAAAGAATGATACGTATTTCGCCTTATATAAGAGAAACATCCTATAAAATTTCCCGTACCTATAGGTAGTTCAAATTTCAAGAAATTTCGATACGACATCTAAACATACAACTTATTATGATACGGGTACCTGATGAAATTAGGTATTGATTATTGAGTAGACGTAGACGTAGACGTAGACGCGTAGATTTACTACGATTATAAGTATAATTTGAAGGGCTATTTCACTTTCAGCTGGAAATTATAGTTCTTTGACTGTATACTTCAGGCTGGAACGAGAAGCTGGCCATTATTTAATGGATTACTACGTACCCAGTATTTTACTTGTGGTGGTATCTTGGGTGACATTTTGGTTGGATCCGAATGCGGTACCAGGACGAACAACTCTCGGTGGGTACGAAATGTTGGTTCATCGGTCGATAAATTAGATTAATACCCAACTACTTAGACGATTTTCGATTCGCTTCCGTTGCAATGATATCTTAAGTTAGGTAGAAGCGTTTTCACAACTTACTTCTATCCATCAGATACTTAAAACCTATACCTAATTCATAATAAGTAGGTGCATACCATCTAATTGTTGAATATCTCGTATCGTAGGCACTAGTACGATGTTAACATTCATCACACTATCCAGGAATACTGGAAGCTCGTTACCAAAAGTATCCTATATCAAAGCCACCGAAATTTGGTTCATCGGATGTACGGTATTCATATTTGGATCTCTAGTGGAATTTGCATTTGTGAATACCATATGGAGACGAAGGTGGACCGCACGACTGTGAAACATTTTACTAACAAAATCAACGTATCCTGCAAATAAGGAAACTCGATTTTATTGCAGGAAAGACATTGAATTGAAGAAAGTTACCAGCAAGCATGTCCTCAGAGCAACGCTCACTCCGCAGCTCAACAGAAAGTCGCTATCCTCCTCTACGCAGTCTTTACCTAGCATTCAAACAATACACGAAAATAATCTGAGAATGGTAAGTGAGTACATAAATAGTGTACAGTACACTGTGCAACAGTATAGAAAGATACCACAGAGTAAGAGTAGAGCATACATACTCATCACTATACCTATCGACTATCGTAAATTTGGTTATTGACGACGACTTTTTGTAATTCCTATTCGTGTGTAACCTGAGGTGCGAGTACATTGTACAACATTTTGTCGTTATGTTGCTCCTTTTCTATAAAAAGTAGATTTCCCAAATTAAGACAAATATGTCGGTGTATTACCTAAAGCAGATGATCTTCCAACTACATGTACCTAATTTATTAAATAACGATTTCTCCCAAGTACCTAAGTTATTTGTATAGGTAGCTCTATAATAAGCCACTAATTTGTTCTTTTTGGTGACAGCAAAATAGATTCAGTAACACGATGCTGGTGCCATCGAACGATACCATTTGCAGCGAGCCAACAGCTCACTGTAACAGCATAAATATAAATTGCGGTAATTCGCAAGGATTTTTCAAAATGACTCCGCAACAGATAGCTACGTGGATAGATAAAAGAAGTCGAATATTTTTCCCTATCGCTTTCTTAATTTTCAACGTATTTTACTGGATATTTGTTTTAATATAACGATTCATCCGTAATTTTCAATAAAAATGTTACGTACATGCTGTGAGTCTGTACACAAGTATGTTTTACGAGTACACTTGTTAAACATGAATGTACAGACATACTACCTATCTAGCTATTACACCCAATTACGCATAACCTAATACATACGTGTAATGTAGCTACTGTAAGTACGTAACTATGTATGTATGTATATTGTATAATAATGTGCGTGTAGGCACTGGCCATATATGTAAACTTATCAAAGGTATTAATTTATATCCAAAAATGATTTTCATTGCAACAATATAGGTACCTCTGTTCGGCCAATTTACCTCCGATTTCGGAGGCACTTTGGCATCGCTTTGCATATAGTGTTAGGTAACTAAGTTGCATGCTCGTAGGGTTATAAGCATTATTTTCTTCAGCTGGAGGTCATTTCAACCCCTCTTCGTAAATATTATAGGTATACATCTAGTTTACATGATGGTTTCACTAGAGAGCGTTATCATCGAAAACGCATAGACTCGAGCAATCGCTTGAGCGCTAGTGTTCTAGTGAAGCTCTATGGGGCATGTATGATTTTATCAGTAGTTTCCATCAATCAGACCAAGGTACCAGCAAATTTTTCTAAATACACAAAGAAAATGAACGCTTTGTTTACATTATACATGCCCCATACAGCCTCGCTAGAGCAGTTACACTTCGAGCCACTAGATGTCAGCCACTTTGCGTTCGGGTCCCAATATCATAAAAATAAAAGATGTTTTCAAGAACAATATGCTTCTTATTTCTGACCGCGAGGCACTGATTTATGTCGAAAAGTTAATTATCAATATTCAATAATATTTAATACGATGGCAAATTAGAATTTTCCACATGAATATCGGAAGCAAATTGAAATCATGCGCTATTTTTGCATTCAATTCAACTAAATCAGAAATATTTCTGTTCCTGTATTAGTTATAGGTACTGTATGTTAGGTACCCATATGTTGAATATTATTACACATATTATAAGTATTACCTATACGTACGATATATATTTACGTAGGTAAGTACGTATATTTGTATTTCTAAAGTACGAGTACGATATATATGTACGCTATGTATTTGTTTCAGAAATTTATCATTATTTTATTTGTTTTTATGTATTAGCTATTGTTAATTAATTTGTTATTTAACCGTATTCGTTAATTGTTTTTTATTTATTTTTTTCGCCGATTGCAAATGTGAATAAATTTATTATCATTATGATGTCGTTCATCAATTTTTATCGTGCAGTGTAGTCTACGATAAGGTATTATAAATTTATAATTATTATACTTAGTCCACAAGTTACACATGCACTTACTATTTGTAAGTGAAATGTACGCATAATCGTATGGATATGTTGCTGCCCATATTATATAGTAATACGTTTTACCAAACCAACAACCCATTTACCTGCCATTTCATATCTAATGTATTAAACCTTGCAAATCCTCGAACAAACCTATCGTATTCGCATATTTTCAGTTCGTACACCCTCCCACACCCATGTTTGTGAAGCGTTGGTAGGGAAGTCTCATGAATTTACGAAGGCTAGGGAGGTCGTGAATTTTTCAAAAATCTGTAACTTTACAGCAATTCTGCATCTTATGGACTGGAATATACCAGTGGCAAATAATTCTCTATGCAGAAAACTGCAGTTGCTGGCAAAGATGGCAATTAAATGTGTGAAGTTATATACATATTTATATTATGCATATTGAAAATGCTGACATTACCTAGTTACGGAGGTCTTTGCTCCAATTGAGACGATTTTGGTACCATGTTGCAGCATTTCTTGCATCGAATACGAAAATGTGGTCAATTTTTAGGGACGTCCGAAGAAGTGAAGTGTAAGAGTCCGATATTGTTTTTGAAGTCGATTCGCCAACCTAGCAGTCGAGCGTTCCAACTTGGAAGCTTTTTCAGTTTTTCAAAAATATTTCGAGAATGAAGGGTCGTAAATACAAAATGTGTTGAAACAAAGTTGTGTAAAATTTTATTCTCTATGACTTTAGTTCTCATACAATTTCCATTAACGCTTATGAAAAGTTGAGCTTTTGAACTTTGAAGTTTTAATTTCATTCCTTTATAATCTCTTCTGCACAATGTACATCAATTGTTCACTTATTGTTCAACATTATGGTAAAGTCCATTATTTACATATATAGCGGTATCTAATTTCTTTCATCCGTATAATGATTAATTAATTAATTAAAATTCATGATTCATTCTTTGAGTAGGGTTGAACGAAGTCGCACTCAGTATAAAATATGTTTTTACGTATTCTTGTTCATGTTCTTCAAGCAACTGATACCTCTTTTTTTTATACCTTCTCGTATGTCTCTGTACTTTGAGAATGGTATAAAAACTATAGGTTCTAGACATACCTGAAACGTTTAATCAATTAATCATGTAAATACCGACGAATGAGAAAAGGGAACATTTGTACCAAAAATTAGAAAATTTTTATGTTGAAGGAAAATCGCATTCCAGCAAATATTTTTGAAAATTTGAAAACTATTTGGTCTGAATGGGATCAAATTTCAATGAAATTTCGTCTCATGCCTATATCTGCTTGACGTGGGGACAAGTTACGAAATCGCATACAATGAAATAATGAATAAAATGACTACGCAACCAGGCCGGATGAAAACTACTCCGGAAAAAATTATTAACAAACCAAGTTCGGAGGACCTGGTGAAAGGATTTTCGTGATTTTTTGCTTTATTGTTTATAGCGCTCTCTACTTCTTTGACTATTGAGTTGAAAAATGAAAATACAAAGGAGAATGGAGAATCTACATATTTTTAGCGCATAAAATAAAATTGAATCGGTTGAAACTAGACAGGGGTTAAGTCCATTTTGAGTATTTTTGAGTTAGCGACGGAAATTGAGGCATTGAAGTATAGCGCATCGACTGATGTGGCTGAAATTTCACTCACGTGCCTATAAAGCTGGGGAATCTTGGTTTTTTTTTTCAAGGTTGCGCAACCGCGTTGAAGACTAAAAGGTGGTCAAGTCAAACGAATTTCGTCTGTATCTGCATCAAAAATAGGCGATTTAAAAGAATAAAATACGATTTTTTTTCAATTTTTTTTCTATATCTTGGTCCAATATCGGTTTATCAAAATGGGATCAACGCTAAAATGATGTACTTGAGTTTAAGAGGATTCTACATGATTTGGAGTCTTAAATCTAAAGTTTGGTCATAAACGAGAACTAAAAGGGGTCAAGTTCACTATCTTTGAGCAAGCATATCTCCAGTACATTTGAATTTTTTTTTTCGCAATGGTCTTTAAAATCGTCTCTTATGGGTCCCCTATCAATGCCCAATAACATGTTTCCCAACAGTTTTTAGTTTTCGAATGAAGCAGTTTTTGCTTCTCCTGAAAAATGCCAAAAATTGACAAACCTCCGTCCCCGCCTAGATTCAGCTAGTTCATTAATGTATAAAAAAAAAATAGTGGCAAATAATGTGCAGTAATTAATGAATTCTCGATCGTAGTTATAAAATAAGATAAGGTACCAATACCACGTTGCGGTTGTTCCAGTTTATGAGAATTAAAAGCAGTGTTGTAGGAACAAACCAAAGAACGAGAACGAAGAACAATAAGAACGGAGAATTTTCATTGTTCCTGAGGAACAGGACCAAGAACGAGAACATAAAAGTGATATACCTGAAGAACAAAGAACAGAACGAGAACAGAATGTTTTCAAACTGAAAGATCAAAGAACGAAACGAGAACCAACTAATGTAAAATGCTGAGGAAGGAGAACCAAAACAAAAACGCATGTAATTTTGGGTTGTTCTTCGTTCTTTTGAAAGTTCATGATTTGTCATGAAATTAATAAATATCATAAAGGAAAAAAGAAAATAAGAAACTTATACTTGAAAGCGAGCAAGTGTTACATATACTGATATAGGTAATTTTTTTTTTTAAATTATTAGCTTCAATTAATTGATTTTCAATTTCAACAACAACATTAACTGTAAACACGTTATCAAAAAAAAGAAAGAAAAAAGAAAGAAAGAAAGAACAAAAGAAAAAATTGAAGAACGAGAACAGAACGAAGAACGAACAAGAACGAGACCATAAAGGATTGAAAGAACAAAGAACAGAACGAGAACAACATTGTAAAGAATTAAAGGAACGAAGAACGGAACGAGAATAGTTGAAACATTGAGAATAAGAACAAGTCAGGAACAGGATCAAATGACTGGGTCTTTTCAGGAACAAGAACAGACCTATGTTCGTTCCTACAACACTGATTAAAAGCGAACGAAGACACCGCGTTTAATCAATTTCGCACTATTTTTTCTATAAAGATGTACAAAGTGGGGGAGGCGGGAAAGTTTAGTTAAAGGTTTTCGAATTATTTGCCTAAAAAGTTTCTAATAATCATAAAGAATCTTTATTGATTCCAAAAGAGACTCAAAAATTGATTTTTTTCACCCGCAAATAGTAGTAGAGTACGCGTGTGTTGCATGTTTATGATGAAATCAAAATTAACCATAAACCTGTCAAGTTATTGGATTAGTTCTCCAGCAATCTTCATGAACCAGAATAATGTACGTTATTTCACATCTCAACAGTGACGTAACAAGGATTTTTTTGAGAGGCCGAAAGAAGAGGACACAAAAATACTTTACTTTTTTTAATTATTCGTAGTTATTATCACAAAATTTTGAGGGAGGAATATGGTCTATCCTGGCATCTCGCATCTCTTTAATAACTCCAATAAGTCATATACTCAAACTTAATCACTTGACCCATAATTTATTCAGTATTAAGTATACAAAAATTGAATGAATTTTCATCTCAATATGAAATTCTGTTTTTCAAAAATAGAAATCAATACTTTTCATATCATCAAACCTCAAAGTAGCATTTCCATAGTGCCTGCAATGTACTTAACGCAACCAACAATACATGCACTTGAAAATGGCCCAAATTAATCTGGTATTTTCATTAATTTCAGAGCTAAATTATAAACAATTCGAGAACTACTGGAAAATAAAAATCAAATATAATGCTTTTGTCGATTCATTCGCTCATTTGAGCGGAAATCAACTATCAAGCCTGAATTAGAGCCCCGCGCCGCGTGATTTTTAGTCGGCAGCGGCATTCGTAAAAATACGTCGGCGGCTGGAGCGGCGGCTAGCCGATTTCAACCGAACATTTCGGCGGCGTTGAAAATCAATAGCGGCGATGGCGTAGCCGGCTGAATTTCAATAAAAATGCTGTACTATTGCTATTTTTTTTATTTATTTATATATATATTTTTTTTAATGATTTTTTCAAATAAAGAATGAAGATATTTTAATTTTTAATTTTTAATTTTGTGAAAAAAGAAAAAAAAAGATAATAATATTAATAGATATTTAGGTATCTGTAAGCAGAGATCAAAAGCTAGCTGAAAGCAAAAATTTAAACGCAAATTTAGGTGAAAAAACAAAAGTTACTATATGAAGTGCAAGCAGAAAGCTAGCCGAAAGTGTTTTGGTTACGGCTTTCGCTTTTATTTTTAGCAGTTAAGTAAATTTGCTAATTTGAGATTGAAACTTGAAAATTGAAAAAATGAAAAAAAAAATCGGAAAACATTGCTAGCTCTTCAACTTTTGTGTTTTGTGTTTTGTCTAATGAACTGAATGTGAATGAACATTGAACAAACCAGGTCCGAAACCCCAACAAAAGAAAGCCAAAAGATGAAATTCGAAATGAATCAAAAATCTAAAAGGTAAATCCAAAAGTTACATTTTTGGAAATTTCAGCCGAAAGCCAAAATTGAAAGTTCTATTTTATGGCTTTTCATTCCTGCTTGTAAGTAAAGTAAAGTAAATTATAATATGATAAAAATTAAATACGGTAAAATAAAAAAAATAAATAAATAAACATTACCAAGGATCATTTTCTAATTCAACTTCTAGTTTCATTTTTTCTATTTTAAAATTTCATTTATTTTACCTTTTTTTTTCTTTTTTTTTACTTCTGTTTTTGGCATTCTATCGGAGGCGGGGTGTTCAATTGTGGCTTAATTTTATGAGAATTTGGCGGCGGTGGGGCGGCCACTGGCACAGGGCTCTAACCTGGATTAAACATCAGAGCACTGAATTTTTTATTGATTTTCGTGTATTACTACATAACAAAAAAACTTCATTTTTTCATCTTATTTCAAAAATGTTACGAGAATATTTTATTGAATAATATCACACCGATTATACATTCTTTTCATAAACATGTAATATAAGTATTATTCATTTTTTACGAATGAACTTATATTTTTAAAAGCAAACAATTCGAAAAACTTGACCAAACCCTCCTGCCTCCCGCACTTCGCACACCTTAATAAAAAAAGTAAAAAAATAGTGCGAAAATAATTAAACGTGGTGTCTTCGTTCGCTTTTAATCCTCATAAACTGGAACAACCGCAACATGGTATCGGTACCTTATCTTATTCTATAACTACGATCGAGAATTTACTAATTACTGCACATTAATTACCATTTTTTATTTAACAATTTTATTTTATAAGCTAAAAATAAATAGATTCTCCATTCTCCTTTGTATTTTCATTTTTCAACTCATTAGTTAAAGAAGTGAAGAGCGCTATAAACAATAAGGCAAAAAATCACAAAAACCTTCTTCTAGGTCCCTCGAAGCTGGTTTTGTTATAGGGTTTTTTCTAATTTTGTCTCGCATCTAATTACTCCTCAAAATACTATTCGCTGACTGGATACAAAATAAAGAAAAATTTTCAATTGTCATAGAGTTTTCGTTGTATGGAACGAAAACGCTAAAAATTGTCAAAAACAAAGGCTCGAAGTCGACAAAAAAAATTGTTTACTTCAATGTGGCCTCCTTCATACCATTTGTAGGGCAACTCATGTCTCGCTCGTGCGGGATGATTTGCGTACTATAGTTGTTGAATGGGCCGAAACATTGGAGCTGAAAACTTTTATTTTTTCCTTCAGTATGGATGAATGCATATAGTCTGTGCCAAAATGATTGACAGAAAATTGATGACAGTATATGGAGGGTAGGTAAGAATGAATGATGAAAGATGTGTGATGAATAATTAGAAACATTGGTAATTTTCATAATTTTTTTATTACCTATACATATATTGAGTATATGTAACTTCAACAAAAAATACCAAGAATTATAGAACAGCACAGCACGCTCAACAAAAGAGTAGAGTGAATGCCATGAAAAAAAATTCTCAAAAAATAATTTTTGTTTCATTTGACTGTGGATATAATGTTTTTGGAAACGTTTGTTTCGAATCCTACGAAAATTTCCTTTTACATGAACATAATTTTGGCATAAACTGTATACTATATCTTTTTAGCTCAAATTTTAAGGTAGAAATTTCAAAAAAAAAAAAAAATTGTAGAAATTTTGTAAAAAAGTGTTTACTTCGGCATTCAAGATTACTTGGGGGCATCCACCTAGAGTAGGAGTACGTAGTTGATGATGAAGTGTTGGGGAGTGGATGAAACATCTTTAAAATGTAGCGTTCAGGTAGCATTTTTCAACATTATTCGTAATAAATTATCAATTTTTTTCATCAGTTACTTCGAATTTTCGCCAATAATAAATACTGCATTGCATGTTCTGCATTTTGGCGAAAATTGCATATTTTATCTGCCTTGAATGATGAAATAAAAATTTTCAAATTTAATCTAGGTAAGAAATACGTACCTATTTTTTGAAACTTTTGTCATATAAATTAGAAGTAGTATATAATCATAGCACGTGTGATTCTAAAGCACTTTATTTATTCGCATTCTCTAACGGTAAATCAAATTTTTCCGCCATATGAACACGACGCGACGATTATAATTTTCTTGCACTCCTCACAAAAGCAGTTCCAAATTATTCTTCAATTGTTCTTCTTCGGCGTCCCAATCAATGAAAACACGAGGATACTCATATTATTGTAAGTATAAATACGTGCATGATGAGAATACAATAATCGATTTCTATACTTTATAGTCTAATGATAATGTAGACTACGCCTAATGTGTCTAAACATATGGCGTACGTTTAACAATTATCAAAATATTTCCGTACCCCCCTGTACAGTAGCAGCACTGATTTTTCAAACATTACTCAATAATTATTAGAAAATAATAATACGCGATAAACAGCTATAAAATATACTCTCGTATAACTCAAAGCTGTAGCTGCAAGGATATTTTGTACTTAATGAAAATAAAATGTACGATGTATGTAATATTTTAACTTGAAACGAAAAAAGAAAAAGGAGGAGGAGGAGGAGAAGAAGAAGAAGAAGAAGAAGATGATGATGATGATGAGTAGGGGAAGTAAAAATAACAGAGAGAGAGAGATGAAGCAGAATCTTGATTTTTTGGTACGAACGTAAGTACTTACTAACTCATCTCGCATAGTCGTTTTTCAATTTCCTAATGGCGTACACGCTCTCTTCCCTCTTCGCCTCTGGCTTCGCCGCAACATGCCCTAAAAACTAACTCATATTTATCCATCCGAAAAGCTATTACAGTAAGAAAACAGACGCATAAAAAATATGGCAGAGCAGCGGAGAAAGGAAAGAAAAATCAATAAAATCCGGGCTCGCTAAATCATCTTTATCAAGTATGTATATTGTATATACGTACAGTGAAGAAAAAATTCACAAAACCCTTTACGTTTTCCTCCCAACCGTTCTGTTTTCATTTGTGTACATTATAACAACTTTACATATAAACATATATTTTCCATTCGAATAACGTAAAAGTGTGTTTGGAAAAGCTGGTGGTCGATTTTCCTTCGCGTAGCGTAACCAAGCGCTTCGGAAGGTATGCGCGAGCGGCTCAACTCCTTAAGTTAAGAAGAAAAATGAGAACATGTCTTGCTGAAAAATTCGATTTATTATTGTATTATTTTTACAAATTATTTTTTTTTCCACCCAATTGGGTTTCAGCTTCTAAACCATGATGCTAGATTACTCGTAGGTACCTATAGAACCTATACGTATATTTACTAGCGTACCTATCCTCGTACATCTATTATATATATGTACTTACGTACCGTCTAGCTACCTACTACCTACATAGTATCTGATACACCTAATATTAGGCTACACCTGCTCACCGTCATCGCACATAGCTAGGTCATCGTAAATTTGTAACGTATGAGGCGACAATTTATACATCTTCAAATATTTGCGTTTCAGACCATTTGTAATCATCTGGAATGTCCAACATTTCGATACAGTGATCTCTCCAGCCCTCAGCGTGAAATTCCCTACCTCTAAACGGAGTGTAAATTTTTTCATTTCTTTTGATTTTTTATGCGATAATGAAGCATAAAAACAAGTATAAAATTTAATAATAAAGTTTTAACATTTTATTTTTTCATCATTAATTCATTTCAATCAATTTTATCAGGAATCAGTGCTGCCGAATAAAGTGACGTAATTAATCAAAAGTTGAATAAAGCACATGATTACGATAAAATACGGTTTACAATGCTTGGAAAACGAAATACATTTGCTTTTTACTTCTTAATCCAGCAAAAAGCAACGAAATAAATTGAATTATTCGAAGTTGTTTTTTTTTTCAATAAGGGAATTTGGCGCTGAGGGGGTGTAAAGATCAGTTACTAGTCGCACGATATATATATTTTCCCCCACGCATATTGCTAAGGGGTATTCATGAAATTTGCTCAAAACTTGGTGAGAGACTCTTCTTAAAAATTTTACAAAGACGCTTTTTTTATTTTTTCGATACATTTCAAAATGGCGAATCATTCAAATTTTGGGGAGTTGGGGTAATAAACCAATTTTGGAGGCGAAATTTAATTTCATGAATCTTCCATGTTTCGTCTCCAAATTGACCTTGAAAGGTCAAACTTCGTGTGTGGGATTAGTTGATGACCAGAATATGAACTCTTTAATTTGGGTCAAAATGGATCCGAAATGGCGGATCTAAAAATTTGTGTATAATTTGAGGAGCCTCAAGTACTCATAATTTGAGATATATGTGTTAACTGTGTTTGGGGTTTTCAGACTTGTTATTGGATGTGGTCTGAAGTCATGAAGGAGTTAGCATTGTTATTTTCAAACCTGTACAGCAATAGTTAAAAACTCTGCTCCAGTACGTAATGCAGCATGACTGTTTAGGTTTTTTTATTTTTTTTTTTTCTTATTCAAAATAATGTATACTAATAATTAGGTATCTAATAATATCTATACACAAACACGGGTACGCGTTGGCGAGAACGTGCTTAAAATTTTAATTTAAAAAAAATCCACGCCACAAAGCAAGCAGTGGGAAAGAAAAAAAAATAAGATGAAACAAAAAACCGAAACTAAAAACGAAAATCGAAATGTAGGTAGGTAGGTAGGTAGGTAGGTAGGTAGTTAGGTGGGAGACATACTCATATAATGACAATAATAATAACTAGATTTGCGGATAGCATAATGGCTGGTATAAATAAAATAAAAACAATGAAAATGCTAAAATGTCAAAATTTACATCAAATCCAAATTAAAGGGATAGCAATAAAATTAAAACGGAATTGAAATAATGGGGTTAGCGTTCGGGGAGCGATTATGTCAGAGAGATAAAAAGCACACCCTCTTTACTTTGCGCTGTAATGGATGCCACCCCAACGTCTGGCAACAAAAGCCCGTTTCTCTTGAAACAAAAGATCTCATTTTTTATAATATATAATTCAAAACGTTCCTTTCTTTTGTTATATCAGGGCAACTTTATAATCACGTGTATATTTATTCTTTCCGCGCATCTGACGACGACGTTGTAAACTTTTTGCGAAAATCTTCCCGAAGAATGTAAACCTCCGACGAATGGAATATGCTTTTGAGTTTTGAATATACACGTTCATACGTCTTATTTATACTTTATCTACCTACCTACCTATGTACCTACCTACGTACCTACCTACCTACCTATCCATCTAGGTGCGTACCAGTCTATCTACGTATCTATCTCTTAATGAAACGAAGCTATAATTCATACCGTTTTCAAACTATTTCCGCTATAGCTTTCAGCGCCCTTTCTTTATTAAAATTGAAATCACTTCAATAGCGGATACCTGCTACCCTCTTGTACTTGACATTGTTGTTGTTCTAGATTTTTCATCTTAAAACAAAATAACGCTATAACATGATTTATTAATTTTCATTCAGAGTTGGCGTAGTTAATTAGTTTATTTACTCTCATTGCCTTTTCTTTTTCATCTACTTTCAGCGAATATTTTTGATTCGCATACGTAATGATTATGAATATAGGTACGTATACCTGAGTATAGGCAAACAATATTTATGTACTCTATATGTGTACAATGTGCATATATCCGTATTATGTATACGCTCTAATGCTTCATCGCTCTGCGAAATATATCTATCTGGGGTGTTTCTCCTCTATGGCACATCCTTCGTATCTTATGTAAGGCAACTCGTATCACATACATGTACGATGGTTTGTCTACTGCAAGTATATATAGACGTTGAAATTGTTTATCTCACCTCCATCTCAGTCAGAGTACACGATGTGGTTATTACTGACGAAAAATTGACCGCAGGGGTGATACAAAGTGAAAAAAAAAACATGGTAGACTGTAAAAGCGTGGATCTTGTATTAACTATGTAAATCTAGATGTTTTAAACTTTTTTTAGACCTCCGTTTCATCTCGTAACACATACTCGGTGTCGATGGCCCCTGGATATCGAGTGCCTCTAAATGTTGAAAAATATATAAATAATTTTTTTTTTTCGCAAACTTTCCATGCAAAATTCATTTTGGACTTCTTTTTCATATAGAACCCAAACGTGGACGTAAATGTGTGCTTTACGCCGAGATGTGGTGTCCGTGATGTAATGTTATTGAAAAAGAATTAGTGTCTTTAGAGGAAGAGGAGGAGATAGGGATGGCGAGACGAATTGATATCAGATAGTCATAATGAAAAAATTAGCAATTTTTTCTATTATGTTTCGCACCTTTTTCATCATTTCACCCCTCCTACTTCTTGCACTGCAGCCAATTCTTTTTCAGCGACGTTATAATGTATATTCTACGTTTTTTTTTGGGGGGGGGGGGATAAATAAGCAAACAGCCTTTCATGCTAAAATAAAAATTTTCGAATTTTCAATAATATGTAGTATACTAGGTTTTATATTCGTATACTCTAAAATTCATTTATCAAAAAAAATTCAATTTTGAAATTTAGAAGGACCTTATTCAAAATTTTGACCCTCCTCCCCCCATTTCGGGGTTGGGGTTTGGATTTGGGGCATAGACCTTGTTCTCGTTAATTCGGACGGGAACTCAAAATTTCATCAAAATCGGACGGGCAGTTTAGGCTGTGAAAAATCACAAAGAAAAAACTCAAACCATGCAGATTCATATATATGTATTAAGATAAGATTAAGATTTCACAACTGGGGAGGTAAAAGTGATTCTTAGCCAGTGTGAGGTTTGTCTCCCGAGCAGAGCGAGGGCGATAAGTCACACGAGTCTAGAATCAATTTTTCTCCCGAGTAGTGAACGAAATTTTTCCTAAATGCGGGAGAAAAGCGCTCGTTTGAGACCCGAGCGATTAGCGAGCCGGAGATAAAGTAGCGCTTTCCTCCCGCAAGTACGAAAAATATTTTTCAAGCTTTCATGTCTTGCCCTCACCAACAACATAGTAGTCGTCAGATTATCATACGTAGTTTAATAGAACATAAATATACTAATTTTTCAAATTTTAATTTTTTTATTTATTTGAGAAGGGCTTCTCATCACATTTCGCGAAGGATGCGTTCACAATATTATTGAGAATTTTTTTTTGATGATCCTCGATGAAGCAATTTTAAGAGTTACTTATTATGGACCAAAAAGTCTGCCGTCTATTTACAATGTTTTTTATTGCTTATTTCCTTATATCTGCCCCTCTATCCTACCTCTATCGGTAATTTTTTCACCAATAAAACTACACTGCGAACATGAAATGTTGATAGTGATGGCACAGTGCTAGCATCTTTAGTTCGAGATTTATACATTTTCAAATTTTTCATTTTTATTTCAATTTTTTTCCCTCAGTAAACAAGATATCTACTATCTAGGAAGCGGGTACTTCCCATAATGTATCGATGCTTTTCTTTAAAAACCACGTAAGTCCGACTTTTGGCAAAATTCACTTTTAAGTGGTTTCTTATGTAAAACAGATCGAGGAATTCGATTTTGAAAACCTCCTAAGTCCAAATCATCAACTAGCGCTTCTATCCGTAAAAAAAAAAACCTCATAAGTCTGCCACCCGAAATAAAATACTCGTTCCTGAAAAATTTATATATTTGGACTTACGTGGTTTTTGAAGAAAAGCATCGGTATGTAAGGTACATTCGCAACTATCAAGATATTTTTTGAGAGTGATCTCAATAATAATTAGATTAAGTTACTCATTCAGAAAAAATTGAAAAATTTACCTATTCTTCACGATATTTTTTTATATTCATTTCCATATTAAGTATTTCGAATTCAATCTCCTCTATATTTACTATTTTTCTGTCAATAAAACTACATTATATGCTCGACATTTTGACATGAACTTCATACTCCTACCATTTTTCGTTCACTAGGTATAAATTTTAAAAGTTGCATAATTTTATCGATTACCTATAATCACTTTTTTTCATCTTTGCATATCTCAGCACCTTGAAATAAACCTCGTACAAGTATGTACAGTTGGTACTTATGCGGCATTTAGAACGATTACAGCACTTACAGTAAAGCCATCAAAAATTAAGCCAAGCCTATATCTAAGTTTAAGTTTCCGTAGCAATTGTTTTACGCGCTCTTTAAGCAATCACACGAACAAGGAGCAAGTTAGGCAACAAGATATACGTACGAGTACGTATTTAGCTGAATGTATATGTATAATGTGAAATTGCGTGCTAAGGCTACACATAGCCGGCGTGTAGCTTCGCCGCATTTTAATGCGCGCTGCGAGGGTATTATGCTTGAAAAAAAAAAAGAAAAAAAAATCGGCCACCCAAACAAACCAAGACGCATAAGTCTACCGACGATCCGGGCTTTTCCGTCCAACAGATGCCAGACGACGTCCTTTACCACCTTATTATCGCACCGATGCGATTACTGCCGTTGCTGCTCGCCTTCTATCGCCATTATACCGATCCGATACCCGCTAGTGCTGTGCTATGTGCTTTTACTATGAGTATACTCGTACCAATACGTATCTAAATTGTACGTATATACGTGTACAGGCACGTGTATATGTATACCACGTATTTCCGCGTAATCCTTTAGCCAAGTCCTTTTTACTTTTTACGCACACCGATAACGTTTAACGATCTATTTTTCCGCGTTTAAATCATCATTTCCTGCATTATACGCGTGCAATACGCAGTAAGAATTCTGTCATATCATTACGCGCGACTCAGTACATGAGACTAGTCATTAAAGGAAAATCATTCAATCGTTGCTGTCGTCTAGACTATTATATTTGACTTTGTTTTTTTTTTAAGGACCTACGGGGCAAAGTTTCTTCATCTCAAAAGCAGATTTAACCACTCCACGATGGACTGCCGAGCAATAAAATAATTTGAAAATTTGTATCGGTGCTCCGTGCTCGTGAGCGCTAATTTTAGTATATAGGCCAGTGGATCTGATGGAAACCGCTCAATTTTCATGACGTTAATACACGAGCAGAAAATTCCGCATAATTACGCATTCGTATCTGGAGTGAAAATCGACTACTTGTCCCCACGAACGACCAACTAAGATTTGTGAATTAATCTAAACAGCGAAAATTTAGCCGAATATGCTCGCATCGTCGTCATCATTGAACACGTGACAAAGTTGAAATTTTCGTTTCTCGATTAAAAAAAAAAAAAAAAAAAAAAACTTTTTGTTCGAGTACATGGTGAGGCGAATATTAGTAAAAGAATTTGCCTCTTGCCTCGTTCCTAATACTACCTAACTTTTTGCAATCTATCACTCGTTTCGGCTACATCGAGATATTCGCTAAATACATACGATATTTAACAGCAATGCCCACAAATTTGCACAATTTTGTAGGACCTATACAAGGAATAATCACCTAAATACGTAGCACGCAGTGCGTAGCGTACGTCGCGTCGTACATACATTCAAACACGAATACGCGTTAATACGCATACGTAAGTACATGAAGATTGCTTTTTTTTCAACTTTGAACTTAGCCCATGAGCCCAAGTGAATTACGTACATATAGGTACCTAGAAACAGGAAAATTTTCACCCTAGAAATGAGCAGAACAATAAAGCATGTATCTACAGAAAACGTCTGCGAATAGAATAAATTAAAATGTGTTTTATTAATGAAGGTAGGTAAACTTAAAGAATTTATCGATTTTAATTTAAGTGTCAGAAGTTTTTGGTAGAGAGAGAAAAATGAAGCGTGCGCTCGAGCAGCGAAGTTGCGCGAGGTTATAGAAATCCATTCTTTTCCTCCTCCTTCTAACTCCTGAAAACGAATAGGTACCTAAAACCAATAAAGAAATGCTTGGAATTTATAATAATGTTAAAAGGAGAGCAAACGCATTAGGAATTTGAATGTGCTCAGAAAGAAATGTGGAAAATGAAAAAGCGGTAATATACCGTATGATGGTGTGGTGTACCATCAGTGCTTCAGTGATGGTGGGGGGGCGGAGGTGATTGCGATGGTAGGTATCTAGGTAATCGAAAACATGTTTACATTTTGGTATACCTATAGCGTTACACATATAATAATTATGTATTCTACATGAATCTAAGTACTTCCACATTATATACGCGTAAGTAACTGGGTGTGGGTATGCTGGCAGGGGCGGCGCGACGAAGATAATCTTTTGATCATCATTCTCGTCGATTTATCCGCTCAGCTGTTTCGCAAATCATCATAATAATGGATATCGAAACCAAATACATTTGGAATTGTATAATATAGAATTAATTTAACGTAATAATAATTATAATAAATAAAAATAAATAAAAAAAGTAATCAGCCACTCTACATTATTATAGTTTCGTTTTTACATTGGGGACGTATTCAGATTTCTAGGTATAATTGTATCGATCTCTTCGTACCCATATATTACCTAGTACCGAGACAGAGATTATCCCCTCCGCCCACACCCCTCCCCCATCCACTCCCAAATCATTTTAAAAATTTAATTCGGGATTTAAAATTTCAACTATTTGAGGTTGCTCGAGTCTCCCTAAAATTTTGACCATTCGCCATTCATAATGACCTCAGTTTAAGTGGTCATATTCTGGTCTTCGACTAACCCAACATACGATACCGTTCAAATTGAATTCTATTTAAATTAACTATTAAAATTAAAATAAATAAAAATAATTCATAAATTAAAAAAGTAATAAATAAATTATTTAAAAAAAATAAACTTATTATTAAAAAAATTTAAAAAATAAATAAAACTATTATTTTAATAAAAATTTCATAAATAAAAATTATTATCAATAAAATTAATAATATAAATAAAAAAAAATAAAATTTAAATAATCAAAAGAATTTTTATTCAATAAAATTTTTAATTATATAAATAAATGGAATAATAATAAAAAATTATAAATCAAAAATTATAAAAATTATTAAGATAAAAAATAAATTTATATATATAGGTATGTGTTTATTATTTAAATTATTAAATAATCCACATTCGATAGAATTAAGGAAATTTTTTAGGATTAAGAGATATATTATATATTCTGATTATTTTATTTTATGAAATAATATTTCTTCTTTAGGATCTTTAGTAACAATTTTATTTACATTTATTTTTATTTATATTATTATTGAAAGAATATTAGCTAAACGAACATTAATTTTTATGATTATGAGATGTACCCAAAACTCGAGTAAATTCATGCCCTAAAATCACACCAAGAAACGCTTTTTGTTCTTTAAGTATTAGTATAAATGATACGGAGAAAGAAAAATGAGAGGTCATCGTATATGGTATGGAAGATCTGTAGAGCGCGCTAAACTGGGTTAGTTGGCGTACCCAAACAATACATTGCTGTTGATAACGTGATGACTGATGAGTGAGTGTGAAATTTTAACTTTTCGTCGAGATAATTTTGAATTTATTTTAGTTATGACGATTTCATTATAAACAACATATGAAACTAAGTATCAGGTAAGTAGATTCATTCTATAATTTACCATGTACTTTTATCACCTATTAGTACGTGGACTGTGGTTTTGTTAATTTTTTCAGATTTTATTTAACAAGTTGATAAAGACCAAGATCTCGACTGAGAAAAATTTGAGATTATCTTCCACACAATATATGAAAGCATAATTTATTAGTTAAGTAATTTCATTCTAGATTTATTACGTAATTTCGCACGTATTGGTACTTCGTGTATGGTTTTGTTAATTTTTTTCAGATTTTATTTAATATGCTGAAACATACGAAGACTGAGATCTCTACGCAGAAAAATTCAAGATTGCGTTCCAAACAGTATATGGAAGCACGACATTAGATCAGTGAATGTTATTGTAATGTTTTCAGGTTTTATTTAACAAGCTGAAATACATAGAGATTAAGAACTCGAGAAAAATATAATTGTTATATGAAAGTAAACATCGATTAATTAATTATATGACTTCGTGAATGTTACCGGCAACCAATGCATTTCAATATTGATAAGATTAAGGTACGCCAACTACTCCAGTTTAGCGCGCTCTACAGATCTTCTACTGGAAACTACATCATTTATATTAATACTCAAAGTTTTTGTTCCGACTCTCGTCCAAATTGACTTACGAGGTTGAAATTTAGATTCGTACTTTGGTTCGCGCACTTCATTTAGTCACGTGACATCGATGTATGTAAAACATCTTCAAGATATGAGTGTAGTGAACCGACATTTCGAAGTGAATCGAAAATCTAACAATGTACCCACAAATCTTTACAAGAACAATCCGCGAAGGAGTTTAAACTTCTGACCCCCTTCCCTTCAAAATTTGAGGAAGCGATTATCTGAAGGTGAATCGAAATCCAAAAAAAAATCCCTTTATAGATAGTCTAGAACTTCACAAGAAAGATTTTTCACTACATTTTAAGCGATTTTCATCCATACACGATTACGTTACGAGGTTGTAAGAAGAAGGTTGATGGACACTCACCATATGATCACAAATGGTCTGAAATGCAAAAATATAAAGACCTACCCACGTCCTCTTCCTCCTTCTCAATTCTTCCTTTCCGCATTAGGTGGGCTGTAATAGCTATCGTTTTTATTAAAAACTCAGCTAATAACATTTGATCGTTTTTGCTATCATTGGTCATCATCGATATTAGAGTGTTTTTTTTTTTTCAATTTTAATAAACGCGTTTTCCGGCCACTTGGCCACTTATTACGAAACAACAAGCACACCGAGCTGCGCACTATACCTATTTTTGCGGTATAGAAATATTATGTTCCAGTTGAAAGCTGGTTATACCTAATTCTGTTGAAACTTTTCAAAAAGTAAACACATTTTGTCGGTCGCTAAGTATCGTAAGTGCTTTAAGAGGCTGAGGTGGCCCTCTCCTTCTTTAGAATTTTTGTTCTTCCCCCTCAAGAAAGTTTTCCCTTTTAGGTATAACTTATAGTATAAGTATATAAGAATTGTATATTGCTCGGCTTCCAGTATAAAATATAATTTCAACCGATAAGAGAAAAACTTTTATATAACTTGGAAGTTTTTAAGTTGCACTTTCATATTATCTTTTCAGTTTTTTGTGGAGAAATGATGCGCGCGCATCTGTAAAAACAATATTATTACCATCTCGTCGGATATTTTATGTTATAGAAAAGTTTCTTATAAAAAAACTTTTTTCTTTACGTTTTCAGACTTATTTATAAAACGAACAATTTATGAGAATATTAAATTTGCATCAAGTTAAAAGAAAATATTAATCCAAACTTTGAAAGAAACTACCACAATATTGTGTGCGCGTGTTACTTGTACGTTAATAATATGCCCAATGTCCAATGTCCAATGCCCCACGCTCTACCTTGCTAAGCTAAGGGTACAGACGCAGACGTTGGCTATGTGATTCAGCCCTTTATGAAATACGTATCCATATGATAAGCGATGAGACTTCGATTGACACATTAGCTACCTACATATGCCTAGGACCTATTATACACGTACTACATACGTACGAATACTCGGTACTTATAATATTTTCATCCCAGCATAAATTACGTATCATACAGTGTACCGTCAAAAGAAATATCTAATACACGAATACACGAAGATAGTTATAGATACGAGACTACAACTAGCTTATTAGCTAGTCTGAAAATGCAAGCAGCAAGTTGGGTAGATACTTGATAGGTACTCGCGCGCAGGGAGAATTCCATTAAAATGGAATTCGAAATACGTTTGTGAAAATTTTAACGAACGCTCGTCGTCGTTGCTTTTCGTTCTCGTAATATTCACGAGCTGGAAAAATAAATAAATTAAAGTTAATATATTCCATTTTCATTCGTCGTTAAAACGTAGTACGATAGTACTGTAGAAGTAGAATAGAGTACCATCGTATATTATTGGTTATTATATTCGAACCCCCAAAAATGCGATGAAAGATATGTCATTGGCACGTCAAAATTTCAAAATGATCTGTTATGCAAATTTTAACCGTTCCCCGCGTTACGCTGAGCTGCTTTCGCATGCACATCCACCATGTACCTATAGTACGTACCTAGACCTACTACCTAATACCTATAGTGTACTCTACCGGGTGACTATACTTGATTCGAGCACCGCAAGCGCAAAAATTTTTCTCTCATAGAAATAAATTACATATTTGAATGATATTAAGAACAATAAATGGCATAAATAATATTTATTTAATGCTTAAAAGTG
This sequence comes from Phenacoccus solenopsis, assembly GCA_009761765.1. Taxonomy (NCBI): domain Eukaryota; kingdom Metazoa; phylum Arthropoda; class Insecta; order Hemiptera; family Pseudococcidae; genus Phenacoccus; species Phenacoccus solenopsis. The sequence goes on along the minus strand of CM019752.1, from coordinate 53,832,773 downwards.
TTTATCAATGAAATACACAATTTTAATTTATACTTGCATTGTCAAAAATACGTACAGTATATGTTTTGAATTTATTCACCTTTTAGCTAAATTTTTCGCTTAGGTGCTCGAATCAAGTATTCACCCGGTATGTGCTCGTTGCATGCCCACACTATGTACTAATGTACAACATACTTACACGTACAGTACAAGCGAGTATACCCTATTCACAATCGTGAGTTTTCTTTTCGTCGCAATTCTCGCGCACCTACGTATATAAATGTACATACTATATAATGTATACGGTACCAATAGATAATGAAATAAGTTGCATCATTAATCGAAACACATTCAATAAGCAAATGTACACGTATCGTTCCAATTATACATATTATCATTTTTATTGGTTCATATTTTTTTTTGGCAGCTGTAAAAACGATCAAATTTTGAAAAACACAGCTAATCAGATCATGAAGCATTTTTTGAGTAAGATTAAAAATTAACTGACGTGACAAGTAGCTACTAGCTAGCGTGTACCGTGTAGCAAGTACCGAGTAGATAACTAATACCGTATCTAAAACCATTTTACTAGTAGTTAGCTGAACGTTTTATTAAATTTGTTTTGAAACAATCTCGCTTTAATTATAACTCCAAGTCGAGACGCACGATATAAAATTTATAAACAATAGAGCAATTAATCATTCCAGCTGGTTCGATTATATTAAAAGCGAAGAATAACGGGTAAATGTACCAAGTGAAATGGCAATAACATTAGGTAACCTCCATGCATTCTATAGCCTGACAAGTTTTGCCGACCAGGATTGATATTGTACTGTACTATCGAATTTATATCTGCTACTCTTATAATACACACTACGCTACGTACCTATATAGCTTACACCATACGCTATAGACGTACTGCATAAAAATGCGAAGAGTAAATATCGGTACGAATATAATCATCGATATTTTGAAAATTTCGATATTTTTCGAATAATCGATACTACCCATAATTTTCAATACAATTGTCAATATTTTCCGATTTTATTCGTTTTGTCCGCGATTCTTCGCTTTTCACTTTTTTTCATCATTTCTATTCGCTTCTCTTGTTTACTTAAAAGAATAGCTATGCATGCATATCTACTTTCCTGACAATATTGAAGTATAAAAACAAATTTTAAACTAGATCTTATAATTTTATGCTTGTTCAAATGTAAAAATTGTAAAAAAATTCTTAGGTTTTTTTTACCATCATTTACTTTTTACACGTTTTTGAAACCGATAATGTTCAATAAAACAAAAATTTCGAGCAAAATACTTGAATTATTATTTTTTTTTAAATCTAAAATCATTGTAAAAAATCGATGTTTCGCTGCTCTGGTACAGTAGACACTAGAAATGGCACGTTGCGACTGCTTATAGTTTAGCTTCCATGGAAGTGCTTTATCCTTGCCAGTAAATGCTGAATACGAGAAGGAGTAGTCAGCTGAGGTACATCATTCGAGTGCCCATACCATATACTAATATGTACGATGTACATATACTTACAATTATACGTACATATATGTACACTACGTACGATACCTACGCTATTCTTTTGCATACTCGCTCAATCAAGTAACGAGTAGGTATAGCTAGGTTAGTCTTCGTAGTGGAGAGGTTAGATAATCTACTTGCTTTTACTCTTTTAACCTGTGTTCGAGTTCCTAATCATTTTAGCGTTTTAATCTCGAAATCGTCACGATGCGAAGCTCGAACTATTACTCGTACAAGACTACAAGTACTCGAGTACTTATTGATACTTATTGCGCCAGTCAACAGTTACTGAGTTACTCGTTTCCTAGTCTCTCTTTAGTCGATGCAAAATGGAACAAACGAAACGAAACTATTAAGTATTATTGTTTGTGTGAATTGTGTTTTTTCAAATGTTGTAAAATCCCCCTTTAAATAAATAAGTAATATAATAAAATTACGAAAGTTTTTCGAGTTTAACGAGCTGGACGCGTTTTAATTCGAAATTATTACAGTTCGCCTTTACGAGCGAAGAATAAAATACAAGCAAAAATAAGAAGAACGAGAGAAGGAGAAAAAGAAAGAAAGAAAAAAAGAAAGAATGAATGAATGAATGAGTGAATGAATGAAAAAAAGAAAAACATGAAGAAAAAACTTCTAATTAAATCAACGATTGTGTAATACAAGGAAAAAACTAGTTATCGTGGTTGTAAAGGAGAATGGTATAAAGATGTCGTCTGAAGAAGAAGAAAGCAAAAGAAAGAGAGAAAAAAAAACAAAAAAAAAACAAAATAAGAAGTACCTAAAAGAAATTAATTTTATTTCGTTCTCATTATTTGTTAAGTTTTCTCTGTTCGCAGAAGTGGGGAAAACATTCATTTTCACAAGAGTAAACAGTGGCAAACTTCTTAATTATTAATTTGAAACTTTAACAGCTAAAAGTTGCAGGCGAACTGGCAATGATAAAGAAACAAAAGTTTAAACTTTTCTACGCGCACCGCCAGTTTTCCATGTCTTTGAGCTCCTCATAGCGACCATCTCGCCAACGGAATCTTTCGTTTTATCACTATTCGTTTGTCAATGAAATTTTTTTTGCGCTATCGCATTCTCGTATTTGAAAGTAAAGGCATGTAAGTGTGAGAAAACGATATGGAGTGCATGCGTAAGTTGAAAGAATTTTTAGAAGCGTTGCTAGTATTGTAGGAATTTTTGAATCATTATAAAATTAACTAGAGAATTCCAGTTCCGATGAAGAAGAGGAGAACGTTTTGAGTATCGTGGAGTGATTCTTTCCATTGTAGTGGACTTTAAAAACAATAGTGCTTCGCATGTCTATCGCCTACACGCTAGACATGTGTGTAAAGAAATAGTAGGAGAGATGCTCCATTTTTTTCAAACGTTCATAACTCATTTACTAATTAAGCTACAGCGATAAAATTTCGACATACATAAACTTCGTACGTTTCTGCATATGCAGCGAAGTTCAGTATACCTTTTAATAACAAAGGAAAAAAATTTGTTGGCAAACAAAAAAAAAAAAGTTGCATTAGATTATCTCTCTTCACCTAATGAGAGAGATGCACCAACAAAAGCGAAAGATGGATCGCTTTTAAATGTAAAAAGTATCCATAGAAGAAACATGTCCTAATGCCCAAACAAAAGCGAACACCGTTTTTTTTCTGTTTTTTCTTTTTTTTTTTTTTCAAGAAAAATTAGTTTATTTTCAACAAAATTAATACATCGTGATCGTGTCAATAATTACAAAGGTAATCATAGGCTTAATGAAATCATACACATATTTTTGAACAGCTCACTCTACACATATGATTATCATAAGCGAATCTCTCACCTTTCCAGAAACATATTAAGAATTTTTTACGCCCTAGGCGACCACCCACCCCCTGAAGTTTAATTAATTTAAAGTTTGCATTGGAAAAACGAGGGGGAGGAAATTTGGTAAAATTTATACGCCGCACAATTTCTTTTATTTATTTCAAAGTGAAACGTGAGGAACACCTTTTTTTTTTTTTTTAATTTTTCGACTCGTTTAAGTTTATTTAATCCGATTCTGATTCTCTATTATCCTTTCATGATTTATAATTTTTATTACACAAAGTACAATTTTTGAACGCGCCCCTAAAATGTTTACGCCACACTGTGAGCCAAACTGCGATTCTAGCGCGACAAAAGTCGAAAAACCGAAGCTCGATTTTGTTAGTAAAAATATACTAGAATCGTTTCTTACATCCCTCCTTCATTTAGAATATGACCATTTTTTTCACTGTAGCAACCACGAGAATGCGCAAAGTAGGACTACCTCGAGGTTTTTTTCTCGATTTTCTGCGTTTACTACAAAACAGCTGCTTGTTAGATGGCATATAAGAATGAAAAAGATGGTTGGAGCCAGGATGAATTTTTTTTTATTGAAATACACTATTCAGGCTAAAGAATCTGCTATGTGGCGATTTTTTTACTTGAGCCCTTTCATAAATGTGAAGAGAACGTTTCACATTAATAAGAATGTTAAGGCATAATCTGGACCTGGTACGATTTCTTTCTATTTCTCTTCATAGTTGAATCATCACGAATGTACCATGTCCAGATTTTGTTGAACCCTCTCATTAATGTGAAGCGTTCTCTTCACACACATGAGAGGGCTTGAGTAAGATTTAGACATACCATATCGCTGTGCTTTCAGGTGTCGATATACAACAACTTTTTGATAATAAAGTTCCCTAATGCATTTACACTTTTCCCTGAAAAAAAAAACAAAACAAAAAACAAAAACAAAACAAAACAAATAAACTAATTAGAAATTATAGTTTAATTCTTTAGGCACAAAAAAAAATACATTTTGTAGTCAAATATTTTTTTTTTTACTACCTATCATCATAATGAGGAGCATAATGATATGCACTATGCAGTGGTTTTGAAATTAGAGCACAAAGCTACCAGAAAACGCCAACCCACTCATCCTCAGCTCACCTTCATTTTCGTATAGGTACTTACGAAATTTTCCATCATTGCAATTTATTACTACCTAAAAAAATGTAAATACTTATGATTATATTATACTTATTTAATATTACCTATATGATTCAAAATTTAACACCGAGTTATGCAATAATTTATTTCGGCGTAATGGTTTATGTTTACAAAAATTTCCAGTAGTTTCCGTAGTAAGTTTTGCTAGTCTGCACTATGTAACCATGTAGGTCGAATATAAGTATACGAGTAAAAGCCCACAAATATATTATGTAGCTGAATAATGCTGAAAATAAATCTTCTGGCGTTTCGAAACAAAAATAATAATTTTTAGTTGGTATTACCTTTCGCCATGATGAATAAAATTACCGGCTATCTCTTCCTTTTTAGTATTAGATAGGTATTTCAGTATTCAGGAGGTGCTAAAAATGTGGTCCATATCTCATTGTTTATAAGTACATCGATTCGTTTTTTCCTCCTGATTGTGAGCATTTTCATATAAGTATTTTTTCTTCAGAACAATGCCTCAGTTTAGAACACCCATCACTCTTGCAAGTGGAGCAGTTGCTCCCTTTTTACACCGCTGCACGTCGCTCGACAGGATAGGGGATGAAATTGACACATATTATTATTTATTGGTTTTATTACATTTGAACTCTCTGGCCCATAATCCGAAGAAATAGTTAAATGCGCAATTGCATTGAGAACTACCTTTATCCATTATTAAGACCATAAGCTCAGCCTACATTGGAGGTCTGCAGTTCAGAACGAAATATTATCTGTTTTACTGTTCTATGAAGAAACGCCATAGTGACATTTGTGCAGTACAATACCTGTTGATGTTGAATGGTTTTGGTTTCCAGTGTAGCGAATACTACCCTTTTTTTTTCTTTTTTTCATTCATTAGCTCATTTTTTGTAAAACCAAGTAGTTGCTTATAATTATTTAAAAATATATCGAAATGGAAGAAAAATTTAATTAATTAAGATTTAATAATCAGCTTTATAAATTATTACTTTTCATTATTTACGAAAGGTGGAAAAGTAATAATCATTTCATATTTCGTCTCATAAAACTATAATTAAGTAGGTACCTATACGTGAATAGATAGGTGTAGATAGGCATTGAACGAGTAGGTATTTATTTCAAGTTCATTTTTCAAGCACGTGTAGGTATAAGTACTAGATAATGGGTATACGATATTATTACTGTATTTAATACTCGTACGATATCTAGGGCCGTGTACTGACGCGCACTAAGGCGAAGACACGTACAGAATATACTCGTAATAAAGGGGGAAAAAAAACCTCAAAGATTTGTGCCTATTTGAAAAATGTACGTACATATTATTAAATAGATAAAGTACGCGCAGATTTTCTAATTTTATTCATGTGAAAAAGTTAATTGATTATGAGAAAGAATTTCGCGAAGAGAGCGTCGTGCGCTTTTTATATTAAAGCTTTAAAATTCCCAAGCGCTACTTTAAACTTTCAAATGAGATAGAAATATAACGGGTAAAGAAAGGAATTTTATTTATTACGGAAGGGGGTCCATATATTATCAGTTGCCATAGTAACAGAGGCTGAAATGTTACTACAGCCTATTATATAAAGGCAAAATGATGTATCGATCCTAATATGCGTTAAGGGAGTGTGTATGTGTGTGTTATGTTACGAGTGTTTTCTTTATGCATACGTACATATCAATGTAAATTATATTTATGTGTGAGTAAAACTTGCATAATATTCATGAACAACGAAATTTCGATATGATGTAAGGCTGATGAAGTTGCTAACGCGTTGCTCTTGCTATACAGTGTTATACGTATCGTATATACACTATGAAATATACCTACATAATATTATATTTTGTATGGATTCGGTAAATTACCTTGCTGTCTTTTTATTTTATTCACTTTACCAGCCTATTTTTTAAGCGCTGGTACCTCTACCTCAAGGTTATTATGATATTGTTAATTAAGTAGGTAGACTGTAGACAAGGTGTTTTTGCAAACTGTTCATCTTTTAGATCACGCTATACCTCAATTACCTACTAACGCACAAAGTTAATATTTTTGCGAAATTAATCTATCTTTTCTTCTTGTATTCGATAATCCAGCATGCTCTCCGAACCATACGTGCATACAGAGTAAAAAAAGTACATATATGATACACATAGTACATACCTAGTAACTTATACTACATCACGTAGGATGAAAACAATCGATGAATGACTATTTATATTAGGGTTTTAATATGATTAATAACTTCTAATAAATTTCATTTCCCGCTATATTTGCTCGCATTGCTTGCTTAATTATTTATTCTTTATCATGAGGAATGCATTTTGTCATATCCAGTTATACGTATGCAATCAAATTAGGTAGCTTACCTATCTACTATATAAATGAGTAACCACATTACCTACATACTGATGTGGATTTCTACTGTATCATCATCGTAATAATATGCAAGCACATAATTACAACGATACCAGATCACTAAGAAAAGAATATAATGCGAAAATAAATAGTATATACATGCACATACGTATACGTACGAGTATGTGCATACATTATACAAACAGAAAAAAAAAATCAAAAAAAGGAAAAAAACGACAAATTACTCTTTTACATTTTTATTATTTTTATTCTCTATTTTTCGATTAATGTCTATTTAATATGGCATTTCGCATTTCGAATGAAATATGTTTTCCATTTACAGCGCTCCGTCGTTTGAGAAAGGCAAAAAAAAGAAGAAGAAGAAGAAGAAGCGATGGAAGAAAAATAGATATGAAGTTTGAATAGCGAGAAGAGGTTGAGCGGAGGAAAAAATTCGCGTAACATAGGAAGGAGAAGTAAACGGAGTCGTTTGGCGAAGTTATGAGTTTAAACAAAGACAACATTTCATTTTCTTTCTACTTCGTCGTACAGCGCAGTATAAAATAAACTTTTCGAGTTCCTTTATTTTATTTTATATTATTTCTTTTGTTTTGTTTTTGTTTTGTTTTTTCTCTTATTACAATTCACGTTGTTCTTTTGGAAAAATATAAATCATTTTTTTTCTTCTACTTTTTACAGCAGTCCGTGATAAGCTGATATCTGTTCATAAGATATGGTTATTTACTTACCTACATATTTACCTATGTATGTAAAATGTGTACATGTTGTATACCTACTTCCTACCTCGATTCGTGTAGATGGCTACTCGCGGGTTATTTTAAAAAACCGATTTGACGTTGCGCAGAATATTTGTAAAATGAGGTAATAGTAGACTCAAAAAAATTTCATTTTTCCGTAGGTCAACGCTTTTTCAAAAAAATGTTGAAAAATAAATTTTTGGCAAATTAAAAATTTTTTAAAACAAGGAAGCAAATGCTCATGAGCATGAGCATGAAGTATGAACAAATGCTCCGGAGTAAAAGGTCAAGGAAAAAGCATTTGCTTTATTCAGTATGAATAATAATTACCTTTTACTCCGAGCACATGCTCAAAATCCGCTAGTAAAAGGTAGAAGTAAAAGCATTTGCTCCATTCCTTATGAATAACCTTTACCTTACACTTCGACCTTTTGCTTAGTACTTTACATGAAAAGTAAAGTAAAATTTTATAGGTAACTATTGAATTAGGTTCATATAGAATTTCATTTAAAGTAAAAACTAGTCTGTATCAATTATGCATTAGATCATAGATGAAACATACATAGATAGCCCACCGTACGTTAAATTTTTATCACTCAGAAACTGAGCTGGAATCGTTTTTTGCTAATATCTTGGAAACAATTCAAGATATAGAGCTTGCAAATGACTCATTTTAAAGAGATTGGAATAGAGAATCATTTAATTTTTCTAAAGTTACTCCTGTCCGTTTACTTTTGCAATTAATTTCGAAAAACGATTTTTTTACTTTACTGTGAATTATCTTAAAAAGTAAATCAATAACGATTGTTTTTTAATAGTGAAACACATTCAGAATTTTATGCTCTTTCGAATGAGCTACTTGAAAAGTTTCTATCTATATTCTTTCTTGAGATATTTGCAAAAAACCAAGCAATAAGTCTAATTTATTCTTAGTACTGGAGCTCATTCACAGAGAGCGCTCTAAAAAATGAATTAGTTTTATTAAAATAACTCAAGACTCACATCGATGGCAATAATATTTTAGTATTGAATCATGTATAAAATGTTAAGTTCTTTCGAATAAGCCATTTCCGAACACTCTAACTCAATTTTTTGCCTAGATATTAATAAAAAACTTTCTGGCTCCTTTTTCAACATTTATGAGTGATAAATTCGATATACCGGTGGGCTATCTATGTATGGTTAATCTATGATTAGATGCAAGTTCATATTTGGCAGAAAAAAATTAAAAAATTAAAATCAAAAAATCAAAAATTTTCATTTTCTGAATTTGGTACCTATAAGAATTTTGTAACCTACCATGATACATCGCAGTCACTGCAGTGGATTTAAATACATAATAAGTACGAGTTTTATTGAGTCAAAATAGATCTAAAATGGTGGATCATGAAAATTTGAAGATAATTTGAGGATTCTCAAAAGTTATAATTTGAGAAGTATGTGTTCATATTATACTTCTCAAGTGCTTTGCAATGGATAGGGTAGGTGTTTTCAGACTTGGTATTTGGTGTGAACTGTAGTCATGAAGGGTTAAGCAAGGTTATTACCAAATCAAAACAAGTTTCAGTTAAAAACTCAGCTCCAGTAATGCGGCATTGCTGCTTACTTTTTTTTTGTCTGCCTCAACATCATTTTCGAAGTCAAAATCTTTTTTATTACAACTCCTTGCTACCTCGACAGAAAAAAATGAATTTAATCTTAAAAAATTCATCATACCTTCAGCTTTGAAATGAGTCAAAAATTTTTGAAATTCATCGATTTTATCTTTAGATATACCAGAAATTATACACATACTTTTCGCGTGCATCTGCTGTCGACCAGACTCATAAAAAGTGAAGCATTTGCTCACAACCTGGAGCATAACTTCGTTTTTATTCATACCGCCAACCTTTTTTGCGAGTAAATACTTTCTTAAACTCACAAAAATATTCATTTTTTATGAAATCATAATTTACATTTGAACGAAGAAAAAATAATTTTTCAACACTAAATTCGAAATTAAGTTCAACATCATGGCGTTGATGTAGACATTACTGTAGAGAATAATCAAGTTATCAAGAAAAACACACTCATGAGCAAAAGCTTATGCTTCGATTTTTTTATTCATACTGACTGAAGCATTTGCTCCAAAAATACTAGTAAAAGCTTTTGCTCATGTTTTATTCATACGGCCCAATGGCTCACATGGTTCCTCGATTTCAAAAAAAAAAAAAAATTGTCCATGAAATTTTTCCATTTTCAAGGATTCCAAAAATATTCGGAAAATGAGTGAAAAATTACCCGTTTGGTGCATTTTTGAATTATATTCAATATCATAATAAATATGTAGGTTGTACTCGAACAAACTTGAAGGCGGTAAAATCTTCCATTTTTTTCAGTTTTATATTTTCCTGAGAAAATTATTTTATAATTCCCCACCTTATCTCTACCCACATAGGTTCTGAGGGTGAGTTCCATCAACCTGTTGTCTGGGTGAAATCTATTCAACATTTATGGAAGGATACCATTGCTTGATAGAGAAGTTTTCTAACATGATATTTCAATGTTATCTGCAAAAAATATAAGGAAAATTACTTAATGCATTTTTGTACTTTTTTTTTTCGCTATTTCATTAATTCTGCACACAGTTTTTGTTTATCATCTTTACTTCAATAGATACATTACATTTTAGAGCAAATAATGCATTTCTCCCTAGCCTGAATTATGGAGTAGATTTTTTTTTTTTAAATCGAAGAAAAACCAGTAACAAAAAAAATTTTTCGATTTTTTACACCTATAAAAAGGGCATCCATTCACTGTATGTTGAAGAAATGAAAAGGGAGTCGATGAAAAATTTTCAAAACAGGGCCAGTAGAACATTTTTAAACGGTAAACAAAACAAAACAAAAAACAAAAAAAAACATGAAAAACTGACTGATTTCTCTATTGTTTTTGCACTTTTTTGCTACTTCTCCCCGCTTACGTTTTCCTATGTCTCCAGCAATATTAGATTGCACTAAGTAACGGAAGAGTGGGTGGGGGTGGCTGACGAAATGCGAGCTGCCCTAATGCGAATTAAGAGCTCAAACTTCGAATATTAGTTGTGTTCACTTTGCACTATATGTATTGCGCTGTCATTATTGTGCCACTACCCTAAGGAGTACAGAAGGGGTATTTGATTGAGTACCAGCCCCCCAAAATGCGATTCAAGAGCTATAACTTTTGGAATGAACTGTGTTCAAGTTATGCTGCCTTGTGCCATTATTACTTACCAACCTACCCCTGACCTCCTCCCCTGTGAAGAAAACTTCGTTGGGACTGCCCCCCCCCCAATGCAATTTAAGAGCTATGCCTTTTAGAGTGAGTTGTGCTCATGTTGGACTATATTGTGCCGTTATCTGTTACTACCCTACCCCTACCCTACCAGTAAACGTATGTCAGCCTTCCTTACTTCGATTCAAGAGATAACACTAGGTTAGTGAATTTTGCTCACGTTGTGCTGCGTTGTCTTATAGTATTTTACATTGTACTCCTATTTTAAAATTTTTACAAAGCTTTATAAGGGGACAGCCCACCAAACGCAAGTTTAAGAGTTGAAACTTGGGTAGTGAATTATGCTCACGTTGTGCCGCGTTGTGCTTATATTATTTTACATTGTGCTGCTTTTGCAAGGGAAGAAGTGGAGCGCAATATGAGTTATTGATGGCACAACCTGGCACAACTCCAGCATAACATGTACACAAAATGCTATGGGGTGGCAACGTAATGGTCCTGTAAATGACCAGCGCTTTGTAGAGCGTTTTCGTTGAGGAAAACATAATCGCCGGATCCTGCGCTAATGAACGTTCATGACGTCGTCACCGCTTATTTGGTTGATATTGAATCATGCTGAAAGGCACGAATGAGGTAAAGGAGCATGGGGGCACCTAACCTAACCCTCTTTGATGCAAGGAACTCAAGTCTGAAAGTTCCAAGTCTGAAGGTTTGAAGGGTGGAATAAAAATATTATAAATATTAAAAAAAAAAATTAACAAAAAACTCGGAAAAAAAATTTGAGGGATCGAGTATACATATGTTGCACACAAATCTAGATATGATAGTCATATCTCCGGCGATTATGTTTTTCATTTCGTTGCGCTTGCTTTTCGCCAGACGCGATACACGAGGTGAACGTGTTCTACCAGGAATACTCGCGTCGATATGCTCTATCTTCGAACTCGTTAAAAAAGAATATGGATTATCTCATCAGGGACGTATTGAGGATATATTGCCAACCGATATCGTGGAATTTTATCAACTTTTGATCTTTTTTTTTGGCTCCAAAAAAATAAGATCCTACAGTCTTATTAGTTTTTAAAAATAGCTGCAATAATACCATCGTCATGATCCATTAAGTTGTGTGTCTATGTACGCAATATAACGCGGAAAAGAAACATTTTCATTCTTCAATGGTTTAATTTCAGCAAATTGACAATTTTTCATCAATAATAAAGATTTAGAATTAAAAAATACATACTTACTATATATCTTGGCAAATTTTCCTGAATGATATTTTCTTATAATGCTCGTACAAGGCCTGAAAGAAAATTTCTTCCATTTTATATGTGTAAATAATTATCACGTTAGCAGTTCTCTTTACTTACTTGTAGGTTAATAATCGAAATGTCATTCTTCAAATTACTCTATCTACTTCGTTAAATGAGAAACTTTTGGGATTTGGGTGAACATCATTATTCTGCTTGTATGATGGGTAAAAACAAATATATACGTATAACGCATCAAGGATTAAAATGTTTCGTTTTTATCTATCACGCTACTAATAGGCTGGCTTTCTTTTGAATGTTGTAACATCGCGTAAATTATTAGGTAGACGGTGTTAAATTGAAATCTGCCTTACCTAATATTATGATTTATGCTTAAATGAAAAGTTCATACAACAAAAATAGGTACTTACTTTAAAATCTTCATTTCATTTTCCTCTTTGATAAGATATTTCAAAGAAAATTCTCTCTTCTTTAATAAGTTAAAAGTTTTCTATTTTCTTTAATTAATTCTAATTTTAAAATACCCAAGATGGAATCTAATTTCCAAGTTATTTGAAATTCTTTCACTGGTAGAGATTGTAAGCTTTAGCTTGCCTAATTACAAATATAGATTTTAATTAATTCCAAAAACTTTTCAAAAACGATTTAAACCTTCCATAAATTTCAGAACTGAGGAATAAGTTACTGGAAAAAAAAATCAAAATCGTTCATATTTTACTGACTCGCGTCGAAGTTTAAACTCAACTAATTTCCAAATTCTTGGGTTGTTTATTTTTATATACTCGTAGGTACTAGGTACCTACTACTTAATTATTTAAACTACTGATATTTATGTACTTTCGTTAGCTATAGTTACATTTCAAGGTATGCGTAATTATGCCCGTCTACAGTGTCTAAAATACGAAATACTGCAACTGGTTTTTTTTTTTTTTTAAATTCAAGTATAATTCAAATTATGAATCTTTCTTATTAAATTTATCGTGTACGAAGCACTTACACGTATGGCAAAGTGGCAAAGTACGGATTTAGTTATGCCTACTTGTATTTTAATATACTTAGCGTAGTCTCGTTAGGTATACATACATCGTAGGTACTACCTATTGTACGTCAACGTATTGTGGGTTGGTATATCTTTATGTGTGTTCGGCTCGTTTTTTGCATTCGAATTATCCTTATCGTTGGAATTCAGGCTTTACTTTTTGCTTTTACAACGCAACATGCAAGCTCTGAAGGTGTTTCTTTTTCTTTCTTTGAAAAAAAAAAGTTGGAGTGAAATGTGAAAACGATTACACTTACGTGATGAACAAATTCAACATTTTTTATTTTATTTGCCAAGTAGAATAAAAATAATTATGTTGTTATTTGCATACAAATGTAGAAAGTGCAATCTAGTATTGCCAACAAAAAATGGAAAGCATATAGGAAAAGGTAAGTGGGTAGAAATAGTAAAAAGGTATGAAATCGCAAGTTTGTAAAAAATCCTTAATATCGAGGGAATATATTTTGATTGGCAATGATATTACTCATCGACTTTTAAGAAATAGCGGCTATACGACAATCAGATGGTTCGAACCTATACGAGTATCTCACCAACGGTAATTCAACTTCGACTCAGACAACAAAGAGACACATACTTAATACACTTTTTACAACAAATTAAAAATGTGATTAATATAGAATCAATACATATAAATTCTCCAAGACTCCCTCTCACACATAATGTTGGAGTGGAGGAGGATGAATTAGAGGCCTCAAAATGTGGCGAGGATACACGAGAGGTCGAAAATATTGTATTCTAGTGCCATACGATGAAATGAGCTCAAGCGACTATCCTATTCTAAATTTAGCTCTCTAACCAAGTGAATTTGAACGGAGATTAAAACAAAAAACGGCTTCTGCAGGGGAAATTGCTGCAGGAGGTTTCATAACTTTCCATATTTTTTCATCAAATCGACTCAGAGAGGTCAAACTTTGTATATAGGTTATTCGATGACTAGAATATGACCTTTTGAATTTACCTTAAAATGTGTCCAAAATGGTGGATTTTGAATTGTCAAAATTTGAAGATAACTAACTTGAAGAGCCTCAAATTGTTAAAATTTGAAAAATATGAGCGCTCATATCATTTTTGCATGGTAAAAAATACAACATTTATTCTAACTTTAACTTTTTACATAGGTTCAGAAAGGATAGGTTAGGGGCATTCAAAATTAGTACCAAGTGTGGCTTGTAAATATGAAGGGGACCTTAACAAGCCCCTATAGCTTTTGGACCAAAACAAATTCCAACTATCCAAAAATAATTTTTTTTGAAATTTTCAAACTTTTGAAATGTTTGACCTCATTTGGACAGATGTTCCATCAATTTCAAGGTTAAATACTTCTTGAAATTTTTCAGCTGCTGAAAATCATTTGACAACTACTTCTCTTGCTCCTTTTATTTTTCGAAAAAACCAAAATAGGGACCACGCTTTCATTGCTTCACTTCCTATGAAATGCATTTTCTCAATTCAAATTATCATAAGCGTGTGAAATTGCTAGAAAGGGGCCTTGGGAGGGGTGGTTATAACTTATGAGCTAACTTATTTCGCTAAACCAAACTCAGATGGTTTGTGGTTATTATGCAGATTTCTGCATTTTTTTATATTATGTTATATTTGTACTTGTAAGCGAACAGGTAACTAAGTTTTAATTGTTTTTCATTGTTAATTCAACCAGGTTTTGCATACCGCAGAAAGGGTCCACAAACAAACGAACCGGAGTTTTTTTTTTTTATATATATATATAAAATATACATATGTAGGTTGAACACGTCCCTGACCATATGGTATCCTAAAGATGTGTAGAAATTTTCAAATTCAATATATTTCTCATATTGAAAACTTGCAAGGATTTGAGTAAATACATTATAATACTAATACCCAACTTCGTAAAATTTAGTTCGTAGGTCCCAAAATGTATCGGAATTTTTGAGTTTTTGCTCTCAGCTATAACCTATAAGTTTGCGAAACGCTGGGAATAATTAAATCGAAATTGTGTTCATCGAAATTTCTCGCGTAGTTAAAGGTACATCAAAATGCATATTTTTTTATACTTCTCGAAAAAAATAAAAATAAATAAAAAAATGTGCTTAAGTCTGCTCTGGTTTTAATGATTTTCAATCTGCACTCTATACACCGTGCGACCCATTGAAATGTAGACAAGCTAAGCGCTTAATTTCCTACGCTAAAAAATGGAATGAATAAAACATAACATGAACATCGAATTTCATTGAATCAAAATATCAAAAAATTGAAAAGAAAAATTAATTCGAAAAAAAATCCAAAACTAAGCAGTAATGCACAACTAATGAACTCGTGAAAAATTAAATTTTTGACATCATGTATGAATTTTTTTTCCAACAAAAAGAAATAAAATAAATTAAAGAAATGGACATTTTAAACATGATTGATACAGTTCGTTTTTTCACGACAAATTTCGAATACAAAAAAGAATTTGATGTTTCTCGTGTCTGGATTTCAATGGGTCACACGGTGACACGGTACTGATTAAGTGGATAATACGTACCAAGTGTCCAAGTCTATAGGAGATATAAGTAATTGAAATGGTAATCGAATATTAAAATCAACTACCGTTACGCCTACGTGGATAACTGCTTAGTACATCTATAGTCAAGCAGTTGTAAATACAATACGATATGTTACGTCTTGTAAGTTGTAACTTGTAGGTAATTACTTGGCAACGTGATTAACTGATTATTTTTTTTGTAGTTACAAGGTAGGAAATAGCAATGTAGCTTCATTACGGTTTCTGTACAATATTTACGTGGCTATGGCTAACTGCCTACTGCCTATGTGTATATTATGCGCGCGAATATTCATTTCAGTCACAAAGAGACGTGCGCCTTTAATCTGCCCACTTTTTGAATTCTTCGATTGCTTTAATATGATCGTAATTTAAAATACAGATCATATGGCTAGTTACTAATGTATCGAATTCGTTTCGTATCTAATAGCGGTATGTATACAGCAATTAGATAGGCTTAGGTACAGGTATATGCACTACGTTTCGAATAGGTACGTACCTACCTACCTACTTATTTAGTGCACATATATTGCATAATTATGTATCCTAACACGATTCGCGATACGTATGGTACCTATACCGAGTTAGCTATACTACTTATTATCTTTCATTTTTGTTGGCGTTTCCTTGGAATTGGCGCTGAATAGCTGGGATTTTTTTCCTTCTTTTTCAGCAAGCAAGCCCTGTTACATTTTCCACTATACATATATTTTCAATGAAGGAATGGATGGAAAGGTAACTCCAACTTCAACTCGTCGCTATGTGGAAAAACTTTGTTTAACATTAAATAGGAAAATACTGTAAAAAGTGGATGGAAAGTTTAAATTTGAAAGTTTAACATCGTTCAAAAACTTTTACGAAACAAACTTTGATGTTATAAATAATGCTTTATAAAACACGTTTTAAAAGTTTGGGTAGAGGGATGAAAGAATAGAAGTTAGCGGGGATAGTTTATTATTATAACTGTAATAATTTATCCCGAAAAGTTCAAACTTTATGTAAAGCTACTGCTATTATCTTCCATAATAATATATTTGTATAAACTTTTTCCTCGTTCATTGATTTTTTACGAGAATTAAATTTCTGATGGAATGTACCCTGCGCAATGTACATTCGTATACTACAGTAGATAGCAGATACGTATAGTAGATATATTTATGTACGTTAGAAAAGAAAAAGGTTTTATCGCAGTTCCTGTTTAGCACGATGAAAGCGATAAATATTGAAAAATTCGAACATTTTTAATAATTAATTCGGCGCAATATCTTCATCAGGTAATGAGTTTAGGTGTACTACCCATATATTTATATACACTCGTACAATGGAGTTACGAAAAATTAATTTCGCTATCAAAATCAAAATTAGTCGAGCGTAAATTTTCTTTTTCCAGTTTTGGCGAACTTTTCCATGAACTTTTCCATACATATAGGCTGCCAGCTAGAAGCTACACACTTTTAATTATAAGTACGCATAAATGAGCATAAAAATCGTTCCAAGTTGAGTCGTATTTAACTCGTGTGCGAATACCTATCGTTCGTAAGTGGTGTCTACATTTTTCATCTTATACAGCTATACATACATAAATAGGATATCTAACCCATCTTGATACCTACATAGTGAATATATAAACATAAAGATTCAGTTTGCTTCTCTTAATATTTTGAAAGCGTTGAACCGCTAATCTGATAAAGCTCATATTTGCACCATATATTTGTGTTATAGTATCTCGGAATGCTTAAGACGAAAAAAAATTTGATAAACCTCAAAATGACGAATCACTCAAATTTTTAGGCGAGCTGGAGAAGGAGCAAATGACTCGAAATAATTCAATCGAGAACCCCATTTTAGTCTCTTATGTGTATTTAAAGAGGATTTAAAGTAAAAAATGGCTTTTTGAGGAAGTTTTGAGCAATGAAATTTCATGAATCTTCCATATCACCCGGCCAAACCTACCTAGAAAGGTTAAACTTGGTATGTAGGGTTAGTTGGCGATCATAATACGACTTTTTCAATTTGGGTGAAAATCAATTCAGAATGGTGGATCGTCAAATTTTAGGGAAGGCTCTAGGGTCCTCAAATTGCTGAAACTTGAAAAATAAGAGCTCAAAATAATGATTGCGAGCAAATAATATTACAATAGATTTACGAGTAAAATTCAGCTTCTTATGTGGTTTTGGGAGGCAAATGATGAGGTTTTCAGAGTTGGTATTGTGTGTAGCCTGTATAGGCGTGAAGAGATTAGCAACGTTATCTAGGAATCTGAACTAGTCCAAATTAAAAACTCAGCTTCAGTGATGCGGCATAACTACTAATTACGATATATTTTTTTAAACATTAGATATCATTGTTATTTTTTTGAAATACATTTATTATGTTTATAAGTTTCAACATTTATGTAGGTCTAGTTAACTAGTACCACTATGCTTCTGTTTTGTTTAATTCGTTTATTGTGTAATGAAATTTTAGGAAACACGTAAGGCATCGCTATTTTCGGTTAATCACGCTTAAAGAGGTATTCCTCCTGCTTTCTGTCTCTTCACAAAAAAGTGACTAGGCATCCACTTACGTTGCACAGAGAAAATAGTTTTCAAGAATGACATAAAGAATAATAAAAAAAATCAAATAAATTATATTTTCTTGGAGATAGAAAGACGCTCGAAGCGCATGTTTATCGTCTCAGTTTTCGATTACTAAAAATCTCGTGTTTCTTTTTCATCATTTTTTTTTTCCATCTCTTGAAAAGTAATTTTTATAGAATGAGAACAGCAATCTTCTGGCATAGTAAATTTACTGTCTTTACTACTACATATCTATACATATATACCTACAGTACACCATGCGTACCCCAATGTTGGACTACATTGAAGGTTTTTTAACTATACTTACTCCGGTTTTTTCTTCGTAGATGAAAAACTTTTTTTCTTCGTAGATGAAAAACTTTTTTTCATTACAATTTCAGCTTCAAGGACATCGTTTCCTACCTATCCCATTTCCGCATTTTTTCTCTTATTAGTCCTCGCGGTCTCCTTCATCAATTCTGAACTTGGATCGAACGAACACCATTACTCCGCAACGTAGTGAGGTGCTACGAGTGTAACTGAGACGTAAAAAAGCAAAGAAACAAACCACTTTTCCTTTAATTATAACTTCATATTTGCAACAAGATTAAAACTATAATGGTCGACACTGAGAAATAATATGTAGAAGAACGTATTTATTAGCGAATAAAAATATATTAGAGCTATATTGCGATTACGTATCAAGTTATGTAACGTCCAGTTCATTTTAAATTTCCTCTCAAGAGGGTTGAAACAAAGGAATCGACAAAGAGGTTCCTTTGAAAAATTTTTAACGGGGCATAGAGAAATTTTGCCAAAATAATATAATTATATATGCGTGCGCTTTTTTCAATCAAGCGGAAAGTATGCTTAGTTGCTTACCTATATATTATTGCTGTGAATCAGAAATCTAGATCAAATTTGAAATTTCCCACGCGTAGACAATAAACAATGATGCATAAGTCTGTACTTTTAATAGCGATTTTTTTTTTCAAAGCAAAATTTCATCTGTGTAGTATAATCTCCATCATGTAACTAGTTCTGTTTCTTCATCTTATATTGATCATCATGCAATATATCTACATTCTACTTACGTAAGGGTGTATAGTATTTCGACGGAATAACTTGTAAAACAATATTACTCATATTTCATTTTGAGAACTGCTTGCACTATTCGTTTTATTGCAGATAAAGCAGTTGGTTTTGTTTTCGCCAATGCATGTAGATAGAACGCTATTTATTAGCGTTGAAAAAATATTAGAGCTATATTGCGATTAACGTATCAAGTTATGTAACGTCCAGTTCATTTTAAATTTCCTCTTTGAAAAATTTTTAACGGGGCATAGAGAAATTTTGCCAAAATAATATAATTATATATGCGTGCGCTTTTTTCAATCAAGCGGAAAGTATGCTTAGTTGCTTACCTATATATTATTGCTGTGAATCAGAAATCTAGATCAAATTTGAAATTTCCCACGCGTAGACAATAAACAATGATGCATAAGTCTGTACTTTTAATAGCGATTTTTTTTTTCAAAGCAAAATTTCATCTGTGTAGTATAATCTCCATCATGTAACTAGTTCTGTTTTCTTCATCTTATATTGATCATCATGCAATATATCTACATATCTACTTACGTAAGGGTGTATAGTATTTCGACGGAATAACTTGTAAAACAATATTACTCATATTTCAATTTTGAGAACTGCTTGCACTATTCGTTTTATGCAGATAAAGCAGTTGGTTTTGTTTTCGCCATCGATGCAAATGTAAATGATACAGCGTACCTACCTATTCGCTATTCCGAAAATGCGAAAGTTCACAGCTCATAAATTTGTATCCCAATGAATTGCTAGATCATTTCATAATTCATTGCTACTGAATTTGCGTTTGCCTCTGAGTGAGTATATGAGACTTTCCACGGTAGTTATAACATTCAGATTTTGGCTTAAAATCAGACAAAGAAAATTTCGAGTAAAATTTAGCAACGATAGCGAATTCTACGAATTTTTATCTGCATAATTATTAGAATCAATTTTTACGTGTGACACGAGGAATGTTAAAACGATTCAAATTAATTCTTTTTAAGTATTTGAAAAATTATAGGTATGTTCGTTGAAAATATTCGTAATCTTAAATTAGTACCTACAGCTTTGTTCGTAAAATATTGGCAGATTTTCTTTCTCTCGACATGCTTGTTGATACAGTGATACTTGATGGAGAATATTCTATTTCACTATAGGTACTTCTGCAGTTGAAATTGAATTGTTTATAATTAAGCTATTTCAATTTTCAAAATTACACGTTTAATCACGAAATCATTAGCATCACGAGTTAGTACCTACTCGGCTACTACTTATACGAAGTAGCATAAGTTGGGGAATGATGACGTCGAGCACACCCTATTCAGCTATCTGGAATGATCCCGCCAGCGCGATAGATTGTTCGCATCCTTGGCAGTCGAGTGGGTGGCATTTAAGCCATAAAATATCATGCCACTAATGCTCATGTCCCTCACATCGTGGAAACTGTGCAAAAGTTCGAAAGTGATGTGATGCTGAGGAAAGAGGATGCTGAGCAAAAGAGACAAGCACAGAATCGTCGCTGAGTCGCCGAAGCCAATGCAATAGAAGGTGGTGTCACGAGTCCAAGTATCCGAAAGCCAATAACTCGGCTGGCTAATGGTCCAGGTTATATAAGTTTAAATAACAGGTTACACCATTTGAGCTCGTGTTAAAAGATCCAAATTGCGTTGGCCATCCCATGACGTCAAAAAGGAGACGTGTTATCAAATTTTTCGATTTCTTTTCCTCACTGCCGACTCTCGATCCACATATTTGATAAATAAAAATGATGGAATGTGTTTGCAACCATTGGTTTTTGTGTAAAACTGAACGTGTGCATTGAAGCTTCTACTTTTTGACGTCATTAACAGCTAAGTTATGGTTTATATTATTGGATTTTATTAACCACTCAAAAACGTGGATTATATATTTTGGTGGCCAGCGAGTAATGGTGTAACCTAAGGCACTATAGTGTAACCTGTCTTTATACTTATATAATCTGGACTAATGGTGAGGACTTGAAAGGGCCGGAAAGCAAGGACACCCTCTACCGCTACTCTAAAAGACGCTTTTTTAGAAGAACTTCAGCGAAGGAACTAAAAAATGTTAATGTTGAGTTGTAATTCAAACGTATACGTTTGTCGCAAAACGCTCGAGTGAACGTAACGAATTTCTTCATAACGAAAAAGTGCTGAGGACTGAAGAGATTGATAAATTTTGAAAAAACACGGAAATATAATATAGCAAAAAACATTGCAGCTGAGTGAAATATGATCGTCATTAAAGTTGATAAACAAGTATTTTGCTACATACTCGTACTTACAAAATTACTCCAGCACGTTTACAAGAATAAAAAGCTCATTTAATACCTAGGTATCTGCTTCCTGTAGGGATTGAAAATTCGAAAAATTTACAGAATTTAAGTACCATTTATTTTATAAAGGTTGATATGACCCATTCATATAATATGAAACCGAAACTTGACATTCAAGTCTGTGTGCAAGCTAAAGAAGATATTGTAATCTGTGTCAACTACAATGTTCACCATAGTAGTATTTACATGCAGTAGTGTTCTCAAGGGTCATACGCTGTATAAAAAAGCCCTCTAGAAAAATTCTCAAAATGTAACGAATACGCCGGGTACCTTCATGTTACAATCTTCAACTTTATACAATGAACTGTAATGCGAATCAAAAAAATAAAATGAATTAGATGACTCTCGTCGTGAATGAATTAAAAAGTAATAGTAAAAACAAAGGCAGAACTATATTTTTTGTAGAAGTTTTTAAATTACATTTTTCATTTCTATTCATTTTTTAATCATTTATGCGATGTTGAAATTATGCTGCCAACTTTTTGGCTCAGTACAACCTTTTTTTTGGGGGGTGGGGGTGGGGGGGAGCTCAAGGTATTCTTAAAGTAGTATGTTTTGTGAAAAAAGTACAATTTTTCGTTATTTTAATTTCCTGAAAAGGTTCTGGAGAATAATGATGTAGTAAGCAATTTTAAGGGAATGGAAGGGGGATTTTAAAGCCTAACCCCTTTAAATCTCAACATCATTGACAAAATATATTTTTCATTAAGGAAATAACATAAATATGCACCAAAGGGCTTTTGAAAGAGGGCAAAGCAAAAAAAATTGTCAACTCAAATATGACATTTTTTTAAACTATCAAGTGATATTAGCAGCCTAACTAAAAATTTCTTCTCGAGAGGCTCCAACATTTTGTGGGAGAAAAGACTGAGCCAAGAATAATTTCAATATTCTGTATATACCGGGTAACTATACTTGATTCTAACACCATAAGCGCAAAAACCTACCGTGCGTCCGAGTGATTCGGGTACAATCAGCAAAAAAATCTCTTTTCCAATTATTTAAAATTGATTTTTTCAAATGTAAAGAAATTATAATGCAGTTGAAATTAATTTATCAGCCTTAAAACTCATTGAAGTAATTTTTGAAATAATTTCTGATTCAGCAGAAATGGTAGTTTTACTCTTCTTACATTATCAACAAACGGAGATTTTTGCGCTAATTGTAGCCGTACCACTGCTTCGACGCACGGTATATGTATAAAAGCGTCTATCAATGAAATGTAAAATTTTGTGATCTTACTTTCATTGTTAAAAATACATAAATAGCCTACGTATTGAATTTATTCACCTTTTTGATGTTTTAGCCAATTTTTTCACTTGGTTGCTCGAATCAAGTAGTCACGTACCCGATATAAGTACCCTGTACAGCAAAAAAAAAGCAAGTATGATTAGAAATAAATAATAAATTCTGATATACTCAAATTTGAAGAAAAAGAATAATTTTCGTTGGTTAAAAACTTACTTCCTTATGTTCTACCTACACTGTAGATTGAGAAATTTCATCACCGGTTATGAATTTGCCCTATTTCTACACTCGATTACATTAGAAGAGGTAATTCGCCCTCTCCTGCCTATGTCCACAATATCCACTAGATACGATTTTCATTTTGATCTGAGATTTGAGATCACTTCTGGAGAGCTATAGAGTATTTATAATGACTGGTCTAGGTTCTAATTGGTCATACATCACGCTTGTAACAATCAATCAGCAAGTCGGGATGTACTAAATTTACCTCGACTAACTCGTAAAATAGAAACACAAATCAGCTGATGATTCAAATCACAAACGAATTTTAGTCGTTCACTGAAAACTGAACGATATTATTTAGGAAGGTAGAACTGAAACTACCTACATTTTATTACATTCTAGCGTTATGATTGGTCATTACGCGCGTAACATATGACCAATTAGAACATGGACCAGTCATTATAAATACTCTATGTAAATCGTAAAACATGAATTTTATTACATGAAGGTTGAAATAACTACAATCAAATAGAATATCAAACATTTTGACAGAAATTTTTTATTTCATAAATTTATAAATTTACAAGAGTTAGTCACTGAGCCACTCGCTTACGGACCAACGCGGCGTTGCGCTGAAGGGGCGAAGAACTAACGATAAGAACAACGTCACTTGAAAATAATAATAATATGTTAGCTGGCTACACTGCAGAAGTTAAATAGTGGGGCTAAGTGGGGCGAGATACTTCGACGAGAGTTCAGCGGTTCATCCGCTCAGCGCGCCATTATCGTAGTTCCAATTCCAAATCTGAACATTGTAATGAATTTGCTGTTGAAAGTGGGATGACGAATTTTAATTTCGCGCTTAACACGTGTTTTCAGCAGTACCGAGTAGTGATTTAATTTCGTTTGTTTGTTTCTATTTTTAATGAGTTTTTTCATTGTTTCGATGTAAGTAACTTTGCGGTGTCGGTCAACTTCACTTTTTTTTTGTTTTGTTCTTTTTTTGGTTTTGTTTTTGTTTTGAAAGTAAAGCCGATTTTCGTATCGTGTGTTTTCCGAATTCGTATTATTGTAATAATTCGATTTCGTTTTTCGGGTTTATATTGTGAACGAAATTTGATTCCGTTGTGGAATTTATTGCGTAATTTTATTTTCATTGTGCACGAACTAGTTAGTTAAAGTGTGTTATGGAGGCCACATATTGTATTGGTAGTGATACGGATTTCAGCAGAATGTTTGATCAATATTTATATAAGGTGAGGAAAAATTACGTACCTACTTATTTTTCATGCCACTACAATTCATAACTTTCGGGACGTAAGAGGTAGTTGTTGACTCATTACTAATTCAAATTTGCGGTGTGATGAAAATTTAAAGATTTTACTTCTGCAATTCTGCTTTCTATAACACCATCTAAGTCTTGCAGGCACAGCAATGTGCCAACCAACAGTCGACGTGCAATCTTACGTTCAGCTCTGAGGGTAGTCTAGGTACTTGAAAGGCTGACGATGACGAATTATTCCGAAAGAAAGTACTAACAGGAAGCCGAAAAGCATGTATCATTCACGTGTACGCTGTACCATATGCAGATTTCGATACATTCAAGTACCTTTGGACATTTCTATTTATAGAATTTAGTACAGAACTTCAGAATAGCTATTCTTACCTGAGTAATCTCAAATCTTGGTTTGAATCATAAATTTATAGCTAACATGGAACATACTATTCATCAGTGTAAGTGGAAGGTACTTATTAGTTGACGAGGATGACAGGAGCTATCTACAGTTCTATATACACTGTGTAGACGCATGCTGGAATGCTGGATTTATCCATTTTCCTATTGTACATAATTATATCTACTGTATTCGTATTCTCGAAGTGTTCGACTTAGTTTAAGTCGCACTTATATAAACAATTACGATGAATTCAATATTTGAAAACATTAGTTCGGTAATGTTTTGCTACACAGCTACTTTTCAGCAATAATAGTTGTTTAGGGATTGAGGTATCCATTTTTTAGGGCAGAAAGAGTTGGTCTCCCCCGCGCCTTCCCATAATCTCTGCAATGCACGTGAATTTTCGAATTTCAACTTGAAAAATTTCTGCTCAGATGGCTTTTGGTAAGATTTTGGATCTTAGAGTTTTGAATTGAAATTTTTTTGAGCATTATTTTTCTTAAAAGATGAACAGAATTACAGATATACATGTGTTTTCAACTTATTAATTTTTCGGCTTGCTAACTCGCTCTTGGATGTTTGTATTTTAGCAATTGCATATATTATACTATTATGATTTTTTTTATTTTTTATTTTTTATTCTAATTAATAATGAAATGAAACGCAATTTTTCTGTGAACCACTAAACCAGTGTTTTGATGTGTTTCTCTCTAATTATATTGCCAAGTATGTAAGAACAGTAATGATGATTCGTGAAAAACTAGGAAAAAATGTGACCTTTTAGACGAGTTTCTGAGAATTGAAGTTGTACGTTGTGAAAAGTGAACAAATAATTCTTCGTAGGAGAAAGCATAAAAATTGTTAAAATTGCAAAGGAATAATCAAAAAATGAGTGAAAAATCATTTGTATCGCGTAAACGTATTTTGAAAGGAAATGTTGCGTTGCGTCGACTCGATTCAAAAAACGCGGTAGCGTTGCTTTGCGAAGTTGAAATTTCATAAAGTTCATGTTTTAACTCTTTAATGACTTCTCATTCGTAACGATGTGACATTTAACTCGAATAACGAAGCAAAATCAATATTTCAGAAATTAAGTTCCCGAATAGCGTTCGTTGTTAGAAACGCCATGTTTTTCAATTTAAACGAATGAGTTGAATTTTCCATATTCTAACGAATGAGGAATGAATCAAGCTAAAAATATCTTGCGCAGTACTCGTACCGTCGACCAACCCACTGTTTGACTAATTATTATCGCTCGTAAAAATTTTCAACTCGAATTAAATAAATAGTTTGACGTTCTCACGATTGCAACGAGAAAAGTTTTTTTTTTTTTTTTTTTTTGTTACTCGTCAGATGTGAATGTTAATTTCATTCGATGAGGTTTCTCTCTCTCTCTCTCTCTCTGTCTTTTTCTCCTTCTCTCTCTCCCTCCCTCTCCCTCTCTCTTTATTATCATACAGAAACGATGTGGTGGATTGTGGTTTAATAGTTAATTCATAGCTACTACCTACTCTTGATATCAGGTTCATCATACCGAAGAGCATGTGGTGTGGTGGGGAAGATTGTATGGCAATGAGCGTTCGTTTTCAAGGTCTTTTTTCTTTATATTCTTCGGGGAGTTGTGCTCGCAACTCCTTGTGATAGCACCTAGATACCTCTTGTTATGTAAGATAAGATGTAAGATGTTCTATGTATTTCACCCGACTGTTAGTTTGAGCTCGTTGTTCATATTTTTTCGTATTTTCTTCGAGTTAACGATTGCTAGATTCGTCGTTGATTTTTTTATCATTCGCATAACACATAAATACTGGTACGTAATATAGACATGAATTCTTTGGAATTCCAGTTGAAATGCACAGATAAGCTGGAAAAAATGAAAATAAAAATGAGTAAAAAAAATCGAAAAATTTGTTTCCGGTTCCCGGAAGTGGGATTTGCACGTATTTTCAGCCATAACAAACGTGTTAAATGTCAGCAATAAAAATCTACCGATCCATTGTACGAGTTCTGCTTTTTTCCCCAACCGAGGACGTCATTGTTCTTCTGGTATGTAACTACGTAATAAAAAAGACAAAAGTTGTTTACGATTTTAATATGAAAAGAAAGTTTTGCTACGAAATTTTCAAACATTTCAGTTTTCAATTGAAAAACTTTCTCGAGATTGCTGAAAGTCGCAGTTTGCAACAAATCACATCAAAACGTATTTGTTACCTTTTTCTCCCATTTCTTTTTCGCGAGGGTTTTATATTTTCTCTTCGAAGTACATACCATGTCATATATATTTAGTCAGCTTTGAAATTTCACGTAAAACTTGGCTTTTTATTTATTTAATATTTTATTTTAAACTCAGCGGAAAAAATATGCATGCGCTACGAGAAATACGCTTTTGAATTCGTGTATTTTTGAATGCATTTTCCTTCTCTTTGTTACGACATTGTATGGTTACAATTATTTTAGAGTTCAATGCCCTGCTTCGTCGAGTTAATATTCTAGAATTTTCTTACAAGCTTCAATTCTTTTTTTCAGTCGAAACTTTTATTCGTCCGAATTATACGGGTTAGTTGGTAAAAGGTCAATATGATAAAGAGACA
This sequence comes from Phenacoccus solenopsis, assembly GCA_009761765.1. Lineage (NCBI taxonomy): Eukaryota > Metazoa > Arthropoda > Insecta > Hemiptera > Pseudococcidae > Phenacoccus > Phenacoccus solenopsis. The sequence goes on along the minus strand of CM019752.1, from coordinate 53,805,318 downwards.
AGTAAGCAGCCATGGCGCATTATTGTTCGACCAAAATAGATAGACAAAAAGCGGTACAATCTGGTACTTCTCAAAACGAATTCATTATTTATACATTATGTATTAAAATGGCATTATCAGTATTTTATTTTCATTCGTATTTCGATATTTTGGTTATTTGTTTTCATGCAACAGAAAATATATTCATTAAAATCGACGAATGTGTTGATAATACAAAAAAAAAAAAAAAAAAAAAAAAAAACGTAAGCAGCCATGCCGCATTACTGGAGCTGAGTTTTTAATTGGAGCTTGTTTTGATTTACTAATAACCTTGCTTAACCGTTCATGACTACAGGCCACACCCAATACCAAGTCTGAAAAACCCTACCCTATCCTTTCCAAAAACACTTAAGAAGTTGAATTTGGCACAAATGTAGTATTTCTTGCCATGAAATAATCATGTGAACACATATTTCTCAAATTATAACTATTTGAGGGTGCTCAAATTATCTTCAAATCTTGATAATCCTCCATTTTGGATCCATTTTGACTCAAATTTAAGAGGTTATATTCTGGTCACAAACTAATCCTACACACAAAGTTTGACCATTCTAGGCCGATTTGGTGATGAGATATGGAAGATTCATGAAATTTCCTGCAGCAATTTCCCCTCCAAAAGCCGTTTTTTGCTCTAACTCCCCTCCAAAATCACTGAGGAAGCTAAAATCAAAATACGTTTGTCACTTGGGCTCATTTTATCATATGACACAGCAATAAAAAATTTTCGACCCCTCCTGTACCCCCACCACTATTTTAGGTTGATAACCCCGCCTTCCCCCTCCAACATCATGTATGGAAGTGAATTCGGGATATAGTATACAACTTATCCCAATAACCATATGAATTCATATTAATTACATTTTTACCAACTTGAGGCTCCTCAAGCTCTACTCAAAATTTTGATAATCCGCCATTTTGATCCATTTTGATCCAAATTCAAGAGGTCATATTGTGGTCACCAACTAACCTCACACACAAAATTTGACCTCTTTAACTTGATTTGGTGGGGAGATATGGAAGATTCAAGAAATTTCATGACTCAAAACTTCCTCAAAAAGCCGTTTTTTGATCTAACTCCTCTCAATATGCACTTAGGAAGCTGAAATTTGGATATTTTAGTATGCGTGACTCACTCTTTCATATGAAATCAAAAACGAAAAATTTGAGCTATTTGCCCCTTCTCCAGCCCCCCTCAAAATTTGAGTGATCCGCTATTTTGAAATTTATCGAAAAAACAAAAAAACATTTGCGCATTTTCAAGAAGAGTTCTCACCAAATTTTGAGCGAATTTTATGAATACTCGCCGGCGCTACGCGTGTGGAAAAAAAAAATATATATACCAAAAAGTTGGACATTTGCCAGATGATTACAAATGGTCTGAAACGCAAAGATTTGAAGACCCCACCCTCCCCCGACCTTCCCTTCCAAAAATCAGGTAGGCAGTAATAGCTATCATTTTTATTAAGAACTCAGCTAAAAAGGTTTTGAAAAGCTGCACCCATCTTCCCCAATTTAAGAAACTTTGTAACACTTTTCGCTTAATCGGGGAACCAGGGGGAGCGGTCATGTTATTTTGGTCAAACAATACGAGAGTTGAGTTTTTAATATGGAGACTGCTTCAGCTTTGCAGATTATGTTAAACTCGATGCAGCTGCATCCGGTATCGAATCTGAAGCCCCAACCCTCCGACCTCCTCTTCGTCATCATTCCTAGAGCCACTGAAGACCATGAATTTAGAATATGTTGAACTTCTTGTCCGTAGGAGTTACATGACTTGGCGTTTATCTAATTTGAACTATTTCACACTCCTCAAGTCTTCCTCAAATTTTGAATGTACACCATTTTAACCCATTTCATCCTGAATTGAAGTAGTCGTATCTGCTTTTCATCTCCAATTAACCCTGCATACAAAATTGAATTTGAGCTGAGTACGTTTGGTGAGGAGATATAGACGCTTCTAACTACCCTCCAAATGTACTTACGATGCCTCACCAAATCTACTTGAAAAGGTCAAACTCTGCATGTAGACTTAGTTAGCGACCATAATATGATATGACTCCTTCAATTTGGATGAAAATGATTGTAAAATGGAGGATAGTAAAAATTTTGAGGGCGGGTTGTAGAGTCACATTGCTATAATTTGAAAAATTAAGTTCATATGATTATTACCAGCAAGAAATATTGCAATGGATTCTGAATTAAAATTCTCATGTGGTACTAGGAGGAATATAGTGGGGGTTTTCAAATCCGTTTCTATGTATGTGACCCGTAGGCGTATAGAGATCAGAAACCTTTTCTGCGAACCTGAAGAAGCTCAATTTAAAAACGCACCTCCGGTAATGAGGCGTAACTTTTTCTTTCTTTCTTTCATTATTTATTTATTTATTTATTTTTTAATAATTTTAATCATATCATTCGTTATTTTTTGGAGCTTCAACTTTCATGTAAGAGTGTGATTGTTATTTCTGTTGAATGCATGATTGCATTCTAATTAAAACTTTCAACATTTATGTAAGTAAAAATGCCTCGTTGTGTGAGTGCAAGGTGGCACTGCAGAAGAATTATAGAGGCAGGACGAAGTCTGCAGAGTTAGCTGGAATATTGTATTTGCTGTGATAATATTGATGTTTCATGTTGAATTCTTCTTTATTTTTCATCACTACGTATTCGTTGTATGCATGTTCTTGCAACTGAGCATTGAGTACTTCAATTGATTGGCCTTTAAGATTCGTTTTTTTTTTTTTTACGTGCTTTGGGTACCATTACTATTGGCTGTTAGAACACTTTTTTTAAAATTGAATAATTAATGTCGAGAGTGTTTAGACCCTACTATCACCGTTGAAAACGAAGTCAGCGTTAAATTTTTTTCAGTGATATTTGTCCATTTGAAATAAGACTGTGTAACTATCAACGACTTAGTCTTTTTCATTTTTACGTACCTATTGATGAAAACTGGAATCGTTTTCTTTTAGGAACAGATTTATTGTGATTGCGATTGACTCGGCAAAGTTATGTTTTATTGAATTTCGTAATTTTAAAAATATCGCGTTGTCGTGAAAACGAAAAGAAGTAATCGCTGACAGATTAACGGCGTTTCGTAGTCGTTTTTCGCATTAATGTAGTTTTATTTTATACGAATTGTACTCGATTTAAGTACACTCGACCCTCGAGGAAATCGTATAGGAAACGTTAAACATGTTCCATCGAGTATGCTTCGAACAGAGAGCGAAGACTTGACAATGGCATTTCGTCGTTTAATCCGGCTAGTAAGATCATTTAATTCGTCATGTGTAACTAATCCAACTTTATAGTTTTCATTTAGTACGATGATGGTCGTCGACACCGCACCCCACCGCGCTTCTTCTATACTGATTTATCGTGAAATCAAAATTGATGACGCATGAAATTACCATCTTTATGCTCAACGATTTTCAAAATTGACCTTTTATCGAATGATTACGTAGCTCATTCGTGTTCCGTGTTAATTGAACGTACGAGTGTGTATGGTATGTACTCACTAGTACGTCGTGTTAATGTGTGCTTGACTGCAATAGGTGGTGCGCTATGCAATTCAAGCTTACACAAGGTTTTGGATTAAAACAACGATTAGTAATAAATACTCAGGTTTGTAAGTTATCAACAGTATCAACACCCTTCGCGTTAAGAAAATACCAACTCACAAATGCTGCATTTAAAGGCGTTCTAAATGCCCAATATCGTATGATTTTTCAATACAAGTTTTATGTAACAACGGTAATGAAAAATAAAATGAGATTAGAGGTGATGTAAACTCGGTATCGGTGTGTGCTAGATAACTAGTAACGATCAACAACGCGGCAGAGGCAGACAGCAGGTAGAGCAAAGACTCTATTCTGGCCTTGGGCAGTACGCAGTTAGGCAGTCAGGCACCCTTCGCAATGCCATCTGTTTCCAGACAGGTTCTTTATTTATCACACAAGAACCCCAACTAAAATTTCATCTCGTTTTATACAATAGATTTTTGGATACTATGGCGTTGCACTTCTCTTTTTAGTTTCCTTTTATAACAAAAGTACTTCGCACCATTGTATCGAATAAGAGTTATTCCCAAGAATTATTTTCCATTTCATTATTATTGTCAATCTCGCCTGACTATGAATTTTTCAACAGGTTTTTAAAATTATATGTTTTGAAAAACATAAAGCGATGAAAAAAAAAAAAAAATCAAATTATCGTCACCTTTTACGTAACCATACAACTGTTACTTGTTCTGCAACACTTGGTAAAAATCTAATATAGGTTTAGGCCTACAATCGTACATCAGTGTAGGTTTTACGATTGCTGCTCAAGGGCAGGGAGGTTCAGTTCTATAAAGTCAAGTGGGAAAGATAGTAAATTGTTTAAAATTACCATAAAGTTGATATGTACCAAAAAAAATGTTGAGGTTATTTCCGCTCTTTACATTTTTAATGACACATAGAAAAAAAGCTCTTGCTGAGTTAGACACCCAACCCTCCCACCTAAAATCGGCGATGTTCTACATACATTTGTAGTTGGAGAGAAAGGCGTAAGCAACAATATATATTATATATATGACATAACTTAAATTGGAGTTTCTGAAATTAACTTTTGAATAAACTATCATTGTTTCAAAAATTAAGCTGAAAACTTTCGAAATTTTGTTTTTCGTCCTTCCATCTTTTCATATCAAGTTCCGAGTTCACATATTCACTAAGCATCATTAAATTAGAGAGAAATAGATGAAACTTTTTATAATATTATTGAGGTGGTAACGCGATATTTCAAGATGACGTCATCTTCTTTCTGAAGTTGATAGGTATGGAAATCAGAGGTGCTGGCCTTATTCGGTTCACCTGCCGCCCTTCTTAGCACTTTGCAGGAACTAGAAAATCAGAGTAATAAGAAATTAGTATTGAAAAATATCCTTCTCTTATATAAATGCAGCACGTAAAGCTTACAAAAAAGCGTGCATAGGCTTATTTTAAACATATTGGTCTTACTATATGATAACATATCGAATGAAGATTTTGTATTAGAAGAAAAGAGTGCATGTAAGTTTGTAGAATTATGAGAAAGGGTTGTTTGTGTTCTTTTTTCCATTATTTCGAGCTATTGTATGCAAATGAACGATAGTCCTAAAGTAACAGATAGCTAGATGGATAAATAAATAAAAATATAAAGATAGAGAGATAGATAGATAGATAGATAGATGGGTTGATAATGTTTTATGAACATGTATTCAAGATATACGCTGTACGTGAGGGTGTGTGTGTATATTATATATATACACATGTACATGGAATACAAAATATACGCGGAATTTGCTTCGTAATGTTTCCACACAACTGTCTCATCAATCATTATATCGTTGTTATTGCTATGGTTGCGGTGGTAAAATTACCTAGGAATCGAAGTTTGTTTTCAGTGTAGCCTTGCCCTTATGCATTTGTGTGTTGATGCTGACTTGGCAAGTTCGTTGTGCGAGATGATGTACCGAACTACTGACGTACCATGTTACACTTATTGCGCGGTTGCTATGTACTGTAAAAATCACAGTTTATCTAATACGAAAATGCAACTACATAAAATGAAGTGTAGCCCATTACTTCTGCGCCTGATATTGAAAGCATATCGAGTGTGCTGGAAAATTAGGACTAAAATTTAGCCGCTATTAATTTGTGTGATCTTGATGAATTGGATTGGTATTTTATTTTAATCTATTATACATATAAATGAAGAGCCGTTTTTTTGTATTAGCATCACGCGCAGACTGCCGACTCGATGTAGATCGTTTATAAAATAAAATTTTCAAGATAGTATTTGTCTAAGCGTTGTAATAAAGTTCCGAAGTTGAGCATTTTGACGTTTTTTATACAGGTTTCGGTGCGGTAGAGAGGGTTTCATTTCGTAGTAAACATGTTACGTTCGAGTGACGGCGCATGCTGGAAGCGGGTTGGTTTTGCGCAATGTTACCGCGAACGTGGTACTGCAAGTCAGGGTTGCCAACCCTAGGGATAAATCCCAGGATCTAGGGATTTTTCGACATTTTTAGAAAGCATGCTGGGATTTTCTGGGATTTTTTCAACTTTATAGCGTTTTTACGCATAAAATTTGATTGAACAAATTAGATTTATGTTTTAAACTTTTAAATTTTCCTTTCGAATTTTTCCTGTTCAGTGTTCACTATTTAGTCAAGTCTCTTGAGTTGGTAAAAATGACGTTCTGTTAATCTGTTTACATTTTTACCGCTTACCTGGGAAAGCAAACTGCAAAGCCACACAAGTAGTTAAGTTTGTTGAATTAAATTTTAGAATTATTTCTGCATTAATGTATTTTACTATTGTCCAAGGATAGAAATAATAATCTCTTGATTTTATCTTTAATTTATTTATTATTTTTTTTATAATTCATATTAATCCAATATAAAGTATAAAGTAATTCCCCTAATTGCAATAAGGTGTAATCTAAAATTAATTAAAATTTTTCAATTATAATTTCAATTTTAATGAATATATACTTCGCAAACAAAAAAAAAAAAAAAACAAAAAAAAAAAGGTCGTTCATATTTTAAAAACACGATCTGGGATTTTTTTTCATTTGGGTTGGCAACACTGCTGCACGTAGGTATTCATTTCGAAGTCAATCTCTCAATATCTCTCTGTTTTATAATTTAAAGTGATGGTTTATTCGTCATCACATCACGTCCGTAGTGTTGAACGAAATGAGCTGAAATTTTGGGGGCAAATGATCGCAGTAATATGGAGATGATTCGTAACGAAAAAAAATCGAAAAAGTTCGATTGTTGAGGTACAATTAAGCTCGAAAGTAGCGTAAAAATGACGAATTTTATAGACATTTTAAAGTGGTAACCAGTTAGGAAGTAAGAATAATCTTTACCTTACGTTTCGAACTATTGTCCAGTGCTGTTAAATAAAAAGCGTCGTGATGATTTTTTATAATTATCGAACTATCTCATATGAAAGAGTGTATCAAGGACACCGACATATTAAAAGTTTCAGCTTTTTTTAAGTGCATTTAGAAAGGAGTTGGGACCAAAAGTTGCTTTTTTAAGAAGTTTTAAGTCATGAAATTTCTTGAATCTTCCAGATCTCTTTACCAAATCAACCTAGAAATATCAAAATTTGTGTGTGAGGTTAGTTGGTAACCAGAATATGACTTCTCAAATTTGGGTCGAAATGGATCCATAATGGTGGATTATCAAAATTTGATTAGAGCTTGAGAAGTCTCAAATCAGTAAAAATGTAATTCATATGAACTCGTATGATTATAGGGGATAAGAAGCATACTATATCCCCAGTTCACCTCCTTACATGATGTTGGAGGAGAGAAAAGGGATTTGCCGACTTGAACATGTGGTGGGGGTACATAAAAAGTGGAACATTTTTTATCGCGGTGTCATATGATTAAAATGAACTCGAGTGACTAACCTCTCCTGATTTTAGTTTCCTAAGTGCATTTGGATTTGGAGCAAAAAACGACTTTTTGAGGATGTTTTAAGCTTTGAAATCCAAATCAACCTAGAAAGGTTAAACTAGCTTACTGAATTTCAATAGAAGTATCCTACTATTGTTATTTTTTAATTTTTAGCTGAGTCTGATTTGGAAATGTGGGGTCTGGGGGGGGGGGGTTGGGTCTTTCAAATTCAGACCATTTGTAATGATCTGGCAAATGTTCAACTTCTCGATATTTATTTCTTTCCCACTCATTCACTCAATTTAAATTTTTCTGTATTTTAAAATTTTATTTTATTTATTTCATTTTTTTGTACTTAAGTTCGGCCGGTATTTTATCGGCGCGCGCCGCTGGCGTTCAATTTTTTTCCGAGGATTTGGTTTTTTGAGAATTTGGCGGCGGCGCGCGCGGCCGGCGGATGCAGGACTCTATTACTGATCGTATTTTTTACGATTGCGATATTGTTTTACTTGGTACGGGTGTTGTTGGCTTGCATGTGTATAAATATATGAAGTACCTAACCATCTACTGTTTTGATGAACAATAAAATGGTTGTATTGGGCATATATGCCGACGCTTTACCATTTGTCGATCGATCTGCTGTTTCGTCGAAACGAGTGAGAAATTCATTTCACCAACTTGGTCTGTAAATCTTAATTCCTAAATAGGTATTTAAGTTATTAAATTTCTGATAAATCTGTCTTCTCTTGCTTAATGCGATTAAATTAATGTCATCGTCATACGTTTCGTTGCGATGCTTGGATTTTTTTCGTTCTTTTTATGTGCATTTCGTATTGGTTCGTATTTTAGGCATTAACTACCTACTAGCTATGACAAGAGTACTGCGAACATGAAACGTACAAGAACATTTTACAGGTGTTGCGTAAAGAGTACAAATGCATGCTTATTGCTTGTACATAGTACATACTTGTTCGCTACGGAGTTAATTTTTGAAGAGCACATGCATAAATATCTCACGCACTTAATTTTTAATTACCTGCTGCTTACTATCGCCAACACCGACTAATACATAATGAAAACGCATTTCGATTTTTGTTAATATATTTGCGGCACGGCGCACGTAAGCACGCAACCACTGCCTTAGTGGTAAAATCAATGAACCGAACGGACAATATTATTTTTCAATGATTAATTGGAAAGCCGATATGTACACCAGGTTACCAGTTGAATATACATACAATGTATCTACGTATACGTAAACCAAAATATGAGCAGTATAAACTCATTAGCGAAAGATAACGGTAGAAGCGCGCAGGTGTGACGAATCTAACTAGTACACGCCATTTCCGCCTTATTTCCTTTCTAACGAAATGCGTAGGTGTAGAGAATCTCGATTTCTGACTTGTACATGTAACGACTGAATAAGTGTTGACTGATAAAAACGATTGCTTTTTCAATTTATCGATATGAAACGATAATTGGAAACATGAAAGATTCCAGTAATCTAATATGTGTCCAACGAAACTCGTGTATTGATTTTTTTTCCTTTTTTGATAGCCTATTGACCACTATCAATTATGATAGTGGAAATGTATGTATAGATCTCTTTTATTATTAGTGCTGGGATATATCGTATAAATGTATAATTTATAAAATCAAAATAAGAATTCATAAATAATAAAATAAATAAAAATATAAAAATGTGCGTTTATAAACCAAGAAATACGCAACAAATACGAATATCGCAAAATACATTTTTAACTCTGAAATAAAGAAAAGATCTCGCGAAGTTATTATTATTATTACTTTTATTATGACCTTTTTTTTTTCTTTCTTTTTTTTCTTTATTAGAAACTATCATTTTCTTTTGAAATCGAAGAATTTTTTTTTGAAGAAAAAAAAAATTAGAAAAATCATTTGTCTGAAAAAAGTGTCTCAAGGATTTTTTTATTTGAGAAAATAAATTGTAAGAAAAAATTGAAAAACGATTTTTAGAAAAAGTAATAAATTTTTTTAGGCGTAAAAGTTCATTAATGTGCAAAAAAAAATGTGGCGTTTCGAAAAAAAAATTCAATTTACATATGTATATACTAATTCTCAGTCAGATATGCAAAGAATATGATTATGCATTTTTGAGGAAATATGCCAAAAAAAATTATGTTTTAAAATTTGGTTTTCGTGTTCATGATGACTGACGTATGTGTACATTTGCATGGCAAATATGTAGATATATGGAATGCTTCGTTTTCAGCTTGTGCATGCCTCATGAACAGCTTATTGATTACAATTGACAATTGACAATTGACAATATGTTTAACAAAATACTCTATTTAAAATTTCACAATAATATTGTATCAAGTTGAGCTCGAGTGAATATCAAATATATATCAACATTTACCTCAATTAAAAAAAGTATTGGTATATTAAAGCTGAACGCAAAAATTATATTTATAAGCTACATAAAACATGTGTAAACTCAAAATGGTGTTTTTTGTGTATTTATTTGCCATCCATGAATAAAAATATAATATCCACCAGCAGTGGTGTGCACATGTGGTTGAAACAGATGATTCTTTATAGACGGGGTCAATGCATGATACAAACTCGATGTAAAAATCGGTGCGTTTGCTAGCCCTATTTATTGTTCATCTCAGAGAGAATTGAACGTACAACATGAAAATCATTAAAAACTTAGTAAATAGAAGTTACAAAAAATTTTCAAAAGTGATTTTCTCAAGTTTTTAATGTGACTCAAAATGATGATTCACGAGAATGGCCCCTAGCTTCCAACTTAATGACGGTGTTATGAAAAAGAGAAAATAACAACGTGGACATATCCTTATTTTTTTTAGCTTTATTAACTAAATTTGGTAGGAATTGAAAGGTAAGTTGCACACGCAAGCGTAAAACAATGATTGCAATTCTGCAGATGACCTTATTAAAAACTCAGCTGCGGTAATGCAGCATGCCTGCTTGCGCTCACACGAGTACCTACAAAGTTACTTCGAAGGACCTACTTGCAAAGTTACGCGGTTATACGTTCATATATATTATACCTATATAGCACGTACGTACAGTATATACTTGTATGTATATGTAGATCGACTCCTTTTAATGAATGAGGGCCTCACAAAATTTCCTCACTAAAATTACGTTTTAGTGAGGCCACGATGTAGATATATTTTTCAGATGATAATTACGTTTATAAATTCAACTGCTAGATTAAATCATTATTTTTCGTGTCGACACAGAAAGAAGAGGAAAAAATAACACGTAAAATTAAAAACGTACAGACTCGATTCAGTTTTACATTGCATTGCATTTCATTCCATTCCGGATTGTAATTATTCAATCTATCTGGTATTTTTATACCGATTATTTCTCTCTCTCACTCTCTCTCTCTCTCTCTCTCTCTCTCTCTCTCTCTCTCACTCGCACACACAATCATTCTCCGTGTTCTTAACAGCGTTACTAACGAACCGGAACATTAAAGCTGCTGGTAGATTGTACTTAATTTTGAATAATCATTTTTGCTTCTTCTCGCTGGTTACTGTATCTACAATCTACTATATGAATTATTTAATTATAATTCTGATAAAGTAGTCGTTTTACTGTCCTGCAGAGTATTAATTTCCGAAATTCGACATTGTTTGAAGTACGAGTGTTTGACAAATGAATATATTCACATACCAAATGATGGTGGAGTTAAAAACATCGATACCTTTTTCATACAATCGTAGAAGCTATTAGCAAAATGAAGCGAACTTGCCGGATGAACATTGTACACTTATTCGAAAATCGAAACAGTATTCTGCTTGCATGGGTGTTTGGACGAAATATGTTTATCCTTGAGCAGATGTGAAAAACATGTTTTTTCGAAGAAATATCACCGATTATAAGTTATCACCAGTGTACCACAATAGTAGAAGAATTAACACTCGCTATTATAAACGCGCATCTCAGTTGTGTACATATAGGTATTAGATACCTCTATCTTGGGGTTGAATTTTTACACAATATTTACCCCTCATTTGAGTGACTGGTAAAAGGTATAAATCTACATGTACGATTTTCAGTATAAATGTTGAAATTAACTTTCTTCAGATATTTAACGTCAAGTGATACTTGAGAAAAAATTGAGCAGATGACGTTCGCATTTGGAAAAATTTGATTTACAGTATACTCGTGTACCTGTAATTATAGAAATATAAGCCAACAACACCCGCCCTTCGGGCGGTACGAAGTAGCTAACCCACCCGTTGAATAAAACTAAAAATTGCACAAAAAGAAAGGAGGATGCGACGTATTCGTAGTCGTGCTAGAGTAATTTCTAATACAAAGAAATTTGAAGATGACTCAATTTTACGTAGCTTTTCCGAATATGTATTTTCGCGAAACAGTGTACTCAAATGTTGGAGCAAAACAAAAACGTTATTAAAATCTCATACATATGTATGAAAAATAACAACCGTTGCTTCTGAATTTCTAATACGAATTCTCTCTGTCACCCCCGTCACCCGTTGAACCCTTTTAAAAACATTCCCCGTTCTCGCCACCGCCGTCGAATTCCATCCAACCGAAATCTCATTTAAACCCCGATAACGGAGAACAATAGAAAACAAAACCATAACCCTTTCTCTCGTATATTCATAATAAAAGTTCCACCTCTCTTTCTCTCCGTTCCATCTCATCTGTAGCGGAGAAATAAACCCTGTCAGCCAATCTGAATAATATATGCTGGCAAAAAACCATAAATGGTAATTGAAAAATTAATTTATTACCGCCGGTAACTTAATTCTACGAAAACGCATTAATGTATCTTTTTGCTCGGTGAGTTGTTTTTTCGTTTTTTTCTTTCGCCCTTTTTCTTGCAAATTTATTTATTAAATTCAAAAAAATAAAGTACGTCTTATTAATGCTTGTTTTTTTGACATTCGGCTCGACGTTGAAAGATGAAAAACCTTCTTTAATGAGTCTCGGAATAAATTTCCATCTTACTTATTTTTCGATTATTTTTATTTTAAAATGCAACTAGAACGTAAAACTAATTCAAAGTGGTATTTGAAATGTTTCGAATACCAAAGAGTTTGATCCGGTGTCATTTAAATTTAATTTCATTTTAACAACTTTTTTTTTTTTCTGGTGCCATAATCCACTACCTATGCCAACAACACGCGGTGAACGCTGAATTTAAATTTCATGAAACGGGTAAGCCTGTTCGCAGTTCACAAACTTTATTATGGATGAAAGAATGGACGGATTGTTATTAAGGAAGACGAATGTACTGCTAGGCTCGCCGAGAGCAGCTCAAGTGTTTACAAAAATCTTATATCGGAGTAAAATGTGCAGGACCGTCAGTGAGATCTGGCAACTTATACTGTGTGTGATGAGTTATCTATAGAGGAGACAGCTATGGATGAGTAGAGTACGGTCCAGGCGAAGAATGAAGATTGAATATTATGGAAAAGAAAGAATGTGGCGCCATTTTTAGTAGCTCTATCAGCTAGTTCGTTATGATGAAAGAAAATTTACGTGAGATGATAGCTAATAAACGATATCTTTCGCAGAGGTACGTTGTTGAGTCTGTTGAGATTATAATCCGTGATTTGAATCGTGTAAGATGATGTTTTCACTCTTAGGTAAATGGCGATAAGTTCATATGATGGGATTGAAGAAAACGTAAGAACAGTGTGTGAAAAAAAAAAAAACGTATTTTTGGGTTGCCATGCCGCAAACTAGTCCAGTGTAGTTTTTCGAACCATCTGTGTATGTTCTGCTATGTATAGAGTGTTCTGAGAGGAGGTTATGAAATTATTACAGCCTGTTTACCTTTTGATTGACTTACGGTATACCTGGATAATTTTCTATTTTCCAACATTTCTCTATGGACCTATGTACGTAATACGGATGTGAATTGATGGTACGCGCTAGATTATTTATTAAGTGCTTTGAGCGATTTTATGATGCTCAATACTAATGTTCTTTTTATTTTCTTTCTCTGTCTAGGTAAGTTCGTTGTTCTCATCGCTGCTACGTTTTGAGATTCGTAATGAAATTCAATAAGATATGGTAAAGTACGTATTATGATTTCGAAGAAATTATTTTAGGTCTGTGCTGCAAATATTGAGTGTGTGAAATTTAGACAGCTACGCATCTATAGATTTGCATTCTCTTGGCTAAATTCATTTTGTCCTTCTTGTGTGCATTTATAATAAAATGTGTGTATTTTCAAACACCAGATAAAGCCCTTCTATCTCTTGTCTACAAAATGTACTCTTGTGATCTAAATGTAGTGCTTTGCGTATACTACCTCCTACTCGGACATAAAAGTCTTAGGCCCGTCACACACTAGAGCGAAGTTCGCTCCCGGAAAAAATTGTTGAAACCTATATGAACGACTAAACACCATAGCGAAGTTCGCGATGTTTTGTCAAATTTAAAAACTTCGCGACGTCGTTAAGTTTTTTGGACGTGTCAGAAAGATTGCGAAGTCGCTGAGCGATGTTTTGCTGTGATTGGTTGATTTTATCATCAACTGTTTTGTTATTAGTGATAAACTGATAATTAGTGAAGTTGAATTTAATTATTTTTAATTGATTGATTGATTCATTCATTTATTTTGTATTATTTTTACATTTTTTCTACTAGTAAATTTTATTTGAAATATGTTAGGTGAAGTCATTTTTTGTATCAGAATAATTACGAGCTCCAATTATGTATTTCGATTTAAAATAATTTATACTGTGTAGGATGACTAATTTCTTTTTTTCTCAACGGCGGCATTTTATACTATATATTATTTATCGATGATAATTATCAAAAAAAATTTCAGAATAGTGATCAGATATGGTCGAAGGATTAGATCAATACGTGCGATAACATAAATATGATTACACCCGACTTCGCTTTGCTTTAGTGTGTTATCGAATGAAAAACATCGCCCAGCACACTTCTTTTGGCAAAACGTCGCCAGCGAACTTCGCTTTGGTGTGTGATGGGCCTCACTGAGAGTACTACGTAACCTCGCTGTTACAGCGCAGTAATTATAATATAACGAAACCATAGACACATCAGCAAAAATGTACAAACCATGAATTTTCTTTGGCGATCCGAGCTATTTGATTTTTTAATATACGTCTTTTACCATTTTTGTCGCGCCTTTTATTTTCTGATTATGACCTCAATATAAGAAACAAGCTATGATTCGATACCTAAATAAATTGGAAATAAAAGTTCTTGTCGTTTTATTTTTAATGCCATTAACACGCAGGGAAAAAAATTAAAAATGTACTAATGTTTCCAAATTCTTTTGGAAAAAGTAATTTAAAAAATATTTTCAACTGTTTTGTCTTTCTTTGTGATAAGAAATTTTTTTAATGGCGAAAAGTTTTTAAAATCAACGAGGAGATTTGTTGAAAGAAGAAGTAATGCTTGTTAGTATTATTTGAAAAAAACAAATAAAATCCAAAACATGAAAAAATCTATTAATTAATGAAGGATAAAAGAAAGTTTTAGAAATTAAATTTATATATTTTCTTTTCTATTTTTTTTTTTTTTTTTTTTTTTTGATACTTACCCAGAAATAATTTGCTCCTAAATCTAAACGATAGCTCGATTCTAAAATGGATAAAATTAGCATGACAGATCAACTTGAAATCAGTAAGGTTTTCTGAAAAATCATCTATTGTATAAACGAACTAAATTAATAAGTAGGTTTTCCCTATTATTTAGTTCACTTTTGTTATTATTATGTTTTGCGTGATTACCCGACATACTTGCATTCTCTCCTCACTCAGTTTTGGTTGAATTAAGTGGTACAAGCAGCGTGCACTTTGGTCATTTATAGCCCATTCTGTCTCTGAGCTCATCATCACCTAGGTATTATGGGACCATAGGAGCATGAGTTAATAAAATATAAGAACTGCTGTGCTGTCACATGTGTTCAGTGGTGTCAGAAAGGGCCCTTTTTGGAGCAATTACTCATGCGTGACCAACTGACCGCTCAACTTTCCTCATTAAGATTATATAGAATCCGACGCAGCAGGACTCACAAACCGTTAAGATCTTTTTCTTGAACTTTTGTGTTCGTGGCTAAGGTATGGAAAGGGGTTAAAAAAGGATCTGTCGAAAGAGAGATAATTATATAACTCAGCAGCAGAGTGTGCTTTTAGACGAATGGAATAAATTGTTACTTTTGAAGGTGTGATTTTCCCAGATTGCAAAGTTCACTCCTATAACCTCTGTTGCTCGTACTTATACTACAGTCTGGAGCTCCTGAAGAATTGAAAAAGTAATACTTCTGGCACAGAGAAATTAGAAACAATGCCAGAACTACATAAGGTGTTTAGGTTTGCCAGGCTCATATTCGCTAGATGCGAATCCTGGAAGAGCCTGTTCAGTCGTTGCCATTGCTAAAAAATAATTTTTCGAAACATGCGTAGATAATTAACGAGGAAAAAAGTGTAATTGATGGTTGAAGTCTGCGAGTAACCAAACCATGCATCGTATTTTATGCAATTTAAATCTACCTCAGACATGCACAGAATGAATTACTCTTGGTTTATAATTGAAAAAAATCTAAATTGTCGCCGAATTACCCATCTATCGTTCGTGATGGATATACATACATATAAGATATATGCTCGCGTTCGCTCGAATACTCGTGATATTTATATGAATTGGTGATTACGCATAAATTACTGGAAATTTATCCGATAATGGGTGTTACCTATTCTTTTAAACTTTACGTTTTCTACCTAATGGTAGGAATTGCGGGTTCGTGTGCATAAAACTAGTAAAGTACGCCAGCGCCACTCGGTTAATCGTAAAACCATCCAATTCCAAAACACTCCTTTGTCAACATACTGTGGCATGAAGGTTATATTTACCTTCGGCAGAAAATCTCCTTTAGAATGCACATTATACCTACATACTTTGAAAATTAAGGATCTCTGCAATTTCATTTGTTTGCAGGAGGTGTATAGTTTTACGTTAATGAAAAGGGAATCGTGGATTTATTTTCGTTATTTATTTTTTCGTCAAGTTTCGCAAATAGGTAAATAATGGAAGGTTGAAATTCCCTGAGTAATATTCATTTACTCGTAAACGGGTTATATTTACATTTATAATTGACGTGTATTGAAATAATTGAATACCATAGCTGTACTATATACATTGTAATGAATGTGCGCGCGCGCGCGAGTGCGAACTGCGTTTTCCTATCCCCACTTAAATCGCGTGTTTACGGGTAAATATCGAAATTGATTTTTCTCGTTCATTCATTTTATTCGAACGTTGAATTTGCTATTCCGTTTGTCGAGTCTCGAATCTCGAGTGTTTCATAAATTGGAAATTGGAAATGAAAAATAGATGTTGAATTTATATTTTATACGACTGTCGGTTTAACTGGAGTTTTTTTTTTTTACACCCAATAAAATGAAATATCTGCTCAACTGTCCAATTCAGTAAAGGTTTTTGGATGAGTAAGTCTTATTAGGTAGGGATTGTTTTCGCTAGAGAAAAGAGAGTAAAATCCGAATGCACGGCAGTCGAAGTAGGTATTGTTTGAAATTGGAATTTTTCCATAAATTTACGACGAGGATGATGAGAAGCTGCCTGTATGAAACGTTGTATTCTAGTATGTAGTATCGTACCAATTTAAATTCTTCAAAGCTTTTGAATGTTTCATTAGGCGTAGTGAGCGTAATGAGTTCATTTAACAAATAAAGTTCGGAATTGAATTGACATCATCATTTTTGCAAGCGTCCCGACGTAAAAAAATGGGATTTACATTCAATTAAAACGTAGACGTTTGAATAAAAAAAAAAAAAAAAGGAAGAAAAAGAAAGAAAGGAATGCGTGCGCTTGGTGCTCATGTTCGAATAATTTGGCACGTGCATTTTCTCACGGCTTTACACGTTTCATGGAGGAATACGGTCGAAACCGAAAACTCGCGTTTATCAACATTTGTATAGCTTTGGTCAACGATGAAATAATTTTTTGCCTTTTCAACATTTATGAAAGTAAAAATCGAATTAAATTCTCATCTCTAAAATTAATATAGTGCACGCATCGTTGATCATTTAAATGTGTCAGATGAAAATAATAAAAACTCGTCGAAGAACTGCGCATCTAATAATACTTCAAGTTAGTACATATAATTAGAAGCGTATTAATTTAGGTTATGAAAACATTTTTTAAAGTGTGAAGAAGCGAAGCGGCGAGGAGGGACGCGATATTTTTTCATTAGCTGGAGACGTGTATAGTGTATACATATAGGTAGGTACATATTTTGTAAGCGGTAGGGAGGAAGGAGAGTCGAAAGAAATGTGGGAATCGTGTCAGGATTAATTCTTATTTCCGCCTTTCTCCGATTCTTTTCGCCTTCCCTCCTCCTCGGCATGTTGATATTACTGTCTTATGAAAACTTCTAACCTTATCATCGTCATTCCATCATTTCGTTAGAAATTATTTTCCCTTTCCTGCTGAGTCTAGTGAATGCCTGGTATATTAATGTAATTACGTATTAAACTCGATATTGTATTTCCTTTCTGTTCTCCTTGGTTCATTAGTTTTAAACGAAAATTTTCGAGCAAGGAAACGAAGTAATATTGAGCAGTAGCGAATATAAAACGTTATTGGATTGAAAAAAAAAAGGGGAAAAATGAAAAGAACTTAATAAATTAATGTTAAAATTTCAGCAATAGCTCTTTTCCTATAACCTTCATAATACTTCTTCGTACAACGCTGTGGAAGACTACGTAATAATACTCGATAAGTCAATGCGAAAGGAACGAATCAAAGGAATTGAATTCGAATGCAGGTATAAAGAATAAAATGAAAAAAAAAAAAAAGAAAAACCAATAGCTACACAAAGGTACTTATTATTATTAAGAAAATACGTATCTCGAGGCGTATTCGTAATTAACCTAAAAAATCGTATTAAAACGCCCGAAGCAAGGAAAGAAAGAACAACCAGCATAGCATTGGTCGTTACATTACATCGCATCGTATCGCATTCCCACGATTATATAGAACTGGTACTGATAATTGGCGGAGTGAAATCAAAATAACTCGTTTTACGATTGTAATTTTTCAATTTGGAAATGACACTGTACTGTTTGTGTAAGCAACGGAAAACAGAAAAGCGAATGAGTGGCGTGTCATAGCCATAGCTGCAGCCATTGGCAGGTATAAATTTTATTGAGAATGAAAAACAAAACTAAGCGCATACGTTAATAATGAACTCAGT
The DNA here is from genome assembly GCA_009761765.1 of Phenacoccus solenopsis. Lineage (NCBI taxonomy): Eukaryota > Metazoa > Arthropoda > Insecta > Hemiptera > Pseudococcidae > Phenacoccus > Phenacoccus solenopsis. The sequence goes on along the minus strand of CM019752.1, from coordinate 53,786,594 downwards.
TAAACTAATTGTGAGTATCAGTATTAATTGCAAGCTAATCGCGACATAGAGTTGCGTTAAAGTTCAAAGAACACAGTTGACCTTACAATTATGTGTATTCGATTACCTAGGTATTAATATTAATTGTAAACCAATAATTTGAAAAACCACTTGATGAACCAGCGTACTTGGGCGAGTATCTGTAAATTATTTGATCCACGTCTACAGTGCACAGATACATTTTGTGTTGAAGTCGTACCTACGTATGTACCTAATGTGTTTTAGGGTAGCTAACTTTTTAAGTCGAGTCCACTATTGCATTCCTGGAAATATTGCTACTATCACTGCAACATTATCATTGGCAAGCCTGGTTCAATTGGGGGCGGAGGGGCTGGAGGAGCTTTGAGATTTTAAATTGATATGTAAATCACTCGCTTACCTATGAAGTAATGGTTTTTTTTTAAATCCAATTTTCAAATTTTTCAATTTAGAAATGATGAAAAATAGCGTCATGTTTTAGCAGTTCAAGAAAATGATTTTTTCTCATTAATATTTTTCCGAATGCAGATGATTTTCAATCGAATGAATAAAAAAAGCGATGGAAGAATTGGTGAATTTTCATGCTAGTGACATTGAAAAAATAGTAAATAATAACTTCTATAGATTTAAGTTGTCTAATAAAAATGTTCAAATTTGACACCACCTACCACTATCTGACGTTGAATCAAACGGCTACATCTGTAATAGCAGATTAATGCTGGAACAAAACTCGATGCGTAAACTGTGTAGTATTTATAATATGCAAACGAAATCCCTCCATACCTTTATGTGTAGTAATGATCGATCGCAGAAAAAATGAAATAATTGTAATACCATATGGGCAAATTGTGAAAAATAAATGAAAAATCATCGTCAAAAGCTCACTTTTTGATGAAAAATTTTTGGATGTTGCGTTTTCAGTTACCCGAATAATTTTTAATTTTTAATTTATTTGCGAATAAATCTATAATCTTATAGATTACTTGTATTTGGAACTTTTTCGTCATATTTATTATTAAATCGAGAATTAACAATGGTTCTATTCAGTCTAATTATTTCTCGCCTTGACGATTCTATAAGAGAGTTGCATTACCTATCTCGAACTTATTTAATCGAATTCTCACTGTAACTGTTGATGGAATTATGTTCAAATAAGTATTTTAAATTTCTCTTCTATACGTTGTAGAGGATACTGTTTCTGATAATTCTGATAGCTTATAATTTCTTCCAATTAAACTTACTTTACGCCTACATCGTTAGTGATTCGTAACAATTTTTTTTGAATTGATTTTACTTCAATTAAAGTGTAACGAACTCTTTAGTGTGAACGATGACGTCATTACAGTTACTGTAAATGTTTCGAAATCTGTTGAATACGTTCGACGCGCGAGTTATATTTAAATACACGAACCACGATGCTTCTTTGTTACATCAGCTCATCGCAATGTACACAAACGTTACTTTTACGACCGAATGTCATAGTTATACTTACACTATATATGTATATATATGCATAGGTATGGTACGATATAGTCAGGCCCGATCTTGGAAATGCTACTATCCTTCCGAGACCCGATCCTACGTTGCGGGACCTCTTTTGGGTCTCGCAACGTTTTGTGTGTATATTTGAGCGTATATAGCTTTCAGTTTTATACAAACGTTGGGAAGCTATGGATATGGTGTTATCTTGGGTAGACCCACCTGGGCCTGACAAGGATAGTAGTAAATCTGAAGTGTATCTCATAAGAACCGTTGCGTATCATATGTATACACGAATTTTGAATTTTTATTACCCCTCTACGGGTTCCTAATATGCTATATTCAAGTGGTTTCCAAAAAGCTCGCGCGGGCATGTCTAGCTCTTTAAATAAGGCCGGGTCTCGGAACGTCTGTTTTATATGTACGGTCCAGGGCCTGACAAGGATAGTGGCATACATAATTATATATATAGACACACACGTATATTATTGAGTTGCTTACGAAAGTTGGACCCTTCAAAATACAGTGAAAGTTGGATCCTTCTTAAAAACATTGTAGGAGGTATTTGCCTTCAGCAAACAGTAAATTGTTATTTTTCCATTTTATAAATGAAAAAAATACACTAAATCAATAATAAGAACTGAAGGTGGTGCGAAAAATGTAATTGGAAGTAAATGTGAAAGTCGACTCCATGCTTCAAAAAGGCAGTTATATGTTGGCTCCATGAGAAAGTGGATACCGTATATTAAGCAGTACGTATATTTAAATATACATTTGTAGAGAAAGTCAACTCCTCCGTGTGCTCGTCTTGACGAAGTTAATGCGTGATTTGCGAAAGTCAGCTCCGTATATGGTTTCCACTTTCATGTGGAACCAACTTATAACTGCTTTTTTGCATGAGGTAACCGACTTTTACATGTAACTACATACAATTATATACATACGAGTATATTGTATACTGCATATAATGTTAGTAGGTATAATAGTTGAGATTGTGTGTGGGTGTACTGTGTAGGTACTAGGTAGTCGGGTACATACCTGGAAGAGGTACCACAATTGACGAAAAATAGTCATCTCCTGGTTATGAATCTGTTTAGTTTTGGTATATTTTTTCCTCATTTATATCGCAATATCTGGGGTAAAATAGCTTTTTGATGGTTTCATATTTTTAACTATAATTTTTACGAATAAATGAATACCTACTACCTACTTGTATTCATCGTGCAAGGCTCTCCTATGCCTACAGTATATATGTGTATGTGTCTGTGTGTCTAAATTGTAATCATATGTACTAATAATGAAAAGGATCTCGCGTGAATGTAGACTTAATTTATGATTTATTTATGTTGGCTGCGTTCTTCGTATTTGTTCGCTCGTTTCTCTTGAACATTTCCCATTCCCGATATTATACTCATACACAATGTGTAGTCTGTATATTCTATACGGCACGGTATATTCTTAGAATACGTAGACGAACACAAGACTACGTACGAAATGGCAACATGGTGAGAACTTGGGAGGAAGAAGTCGTTTCAGTGTTGGTGTACCGATGTACCGATATACCAATGTACCAACGTACCATCTACATTGTACTATGCTACAGTCTACAGACACAATGCTGCGTTGCATTTTACTTTTTACGTATTTTAGTGAGCAGGGAAGAGTGAACCGGTACTGTGGAACATACGCGGAGACCGGAGAGGTTTGGTACCTCTACCTACTACCTATCGAAGGGAGCGAGTTGCAGAGGGAGTTGAACTATAAGCTCGCCGTGTGAGCATTCACGACGTACCACAACAGGTGCAACTGCAACGTGCAACATCGTATTCGTATCGAAGCCATCGACGAGTCATCCTCGACAGGGCGATAAGCTTCTTTCTATAGCGTAAACGTAATCATAACTAACTCATCAGCAATACATACGAGATTTGATTTTTCTTTCTTTCTTGAACGATTTCTTTAAGAGCATTTAGTGAAGTATGTAATATTTTCACCATTCTTTTTTTTGTATCCTGTGTCGGTACTGCGTGAAGTAACTTTTTCCTCCATTCTTACGAATCGTCATCGTGATTGTTTCATTTTTGAATCGGTTGAAAAATTTTACAAATTATTGCCAGTTGAATGGAAACGTCGAACAGTATCACGAATCTCTTAACACCAAATTACTGGTACTGAAAATGTTGAGAAAAATAATGCCTACTATTGTCGTTGAAACGCCTGTTTATTTTATTTTATTTTTTTTTTTGCTTCTAACCGAAACACACTGTATATACTACTAAACTAGTGAATTAAGGTTTTGGAAAACTCGTTTCTATGTTATCCGTCAAGAGCTTTGTTCTCACAAGCGAAAGTGAAGTACCTCTAGCTACAAATTTAGGAATGTAATATACATAATATGCATATGTATTAAGTAGTAAGTACTGCTGCAAAGATGCAATCGTTCCAACTTTTTACGATGTTGCAATGTTGGCAAATAATTCGTGTGAATCTATATACTGCACGTTTTTTTTTTTTTTTTTTTGTACACGTGTAGATCTACTTAGGTATGTAGGATGTACAGTGTACACGTACTACGTATGTATGTGCGAGTGTTATAATAATTCGTCGATGAAGTCGTTTGAAACTATCACCCAGAGCAAATCGAAGCAGCTTCAGCTATTTACATTTTCACACATATTATGCAGAAATGAGTATATGAGGTATTGATTTTTGAACTCGTAAAATTCAGACAAATCATTTTCACCCATTTGAATAGGTAAGATTTGGAAAATCCTCATTACTCATTAGCATTTTCGTTTTACGCGACTGCGAAGTAAAAGAGAAAAGACTCAGCTCTGTGTCTGTGTACCTTCTACCTTCTTCCTATTTTGTATTTCGAATTTACATCGAAGTATTTCCACTATAATAACGTGTGAATAGAATACGCCTACTTTAAAAAAGGGAAAAAAATGAACAATAAAAGAAAGAAAGAAAAGAAAATATAAAGATAGACAACTCAAACAGGAATTTCATTGTGTATCCATAAAGGTTCGGTATGTATTATATGTGGAATAACAAATGAGTTACGGTAAAGAATTTAATGGAAGTGGTGTGCAGTGTGCCTGTGTACACTGTAGGAAGACTTGGCAACGCAGCTCTCGGCTTTCGATTAATTTTTGGTGAGTGGTCTTTCGTTGAAATGATTGTTTGATGAGCTGAATAGCTGAATACGATAATAATGATAAATTAAGAATTGGATTTGGTATTTTGTTTGATTTACAAGATAGATGCTTATAGCATTTGTACCGTGATTAGTGGTTAGTAGTTTGTAGCTACAGCTTTTTGAAATATTCTCTTTCATGTTCGAGTGAAGGAATATTCCACGTTTAACGTACCTAATATGCATTTTATTTGATTTTTCTTGAGCTGTATGACTGGCGCGTAGAATTCGCGAAACGTTTGTTAATTCGCATACCGTACCGCAGCGAATATTTCATTTGTAATGGAAATGGTACGAGAAAAAAATTTCTCTTTCGTACAGTCGTATACGCGTGTACCTACTTACGTACCTACCCACCTATACATACGTAGCTATACATATGTACATATACATTCATATTATGTATTGTAATGGTTCTACTTCCACTTGTTGATAAATTAATACGTCGATGTTAATGCGACGCGACGGTTGTTATTCTCATCTCTCAAGTTCTGAAGAGTGTTTGTTTGTATTTGATTTGACGATAAAAGCGCTAATATTTGTGAAAGTAATGCACTTTATTTTACGACCTAGAAGATCAGTTAATCTTCGATTCGAGTGGATAATATCAACGTGTAATTTCGTAATCGTATTTTTAGTCGAAAGTTAAAACGATTGGTACTTTCGAAGAGTGTAACAAAATTAGTACGACGGGCTCTACGTGGATTTGTTTCCAAGGTATTGGTATGTAAGTAGTAAGTACATACAATTCATTCCGCAAGCATACTCATTACACGATAACGAAATATACGACGCGACGTGAAGTGCATACATTAGGAGAAAGGTAGGGGAAATGGCGTGAATTTCGGTGTACTGCATAATTATATTTGATTTGTTATTCCATCTCTCGAAGGTGCAACGAAATTTCGATAAAAGTTCAACTTGATGCGTGTAACGTATTCGATACATTTGAGTGGGTCTAGGTATTTCAATTTTTGCTTGTTGAAAATTTTTGGAAAAAATTTGCCCGGATGTTGTGTGGATTACTGTGTCGCGTCGTATACGATCAAGAAGATTTAGTCAAAAGTTTGAAATACGTATATGATTCTTTTCTGCCCGAATTATAGCTCTCGTGGATATCTACGTAAGTATATTTTCGTATGGTGTATAGTTGGTAACAGTGAGTTGCACTTATGAAGTATAGTTGTCTACGACGATGCTGATGTTGAGCACGTGAATAGCCGACGCGAGATGCGAGATTGGTCCATCTCCATCACCATCACGCCAGCGTTATAGGGTCTCATAATTACGCGCTTCTCTCCGTTTCTCCATTTTTTCTCCCCTCTTCGTTGTTATATTGGAAACAACAATAGAGTTAAGAAGCAGCGAACTGCTTTGGAATAGGAGCGCGCGGAGAGAAGGGTTAACGAGGGTTACTTTCGTAACCTTGACAGTAGAATCCGGTTTTATCGTTATCATTCCATCGCCATTCATTTCAAATGCAGTAACACCATCCACCATCGTCATTATGATCGTAATTGCTCTGTGATCGCGTCAGAAGGGAAAATGGGAAAGTGTTGGCGCAGGAAAAAAGAAAATGAGATGGAAAGAAGTGAATATTGGTTGAGATTGAACATAAATATTGGTGTGTAGCTATGTACGTATGAGGAATACTTCTACCTATGTGGAATAACGTTGAAAAATCGTGAAGAAAAAACTTGTTGCAGTAAGAAAATGTGAATATATTACTAGAAAGCATTTTTAACTTGAGCAGTGCGCCATGTTTTTTATCAGAAGTTACGTGCGCTTGTTACTTGTTAATGGGTCTTGGGAATGTTTTGTATGACAAAATTATTCTATCGATAATGTTGTCAATTTAGAATAATCATTATCTTGCGTGTACGTAGTTTTTTGATTTTTCGAAGTATTACTCGTGTAAATTATTGTTGATTTCGCTTGTGTGAGGTGAAAAAGCCTCAACAACCCTCTTCGAGCGTTTAAAAATCGTGAACATTTGAAAAGAAGTATCAACAAAAATTGATTATAAAAAATATCTGTATGTATTATTGTATTATATAGGTACGTGTGTATATTTTTAAATCTAAATTTTAGAAAAAAAGGTAAATACCCAAATTAATTATTTACTGAAAATAGATTCTTCATTACATTTTTGGGGCAGTATCCAAAGTGTTGGTGAGTAACAAAGCTTCCTTTTGAAAATATTGCTTCATCACGTAAGCAAACCATAAGTAGAGAGCTGAAAAACGCAGATAATATGGTGTGCCGTATTTATTTCCTAAGTTGTTTTTTTTTTTTATTTAATAGGGCATACTTCCCGCATGTTGAAGTCCACCCTCGTAAAAATGTCGTATTTTCTACCGAATTGCATCCTAAATTCATTTTTTTATCGATGCTTATAATAATTCTTACCCTTCGTTATGAACTTCAACTTTCTCAGCAGATTGACTTTAGCGAATGAATTTCCGACAGCTTTTACTTTATTCTGTTAAAATGTATGATAAACATTACGAATGAATCTGCTTTATTTGTTGAAATTACATAAAAGTTGAAGCCATCGGAGAACAAATAGTTGAATTATTTTTTTCAAAAGTAGGCAATACCTAATGAAATTTTCAACGCTTCGAAGTTTGCTACATTCGCGGATTCCAGATTTATTTTACTTTATTTCATTTGAATGCTAACTGCGTTATTTAGTATCAGGTATTTTCCTGTTTTGATGGAGGAAAAAAATAATGGTTCCCTTTCCTACCCTCTATGGCCCTTTCAGGGTCAAATTCCAAAAACGCAAATCAGTATTCGTTTCGCTGCGTGAAGAATGTTGAAATATATTTGAAAAGCAGTTCTCGATATTATTTGATAATTTTGAAAAATTACGATTGCCCTCACTCCTTCTCCCTCTGTGTTCTTTGATTCAACAGCATTGCAAACATTATGTTTATTTATAAAAAATTTAATGATCACGAATTTTCGCTTTGCATCACCTACGTGGCTAAAAGTGCTGTTTTAGAAAGGAATGGGGAAAGTGCTTATGGGCTACTCAAATTTTAGTTTAGCAGTTGGAGTGGAGCTTGTTGTGATATTTAAGTTTCACTTCAAATTTGTTCTGAGAAAATTTGCATGTATTGCATATTTGTATATATCATGACGGAAATGAAGTAGGCTATTATTCCAGGGCACAAACGTGGGCGTATTTATGCCGATTAAAATAACTGGAAGAACAATTCCTGCAGCGTTTTGAGCAATTTTCGGTGTGACCAGTCAGAATGTTGTCATAACATGATGAAATGACAATGAACTTGGGTAAAATATTTCTTTTTGGAGATGCAGCACCGATATTCTGACATTTGCGAATGAGACTCCTGATTTGGAAATACAAACAAGGGACCCAGGGTATTGCGTGTATACAAGTATACAATGTATGTGCAGTATATTGTGCGAGTGTTCCAATACACAACATTTATGTATATAACGAGTACGTAAAGGCAACAACTTGCCTGCTGCACGCGTTAAGCGTGACTGTACTTATTGTACACTATACATACACGTATATTATGTACTACGTACGATGCGAGGACAAGAATTCGCAACGATAAATAATAAATAAAAGCGACGTATGCTTTAAAGTGAACGAATGTAGTTGTGATTGATTAATTAAAATATTACAGTGATGACGCGTGATTTTGTGGCGACGGATATTGGGTAATCGTCTGGAAAACAGGGTCGTCCTACATGATGGTAGATTGTTTGTACTACTATTTGCTCGTACTCCTGCTGCGGTACCGTCGACCATCGACCGTCCACCGTGTTCGAAAGGAAATGACAAAATGATGAAAATATAATGAAGAAATTGTAAGATTTGTTCAAGTTGAAAAATCATTGTAATGACAATTACTTGCGTTTTTGCGTTATCTTTTTTCGCCGAGAGTAGATACAACTTTTTGTCCTCGCAGAAAATATTAACTACTCTTTGTACTTCGACAACTTACTACCAACGTACGTTTTATCTGTATTTAGGAGAATTCATTCGTATTAAAACTTCTACACTGTAATTGTCATCAGTTGGTTAATAAGTTAGTAAGTTGAAGTATTTGAATCGTTGTATCTCTCGTACCTTTATACGCTCATATTTCGCACTTCGCGCTTACCTATTTCGTTGTTATGTCGAACTTTTTATTTTACTGTTCATCTCACGGTTGGCAGTGGAATGAAATAATAAATGAAATCTGTGACTATTGCCGGCGGTCATACCGTGAAAAAAACTCCATCTTGAATGAAACATAAAAATTATTTATTACTTTTTATTCCTCTAGAAACTGTTTCCCATAAATTTAGAAAATGTTTATGCGTTTCACGGATTTATTTGAATTCTTTTCTTTTTTATTTCATCCTTTTTATATTGATAACTCGTATCTGTTCGTTGGTACGTTGACGTATCGCAGTAAGCCGTGTATCTATGTATTAGTGAGGCCTTACGTATTGCAATCCGCGAACAGCAAACGAAAAACAAAATACTCGTTTGTAATTTTTGTAACCCATTATAGTTTCTCAACTGTACGATGGGTTGTGGGTTACTTATTTATAAATAGTCTGTTTTTGTACACATTGCTTGTAATTCATGAAAATATGAACGATATGGATTGAAATATCGTGAAGTCTAGCCTATCTAGACTGTGGGTAGTTGAGTATACCACCTACGTCACGTCAGTTCTGTGATATTGCTCGATTATCCTAATGAGTGATGAGTATACGGCTTTAATTTTCGTCCACAGTAATATGTATTTGTAGTATACGTTGGTAATAATATAGATACATTTATATTTTTGCACACGTGTAATAACTGAGAAAAAACCATCGAGTGTAGAGACGAAATATTTACCATGTCAGCTCGTTATAATATGCATATACGCAGTACCGTGAATTACTTTACTCACACGTTATCACTGTGTAGTAGGCAGCATTTGGATTCTCTTTGCATTAAGTTATTAACATTTTACCATTATAACTCTGTATTCCACGATACCCTACACGATACCGCATCAGCCAAAGCCGAAGCCAAAGCTTGGTGTATCTATGGTGTACCTATTTGCTCTAGAACGAAGAACGTCCAACGAGCACATGCCGCATTTCGAACGCAACAGATGTGCTTGTCTGGACTTATTTTATTCCATTCCCTCTCTACCGCAGTTTCTCTACTTCGTGAACGATCATCGGGCGGCTCCGGCTATTAACAACGGTACACAAATAGAAATAGGAATTTCATTATAAAACGTTTTAATAACTACATTTTATGGGTTGAAATGAACGTTATGTAAGCGCAGTAATAATTGCCTTTTTTCTTTCTTTCTTTTTTTTCCTTTTCTTCAATTCACCAAGAAAAATATAAAATATACGTGGAATGGACGTTAAAATATTTTTTTTTAATAATGTATTACGTTTACGTCTACTCGAACAGACGCAGACGACTTGAAAGAAATTCAACCCGACCTAAAACTCACCTGTATTACATTCAGCTCTACTGATATAATAATTATAAATCTGAGTATATGTGTACCTAATTTCGCTGGCTATTTCATGTACATAATGTGTATGTATTTTGTACGAAACATACGGTATTTTGTATACGCGAGTATTTACGCGTATTAATTATTGCACTCGTAGACGTTGTACAGCCGCCGCCATAGTCATTCGCGTTGTTTCGGTATTACTAAATTTTGAAGAATAAATATAACAATGTAATTGATGAGAAACATGAGGTAGAAAAAGAAGAAGAAGAAGAAGAAGAAAAAAGAGAAAAAACACCATCGCCCCTTCGCCGCGCCGTCCCTCTTCTAACATCATAACTAACTTATAAATATGCTAATTTCGTCCTTGTTTTAAAACAAACAGCTAGTTTATAACACAGCAAGTTTCTCTCTTGTATTATCATCATTAATAATATTATTATTATGCATGGAAATGTTGAGTTTTCATTTATATTAATATTATCGTAAAGTTACGAGAGACGAGAGAAGTGTACGCGGAGAGGAAATGGGCGGGCGAGTTGAGTCGAGAGAATATTTCACAAATGAACGAGAGAAAGGAAAGTTTTTAAACACGCATTCTTAATTGAAAAAGTTTATCGTAACAGAATTATCCGTATGTAGCTTAAGTTTCAGTCGTACTCGTACGTGGTAACCAAGAAAAGTATTCTTCAGCGAGTATAGATATAGTTCGCGTTACACATACACAGTACGCAGTACACATGCATGAACGCATACTGGTAATATTGTATTATTTTTATATTTCGTCATTTAGTATTTAGTATTTAGCGGGATATGACGTATTGTATATAGAAATGGAAACAAATCATTATCTTATTCTTCGACCTCGACGTATGCTCCGTGTTGCTCATCGAATAGAGATGCCAATGCTAAGTCGCTTAAAATCGATAAACAATAACTATTCAAAACGATGCGACGTACCAAGATTTATTTTACCCATTTGTTAGATCAGCAGAATGGTAGCGATTTGTCTATTTTATTTTTGTAATTCTGTTGGAGATACGAATGAGTGCGGCCGCTCGTTGACTCTAACCTAACGAGGGAAGACAATAAGGCAGTAGTGCATATGTATGGAAGCATAGATCAACCATACATAGATAGCTCTCCGTATGTTAAATTTTTTATCGCTCGAAAACTGAGCTGTAATCGTTTTTTGTTAATATCTTGGAAACAAGTTGAGATAGAGGGTTCGCAAATGGCTCATTTTAAAGAGATTGAGATGCAAAATGATTTAATTTATCTAAAGTCACTGTTATCGATTTACTTTTGCTGGGATTAATTTCGAAAAACGATTTTTTCACTTTACTATGAATTATCTCAATAGGTAAATCAATGACAGTGGTTTTTTAATGGTGAAATACATTCAGAATTTTATGCTCTTTTAAATGAGGTACTTGTAAACTTCCTGTGTATAGTCTTTCTTGAGATATTTGCAAAAAAAAAAAAAAACAAGCAAAAAGTCCAATTTATTTTTAGTACTGTAGCTCATTCACAGAGGGCGCTCTGAACATCGATGGCAATAAGGTTTTAAAATTGAATCATGTATAAAATGTCAAGCTCTTTCGAGTCAGCCATTTCGGAACTCTGTAACTCAATTCTTTACTTAGATATTAATAAAACTTTTTAGCTCCTTTTTCAACATTTATGAGTGATAAATTCGTATGTACCGTGGGCTACTGGCAAGGTGTGCGCGTTCATGTTATGAAATACATACGAGTGTGCTAAGTACCCGAAATCAAAATCTTATTTGTTATGGCGAAGAAGGAGAGTTTAAGGATGTGAGAGATTTTTTTTCATCAATTTGTAACTCTGTGCACATTGGATTTAGGAAATTAGAGGATGTAATATATTTCAAGACTGGTTTATTATTGGGTATATTATGCCTATTTGTAGCATTCGAATATAATATTTTGCGCGGAAACAGGAACTTAGTATCCATTGACTATCGAGTGCGTAACTATTTGTGAAAAGAATGTGTGACCTTTGAAAATTGACAGGGGTTTTGCTGTTAGGTAATGGAACGTTCATTTTTTTAGATTATGGAATAATGGTATTATTATTATTGAGTATTCATAAAATGCACGGTATTACTATCGAAGGTTATTGTTGTTGTAGTTATAATCATTAGAATTAAGCGAAATGTTGCCCCGTTTGGAAAATTGAAGGGGCAGATGAAGTGAATTCGCAGATGATTTGTACAAATTATGTACTTCGAAGTTCTAACAGGCTTGTCTTTTCTTCATCATTGAAGATAGACTAAAGTGTTACATAGATTTTTTGTCGCAATTTCCTTTCGCACTATTGTACGTATTGCTTAATCGTTATTTTCCTTCATCCTCGCAGAATATTATCAATTACGTCCACTTACCCATAGTTGCATATAAGTTTTGAAATGAACACAGCGCCCAGTATCGACGACTTGTAGTCTGGTACTTCGTTTAACAACGTTGTAAGCTGAAATCTCGTTTACAGCGAGGCAGCTAGGGTCGATAAGCGAGAAATTTTCACATTTTCTTAATATTGAATTGTTGAAGGCGTTCTTGGCAATTTTTTAAATGTGAAGCACACTTCGTTGCGTGTTGACGAGGGAAAATTTAGTTCATTTTATTTTCAATGCGCCGTAGTTATCAAATTTTAATTGCGTTTTGTGTATCTGCGCGAGACTTCGTGATGCTGAAAAGCTTTTCAGATTAAATGTACGCTTTAATTCCTTTCAAACTGCATCGTGAAGCGAACTGATGTTTATTTTGTCAGTATTTGTTTTCGATGGAAATGAACCACGTTTTGTTGTACTCGTAATCGTATTCGTATTTACAGTTTGCGATTTTTTTCCCGTTCTTAATTTGCCCACATCGCATTGTGCTTTCTATTCAAGTACATGTTTAGACTCTTCATAGCTCCGTACCTACAGAGTAAGCATATTACTACACGAGGGTGATATAGTAATAATAAGTTAGTAATTTTACGTGGTGTACTTATTTCGTCTGTAAAATGTGTTCTTTCTTCATTTGAAATTTTGAAAGCAACGAATGTAAGGTAACGATGTGATTGCATATCATGCAAGTTGAAATACTGATAATGAAAAAATTTCATTTTCATTAGAATCGACGTAAAAGTGTTCCATTGTGTAAAAAATTTCCGCCTTCAAATTTGACGAGAACATCCACTAAAATGGTGGTAAATTTTTCAAATGTGTATTTTTAGACAAATTGAAATTAATTTGCGTTTAGGAATTTATTCTTTGGTATGAAGACTAAAAAAATTTTAGCTTTAATTTTTTTTTCTGAATTTAGGAAGTATTAACTTTTTTTAAGACAAATTATAAAGAATCACCAGGAATAAAGCACGGATAATGTGTGAATGGTGTGCCTGATGTGGACTTGATTTCAACTCTTTAGGATTTCGGAGACAAAATACACTCGATTTTTACGTTGATGAAGTATTTGGTGAGAAAACTTCTAAAGTGTGTCATTTTACAGCAACGTTGTGATGCATCAAGAGTAGTCAAAATTAGCGCTTTTTTAAAAACAAAATCAAAAAACAAGTTTAGCTCCCTAAATTTTGAAACAAATGGTGACTTAAAATTATTTACTTCTTATGCGTACACTAAAATGAAACTCTTGTCCGGTAAAAATTTCAAATAGTCATAAAATAATTAAAAAAAGATTCATTTTTAAAGAATTTAATCCCAATTTGAGAGGGTGTTCTTGGTTACTTTGAGGGTTGAATTTTTTGTACTTTCTTGAGGGCTCGTTACGCTTCTTATTAATGCTTGGTGCCTTGACACCTGAAATAAAAAAGCAGAATTTGTCCTACATGCAGTATACATGTATCGTATATTGTTAGGTATCACGATATTTGGATGGCTCGAGTGCGAGTATTATTAATATGTTCTGAATCAGGGTGGAATATGAAACTCTGAAATTTTTTATTTTGTCATGGTTCCGCGTAACATTTCGTTAAATGAAATGCCATTGTATTTGTAATTTGTCGTAGCGTGTTATTGTTATATTCGTGAAATGACACAATTCGATGACTGCACTCTACCTCCTCTTCGCACACATTCATACGTATATAAATATGGTACACGAAATAAATCGATACGACAGCAAATAATAGTGGTAATCAAATCGTATGTAAATTGTATTATGGAAAATTATAATAATAAAAATTATTTTGATGCTTAGGAAATGGAAATAGTTCCGATGACAAACGGCAAACACGCGGTATAAGCAATAAGCATACCTATAAATATAAGTAGTATACGGTATTCGGTATACAGCATTGTCAGAAATGAAATGTTATTAAAATACTTGTACACAAAATAGGTACGTACATTTAACACAAACATACTGCTGTGCAGTGATACAGTGTGCAGTGTAGCTGTGTTGAAATTCGTACACCTACCTACATACCTATATGAAAGTAGTTGTATCGGTATTATGTTTTCTTTTTCCTTTTTTTTTTTTCTTTTTTATCGATGTGATATCGTATCGAAACATCGAGAAGGTCGAACGAATACTAATTTTAAGTGCTACCTTACGAATAGAAAATAAAATAAAAGAAAAAAGTAGGAGGATAAAATTTCGTATTTTTCTTCGTTAGTTCATTAAAATTGCGAAAAAGCAAGAATTCATCAGTGTTGAAAGTAATTTCTTATTTATTTTATCATCATTTGAGAGCGAAGAGGACGCGCTCGTAGTCTACAGTGTAGGTTGAAAGTTGAAATTGCTCCACCAGCACCATCAAAGGAAAGCATCCAAAGTTGGTTGTAATTTTGATATTAAAAATTCATTTTTCATTTACTCGAATGCGTTAATAACGACAAGTTTACGAAAGTAAACGTATGTACCTAGTATGTGTATGTACCCAGTACCGTTTTCGTAGTGGCTCGTACGAGACGACGCAACGTATGGCTATGGGTATGACTGATCGATAATTCCTTCTTGTACGTAGTTCTGAATTTAATCGTTTTAATTGTCTCTTTTTCTTCGCTTTACAGCTATTACACAATATTAAAATTTATATTTCAAAGATGAAAGCATTTCTTATTTATTTGGCTAAGTCGCTGTTAAATTCCTGAACCTACTTGGATGCAAAGCGTGGCAAAAGTTTATGCTTGAAATAAACACAGAAAAACATACCTGGCTTTACCTTTATTTATTTTTTTTTTTTTTATGGGGCCTCCCAATCCGGACTCGCCCTGTGGGGGAAGTTTATTTTTAATATGGGGGTCACATCTACAGCGTAGGTAACTACGTTCTTATACCAACATTGGTTTTTAAGATACGTAGTATCTACAGGGAGGGACCTTAGTCTAATTACCCAGATAGAAGAGCTAAATATAAGTATAAATATGAGTATGTAAAAATAAATAAAATAATCTATTCGTTAGCCCCCCAAATTTGTTTGGTTATGAGGGCGTACCCTAACTTTCCTGTAATCTTATGATGTAGAGGTTTTTGTATTTTTTCTCCATCTCTCATACGAATATAGAATTTCGACGATTCGCCATGTTCTTTCGAAGGTGCTAATAAGTTTAAGTAGCATGAATATATCTCAAGTGGACACTTACGAGTTATTGTAGACGTTCGAAAACTCAAGCAAGTTCATGTATCTTGCCATGTTGTTCTCGCTTCGTTCAATTTATTTATACAGTACAGTAAAACGTTTATCTGGTAGAGGGATGGGGTGGGGGGAGTGGGAGTATTGCATTTATTCGGTAAATTAATTTTGAAAAGTTGAGAAAATTTTTACGTATTAAGGAGAAAAGTTGTTGCGAAGCGAGATCAAAGTGATATCCCAAATGTTTTGTAAAAGAAGCTTTTTGATTAACATATTTAAAGTAAACTAATTTGGCGCGTTTTTAATTTGTTTGATCTTTTCCCCGCTAATCTGGTACTGCGAATGCGAAAATATTAATCAAAACTTCAACTCGCAAAAGTCGACGAGAAATTTCTATACAAATATCTATCAAGACTAAAATTCATCGGTGAAATTCCTTTCATCGGGATTATAAAGTTCTCTTTTCGTTTACTCGTTGATGTGCGCAAACTTCGAAGAAAATTGAAAAATCTCGTTTCGTACGTGGTAATAGGATAATTCTTACGCGCGTATGTGGTGACGATTTTACTCAATTTGAAAAATAAATATTGAAATGATTTATTTTTATCGTAAACTACCTACATACTTACGATATCCGCGTGTACCAGTGAGTACGCTTGTTAGGTAATAATTAAATATAATGTACACGTATAGAGCTTAATATGTGTATTGTACGCCAGTGTATGTGCAGTAGGTGTCGTGAAAATTTTTTTCAAATTTTCAGCTATGCCTCCCCCGTAAAATATTAAGAGTCCAAACGAACCCTCAAAAATTTCAGCTATAAAAAAAAAATTTTAATTCCAAAAAAATAATTGAATTTTTCCTTTTTTTTTGGAATTTTAAATATTCAAAAACTTTGACACGTTGAAATTATTTTTTTGAGCTGAAGTTTTTTGAGAATTCGTTGCGGGTTAAAATAAATACAAAACAACAAAACGCTTGAAGGATGGCGCCGTTGAAAATCGAATTTGAAAAAATGAGTGGCAGCGGCACCCTGATGTACAGTGGTGGGGCCCTACTGCTGTATACGATGGTAGACGTAGTGTGTACTGCGCAGATACTGGTGTATGCAGCAGAAACTACTTGATAATACAAATTACCTGTTGCCTGGAAAATGATGAAATGTTTATTTTCGAATTGAATGTAACAGTGTAGCAACGTAGTATAATGTAGCTGTGTATAGCAATGTAGCAATGTAGCATGCCGTAATGGCTATTCCAAGAATCAATCAATCATGCTGTCAGGTCAAAACCATTTATTTCGTTTTCATGCAAAACAAAACGCTGCGATTTATGAAAATGTGATTTTAATATGTACCTATTCATTTTAGTACACTTACCTAACGTATTGAGTTGATCATAATTGGCTTACACGTATTATTTACATCGAGTATATCGTGATGCAACTGTCTTCGTCATCATCCTCGTTGTCCTACTCCTTCTCTCCTTTTTCACCTCATCGTCGACCGTCGTCATCGTTTTCGTCGTCGTCATCATCATCATCATCATCATCATCATTTTTTCACCATCGGATAATTTGGTTTCGACTATGCTTGCGCGTAGGTATAATTTCTTATTTCTTGGAGGCTAATATGTCTCGAATGCGAGCAATATACTAATAAAAAGATACATTTGAAACCATACAACATGCTCAGTTTTGAAGTACTCACTCATTTCTTATTGCATATAAAATATCCTCTTCGCTTCAACATTTCAATTAATACGCTATGAAGTGTAGAAAAATCCGTACGATGATGATGAAATTAGTGA
Organism: Phenacoccus solenopsis; assembly: GCA_009761765.1. Taxonomy (NCBI): domain Eukaryota; kingdom Metazoa; phylum Arthropoda; class Insecta; order Hemiptera; family Pseudococcidae; genus Phenacoccus; species Phenacoccus solenopsis. The sequence goes on along the minus strand of CM019752.1, from coordinate 53,768,985 downwards.
TGTAGGATTTTCGACATGTTTCATTCAACTGATTATCTTACCGTTAAATAATGGCTGTTATGAAAAATAGGAAAAATGAACCGAACATTTTTTTTTGTAAATGGTAAATTGATTTTTTAACGACGAAAAAAGTTTCAATTTCCATACACACCGAGGTCAATAATAATTATGATTATGTGTGAAATTTCGCTGTACCTGATGAATACACTTCCACTCGCATATACCTACTTTGTATTATTTCTCACTACATTGATTTTAATACATTTTTTGTGACAACTCGAGTTTCAAATGCTGATTTCCTACTTAAACGAAATAGACACCCACTTTATCTCTCGAAGAAACAGTTCTGTACCGTCGATGAGAAAAGCGGTATTCTAAAAATGTAGGTTATGCCAAGATTTTGAGAAGCTTTTACGAAACAATTACACGAAATAAGTATACGTATGTACTCGATTTCTTGTATTGTTATTATTTTGTTATGATTTAAAACTCGTTAATTCGAAGCTACAGATTTATTATAAATTAAAATAATTATAAATCTCAGATGTGCTATGAGTTTAGAAAAGGTTTTAATTTTCTTCCAAGCGGATATTTATGGCCCGTTAAAATGTAATTTCCTTTCCTTAATTTCACGTCGAGCGTACTGACAACATGAATTATAATTCAGCCATTTCATTTTCGTTGCTCTTTGTCACTTATTGTTATTATCGTTCAGCGGTATATCTGCGTTTTATTTTTCAATTTGAATATTTTATCATTTATCATTAATGTTTTCATCTTCTTTGTTTGTTTGTTTCTTTTACTTATACTTACTTATTTATTTATTTATTTATATTTATTAATTTATGTTTTTGAACTGGCTGTCGCCTCATAGCGGAATGGTACATGGTAAAAATTAGGAATTAGATGCAACTCAATAATAAGGTATCCATTATCCAATTAACAACGAGTATTCGATGTTTATACATAATTATATTTGGTTTTAATGACGAAAACGAATTAATTTTATTGGACGTACCTATCGTTTATCGTGCATCCAATTAGTGCGCATTCTACTCGGTGCCTGACCTGTTTGAATTGCTTTCTCGGTTAATATCATTCAAATAAGCTGGCTAGTTGGTCGATAGCGTGATGAATGTTTTTGTTGGTGACTAATCTGTAAATCTGTATATTAAATAAAATATGTGTTATGAGAAGCGAAATAGTAAATTTGATAAGATGAAGAAAATTTTGAAACGTCGGGAGGCCAGAAAGTGAAAAGTTAATCCTTATACATACTCGAACGTACACGCATAATTGCGGCGATTTTGTATTTCTTCGCATGTGCTGTAGAAAAGCTTATTATTATGGATTGTAAACGACAAGGAAATTGATTCCATATTGCTTCAAGCGTACACCTGCTCTGGTGAAGTTGGCAAAATGATGTTATTCGAGGCGATAATCTAATCATGTAAGAGGTGAATTTTTGTTCGACTTTGCTATTTCTAAGGGGCAAATGAATTTCTGGTATGCCCGATAAAGTTCATGTAAATACGCATTTAACGTAGTTACTCGAAATTTCGTGATTGGCGCATCGATATTTTCGATACCTATTTTCAACAAATGGTTTGACTAAGAAAAAGAGAGAAAGATCGATGGATAGATGGATAGGAAAGGGGAGAGACAAACAGAGAGAGAGTGTGAAAGAGAGAAAAAAGTAAAACCCTAAAGCCATTAATAAAGATTTAAGATTTTCACGTTTAAATTTGGTGCGCGCGAGATATGCGCTGGTGTTAACATTTTAATGTAATCTCTTTTCCAATTGCTATTTACATAATAAAATATAATAACAGCGAGAATAAGATTTACGAGCTTTGTTGTAGTTAAAATTTTGAAGCGCCCATTTGGGAACAATTATTACAAGTAAATTTCAAAAGATAAGGAAGTTTGCGCAACGTTTTCGAAAATAACTTCCCGACAACGGAAAATTATATCGCGTAGAAGAGAAAGAGCCATTAGCGAAGAATTATTAGGTATGGAGAATTTAAAAGCTGGTTTGGAATTTCAAAATTAGAAAATCGAACGAAAAGCAGTTACGAGTGCGCAGTAATATCGTATTTAAACTGGAATTGGCGGCGCTTTTTTCTCTTGTGGTTTTTTTTCCTTTCTTTCTCTCTTTCTTTCTTTCAGAATTATTATAATAATTTAATAATTATTAATATTATTATTATTTTTTTTTTGTTGAGATATTTCTTCATTGTTAGGCAGCGTCAAGTTATGTCGGTCTTCTCTCTCAATAGCATAACTATGTGATCGCTATCTACTAACATCGTATGTAGTGTACATAGGTAGGTGTTGGTGGATACATGTAGAAGAAACAATATAAGTATGCTTTACCCTTTAGTACAGCCGTACATGGTAAATAGGTATTTATATATAGACCGAAATGTGGAATTCGTGATCTCGGATTCCGCATTAGTGGTATGAAACGGATCTCAGGTGCCGCGCTTAGAAATCTATACGTTATCGAGTTTCTACCTCAAATTGTAGCTATTGAGCCATTCAACAAGGTTGATACTCATATTGAAGCTGATTAATGAGTACAGAAATTTTATAACGCATAAATGCCTAGTTAATCTTTGATTTATGTATGTATGTAGGTAAGTAATTTCTCGGATGGAGGTATATTATTATTTTGCCTTATTAATGAACTCGAGTTTTTTTCTTTACTTTTTGTCAAAATGAGTAAATAAAGACGTTGGCTCCAATCGAACAAACAAAGAAGAGACCCCTGAATTTTTTTCATCATTATAATTACTTGTATTACCGTATCACCAGCATAGATGTGATTGTAAGCAGTATAAATTTTATATATAATCGGATGCAGCAAACTACTAGTAAAGGTCTCTTATACCGGTAAAACTTGTTAGACAAGTTGACATCTGAGAAAGAAAAAAAAATCGATGTATATATTATTAATAAGTTATTAAACTTTTAAACGTTTAAGAGAACTGAATTAACAAAACACACGTATATCGAATATGGTAAATGGTAATCGACTAATCTTTAATTGACTGGTTTACGTACGTATATTGGTAATTGGATACCTATTCGTTATTACTCTTGTAGTACATATAGAAGTACGTAACTATAAGGATATCGAACTAGTGTAGGTGATTGTTCGTTTTCCTAAATTCAAATGCTAGTTTTATTTTCATTATTCGAATTCAGCTTGATTAATTGTATACGTACGTACGATATCGATAGGCTACAGATTCGCAGTACAGGCTGAATCGCCGAGTCCTATCTTTAGAAACAATAATTTGTTTTATGACTCCAAGGTTTTCCAGATTTTGTGATGATGTGCCTGTGCGCCATATTCCGACGAGTATAACAGGTATCCTTGAAATTTTATACAATATAACATATTAAATGTGGAATTTATTATGACTTTCTTTTTTTTTTCCATCATTATAATTCATGAGACCACAGTTTAAAAGCAGCTCTGTTAATTTATTAGTTTACATAGTATCTCGTCGTTTGTATAGTTGGTTAATATCGTAATACATGTATAACTACATAATAATCTGTAATTTGCGCGCAAGTTTACAATACGTTAGCCAGGTAAACGCAGATGTACCTATACCTACTACCTAGTATCTACATACTATATCTGTACTCTAAAGAATGAAAATAGAAATACACTATAACGTACGTATTGTCAAAAGAACCAGTTTTCATATTTGAGCATTCGACGAACAAGGGACGGAGGTTTTTTAACGCGAATAATTTGTCGAGTGTGATTTTTTATTACCGCAGATGCGAGAGTATCGGCAAATAGATGTACTGACTGACTTGGAAAATTGATTTCATCTATTTCTGCGCAGTCGATTAAATTTCGAGTCGAGGTTTTTTTTTGTTACAACTTTCAGGTTGATATACTTGAAAATTTTGATGTACGAACGTGGATTTTTTTGGGTAAGCTTGATGTAGGAGTTGATGGCAGGGACCAGGGAGGGTGAGAAAAGGAAAGAGGTATTCAACTCGATTCGATATTGTTTTCCCAAGTTTGACTTGACGCATTAATTAGATTTATAGCGGGTTTTAATGTTTAATTATAAGCCTACATTCACATTGTTTACGACACTAATAAAGATGGTAACGAGTTTCCTGTTTCCGAGCAAATTATTAACGAGAATTACTCGTAATTTTTTGTTTTATTTTTAGTTCAGCAACGAAACCTTGTCTCGTTTATCGACCTTATACGCTTATGCTTGTATCAGCGATCGTATCGTACAGAATACAAATAATGCATTTATGGTCCTAAGTATGTAGTATGTACCTACGTATTATGTGTATTGTATAAAACCGTTGTTATCTTGACTAGGCCCTGGATATCGAATTGATAACTCCCGAGATCTGGCTTTGTTTAAAAGATAGTATTGTAATTGTGAGTATTTTCGGTAATCGGTAATCGCTCTACTATAACTTTTCAATAATCTCGAATGAGTCATTCAACAGGCATGCCGCTGGTATCACTTTCCATCTGAGACCCGAACTCATGTATGTACATATATTTGGTCTGTGTAATTATCTGGTAATGTCCTACAGAGTACAGACGTTGTGAGACCCATGCAAAAATTTACGTACACACTACGACAAACGTAACGACTTACATACATCTAATAAAGTTGAGATATTATCAATAACAATAAACAAATTGACTAGAAAATTTTTCACGTTCCTGCATATTATACTATGTACCTCTACCTACATACGTGTGTATAAATTAAATTTGGTACTTGTTAAAATTGGATTTTGCAAAGATTGCGGTGTCTCGACTAATGGGTCTGACTTTACTATGGTGCGTGTGTGCGCCTGCGCTACCTGCAGGTCTGCTACTAGTACATAGCGCAACGCATGTTCGATGGTTTTTTTTTTTATCACTTTTTCTTTCTATACGTATGTAGTTCTCACGAACACAGATTCTCTGCACCATGTGTCTTTCCTTTTTTTGGTATATTTCCTCGATGAAAGGTGAGGTAGGTTGTTTTTCTTTATTTCATTGAACCTATATGTATACCGTGGTGGTATGTCGTCAGTCTTCAGTCGTCACTAATGCTTCGATGTAGTCGTACTGAGCTCGAGAATTCAGCGGTCACCGCTGTAAATGGGTTAACGTTGCTAAAATTGACGTTACGTCTTACGATCTTGACCTATTGAATGGTATGTAGGTGATGGAATCGCCGAAGAGCGTTGCATTCGAGCTTCAACATTTCAAACATACGAGTGTAACGCGCCGGTCGTTACGCAACCGAAATCTTTAATCGAAGCTTCCTAAATTGCTAGTCTTAATGAATATCTGCTTAATACATAGACGTGACACTACGAGTTACGCTTTAACAATTCAACCTATGAATATCGATTTCGATTCAAATGTCTGTTTTGTTCGTATAATAACTCATGTACCAGGTATAAAGAATACAACGTTGGATGTCGACGAATTTTCAGTTTTCCATTACATGCGAGCATATCGCGGGCAATTGTAGGAGCTAACTTTTTTTTGAGGAACCTTTGGAGTTGTGGGGGATAAAATTTGAGAAGATGAATAATTATTTTCATTTTAATCCTTCCTCCTCCATCGTTCACTCCCAGCCTCCGAGTTTCTCTGCGCAATCCTGCGTACTTTATACGCGCGGTACTTGACGAACATGTCCACGATTAAGATAGACGTTGAGAAATCATTAATGATGGAGAGGGGAGTGAATTAATGAATAAGGACGCTGACTCTGGCTAGTCGCTAATTGACTAATATTTATCGTCATCTGAATTAAATTTGTTATCTGACCGTAATTTTTCGTTTCCACTGTGATGATAGATCAGCGAATAACGCTCGTATATGTACCTATTATACGTATACTTGGAATCAAGAGTTATGAAATCGCATGCATACCTTACCTCTTGCGTAGGTATGCTAGTTACACGGATGGTGATGAAATGATCTTAAATATTAATGGGCGCTTATAAAAACATTTTATTTGGCCAGGATGAGGGGAATTGCGCCTAATAACAGTACTGACAGCGTGTCACGTTATGTATGAAAGGAAACGCGAGTACATATTTTAATAGACGTGTCGATGTCGAGTGAGTACGTATTCCGCGTGGCCCTTGGTTCGGGTACGATGGCCAGCGTGAAGTCGTGGAGGATGGAAACTTCGGAAGGAAACGCAAACGGACGGGTCGTTGCACTTCAAGGTCAGTCGGTTGATCTCCAGCGTTCCCTCCATCGTTTAATACAGCGGGTGCGGTGCGGTGCGACGCGACCGCGTGAGTAATGAAAATTGAAAAATGGAGCCAATTAACTATTTTATTATTCAATCAAATTTATGCGCTTCTTTTTTCTTCTTTCTTTTTTTTTTTTTCAAATTATTAATTTAATCAAATTACATAATATAGTTTGTTTTTTACGCCTGACAGCTTATACGTTATACGTGTCTGTTTCGTCAATTTATTCGGACTATCATACATTGGTGTGAACTGTTGAACGTTGGAATGTTATTTTATTGTTTGTAAATTGAAAAAAAAAAAAAAGAAAAGGAAAAAGACTAGTAAATAAATTGAATACGTACTCGGGACTCGTGCTCATTTCTTGTTCGTTTTTTCTGTTACAGGTACGTTTATTATGCTGATTTGGTTGTCGTGAAAAAAAAGAAGCACATCTTCTGCTAGTGTTCTTTTTAGTGGTAATTTCAAAATATTGCGCATTTTTTAAATTGAAAATTGAAGATTCGATCGAAGAATAGATAAAATTACGGTGAGGAATCAACGCAGATTTTTGTATTTAAGCTCGCATCATGCGTACTTATGGATACGTATTATTCATGTATTGTAGATGGGTTAATAAGTGGGTACGGCGCGCCACTGGGTACTGGTTCAAGAAACCTGCAAAGAGGTGAATAGTACAACACGCCATCTTGATTCGTAAAATTCTTTGAAAATCTTCAAAATTTAGCTTACACAGTATTATTACTTGATTAGAAATCAGAATTTTTTATTGGTCATATGTGCATTAGAAAGAGACGCTTCTCATGATTATTTTCTTGCAGTTTTTCAGTCTTTCTTTCAAATTAGATGCCGTGTCTCTCTACCTTCTTTTTATGCAACTATTTACGAAAATAACGAAAAAGGAAAAACACACACACACACGCACCCAATAAGAATTAAAATTTTACATTTACATATTGCGAACACATACTATCGTAAAAAAATTTCTAATTTAATTGGACGGTTTATAATTAATTGCATAAATAATTCATAGCTGGAGAAATTCTGGTAAACATTATATCACTTCATTTTGCCTATAAAATACAGTATAAAGAATTTACTGAGAGATGTTTGCATAACAGCGTGTTTCATAACTCACATTTGCATTCCGAAACACGTTTCCGTTTGCAGTCGCTAACAATTTCACGCTTTCTCGGGTTTTTCTTAGTGGTGAGAGGGTAAAGGGGTTTATTTTTTGAAAAGAATTTTTTCAAATCGTTGAAATTTTTGCAATTATCGTAATCACAGCGCTGTTAAAAATATGTTGCCCAAATATCGAACATATGTGTAGCGTAACTGCTGCTTGTAATGTAGGTGTAGGAGTTCGAATTTAATGATGGAAAAATATTTATCATTATCATTTATTTATGATTATTCATATGTATATTACGGTATATTTAGTATTTTTTACTATCTGTGTGAAATTTTTAAACCGGACCCATCTTTCATTGCCATTGCAATTATTCTAAGTACACCATTCGAGTTGAATAATAGACTCGTATTTCATTTAATTAATTGTACGAGTAATAATTTGATGGTGAAAAAATAAACGTGATTCCGTGTTACCCTAAAATTCCGCATCTATTACGTGAAATTTCGTAAAATTTTTCATATAAAGACATTAGATAAAGCTTTAAATTATTATCTATTTTTTATCGCTTGAAATTCCAAGTAGTCGAAAAAATTGAATTGAATTGCGATTTTTTATCCTAGTCCGGTGTTGGAGAGCTTCATGAATTCAGTGATAAGGTGTTGATCTTCTTTCGAAGCGAGCATTTTGCATTAATAGAATAATTGTATCTGACTTCATTTCTCACTCGAATATGAACAATAAGATCGCGCTTACAGTGTGATATTATATTTACTCAATACTGTGGCAAGGCAAGTATTTATATGGTCATTTTGATGATGCATGATTACTGATTAGTACCGTATTATTGGTGATTGTTTCTAGAGGATTTCGCAGCTAATGTCGAATAATTTTGGTCATTACACATTTTCAAACAAGAGCTGAACGTCTACTTTATTTTAAATGAGCTTTATCTGTTGAGAGCGAATTCTACTAAAAAAGTAACTCAAATTAGAGTATTTTAAAGTTTTGTAATTCGCCATTAATTTGGAAATTGTTTCATTGAACCTTCTTGAATGTCATATCGAAAAATTGAAAGAATACCGACTCAGTAGCCATGGTGAAACCTTTATTTAAACTACTTTTTTTTTTTTTTTGCTTTTTATAAGAGATCTCCTTATTGCCTTGTGGGATCCCTTTCTCTTCTACCCAAGGATTAGGGTTTTTCAGAGAAGTGGAGAGAGGATGGAGGAAAGTGAAGCTCTCCTACCTCACGAGACTGTGAGCAGGGCCATCACCTACAACACCGTGTTTTAGATCACCTCAAATGGAGTGCCTAATGGTGTAAGAAGAGGAGAGAAGGAGAAAATCTGAGTTTTGTAGGCCTCATTATAGTATATTGTGCCTAAGGACTTACTGTCATCTTCACCTTGGAAGGCGTTCTTCCTCCCAGAGCTTTTTGACAACCCTCCGCAGTTGGGCAATGTGCTCTGGTGGGCTGGGTGAGAGGGGTTGTTTAAACTACCTACCATAGATAACATCTTTATTTAGTTCCCAGGAATCTAAATATGATCATCGAAGGCAAAAATTTGATAAATCATCTGAAATATGAATTGTAGAATTTTGAAAAGAAGAAAAAAAATAGAAATATTCAAAATCGATGCTTTTACGGCATGTTTTAAAATTATTATCGAGGTAATATTTTTAGAGGCTAATTCGAAGGTCGGAGAAACTTGTTTTGCCTGCTATCGATAAATAGCTTCAACATCATTTCACAAGTGATGCTATGTAGGCTTTGTTGAGTACGTACATATGAAATCTCAAGCGATAACCGTATTTATCGATAATTCAAAATCATAATCGGCTCGGATACGACTTCATAGTGTACGTATATGCTCGAGTTCGTTCGTGTAGCGAGCTTATAACATTTCGGAGCTGTAGAATGAATTCTCTTCTGTACGTCTTTAGTAATACTGAATATGCCAATGGCATAACGTATATACGAAACCAGAAATAAGCTTGTACCCTGTATAAAATAAAGTCTCTACGCGCTATGCAGCGGTACGAAATTATTAATTCATTGATGCAAGTCAACTGGTCCGATAATTATCAATAAAACAAGATCATAATATTCTTGTACCGGTGGAAGTAGAACGGGATAGCATACATTAGATGTTATTTTTTACGTAATTTTTCGATAATTCGCAACCCGCGAGACATCGACGAAAAATAAAAATTCTACATAGATTAGCGTTGGTAATCGGAAAGTTGTGGTTATTTGGGTGTCGTTAATAGCACTCGAAGCGACCAAATTAGAGGTTAATTTTTAATTTTCTATAATTATTCGGTCTCGTGAAGCGGTCAATTTGTGCACATACGTCTTCGTCTTTAGCTTCGCCAGTTTTCCGGCTCCGTATTCTACGCGACACGTTCTTCTTTTATCGTCCTCATCGCGATCGTGAATCGATCGATTGTTGCAAAACGCATCAATTGAGTTTTTAAGGTGAAGCTGGATCGATAATACGTGTAGATCAGCAGCCTAATAAAGTACTAGATTAGCCGATGCAAAGGTAAAAAATACAATCGACTTTTTGGTTAACCTCTACTCGTATTCTAGCATAGGCTACGAATAGGCTATCTGTATTTGCATCTGCATCTAATATCTTTTATTACCTATGTTCACGAGTAAAGAACGAACATGTTGGATATAGAGATGAAAATACCTGTTGTGGTTTCACTCACATGTTAGATGATGCGTGCTACGCTTACAACGTAGCGTAGCATGCAGAGTACCTAACTGTAATAATTATGATAATGGTATTATGTTCATTTGAGTTTTCCACCATCCACTTTTGTTACCAATTTTCCAAAAATTCAAAATACGTCCGCTTTTAATTTTTAATCTACCCCCCCCCTCCGCCCCTCCTGCCACTATTTCATCAACCACCAATTTGATTTTGTTTTCCACTTTTTTCTTCTGTGCCAACTTATGAAACAATATTCATTTCCACTAATACGTAACCTACTTATACGAGTGTTGAAGTGATTCCAGTTTCACGTAGTTTATTTTCAATAATACTGTCTTCAGTGTTGCCAACCCAAATGGAAAAAAATCCCCGAATTTGGCGAAAAAATCCCAGGTACGGGAAAAAATCCCAGATCGTGTTTTTAAAATATGAACGACTTTTTTTTTTTTTTTTTTTTGTTTGCGAATTATATATTCATTAAAATTGAAATTATAATTGAAAAATTTATTAATTTTAGATTACACCTTATTGCAATTAGGGTAATTACTTTATACATTATATTAGATTAATATAAATAATAAATAAATTAAAGATAAAATCAAGAGATTATTATTTCTATCCTTGGACAATAGTAAAATACATAAATGCAAAAATAATTCTAAAATTCAATTCAACAAACTTAACTACTTGCGTGGCTTTGCAGTTTGCTTTCCCAGGTAAGCGATAAAAATGTAAATAGATTAACAGAACGTCATTGTTACCAACTCAGAGACTTGACTAAATGGTGAACACTGAACAGGAAAAATTCGAAAAGAAAATTTAAAAGTTTAAAACATAAATCTAATTTGTTCAATCAAATTTTATGCGTAAAAACGCTATAAAGTTGAAAAAATCCCAGAAAAATAAGAAAAATCCCAGAAATCAAGAAATCCCAGAAAATCCCAGCATGTTTTCTAAAAATGTCGAAAAATCCCTAGATCCTGGGATTTATCCCTAGGGTTGGCAACCCTGACTATCTTCTCAAATAGAGAAAAATTGAATGATGTCATTTGTAAACATTTTAGCAGCATTCACTGTACGTACGCAAATGTAAGTATAATTATGATGTTATGTTGTCATTTATGAATTGAAATCGTAATAGTTATAGGCATATTTGAGAAATATAAATTAATAATATTTCATAACTATATAGAGAATGGTATGTGCATTCATCCTGTTCGTGTAATAACGTAAATTTCAATTTGAAAAGATATTTTATTCTTTTATTTTTATAAATCGAGGAAACGAATTGAATTTACTAAGGCGGGCTTGCTTTCAACGCTTTTTCGTTGAATTGAAAATTTTCGCTGAGAAAGGTGGAATATAATTTTCAAAGTAAATGCCCCGTTTTCGATGATCCTGAATGATCTATATTTGGTTTTTTGTTTGTGTCGCCTCTTACGCGAGTTGTAGATTATAACACCGGTTCATATTTCGCCGTTTTTGCGGTTAATTTTATCGTCAAGCACGAAGGTTGAAACGCGTCAGCCCTTAATACGCGAAATAAGAAAATGAAACTTGAAAAACAAAAACAAAAACGAAAACTCGCGACAAAAATAATATAACTAATGAGTGATGAGTATGGTAATTTTTAACGACCAAGGGTTTCGTCTCTGCGGTGCTCGAAAAAAAAAAGAAAAGAAGGAAAAAAAAACTCGCTGCAGAAATAATGAAGTAGTAAATGTTTGTAGTCGTTTTGTAAAAGTGGTTAAAAAGATAACGGTCGTCGATTTCTTGGAATTGAAAGGGTAGATTACCGGAGAGGTTTTAGGGTTGAAAACGATAAAGCGTGGTGAAGAATAAGAGAGTTGGTAACTTTTAAAATAAATAAATGGGGTGTAAGACACCCGTTATTATTGCAACTGCGAGCAACCGAGAGTATTTCTCGTATGAACGAACGAGATAAGTGGTAAACTGGCAGCGCAAGAGTCGCAGATTTACTTTCGTCGCAAAAGTTTTTATTTTATTTTTTTATTTTTTATACTTCATTTTTTAATTCGTTCGGAGTATATACGACGTACGTTTGTACATATGCGTATATCGCACGAGCAGTCGACCACCTATTCTTAGCTTAGTTCTTTGTTTATTCGAAATCGTCGTGGTTTTCGTATTGATTGACGGCCTATCTCATTCTCGAAACAGATGGCTCGATGGCCGGTTAAATGGTTAATACATATTATACGTATACACAATACTCGTATATATAATTATTTATATTTCAGACTTTCAATCGTATTTAACTGCTCGTCAAAGTTGAAAATAAACAACGCCTCTTGAATAATCGTTAATTGCAAAAGTCGACAGTGCCCAGTATTTATTATTTATATTTTATTTTTTGATACACCGCACATGTTCCACATATGGTCGAACTCGAACGAGAAATGACAAAATACAGTACTTATTTTTACAATCTATTACTTACGTTAGTGCAGTTTATTAATTACATTAGTGTAAATAGAAACGTGTTATCATTTGTGTGTGTGTGTGTTTTTTTTTTTTTTTTTTTTTTTAGTACTAGGTGAGGAGAGGAATCGATAGTGGGTCACACAAATTGGAAAAATATTTCTGGTTTCGCGATGTATTCTATATCGTAGTTGGCGGAGTTTTATTTGCGTTTGTTATCTATGAGCTGCAGCGTTCGATCGACAAATATTAATTAAAAAGAGAGCGCCCAGATGGCGAAAAACTGTGATTAAGCTTTTATCATTTTAAAGGGGAGTTTTCAAAGAAGGGGAGAAGTTTAATGTGCTCGAATTTGTGCGTCAGGATTAATACGAGTAATATAGGAAATTGGAGTTTAATCGTATATGTATTTGTAGACTTACATACAGATGTGCATGTGCATTAGGCATTAACTATGTTACGAGTATAATTTCTGCTTGTAATACCTATTACCTACGTATTGCCATGATAAAACAGCAAGAAGAAAAGAACACTGGAGAGTGGAGACGTAGGGCATTTATTTACTTTTTGACAATAATTATTTTTACGCGTAATTATTTCTTCTTTACATCGGTGTGTCTGTTTCGAGAACCTACAGCTTTTTTTGCAGGGGAAGTGCTCGCTCCATGTCTATCCTTATACTTCCTATGTACTGCTCGTATTTATCTGTCACGCATAATTAGTTGATTACGTACGTATTTCTGTTATTATGTTCTTGTATAGTATAAAGAGTACGTAGTGTACGTACTTGTACTGCATACTCGTAGTACATGATGAATATAAACGCCAGTTGCCAATCGGCCATTCGCACGTTGTTGTGACTTGTTAGCTGCGCAAGTATGGAATATGATCGATTAAAAATCGCTTTTATTTCGTTTATCTTTAATGGAATAATGATGAAGGCGTGAGAGTTATGGGCGATTACTCGAGGTCGTATTTAGAAAATAGCTGGACGACGCTGTCGTAGTCAATAGGATAGGCTGAGGCTGGTATTGGAAAAGGAGGTTTATCGACGGGCGGCTCGGTTTACCGCAAACCATTCTGTAATAATGTAGACACTAGACGGTGTCGGTGTCGGTGTTGGTATTTCGAATGCGAACGAACGCTTCCAGACGGGGCTAACACTCTTATATCCTTCCGGTTCGCCGTATCGAGCGATAATTTTTCTTTGGGCGTACATACATACCTACTTTTTGCCAGACACCGCGCTACGGCGACAAGTCATTCGCTCGTGTACCGCTGCGCCACGCCACGCCATGCCATACCGTTTAAATTTCGCGTCAACACGTGACCGAAAAGCCAACGTTTTGTGGGCGCATCGCCTGTTACGTAGGTCCACTTTATTTACATAATATTCGACGAGTCGAGCACGTTTTTTTTTTCTTCTTCTTTTTCATTTTTTCCTTTTGTTTCCCTTCCTTCGGCGCTATTTTCTTTTTCCGTCTTTACACCTGAGCAGCTGTGAGGTCGACGTTTCGTGAATGTACGCACGCTACGTATTTATATCTACTCGGTTAACATTGAACGTTGTCAGCTGTTATCAACTCGCTTAGGTATGTCAGTGTGTCATTGGGTGAAAGTTTTCGTTCGATGGTCGCGTTTTTATGTACGAGTACGAGTACCAATAACTACCAATACGCGTTTGTCGTATATACTACGCAGTAATAACGCGTAATATGCGTATAGGTACGTCGTTGTCGTTGTCATCATTGATGGAATGTGCCGATGTTGTTTTGTTCGCGAGTTCTTGCGAACAGGGTAAAAAGTAGTTAAATGGGACAGAAGGATGAAATCCATTCGTTTGATTCGTTTAAAAACGAATCATAAAACATCAAGTGGAAGTATTTATGTTTACTTTTTTCGTCTGATTTTCTTGAGTACTTTATGTGTGTGAGGGGGGGGGCGGGTGCCCGCGCGAAGCTTATGCTTATACGTATTCGGTAAGTGCTTAGCGCACGCAAATGACTTCGTAAGCATTTCCTTTTTTTAGCCTATGCGAATCGAAATACCTTATATATTTTTTTTTTTACGAAATTTCATGATAATTAGCATTGGACATTGATAATCTTCGTGCAAAACAGCAACTGGCTTCTACTACATTACTTGTCTACTAGTGTTCGTTTTGTCAAATGTTTGAAAATACCGACTAGCAAACTTTATACCAATTTGACCTCCCGCTAAATTAAAAATACAGTATATCAGTGTGCCCTAGTACGAGTATGAACCTATTGTGCTTGATTTTGACCAATTTAAGGTATAACTTTGGTGAAAAAATCATTTCTTTGTTTCGTTTTTCATAGGAATTTGAACAAGTTTTTTGAGAACGCGAGTGATTTCGTCTTTTTTTTTTTAATGGTCGTTTTGGATTCTCGCTAGCGCAGATGCCACGTTGTAAATGTGTTTCGTGTAAGATAATGAATACATTTACGGCGCAAATGTATGCAAATCTAATGACATGGTCGTAGCGCATTTTCTGTCAACACGCAAATGTCATTCCAACCACTCAGTTTATAGTGCAGTCCATGAAACTAGACCCTTATGTTTACATCATGACCGACTCGAATAACAGGCCGAACAACACAAGTTGGCAACACCGATATCAACTGATGTGTGGTAGGCCCACGTGCATCCATGAAAGATTCTTTCTTATGGGAACACAATCAATACAAATGTAAACATAAGCACATGCGCCCACCACCTTTGTGTTTATTACGATGTTGCCAATAGTTCACTTGTTCGGCCTGTTATTCGAGTCGGTCATGTTTACATACAAAAAATAAAATTTTTGCGTTTATAAAAAAAACGTTGCCAAATCTCTTCAAATTAACCAGCTATTTGATGAAATCGAATTGTGATTTGTATCGAAGGTTCGCTCATCATTCATTTTAATAATCATGTGCTGGCTAAAAAAGAGAACGATTTCGCACTTTCTTGAATAATTACATTTTTTCAACCAAAAAACATACGGCTACCATACTTTTATTTCCATAATTATTAGTAATAAATATGGCAACGAAGTGCTTATCAGGAGGGTCTAGTTTCGTGGACCGCACTATAGTATGATAGTATCTGAGTGTAATGAATACAAAATATCCAGTTACCATAAAAAATATACCATTTGACACTATTACTCCAGCAAATGGAGACAAAAGTGACCGTTTACAAACAGAATTCTCAACAAAGATTTTTTTCACGAATATTTGAAAAATGACCAACGGAACAACGTAATTATGTACTCCCAGTAATTATATATGCCGCTCAGTGCGCAGTATGTATTATTAAACGCCATTTCAATACATATCGACCATGAATGTATTTCAGAAGTGCTCGAAGTTCACCTAAAGAGGGTTTCACTTCCCTCCCTCCTTTTCTATATAATAAGAGGAGCTGAATTTGATGAAGTGAGGAATGATATTTTATTTAAAATATTATTGTAGGCTCATTCCATTCGATGACTTAAATTGGAATGCTGCTTAACTGAACGAGTTACAGCGAATCTCAAGGGATATTTTTCAAGACACTCCAACTCCGCATGTATGGATTATAGGAAAAAATTTTATGAAAGTGATAGTAAATTTGAAGAAATTTCTATTTTCTTTCCTTTGTCCTCTTCAGCTATATTCTCGCAGCTTTTAATATGCTATTGGGAGAATTATTCTTCTGATATTTATGAAGAAAATAGTTGTCGAGAATGTTTTCCAATAAAATTTCTAGATTTAGGTGCTCGACTATATTTTTTTCGACTAGGGCTTATTCTCAATGTGTTTCAGTTCCATGAAAAAATTAGGCTAAAGTTTTCCTGCTCGTTTAATACGTACTACCAAGGTGTGAAGAGACCATCTGTGCAAACATGAGTATAACTGCTTTTAAAATGTTATGAGAGTCAATTCGAAAATTTCACGAAGTTTAAAATGATATAGAAATCTATTTTTTCATCTTAATTAATTATTCAACATTGTAATATATTTTCATCTTAATTAATTATTCGACGTTTTGAACGAATATTAATTACAGTATAAAAGTGATGGCTGCAAATAACTACGTCGAATAAAATTCTTTATTCCGAATATACTAAGAAACAGGTACCAGTACCCTTTGAAATTGTAAGACGGGCGTAAAACTACGTTTTTTTAAATCGAACAAAAGAAACAGCGAAAAAAATTGAAAGAAAGTCATGATGAGATTTCGAAATGATGGCCTCATTTCGTAAAGACAACGATATTAGCGTGTTCCTTATCTTTCCACTTACGAGAATTACGAACTAAAATCCACCTCCTCGTTAGAAAATGAGAAATTGTCCGCTGTTTTTTCGAATATCGAAGTCGGTCATACGCAGATCATTTATTATATGTACCTATTGGTGTTTCAAATTTGAAGCATATGTGATGAATTTTAATTAAAATTTACTATCGAAATGAAATTTCATATAATGTTTTCATTGAAATTCGTAGTAAAATTTATCAACGGTGCGGCGTATCATTGCTTTTGAACAGAGAACTGAAAACTCGCTTGAGCGTGGAACTCGATAGCTTGATATTTTCCAACTCACTCGAGATTTTCATAATTACGGAGTCTCGCAAGTGTTTTAATGATTTGAAAAAAGTAGAGAGTGGTCAGTTTAGATGAGAGCCGATGGTTATGTTAGTACTTCATGTATTTATAGTGATACGATTAAGTTTTAGGCTTAATTAAAAAGGATTTAGCCTGCAATTGGCTTTTCCAGCCATCCACACGAGTGGTCATCTGGAGAAGAAGTAGCATGGCTTCTTATGGAGGGCTTTTAATTTCTCGCGAGAACGACTTGTACCATTTTTTAGGGAGTAAAATTCCCTATAATAAAAATACGCATTCGTTTATTTTTGGGCCAGCGATATAGAGCGAAATAATACGTATGTACGAATTGTATTAATTTTTTTCTAGAATACGTAAGTACTTGGAGTTGTTTTCTTAAAAAATTTAAACCCTTCCATGAGATTCAATGTTATTTCATCTAACAGCCACGTGAAGCTCTGTCAACTTTACCGTTAAATGAAGAACATCAAATGATTTTAATATCGGCCATCTCTCGTTCGCAGAAAATTTTCATAAGAGGTTGGAAATTCTGGTGAAATTGATTTTCACTTTTCAGTCCTATTTGAGTTCGAAGATGGCTTCTGCAGGACTAGTTGTTGATATAATTATGTAAATGTATGTACTTTGTCTATTACCTAGTGACCTATAAATTCGTATGTAATTATTTCTTCATGGAATAGAATCAGAGTAGGAAATGCCGCGAAAATTTTGAAATTTTCTTTAAAAAAGCACTCAGTTGGTTATGTAGCTTTTCTTTCTTGTTCGTATTTACTCGCTATGTCGATTAAAAGAACTGTCGTCAAGAGGTGACGATTTGAGGGTTTATTGTTGTTGTTGTTGTTGTAATTCGTTTCGACGATGGTTTACACCGTGCAACTAGAAATATTGTAAAATTATTAACGAAATCAGCGCGAAAGGAGGAAACACGCGGCCAGGAAATAGGTAGCAAAAATTTGGAATAAACGCGCAGAGAAAGAGAGCGCGCTAGTTTGAAAGCAACATGAATCATATTTAAAAGTCGTTACCCGTGACAGGGACTCGCATTATATTCGTGAATTATTTCGCGAACGGGGGAAAATGGAATAAATCTTTTTAATATTACGGTTCGCCCCCTCAACCATTCCATCCACTTCGCCAACCCGAATCGTCGTTTCTTGTTATATACGTTTCATCATAAATTTCCTTCCATAAAAGATGAAGCCGATGGAATTAAGGTAGTTTTTGTGTATTTTCCTCCGTAATATATACACATTTTTCTTTTTTTCTCTTCGCCGTTTTTCCTTTTTCGGTATGAGGAATTTTTTTATTATTATTATTTATTTTTTTATTTTTGCGCATTTCTTTTCATTTTGCAGTATTTTCTTTTCTGCACGCTTTTTCTCTTTTTCTTTCATCTACATATGTATTTGGTCGTACATGTAAGGGCGTGTGTACCGTGTCGTGGGTAAAATGTGAATACGGATAGTGGAGATATACGTACTCGTATTTTTCTGTAAATTTCGCTAATTAAAAATACCTAACGTAGTGACGTATTGTAGAATTAGAATTTTGCGAAAGTGCAAGAGCAAAAAAAAAAAAAGAAAGAAAAAAAGAAATTGACGTTCGACGCGGTTCATTTTGTGATAAATCTGTGACGGCTGAATCGCCTTCGTAATGAATTATCTATGTATTACAGTACTTCGGCTGAATAACAAGTCATCAGCATGTATGTATGTTTGTTATCTTATATATACGTTATACGTACACACGTATGTGAATGTGCTGGTACTATATACATATATACGAGTAATAAATTTCCTTCTTATACTGCCTTCTAAAATAGGATATTTTTCTCGTAATTTTACTTACTCATGTTTTATGCATTCGTGAGAATGAATAAAGTAAAATACTAAACGAAGAAGAATAATAAAATAGAAAAAACCTCGAAGGTTGGCAAGTCTGTTCGGTATCGTCGTAAATTAATTCTTTTATGTCACGAATAATGGCGGTAAATCATTTTCGTCTTCGATCATCGGTACCTGTACGTTGTGTTGTTGAAATTATTCGAAATGGGCTCCGCTCCGCAACGAAATAAAAATATACGTACGTTTACCCAGCACACTGCCATAGAAAGAGATACTCTCTTATAAGTTTACAAGTTGCATTATGGGGTCATCATACTACGAGTATAAATATATGGGTATGATTCTAGACCATATCGTGTGTGCCTGAAGAGAAATTGAAATTAATTAGCCTGAAAAGCAGTATGAATTGAAGAAATTTTCTGAAGTACTATTTCATACGCACTTCTTTTTAACGATTTTCATTATTTTTTCATATTTTTACGTTCATCGTTATTATTTTTACTTTTTTATTTCATTAGATTCGTATTTACTTCATTTATTCGAATAATGGTGTTCAGATATGGTAAAAAACTGAAATTATTTAGTTTGCGTAATCTTCAGATTCTTTGAATGGCTAAAAAATATGTATTATGGATGTTTCGTCTAAATGCAAACTTCATAATACCACATGTGGAATACTCGTGTGAACCTCACGTATCGTTTGCCTACCGTGCTTGCTAAAAATGCTTTCATACAAAAGTTTAAGTTATAATTTTTTTTAAAATTTTGGCTATGAAAAATACGATTAGTTTTGGAAAATTGTGTTTGTCATCTAAGACAAATAAAAGCATGCAATTTGTTCCAAACTTTAAAACATGTAATGTAGCATCGATGACGCAAAATTGCTTCCGGTTTAGTGAGTAGTAGTGAGAAATGACGAAAAAGTGTTGAATCAAAAATTACTCATCTATATACATATATGAAACCGCAAAGTTTGGTTTTTTCTTTGTTATGCTTCTCCTTCGTAACTACTGGCTCGATTTTGACGAAATTTTGGTTTCCCGTCCGAATTAAAGTGTAGATGGTTTTTAACTATAATCCAAACCTCCAAATCCAAAATGGGAGGAGGAGGATCAAAATTTTGAATAGGGCTCTCCTAAATTTCAAACTACATTTTTTTTTTTTTAATAAATGGATTTTAGAGTATGAATCGATTTTTTCATGTTCTTACTATTTTTCATTTTTGGGCAACCTTACACCTCAAATTTGACTCAAAAGTAGCATTGTAAAATCAAAAATCGTTAAATTTTACTTTTTTCCAAAAATAAGCCGGACATTCTTTGCGTTGTAGTTATCCAAGTATTCGTGTAGATTTTTAACGATTTTCGACCATATTTGGGGGAGGGGGTGAAGAAAAACCAAAATTTCTATATTTTTTCTTGCTTTCAATTTTTGAAAAATTTTTTTTAATCAACGCGTTGAAAATAACCAGGGCTGTAATAACGGTAACGGAACGTAACGGAATAACGGAACGTAACGGCTAATTTTTTCATTTTAGTAACGGAACGGAATGTAACGTAACGGAACAAAATTTTTTTATATTCTTCGCAGATAACTGAAAAAAATACTCAATCGAGCCCATGCTTTAAAAATTATTCACCGACTCGCTCTCCATCCTTCACTACTTGCTCTGGGTGAATATCCTCATTCTTGAATATTGAAGATTTTATTTCATATTTTTATGTTGATTTTTTATTTTTATTTTTTTTGAAGTTCCAGCATAAGTGGACGGATTGACTCCAAAACTAATCAGCTTTCAAGCTCACCTGACTGTACCTAGTCTCCGAATTTCTATGAAACAGCATACTTAATATGTATGTGGATTTTGCAAAGTCTATTAAAAAAATATAGAATATTGGTACATCATCATGCGCGATGATTACACGAGTAGCCCTACATGTGATACGAAGCTACTCGTATTAAGGTGAAATACTCTGAACATACGATACCTCAGTAGTCAATACCATTTGAAGCAATAAATTTTGAATCGCACAGAAATCAATTGTTTGAGGAATTTCTTGAAGCAATGCTTGCATTTGAAAACTTTAAAGATCATTGCGAAAGATTTTTTGCGCGCATTTTGGAAAGAGAGTAAAGCTCATATTGTATCCCTCCGTGTACTCGTACGTTCTAAAATTTAATTTCTTAATAAAATTATCTACTTTTCCATATGACAAGTACCGTTATACTCGTACTATATGTTTTACGAATATTGTTGTTTTCATTCTCCTTCAAATTTTATAAATGGCTATGTGTGACCTCATCGCTATCGTAAAACGATTTTATTATTCGAATCATTTTTTCATAAAGCGAAATCTTGTAAGCCTATAGGTACATACGAATTTTATACCTTCATTATTCTCTCGCTCATTTGACACTCAACATTTCGTCTCGTAAATTACTTGCATAATAATATTTGGAATTATGTTGCGAGAATTTCTTTTCCTCGTTCACCCATCGTGACGGAATGTTTATTCAAGTTACATACCGGTGCGGTGCGATATGGTGTACCATAGTTCATACATAGTTGTAGCGTATATGCGTACGTATTTATTCCTAACGAGTATATATTTTACCTATGTAGTGATGTATGAGCGAATACGTGCGTAAATCCGAATAATGCACGTCGACAACTCTTCCCTGTGCACGGCTTTATTTCAAGCACTTCTACCGATAAGTAATGTACGTATTTTTACAACGACGAGACGAGACGTACACCTGGCATTTATTTGCTTCCACGATTCCAAATTTTATCATTTTTCTTCTATGCTCAATTCTAGGGCTTATCGCTTTCTATCATTTAACGATTTGAGCCTTTGTGATAGCTTGAAAGAAGTCCGATGAAAAACAAATAATTTAAATCGTGCGCTCATTTACATTTCCACTAATTTGAAAAGAGAGAGAGAGTTATGAGTATCATCGTGTACCTACGTACGACTGTACAAGTAATTAATCGTCATAATTTTAATTACCTTTCTTATTATTTCTTTTACGATCACGATGTAAATAAGAAGTGAAGATGTTAAAATGCATATAGTAAATATTATACATACGGTAGCCGCTACATTTATTTTTTAGTGATTTTTTTTTACTTAAATTCATTATGAAGGGCTTTTTGTAACTAACGTATGTATTAGGATGCTTTATCGTTTAATTTTGTACGTTGTACGATTGTGAAATTGGAAATTTTTCAGATTTACCGCGTAACCAATTCAGATTAATTTGTTGGCTCCTTTGTGTTTTTTTTTTTTCAAATTTCGCAAATTTAATCGATTAATGGCTGTTGGCGGTAATGCACGATTTGATTGACGGCTTGAAATCTTTCTACAACTATCAATCCATTCTGCTAGCCTATACGGAATAATATGAGCATTGTTACTAGCGTTTCGTGTGCATTATCCATACTGTGGACTCTGCGCGTTTATTATGTCATTACGTCGCTCTGTCCTTGCCCAGTGACGTAGTGACGGATATACGAGTACATTACTACCTACTCGTATTTATCTGTGTACAGGTGTATGGTGTGTACACTTCTACAGGTACACTCTATGGCCTATATGTTATACGGTATGTATGTATGTATGTATGTATGTATGTTTGTAGTTCGCTGTTTGCTAATTGTTGTTGATTTCATTTTAATGTCGCCAAAGGTAAAATATGTAATCTATGAACGCTTGGCTGCGTTACTCGTTAATTCGGGTGTAAGTAATTAATTGTCAACTAATAATCTCGCTATCAATTTTAATACAACGCGATAGCCTAAAATGGTACTTGACATTAGATGGATCGAAAATTTTCGGCGTATTATTAAAAATAAAATCAAAAAAGCTAATTCACCGAAAGATGTAAAAATCATCACCCAGGTGGTTAATTGTTGGAACCGTAGAGCGTTTTGATATGATTATTTTAGGAAATTTAAAAAAACCTCAACTTACTCGTAATAAGGTAATAATTGAAATGATTGGTACAACAAGATTTGTGAAGGTGTTTGGGATTGAGAAGTTCGTATATTATATATTAGGGTGAGGAAGGATATTGGAAGGGAATGATTGGGACTTGATTCAGTTTAACTTACGTTTAAATTTAGCTGATCACGCTGACATTTGTAAATTGCTCCTTGGTAATTGGCCAATTATGCTGTGATATCTGTTGAAATAAATGAAATTTCTTCCTTTTTTTTTTCAGTCATATTGCTTGAAGTGTATAGGTAATTAAGTATACGTGATTACGTGTTCTCATCTGTACACATGTATGTAATTATTCGATCACATCAGTAGAAGAACTCAATTATCTACTTTGTTTTGCAAGCATTCTAAACCATATTTATTAAAATTAAGTACTTAATTTAACTTTTGATTAATTACTCTTGTTTATTCGGCAACACTGATTTTTGATAAAGTTGATTTAAATCAGGTAATAATGAAAAAATAAAATGGTAAAAATTTATTATTACATTTTATGATCGCTCACTTGGTCATACGGTAGATACGAGTTATATGTTTGCATATCCACGTCCATATCCATATCCACAACTACACCACTACCCACTATTAATGGATCGTCGAGCGGTGAGAGATGAGATTTTGCGAGAGGAATAGGGAAAATTAGTGGCTTAATTTAAAGGCGGAGATTTCTTTTCTTTTGTTTTTTCGTCTACAGCATAGAGACGTCGTAGAACGCGACGCTGCGTGGTGCTGCGTAACGAAAGGCAAAAAACGCGCGCCTTTAATCTTACGCTGATTTATCATTGCGTGCGGCGCGACACGTTTACCACGCAGAAGACAAATCACTGGTTTTGCCAATTCCGGCACGCTGTAAATATTCGCCGGCCTTTTTAATCTCGGCTCAGTCTAAAAAGAAGTATTTCGCGTTAAATTGACAGAAATAAGCGAATATATTATTAACTTTTAAACGGAAATGGAAAAGTTTATTTTTCAATTTATACTTTAGCTTGGGAAATCTGCGGAGCGGAAAATATAAAAATAATCGAACAAGTTGCGTTGTTTGCAAAACATCCGTAAAGATAAGAAAAGATATTAAATTGCAAACGCCACTGTTATTTATGAATCCGCTTCGACGCCGCGCTCGCTGCATCGCTCTACTTCCGCGTTTTCAATAAAATAAATCGCTTTTCAAAATCAAATATGTCAGTTCCAAGTTTTTATTTTCTCGCTGCTAACTGCTAACGTGATGGCGTTTCGTGTAGCTTTGCTTTTTTTTTTTTCCTAATAGTAAGCCGAATTCTTAATGAATAACTAAGCTGTTGTAGCGCATCCGATTCGATAAGGATGAGTATCTTCACATATCGCACCATTTGTAATCGTAGTTGCTTATGCTTAATTTGATCACTGTCCATTCTTATATGTGTGGGAATATTATCCCATTAACCCTCTCAGAAAGCATACATAATACTATGGCAGTATGCTCGATGTGCACAACCACAACGCATGAAAATTGCACGTAACTTGCCGAGGAGGTGCTCAGCAGCTTTAGGAATGTACAATTAAAACCATTCATAGTCCATTAAAAGAATCCATAGAAATAATTTTTTTTTTGAATTTTGATTCGACTGCAAATGACAGCCAGTGTTGAAGTGGAGGGGGGGGGGTACTGGGAAAGGCAAGATGATATTGGAGACAACGATGCGAAGGGGTTATCGTTCTCATAATCTTTTTGCGGGATGAAGGAATAGTAAAATTTCCATATTCTTAAGCAATATTTCAGCCTGCTTGATCGTAGGTAGAGATGTAGCGAATTGTAAAGTCTCTTATATCGTCCATATCGTCTCATCTCATCAAATGTACACCGTAGAAAGCTCGGATTTAGGTATATGAAAGGTTAGTTGATGAAGAGAAAACCCATAAAACCGTTCCCAAGCTCAAGTCGAAATGGCACCTGAATCAAGTATTGAAGAATACTTGGAGAGACGCTAGTAGCTCGTATCATTACGGAGAGTTGAGGAGGTGAAAGAGGAGGGTGTTGGTAATAAAAAATACAGCGTGTTCTAAATTCAGCCTCTTTGTGTTTTTTGGTGTGAAGATATTACCAGCAATTATGTGCAACTGTGCAAGTCTAGATATAACTACGAGTTCAGTTTCAGTAATGCAGTCAGCTAATGCGCGTAGTTACTTGATGTTTTTTAAACACTTTTATTGTCGTATTCTTTTCAGAATATTGTTAACATCCAAAACTTAGGAGTAGCTATGTACTAACTTGTAGCTATCCACTACGGGCGTAGTTTCTGATTAGTAAATCGGTTTTTAAGCAAACGCTCCGCATTGTTACAGCGTAGCTTAAACGACAATGTGATGAAAAAGCATGTCGAATCGGAATATGTAATTGTCTTCACGTATGTATCGTGTATGACTGACAAATTATTCTCCATGTACTGTATTATATGCATATACAGCAACAACAAAATGAGTATCATGTAGATTAATGTCAATAATTGAATTAAAAAGAATAATTCTAGTTACGCTTCATTAAGTAAATATTGTAATAAATCCAACAGATCAAAATTTGTTGATAAATTAAATATATATTTTTTTCCATTTAATGTTATTAATCAACTAAAAATTTTAATTCTAGTAGAAATAGCAATATTTATAGTAGCTGATATATTTATATAGAGGTATATTGCAGTAAAGACAGCTTCAACCATTTCTAATTTTGGATATAGTACTGATATTATAGATGTACCATACCTACATAGATAGCTCCCCATATGTTAAATTTTTATCACTCAAAAACTGAGCTGGAATCTTATTTCACTAATATCTTGGAAAGAGTTTGAGATAGAGGGTTCGCAAATGAATCATTTTAAAGAGATTGAGATGCAAAATGATTTAATTTATTTAAAATTATTGTTATCGATTTACTTTTGGGTTTAATTTCGAAAAAATATTTTTTACTTTACTATGAATTATCTCAAAAAGTAAATCAATGACAGTTGTTTTTTAATAGTGAAATTCATTCAGAATTTTGTACTCTTAAACTTTCTGTGTGTAGTCTTTCTTGAGATATTTGCAAAAACACCAAACAAAAAGTCGAATTCATTTTTAATACTAGAGCTCATTCACAGAGGGCGCTCTGAAAAATGAATTAGTTTTATTAAAATAACTCGAGACTCACATGGATAGCAATAAGGTTTTAAAATTGAATCATATACATTTAAACTGTCAACCTTTTCAAATAAGTCATTTCGGAACTCTCTGACTCAATTCTTTTCCTACATATTAATGAGTGATAAATTCGTGTATATCGTGGACTAACTATGTATAGTTAATCTATGCTAATATCAATTCGAGACGTGTTGGTAATCATTTGTTTGCGAGTTGCATACCCAAGAATCGTTCGGCGATTTTTGCGCGGATCTCAGATTGTTAGGATCATATTTAGTTGTAAATGTTCATACATACATAATTATTTATTATGGTGCGATGAAATTCGCTATGTATCTCGACTTGTTGATTTTTGAGACAAACGGGTGTGATTTTGGTTGATAAAAAAAAAATTTTGCGTTTACGTACTTCATATTGCTCATATTATAGGAAATACGTATGTAAGTGTAATTACGTAGTATGGTGCATTCTTCACATGCCTGGTAATTCGTACATTGTTTACGTGTGTCGAAGTAGATCCATTAGGTGTGTAATTGAATAATTGAATAATTGAATTACGCTATTCGTTCATTTATTAGAGTGGTCCAATGAGTTTACGTGTTAGGCTCTTTTTAAAAATCTCCCTCGGCGTACTCTATTACATGTTTATCAGATATGTTATAAAGCTGAAATTTATAACGAGTCGCGGTACTACGTCTAGTTTTAGCAATCGTTATAATTAAAGGCATTACGATCATTCGAAAAATGATGGCGTAAAACGGTCAACAGACATTCAAAGGTGTAATGTGTTAGCGTAAAGGTTTTTGCCAGCACTGTTTAATGTTGATATTGTTGGTTATAAATTTTAGCCCAGAAAACATGACCTTTGTAAGTAAACATTTATATCCGCGTTGCACGTGCTCTATAAGGATGTTATAAAAATTCAATAAGGGGATGAATTCAAACAAGCTGTAACTTCTAGCCGACGTGGTAGCTCTTAACTTTCTCTACAAGTTCGCTGTTACTTGGAAACGGGGTTGTAGAAAAATCAATTTTTCATTCGCCTCAAGTTTTAGAATATTTTCGGGGTAAATACTCGCCTCTTTTTTTGACGTGTTCGCTCGCGCACGCGTTCATATTTACGAATCGAATTAGCGAGGATTTTCTGCATAAAGACGCCTCGATTCGAATAGGCACGTCCTACGAGTAAAAGCTCGTTTAGCATCGTCAAATCGCGTTTTATCTTAAAGTAACCTACATACCATATTCCATATGAAACGTTATATAACTTGTATACGGTATTATGTTTTTCCGACAACTTCATTTCATCTCTTTCCTACGTGTTAGTGGCCCATGGCCGTATTAATGTATACAGCATACGAGTATGTAGCTATGTACGAACTGTAAAATGGAGTGAAAGAAATAATATCTTGCGATTTTTTACGAAATTCAACGAGTTGAAAGTATCCCGAACGAATTTTGATTTCCTTTATTAACTACATCATTCAATTTTAAATAATAACCTGGCACTCACTCCCTTTAGCGATCTTCCCTCCGCTCGCTTGCCTCTTCTCGTACAAAAACTTAATTTTTTAAACCCTACATACTAATTATATAAATATTAATGATTTCCATATTTATTTTGTTCTGCAACGAATGCGTATGGTTGCATTAGTTGAATTAA
Organism: Phenacoccus solenopsis; assembly: GCA_009761765.1. Classification (NCBI taxonomy): domain Eukaryota; kingdom Metazoa; phylum Arthropoda; class Insecta; order Hemiptera; family Pseudococcidae; genus Phenacoccus; species Phenacoccus solenopsis. The sequence continues at coordinate 53,741,146 of CM019752.1, read as the reverse complement.
AAAAATTACAATAACCTGGATTTTTTGGATTCTGTTAAATATTAAAATCTCTTTTCTTTTTTTTTTTTTCATTTACCTGATGACGTAATTGTGTACTGCTCAAATAGATTTGAAAAAAAATTTATCGAAATTAATCGGTTGAGAGAGCCTGAACAACTGTCTAAAAATTGTTCTATAAATTTTTTTATCGTATACGCGTATGTATACGATTGATTTAATGAACTTGGCTTTTTCTAACAGTATTTCGTAGAAGTATGGCGAATGAGCAATTGCCAACTGGGTCTTTTCCCTTAAATTCGCGACTGCCTGAAAGGTAACGTTTTCGTAAATAATGCGACTTCTCCTCAAAAAAGATTATGGGTGACCGCAAAATTAGCAAAAATGTTAAATCGAAGGATTTTTTTTATTTACTCTACTCTTCTACTGTACGTTTAATTGTGTGTGTGAAAGAAACATCGAGCTTTTTTTGCTAGCATAAATTTACCCGCGTTGTATTTTTGCGTTTTAATTTTTATCTCGTCGTCAGCAAGTACGATATTTGTTTGCTCGAACATGTAGTTTAGTTATGTTTGAGAGGCAGTTTGTTATTGTAAATACACCTGCGATGCTGCGAGGCTTCGAAGCTGAAAGAAAAAAAATCCTACCTAAAGATAATGCGAAGTAATAATGCAAATGCACTCATTACTCCCATTTCTATGCGTAGTCTGTGTGCCTATGTAGCCCAAGAATATTTTCGTTCGTAATCACATTTGTGCGTTCAGTGTTCTGTATATACTTACACTATTCGTATATGTACATCTGTAGACATATGTATGTACTATGTATACGATGCGTAATGGTAAAAATGGTTTTAGCTAGATATTTGTACATTTTACGTATATGGTGTATAGTGTACACTGTACACTGTACAGTATTCTGTTATTCACTCGTGTAAATATTTGTATTTGTATTGGCCTGTTGGTGAGCATTAAATAGTTGTACCTAATACTTATGCGCATGCAAGTCTGCGTGTATGCGTATTGCACGTGTTCTTGAAGAAAAACCATCGATACTAGCGAGTATTGTAAATTGTATTTATTCTGTGGCGTTGATAACGAAGATAAAAGTAGAAGATGAATACAACGAATTTCCTAGCTTGGGAAAATATCAAACTGGACACTATACAATGTACGTACATTGGAATTGTTTATTTTTGCAATTGTGATTCATTTTACGGATTGTACCTACATTGCGAGCAGTGTTGCCGACCCAAATTGAAAAACATCCCGGAATTTGGCGAAAAAATCCCAGGTACGGGAAAAAATCCCAGATCGTGTTTTTAAAATATGAACGACTTTTTTTTTTTTTTTTTTGTTTGCGAATTATATATTTATTGAAATTGAAATTATAATTGAAAAATTTTATTGATTTTAGATTACACTCTACTGCAATTTGGGGAATTACTTTATACTTTATATTGGATTAATATAAATTATAAAAAAATAATAAATTAATTAAAGATAAAATCAAGAGATTATTATTTCTATCCTTGGACAATAGTAAAATACATTAATGCAAGAATAATTCTAAAATTCAATTCAACTAACTTAACTACTTGTGTGGCTTTGCAGTTTGCTTTCCCTCCAAAGTGGTTTGACCTATAACAGGTTAAACCTTTCCCGCTGGCCACCAAGAAATTTTAATAAATTTCTATTGGTTCTCCCAGCCACAAGAGTCTGAGAACAATCACCAATGGAAATGAAAAATATTTGGTTCTGAATGACGTCAATATGAGCAGCTAAATGTACACGTGGACTCGTAATTTTTGCGGTGTAAGAGGGGAGATCGAAATTTTATCAATACTCCTTAACACTGATGCCTTATTGGCTGTTGATATTATCAACTCATAGTTGCTCATATTGACGTCATCAGTAAACAATGCACTTGAAAAAATAAAGTTGAAATTTTTCACGTGATATCAAATGGTGTAACCTGTTATAGGTCAAACCACTTTGCTTTCCCTCCAGTTTTCTGTTTTGTTTTTCAATTCATGTTTCATTTTTCAAAATTGGCTTTGTAGTTCGTAGTTTGTTGCAATAAATACAGTCACAGATCATAAAATATAGAAACAACGAAACCGAAAATTATCGCATCTTTATCAGTCTAATATTATATGGATAGTAAATTAATTATAATTACATTAAGTAGAGTTGAAAATGAAGAGATTTGGACATTTTATTCGAAAAATCCCATAAAATGGTAAAAAATCCCCGAATTCATCAAAATCCCCGAAAAATCCCAGCCTTTTTTTCAACAGAGTAAAAAATCCCTGAATTCAGGGAAATTTTCTCCGAGTTGGCAACTCTGTTGCGAGTGTTAAGTGTCTTAATTCTACTGTATAATCAGCAATTCAGAAAAAGAAACAGGGAAGGGAAAGGAAGGGAAGGAAGGGGGGGCAGGAATTGAAATTAACGTGTATGGCAAGCATAAGCACAATACATACGTATATCTACTCGTTAGTTGAGTCATGTTATAAATTTAATGTTGATTACTCGTGTATCGATGTCTCGTCTGTCATCTATCGTACCTATTCGTGTATGTAATGGGTATACATAATAATACACGTATATAAAAATTGTACGAAGAAAAAGCGAACTTGCGCGCGCGATTAAGTAACTCGTAACAAAGAATTTATGACGTAAGCGCGTGTAAGTAGCTAAATTATACTATTAAAAGATAGCGGTTCGTTTGGAAAATTTATGGACCAGTTCGTGAGTGTAGGAGGTATAAAGTAAGCGATCGAATAAGAAAGATAGCCGAGAAACTGGTTCACGTTCACCGTATGGATCATTGTAAGGAGGTTGTTACGATTAGGCACGGAGAAAGCTGATTACGATCCGGCGCAGCGCAATGTTATTTTGTCGTTGACTACGTGAAAATATCATTATAAACTTAAAACTCAGCCTCATTCGAACAATAATAAGCAGAATTGCACATGCATCCCCGTTCGTTCGTTCGTTGAACGATTATTACGACTTACGTGTCGAATTTAATAAATGCTGTCGTTTTCGTTTCCGCCATTAGTATATCGGTAGCCAGTACTCTTACTCACACATACGCGCATACACGTGTGGTGCAGTGGTGCTCTTCAAATTGTTGAGTTGTAGTCACCCATACGATGGTGCTGATACTGGCTGCAAATTACAAATTAACTAATGAGTATTACATGTGACATAGTACATAGTACATTAGTACGTACTTGAGTATAGCTATCAAGATTTACAAAAGGGCAACAAATAAGTGTGTCGATGCCATTGTATAATCTACTTTAAGGACGAATATTGGATGAATTTTTGAAAACGAACGCGCAGCAGCAAAAATATTCCGGGTTATTATGAATCGACGAAACGTGGCACTACGTGATCTCTCTCGGCCGTTCTCAAAACGTCATTCATTCGTAATACGTATTATATGCATTTACTGATACGGGTCTTTCTGAATTGTGTAAATTGACCTTAATTTGGTTTTCATTTGTTTTCCAGCGAAGTGATATTAATTGTGCTTCACGATACGATGGACATTAATCCTCTAGCATAAAATGGCATGTTTTTTACTTGAACTGTATACAAAAAATATACGTATATTTACGTCTGTATGGCTGCGAATACTGGAAAAATTCGCAAAAATTTCTTAATTGCCCAATTTTGAATTACTGAAACATACGTGTATCGGAAATGATCGAAAAAGGTATTCACACAGATGAATCGATCTCACGTTGACGTTTTGCACAAATAGGAAAAACCTATCTTCCTTTTTTAACTTTATTTATTTTTTAAATATTAAATTTGATTTTTTTTTTAAATACTGGTAAACTATAAACACTCGAACGTGTATCTCTCTAACTAATGAATACATGATAAGATTGTAAAAGTGCCAAGTATGAAAGTTATAAAATTATAAATTATTTTGAAAATCGGTATTTCCAAGACGGCGTAAAATTAGTCCCAGAAACGAACAATATTTCGAATATCAAAAATTTCACCAATTTATTCGGAGTTGAAAATTGAGAATAGGTGATCGAAAGAATAAGAGATTTCGACTCCGGAATTGTGAAACTAATTCTTTGAAAATGATGTTTGCTGGTCGAAACATTAAACATGAGCCATGCGTTCTCGCGTATCAAACAGATAATAGGTACAATTTGCTCAGACCTTTTATTCGTAATATAAACGGTGTACGTATTAACTTTGTTTGGAAAACCGCTGCGCTGGTTACAATTTTCCAGCATGATATGTAGAATTAAAGCATTACAAAGAAATTATTCACGTTTAATTTAATCAACGACTAGAATTGATTAAGTTTTCATCTCTATTGTAGTAATGATTAATTTGAAAGCGGTGTTAAAATGTAAAACTTTCCCCTTTAAACAGCTGAAAAGCACTATATTATTCCCATTCAAATAATTTTTTTTTCAAATTTCAATTTTGTGACAAGGTAAACGTTGATTTAAGGTTGTATTTTTTTGAAACGAAACAAACTACTATTTCTCATAATTGACCACTCAAAATTTTTGATAACTTTTTTTTTTGGGGGGGGTGAGGGTTCAAGGGTCATAACTTATTCGTTCTATTTTTCCAATTTTTAAGCCTAAGAAGCGAACATCGAATGAGTCAAATTTGAAAAATTTTCAATACTTTATCTTCTGTTAACCATTTTTTAAATATATACTGACGCTAATTTCCACAAGTTTTTTACGAATACAACTTCAACTCGCTATTTTCAAAATCTTCAAATCGTTTTGAAAAATTTTTATCACCTAAGGAGATATAACAATTAGAAAGTTACGCTATCTAGGTCACTGAGATTGATTCGTTCGCAGTTATGACGTCACTTGAAATTGGTTTATTCCTGTAGCACGAATGGTCATCTACTTTAAATATAGAATTAGGTAAAACCAAACATTGTTTTAAAATTTTTTTAGTAAAATAATGATTTGTAATTCGCTGTTTGATAATTAAATGTATACGAGGATTAAAGCACTTGCTCGCCGGATGAAATATCTACATTATTGATGGTTTCATTTCAGTTTAGTATGAGTTAGTCATGTTTTACGTAGATAGGTAATGGTTGATAGGTAGTTGGGTACTCGCGTGTGACGATAACGTGTAGTTTATATAGGTACCTACGTACGTTGTTTTATCGTTTATTACTGCCAGTATGTTATAGCAAACAATCCGTTACCGATGGATTGTAAAGAAAACGCAATAATATTCCAATTTAAGGTGGAAATTAGACTCTCGTATTGTTTTGTTGTTTTATCGATATATTGTCATCGTTAGTTACTCGTATATTTTATTCCCTTATCGTTATCGCTTTGTTGTAGGTACTAGATGGGTGCCTATTTTATGTAATTTCAATACGATATTTGAAATTTATTGCTGCTCTTAGGGTACACTTTTATAAATTGTTGCGTGCGCAGCGAAAAGTGTACGAATAAACAACAACAACAACAAAACGACTTAGAATATAGGTAATTAAAACGCTGAATTGATTCATAACGAAAATGTAATGCGGCGGATAATGGTTTATTATTCAAAACTCTCGAGTGATGGATTGCTTATTTATGAAGGAAAGAGAAGGAAAAAAGAAAAAAGAATGACTGAACGGAGCACCGTATAACATTATAAAGCGACAATAAAAGTTTAAGAGAAAGAGAGAGAGAGAGAGGAAAGGAGAGCAGAAAAAAGGGTGATTTTAATTTAAATACGGTTACTCGTTAACTGTGTTGAGAAAAGCGTCATCTGGCGTTCATTAATAAACGATAAAAATTATCGCAGCATAATGATATTAAAAGAACAAGTTGGGAGTGGGTACCGCGTACTACGAGTGCCTATAACTACCTACCTTTAAGTTTTTATGGTGTAATTTAAAACGTGACATATCAAGAATAGAACTTGATACGAATCAAATAAGATTTTCGTGTAATCTCATTCGGGACAATTCATTTGTAACGATTTTAATGGTAAACGAGAATGATCGTTGTTTCTTTTTTTGTTTTATTTTGCGACTGTTGCACGAAGAAGTGATGTGATGAGTTGACGACGAAAGATGTGATATCGATTTTTGCTCGTAACACGCAGCCACTAAGCCCCTGCATCTATATATTTTGTGTCTTACTTCGTACGCGTAGTACGTACAAATATTATCGAAAACAAAATTTTCATACATGCGAATTTAAGTGTCTTTTATTATTCAACAACTAATCGATACGCGAAGTGCTCGTAAAAACTTCAGTAATCGCGAGTTCCTTTTTAAATTAAGTTGCTCGTTACTCGTTTGAAGCGTCTTCGTTGGGTTTATTTTGCAGTTTATTAACCTTTCGATTCGACGAAAAGGTAACGGACGGAGTTGGAGTACACGCTACAAATCCGAGATACCATACCGTGTTTTATTATTTTGTTATGCTTTTGGTTTTTTTTGTTTGTTCATTTTTTCTTTCCGTCTTTCTTCTTGTGCAATATACGTACGTACATCCGAATACGACTCGAGTCATCACATACTGGATGTGTAAATTAATAAAAGTTTAGTTAGTACGGGGTATGTACTATACGTACTACAGTAGGTACGCTATAATTTTACCCTTAGTACATATCAAACCCTACTATAGAGGATTGCAAATGTTTCCCCTCATTATGACGAGTTTGTGATATCCGAAATTAAAAAAAAAAAAAAAAATGAATTTCCCAGTAAAAAATCTGAAAAAGGTACCATAACTTCTTGAAATATCTTCGAGCCCGCTTTTGAATAACATTTTCGCATAATTACGATTTTTTCGACGTATTGTTATTGTTGTTGTTGTGTTGTTGTTGTTCTTTTCTTACAAATTATTAAGTGTACAAATACCCAAAGAGGAAAGGTATGTTGAAATTCAATTTCGTAGAATTCGCGAATTTTTAAAGCTCGCTGTTCTGCGCAATCCGTATTAGCATAAATTTTACATAAAACGCATACGAATGAAAAAAATTGTACCGTCATAAAAATCCATGTTCCATTTTCAAGAATCACGAGTAAATATAATAATGGCGAATATAAAATGTCACAAGAGTAAAGAAGAGGCAAAGAGAAAAAAAAAGAGAGAAAAGGTTGTAACATTTTACGACAAAATTAAAGGATAACAGGCATTCTTAACGGATATTGCCCGAATTATTTATTGTCATTTAAAATTGAATAGCATGACATTTCGAGTTGCATAAAAAGCGCGTAATTTTCTCTTTAATTGTATTATCACTGTTATACTACTCTCGTATTATTATTATTATTATCATTATTATCGTTATGAATATTTATTTAAAACGCTTATAATGAGGAAGTTTTTATTTTTTATTTATGTAGTACCTATGTACTTCGTTCGTATTTCTCCATTCTTATACGCTTATGTTTATTGTTCGTTCGAAAGTGAATTAATAAATAAATGTATAAATCTTACGCGTATGATTACATTACGTTCGAAGATGAACTTGATGAATTAGTGACGTATAGATAGTTAGATGCATACATTACAATATACGAGTACACTATACAGTATACACTTATGTACGTATGTATGTGTAATTGTGTATTATACCAGTTCGCTGAGCTCGAATATAACCATCAAGGAGAATATTATTATCGCCATTCGACGTCGAACGTTGTGAATTATTTACACGTTGCGAAATGATTTCAGCAAATTATTTTTATGAATAAGTACTTGTTACTGTAAATTTTTCAAAAAGACGCATCAAGGTTCGCCGGGTAATTATATGAATTATTGAAGGTGCTCGCTGGGTGATTATTTTACGCGTACCAAAAAGAGAGAGAGAAAAAAAACGTTTCAATTTATATGTACCTACATTTTTATCAGCAGCATTATGCTTTGTTGTTTTATACATAATTATGAAGTTATTCGGCCGAATAGGTATTCCCGTATTGCTCTATTTGTGATTCAGAATTCACTACGAGTGTATGGTAATGGCTTACAATATGCTGTCAGTTGAAAATGCATCAAAATACGCTTAATTGATGGTTGTAATTTCTAGATCTAGTACTTTCCTACTTTCATTCCGTATGCGTTTGTGTGTAATATAGGTACATATTTTATGTGAGTTGCATAGTTTGCCTTAGGCAGATGGTTTATTTCAATATTCGAACCTTTATAACAAATTCAAAACAAAGAAATCGCCAAGAAATACCATATTAACGTATGTACGTGTTATGCATACTTGCTACTTATTATTGGTACATATACTTATGTTACGTTGTATGTTTGTGTATACGTATTTAAAGTTAATTCATACGCCTTACGACGCAGCATTAGATTAATAATTTAAATGACAAATGTTCTTGCCTTATTCGAGACAACCAAGTCCGCGCTATCTAATATTTCATCGTGCGAATGATGTTTAAATTTGTTAAACTTTTCGCTTCCGATCGAAATATTATTATTTCACGTGTATAGATACTTGGTATACGAGTACGGATACTGTACGCCTCTATATTTATGTGTACTATAGGTGCAATGTACGTAGAAATATAGAATTTTCCAATGGCCATCGGCTATGATATACGAATATGATGGGAATTTCGTTCATTTCGATTTTTTTTTTCGTCACAATTTGCATTTAAAACGAATATCTGTGTTAGGTATGTAATTTAAAAATTGCGCAGCTTTTTTTTTCATTTCCTTGCTGAATTGTTTTACTCGCATGATATAGAATACGTATTGACGCTTCATTATAGACTGCCTGTGAATAGACGAAGATATCGAAATGCATACGTACGCAGTACATGTTACATAATGCATCAGAATACATAGCATTTATGTTGAATGTTTTTCATTTTTATCGACCTTCGATGCGTTCAACTTAAAACAGAATATGTACTTGCTATCGAACAATCATTATGAATTATGATTAATAAATACTCACTAGATGGTAAACCTTGCCGAACGATTACTTTATGCGTTCCTCTGACAAGCATCGCATTATCTATATTTTTGACGCTAAATTCATTTTCTCATTTTTTCTCTCTCTCTCTCCCTCCCCCCTCCCTTTCCGTGTCGCACTCGTACCTATGACTATAACACAGCATGTACGTCATCATTTCTTAAATCCAGCTCGAAAATTCAGCGTTGTCAGGTCTGCTGAATTAATTGTAATAATTTAATAAATTGAAAATTAGAAAACCGTAACAACTAACGTAAGATGGGTAAGGATGGAAAAACAAAGCGATAATATCTTAGTTTCCTTCTTCGTTGGGGGAAAAAAAACGAAAAAAAATTAAATAAATTGAATTAATTTTTGATGCGGAACATTTAGCGCGTAAACGTTCTAAAATCATTCGGATATACAGCCACGGACACCCTTACAATATGTACTTACTTAATTACTCGTACCTTAGTACCGATTTTTAGTATGCGAATAAAATTACTCGTACGAAAATTATAGCTCGGCGTGTTTTAATTCGAAAAAGTATTTCTCTTCGAATTTTCCCACAATTGCACGAATGAGAATTAAATAAGAATTTCGAATCTATGCAAATAATGGTTTTTAGTTTTAACCAAGAACTGACAAGACGAATGAAGTAGTGAAGAAGGAAAGAAGGGGGAAAACATAGGTACCTAACTACCTATAGCTGAAACATTAAAGAGAGAAATTATTAAAATAATATTACAACAACGTTGCAAGTTAATAGCAATAATAACAATAATAAACGAAAGAATAAATAATGAATGGTACAAGACGTGAGCAATTTCTTCGTTATTTAACGCCCATTTTAATCGTGACGTTGACCATAACGTGGTAATTTATGCCGAGCGGACCGGTTTTAAGACCACTACATTATAATACGAGCATGTATCTGTAACATCGAAGGGCGAATACGTTCGTAATTGAAATCGAAGAATTTTAGTATCGTTGCCGAAGTTTTAAGGGAATTTTTTTTTGTTGCTTTTTTCCTTCTTATTTCGTAAAAAAAATCGATGTTGCGGTCGAGTACGAATACCTGTAGATTATTTATCGCGATTTTTACTACGGATATAGATACAGGTATCGACGAATATTCTTACTAGTATGTAACGCGTGCTAGGTGAGCTTCGTCACCCGTGTATATGTCGACTATAGAAGGCGATAATGTTTTGAAAACGAATTTTTCGCGTCCATTGTTGGTTTGTTATTTAAATAAACTTCGGAAAATTGTTAACGAGCGAACGAAGCGAAATAAGAGCTCGAACAGTTCGATACGATGGTTCGAACAAATCGTTCAGCTACGAAGAATCGCTTACTCGACATCCATCCGATGGGAAACAAAAAGGAATGCGATTAACATTCGAAACACGTATTTATAAAATGAAAATGAAGTTTGAAAGAAAGAAAAAGAAGCAGAAAAAAAAATCAAAATTACAATTTACCTCGTTTATCATTTAATTGTATTTGTGATTTATTTAAAACGTTTCGAATAACTTACAAGTTTTACACATAACTATAAACGAGGATAATAATTTTCCACCAAGACTGTAATAACTTTTAAAGTAGATCATTATGGTGCAATTTTAATTGGCTATTTAATGTTTTTTCTGGACCGAGTTCTGTGCTATAGAATGTACGCGTATTATTCGTCGTATATACAGCTGTACATCTATACATGCTATACATATATAATATATATATATATACATAATATACTTACTTACATATGAGAAGTTGATCTAGTCACGACTTAGAAATCTAGTTTATATTGATTTTCGCTCTTAAACCATTATTTAGTTAAGTGATTTTTTATTTTTTATTTTTTTATTACTTATTATTTTTTTGTATACATATAACACAGTTATGTCGAGGTTTGACTTACGCTGTCTCTTTCTCAACTTGTAAACAACAATTATATCATTTACCTGGTTCAAAAACATAAGTTAGAAAAATAAACATCGAAAAAAAAAAAAAAGAAAAAGGATTATCGCTCATCATCGAAAAATACAGTATGTATCTAACTGCCTACATGTGTACCTATAGTAAATTCGTCGACTCTGGGTATACCTGCTGCTTGTTGTTGGTTGACGCAGTTGCGACTGATGATTTGAGATTAGTTTAGAACTTGAAATGTTCTTTCTTCTGAAAATGAAGGAGCATTTGAGGCAACTGATCGAAGGAAAAATACCCTAAACAATCACGCTGTGTTGTGGGTTGTTGTTTACATCCACAACCACAACCAGTTTCGACGCCGGAAAATGGAAACCTTTCACCTGTGCCCTTCAGAACTCATCGAGTTCAGTTTTGGATATGGCTCAAGTTTTCATCAGATTTCTATCTTACGACATTTTGAATCGATTTTGATCCAAATTTAAGCGGTTATATTTTAGTCCGTAAACAATGTAACATATGTTTGAAAAAAGATCGTTGCTTGAAATTTCCTCAAAAAGCATGTTTTTTGCTTTAACTGCTCTGCAGTAAACTTGAGGAGCCGATCGCTCTATCATATAGCATCAAGTTGAAAAATGTTGAAGCTTTGAGGATCTCCTCAGCTTTCTTCAAAATATGAATGAAACGCCATTGTTGTCTTGAAATAACCTATAAATGAACAACTCATCATAAAATTTTTTAGCTATTATCATGCATTATCTAGTGTACTTTTTGAGAGACTTAATAAATGAAACATAACCCTTAGCTGGCACACATGGGTGAATTTCACCCATCGCGCTCCGGCGTAACCGGTTACTCATCCCTGTGCACCCTTTATAGTTGAACGTTGCCACAGTTCCTTCAATTTGGGCATCTGTGTTGGTTGCATACATCAATTTTTGAAGGGACAGATTTACTTCTGAATTTTTATGTAAATTATTTATTGGATTTTTCAGGTCGCAAAAATTGATAATAAAACCATGCTATGTTGTAGTTCGAACGATTTGCAAGAAAAAAACACAGAAGGACAAATTGCCTATCTTCAATATTGAAGGAGCTATAAATTTTCAGAAAATTGTTCTATTTTATCCTATGTATGCTGCCCCTTCAATTTTGATATTATGCAATTTTTTTGTAATGAAATTCTGCATTTCAGCGAGCGCAATGACATATTTCAATTCCTTGAGTGACTCGGCACAATTTTTATTTTCCAATTTAAATTACTTTTATGTGTGCCATCAGAAGGATAATACATATGCAACTCGCTTGTATGCATTGAGTTGGTAGGTAAGTTCATCATACCCGTACGCATAAATGCGAAAGAGGTTTCGAATTTTTTTTTAGGTCGATAACTTCACAGGGTTGTGCCTTAAATACGTGAACGCGGTAGATTTTTGCACGCAAAAGAGAGGGTTTGATGGAAAATGCTTAGATGTATCACTTGAGAAGAAATTTCTAACGCATGGTATATTTTTTGACGCGTATAGAGGGTGTTGGTGTTGTGTAGCATAGGAGATAACGAGCTCTACTCCATATTCAAGCCGATTTGGGTATCATCATGTAGTACAAAAGAAAATCTGATAATTTTTTGGGTAGCTGCATCAGAGAGACTCTCCCAATGGCAAAGAAAAAAACCTCTCTAGCTCTATTGAAAGAATGTTACGAAGAACTCTCCAGCAAGCTTATGCAAAGAACTAAATATATAATTATATTAATCCTAATGAATGGCATTGGCCAAGACAACCAAATACGAATGAATTTGTCATACGTCGCAGTTGCGCATATGATGAAAAGGACGAAAATTTGAAAATAATTGAAAAATTGAGTATTAACGAGTCGTAAAGATTTCAAGATTGGTAGAGCTGAAAAACTGATTAGAACACGTTACGTTTGAATAGAGTTGAAACTAGGGGAAAGTCCGTCCTGCCCGATCCCTCATCACAATCAGGGGTGGCCTGTAATAGTTTAATTTTTCATGAAATTTTCTACTAAAATTATTGTTATGGATTGCATTATGTAGAGAATTCGTTATTATCTAATACCGGGCTATTAATTCGTTTAGAACAGTTGTGTACTATACAAATGAAATTATTTTGTATGCATTACATTTTGAGCTAATTCAGTCGAAATTAATTTTCCATTACGAAAGGATGCAGTAATATGTTTCTCAGTTTACAAGAAATAACTCAAAAAAGAGTCGAAGGTAAGGTAAGTTAATGACTTCGGCCATAATAATACGTAATATGAAATGACTGCATGTCTTCATTGGTTTCATAAATACGAACGTACACGCGTAAACGTATCTCTGTACTAGGTACTTGAGTAAAGTTCAACGTTACAATGTGCATCAGATATACGGTATACCTTAATGTATAGGTATTATATTGTAGGAGTGCATCTTACGCGTACTCCTCGTACTTGGTGTATTGTACTGTTTACGTTAATGCGAATGTTGAATTGTTGAGCTTGTGCGCGTGTATTATCGATTTTATGAATTTCTTGCTTCCAAATTAAAACGAATAACTGCTCTTACAAACCGTTGCATCCGGAGAAACATAAATAAAGAAGAATCACCATGTTCCCCTATTGCCATCGATTACCTACCGCTCTTTACCCTTTATAAATTCGCATTTGCCCTAATTACACTCGTACTTGTGGCCTCTATCGTAGGATATTAAAAATTATTGTCGAGTTGTCGAGTAGTCGTGTAACCAGCCGCAGCCAGTTCACAAATTCGTCGCATCATACATCGCACGTGCGTGCGTCTTCCTATGTATTTACGTGCTTACGTACTTATTAGTACTTACTACTTACTTCATTATTATTCAAGATGCGGTAAAGCGGTACACGCGTGTTTTACATTTTATTCGCGCGTGAATCTCGCCGAGTACTTTTTAAGTAATTTACACGCATGTTCGAGTTAGCGTAATTAAATTGAGAATTTTCGAGATATACCTACTCGCTTACCAAGCGTTTTTCTGCGTTCGTTACAACTATCAGTACATAATTTTATTATGTAGATCTAACGTAAATACGTACATACGTAGACATATGCAGTGTAAACTGTAGAATAGTAAAGGTAAATCTATACTAACATGCATAATTGTATGAAAAATCCAACAAACCGTAAACTTGGTAATCCTCTAATGTAGGGGCGTACCGATAGGGGAGGGGGGGAGGGGGGAGCTTCCCCCTTGGCTTTTGGAAAGTTGGTAAATTTGGAGTTTTAGCGTAAAGTTGGTAAACTTGACCACTTGCGCAGTATTATTACAGCTATTTTTAAATTTTTTGAAGACTAACAAGACTGTGACATCTTATTTTCTTGGAGCAAAAAAAAAAAGTTCAACAGTTGGTGAAATTTCATGTTATTAGTTGGTAATTTTTGGTTTTCTCTCTCCTCTGAAGAATGTCCTCGGTACGCCCCTGCTCTAATCTTATCTGTCTTATTTGACTCACTATTTTTGTATTCCGTTTTCAATTTTCAATTTTTCATTTTTATTTTCATTTGCTTTTGTTTTTTGTTTTCACGCTAAATATTTAACTACAGCAAGTGTATAGCCCCCCCCTGTATTGATTTAGTGTTACACGTTGCGCAATAAGTCGTAATCTTAGCGTTTGATCTCTTTATTAAAGTGATTCTCGGTTGTTATTTTTTCATCATTATTATTATCATTGTTATTATTGTTATTATTGTTGTTGTTGTTGGTTTTTTCTCTCAAAACGTAGGTAGCGAACTTAATTAAACGATTATCGTTGTTGTGAAGCGTCGTGTTAATGAAACTGGTTTGATTTCGTTTGTTAACGATTCGCTATGCGCGTTCGTAACATCGACGATGCGACGTGACGACACTGAACGCGAGTACCTAATCGTACGACTGAACCACTGTACGGCTGTTTTGTAAACATGGCGTGCCATGAGTATGAGTACAGCGACAGGTGCATCACCTGTGCATTAATGACCGATGAGTTGGGTATCACATAATCGAACACCGTGAGATGTTTTGTGATTTCATTTTTAAATATCGTATTATATGGTGGATGTTTGGAATAATTCGCAGACATACCTATACTTTTCTTCTGCACTGTCAATAATCAATTGATCATCTATCCGATTCCTCATTATGAAAGGTTGATTTTCTTCTTGGTTTTTATTTATTTTATTTTATTTTTTTTTTCTGTATGCATATTTATTTTTTTATAATGAACTTGAATGATGCAGCCTACGTGGTTACCTAAACTGTTGATATCAGCACACGTACCATTACAGATACACAATATGGTCATTATAGAGATGTTTGGTGTGATGAAAGTTTTAATATCGTATTGTTTTAGACTGATGATTTTTTATTTACCTATATACCTGTATAATTTTTTTTTTTTGTCATGTTTACAGAGACCAGAAAACAGTGATCTCGCTTTATCGATGCCAACCAATCATAACGGCGTTTATCCAGTTAACGAACAGGTATCGCGATGATTTAATTAAATTTTATTCTCTACCTTACACTACTCCATCTTAGTCACGTATATGTACATATGTATAGGCTGTTGGCGATTTCTCGTCGAAACTGGTACATATTTGACTCTAATAAAAAAATATTTCCTAATCTCCTAAAATTTGAAAGTCTGACGTGATATGGCCAATATGGCTATTATCTGGCTATATTTCATATGAGCGATGCATTGGGCCTGAGATGTGGATCATTCGAATCGGTCCTCTTTTATGAAGTAAAAAACTTGCAGAAAACCGAGAAATGATGAAAATAAAACTGATATTTTTGAAATTAAATACCGCTCGTGTGATAAAAAGATATCAGCATTTTCGAAAACGACGTAAAGTCAAGTTATGCGATCTCGTGCTAATAAAATTATCTCATAACCTCTATCATCTGTGCTTATTACCAAGATTTTGTATGTGCCTGACTGCATGTACACCTGCACTTACATTCATTGAATTCGTCTCCAATTACCACGTCAGAATGAAGAATGCGCAACTTATGAGATACTATCTACCATCTTTCTCTCTTATCATCTCCAAAAATTAATGCAATAAGAAAAAAAAAATGATTCAAAAAGTTTATTTTTTATTTCACCATGCTATTGTAATACATACAAACAAATTTTCTAAGCTTAATTCCATTACTTGGCATTCGTTTAAAATTTTAGTTTTACTTTACATTCACTCCGTTATATTTTAGAGAATGACTCTCCGAACAACTGCGTAGTTCATCGCACCCCTGTCGTTTGGTAATTGTAATATGTACTTAATTTCGAAAACCGGAAAATTATGTGGTACAAGTTTTAATATGGTTAATTTTTTGGCCGGGGCGAAACGTCTTTCTAGCAACCGAAAATTATGCTATAGTTACCTCGTACCGAAGGTAGAACTTCGAGCAACCGTTGATGCGATAAATTTTGCCATCAGATTTTACATATTCGTGTAGTGTTGACGTATGCTTTTTGTCTAGCAAGTGCTGGCTTCTTCCGCGTGTAGATGAGCAAGATTTTTGCGTATCATTTGGACTCATTTCGCTGTATGTGTTTATCGAGTACTTAAAATATTCACTCAGGTGTACGTAGTACAAAAACTTTCACTTTCTCACAAAATTTATCGACCAAACAATAACCAAAACTCCATTCCTCTGTTATAAGTCGGTTTTGCGATAACCATCCGAGTTCGTTGCGAATGATTTGATTCATTTATGAACGAATAATTTCATCGATATCTAAGAGAAATCAAATGCCATGATTAACCCTGGAAACGCACTGGAATTTTAATACCTTCATTACGCACTGTCAGGCCCCTGGGACCCCAAGGTAAAAAATCAACTTTAATTCTATTAGACTAATAATGCTACCTTTATATTTATTTTCTGAAATAACCAACGTAAAATTTGTCATATTACTGTTCCCCTCTCTAGTTTCTCCTCTTCCATATTTTTTTTTTATTACTTAGCAAATTGAAAAAATTCACGGTATACCTTAATGAAAATCCACACTTCGATCAATTCCTCAAATCAATAAAACATGAGAGCATCTACGTCATCACAAGACGATATCACAAATTACTTTAAAAAAAATATTCGAAAAAATAATTTTTTTAATGAATAAGTAAATTTGGAAAAGGCATGTTGTGTGACAGGTTATGCAATATGTTTTACACGGATGATTTAAAATTGCCTAATGTTGAATATTTTTTAGCGCTAGGTAGCACGTTACAAGAGGGACTTATACAAGTTGTAAGAGAGGTGAAATTGAACTTGGGGTCCCAGGGACTCCACGGTGCGTTTCCAGGATTAAATTGTGGAAAAGAAAAAATGAAAAATCTTTGAAATAGTAAATCGACTAATTCAAAAAGAATATTGAAAACGCGTCGGGAGATTGATAAAAAATTTTGTCCTAAGTCGCGATTACATACGAGTGTTGAAAAGGATGAAGATTTGAATAAAGTTGAAAAATTGATTTAAATGAGTCGTGAGGATTTGAAGATTAATTAAGTTGAAAAACTGATTAGAACAAGTCACGTTTGAATGAAGTTGAAAGAGTAACGATTAATTAAAATTTAATAAACGAATAGAAATTCTAATAATGTAAGCGGATAACTGGATATAAGCGAGTAGAAAGAGTTAAAAAATAATTAATAAGATAGCGCGGGAAGAATTGGTAGCCAGTGTAATTACACACAAATTTTATGATTGGTTTGTGGAAAATGTTGTCTTTCGCTATTATCATAATATTCTTGTAGACTTAATTTTGTATGTACCTAACATTTTGCTGAGTACGGTCTGGGAGTGTAAAGATGACAAAAAATGTTATTCATTTTTGAGGGTTCCAGAAGTGCTAAGTACACGCATGTAAAAAATTAATTTTTCTTCATATGGCATCATAATATTATGTATAAAATTCATCGCGTGTTTTTCGATTGACGCTGCGACCCTTTCAGCGCGGAGATGATCAACAGCTCTACCAAATTTTCAGGCGATTTTGCGAAAAAGTGGCAGGCTTTCAAGCAAAACAAAATTTTGTTAGCTGAGTTTTAATTTAAAAAGATAGTTATTACGGTTACACGCTTGTTTTTAGAGGGGTAGAGGAAGTTTGTAGTCCGCAAAATGTAGTGAGGGTAAACGAAAAGTCGAAAATTTTTTATCATGGTGTTAGATGATGAAATAAGTTCAGGTGAATAAGATATTTCAGTTTTAGTCTCCTAAATGAATATGCAAGGGATTTCAAAGAAAACAAACAGAAACAGAAAACGGATTTTGGAGAACAGCTAAAAATTTTATAAATCTCGCATATCTGCTCATCAAATTAACCTTGAGAGATGCTATTTAAGCTTAGGTAAGGAGGTAAGAACGTTTCGAAAAATGTTATGGTTCAAAAGTGCTTACGATTAGAGCTGCTAAACTTGGATATGTTGTTGTAATCAGCTGGCGGTACTTTTAAGGGTTATTTTGTGGCGAGATTAAGGTAGTAAATATACGTAGGTGTATATTCGTGTTCACTAAACTTGGCAGTGAAAAAAAAGTTTTTTAGGTATTTCAAATTGTTGCGGTGCGGTGTAAGAGTTGAAAAATAATTATAAACATGAAATAATAATAATAAATAATTAATCGATGGCGATAGAGTTTTTAATATGTGATATCTGTGGCTCGGTGTGGAAAATTAAAAACAGCTAAAAAAAAGTGAATAGCAGCATCACGTTTGTAGGTATGATGAATGGAACGGAATGGAATGGAATGGAATGGAATGGAATGAAATGAAATGAAATAGAATGGTGTATATTATGCTGTATGCTGTATGGTTGTTTGGGCTGGGATGTAGCGATGTACTCGTACATTGTACAAATATGTGAGAGCCAACACACAAAATGGATGCGAGATGCTAACGGGAGAGAAAAGGAGGAAGCGGCGCGGAACGGGGTAGATCATTAATGCGATAAAAGAAGAAAAATAAAATTAATGACTTTCAATTTGTTCGTTTGAGCGAACAGCATCAGTACGCCCTCATTAATATCTATTTAACTTTTGAATGGTCAAATTAATGAGTGTAGCCGAGTTTAGTTATTTCAAATGCTAATGAAATAGTTTTCGGTGGACGAAGAATGCGCAGCGATGCGAAGGGGAACTACAATTTCCACCGCAATGCCATCGTTCAATCTTTCGCCATTCGTTCGCTCTTGTTGTACTTTTCTCATTCTTCCGTTTAGTTCATTAAACTTGTTCGCGTACATAAATCAAAAGCACGAGAAAAAACTCAGGTACTTGCTTTGTTTATGAATTCACTTAGTAAGTTTCATCTTTTTATTTTTCCTCCATTCTCGCGTGTTTCTTTTCTCCTTCTCATTCTCCTTTTCGTTCTTCTTCTCATTTTTCTTCTTCTCTTTCTACTACGAGTTCTTGCTACGAGAATGTTAATTCTTCCAAGTCGTCAATCGTCATTACTCATTTTGTTGGTTTAACAATCTAATCAAATTTCAAATAGGTATCTCGCTTAATTGCGGAATCACGTTTATTTTTATTTTTCTTATTTTCTTCCAACAATTATTTCAGTTTGATTCCTTTTTTTGTCATTATTATTTTCTGTAGTTCGGCCTTCGCTCATGTTAAAAATTCGTCGCGAGCAGTTTTTCATTTTTTATTTATTATTATATTCTGTGCCTGTAGTAGTCTCTATGTAGTATGCTGTATGCTGTATGCTGTGTATGTATCGTATTCGTATGGTATGCAGCTTGTTTTCGTTGCATCATACGTGTGCTCCTGCACGTATAGTATCAAAAGTAAAACGAAATAGTTCTTAATATTTATATGGAATTCGCTCGATACGACGAGATTGTAATTGCTAATAATTGTTTACTCGAATCAAAGTAAATCGAATTTCCTTCGAAAAATTTGCTTTTTTCCTTTCCAAAACTTCTTTTTTAATTTGAATCTTTTTCCGTCTCCATTTTCATTCTTCTTTCGCGTCCGTATTTTCCGCTCTTTCCGTTTGGCTTGTTTTGTCCGTTATGTAATTGCGAGATAAATGGCATTTTTGTGAGCGAAACGAAGGCGAAACAATAGAAAATTCACCGTGAAACGTTAAACAAAAGTGTAACGAAACGATTCGGTTATTTTTCTTCTGTCTCTTTCTATTTTTCTTTTCGTTTTTTCATGTTTTATATTCCATTATAGCAGTAATAAAAACGAATAAAAATTTCAACCTTCTTTCTTTCTTTTTCTTTCTTTCTTTCTTTCTTTTTTTTTTCTTTTTTTCTTCCTTCAAACCGATATTAATATTTTCATTTCTTATTCGCATCATCGCGTCGTATTATAAAGATTCCAATTTTCTTGCGATCGAGCTGTGGGTAGTGGGTACGACTAATGAGTATATTGTTCGTATTTTTAAGATCAACATCATAGATTCAGTGATAACGCACCAGTGTAATACGTATGATAAAGAGTACTTTCCCACCAAGTGTTACCTATCATTACTTTTATGTACACATCTACTATAACCTATGTAGAGAAAATATCTACGCGACAGTGACCTGAAAGCTATCACAAGCTTTAAACCAGCTAAATAAAATGTCTCCGGTGCTTTTATTTTAGTATTTGCGTGTCATTATAACGTATAGCATAAACTACAAGGAAGAAAATTACAAGATCGAAGCTAATTCTTTTCGTATTTTCGAACAGACATTTCATACGCCTAGTTTTGGAGATGAAGATTTCGATATAACGCCTTTGGGACCGACAGCTACGCCCTCCAGTAACAATTCTCAACACCCTCCGTCTTATCAACATACACAGGTAACTTGTTTTAATTGTGCAAGACTGCAAGTCGAGTAGTTCACGCTTGTTTTTTTGTAAATTTTTTTTTTTTTTTTGTTTTGTTTTCAACCATTTTATGGTTTTAAACAAATTTATGGTTGTACGATGCGATTACGAATGTTTCGCGAATAGTTGTTTCGTTCTAATTACTTACCTACTTATCTGGAATTCAAGGTTTTTCACATATTTTATTTTATCGTTTAATTAAAATACTCGTAGGTAGTACATTTGTGTACATTTGTCTTATGTATCGAGGAAATGAAAGACCTACTTACAAAAAGTAACGTTTGCCTTTGGGATTATGTATACGAACGTTCGTGGAATGTTTTCGAACGAATAAGAATTTTACGCATACCGTAATCCGTAATACTCGTTTTTTGTTGAAAAATTGAAAGCAGAAACGAGAATAACATTTTACGAATATCCTCCAACTTATTTATTATTACGTATGTATATACGTACGTATAGTGTACACTGTACACTGTACACTTATGCTGGTTATGCTGTACTCGTATGTACATTTATGTGGTACACGTACAGTATGCATGTACATTGTATAGATGTGTTCAAAGAACAAACCATTCGATGGTATTCAACTGTTTTAGGTGAACGGAAAGCGCACGAAACGAGTACAGCATTAAGCATCACTCCTGGCTACCTATTTGAAATATTATTTTACTTGCAATTATAATATTACTAGTAATCTATACCCATCCTTCGGACGGGTGTTTAAGCATGTGCTTCTTTATACACTGAAAGGGGTTTTTTTATCTTTATTGTCAACTTCTTCGATGGTAATAGTTCTTCTTTGCTTTGTTTTGCGAATTATCGAAGGCAAAAAATTTTTGAAATCACGATGGTAGATTCTATCATTTCTTTAGCCAAAATTTTTAAAAATTGAAAACTAAATTTTTGTCAATGTTATTTTTAATTTTTTTTTTTTCAAAATTTGTGATAACGTTCAAAAAATAACTTTTTGCTTACTACTTGTTTAATGAAAGGAGCAATTGAAAAATTAAATCGATATACAAGATTTCATATACATACATAAGTAATGTTATTATTCATTTAAAAAAATTATATTCATTCAAATTATATTCACGACGTTAAAATTAATTTTTTTTTCTTTAATCTCAGTTAGCCACAAATTAAAATTACTTCAAAAAACAAAATAAACATTGATACATCTACATCGGAATTCGTTGAATTATTTCAAAACATAGACAGTGAAAAAATATCTAAAATAATCATTTCGGTAGTCAACCATTCGGCATAAGATGCCATTAGAATGCATAAGTTGAGGTTTTATTTCGTTCGCTAACCATTCAACGTGAGGTACCATGAGGAGCGATCCTTATGTTTTTTACTCCATATTACAAATGACCACACCACTACTTTATTACAACTCCAGCTGGTTCAGTTTAAGTGCACTTCATATTGGAACATGAGCTGGTTGAATGAAACTTGAGGACATCCTCTCACCTCCTGCTACATTTATAAAATTTTGCTCCATTTATCACGTGGGAACTAAAATACCTCCACTCATGCTCCGTCACGCCAACTCACAGTTCAATGAAACGTGAGGTCACAAAAACTCACCTTCTGTGCAAACTAAAAGACCTGGACTCCTGCCCCATCAAACTAACTCACAGTTCAATGAAATGTGAGGTCACGCAAACTCACGTTTCTGCAACACTAAAAAACTGCGAACTAAAAGACCTTGACTCATGCCCCGTCACGCTAATTCACGGTTCAATTTTTCCGTGAGCTCACACAAACTCACATTTGTACTACATATATAAAATTTTACTCCATAATATTTAAACGTGAGCTGGTTCAATGAAACGTGAGGTCACACAATCTCACGTTCCTAGTCCAAAATTTAAAAATTGCGCACATCATAGGGAGATCCTGGTGGATAATTTATTAACTACTCTTCGGGGTTGTGGAATGACGTTTTCGATCGTCATAGATATGTGTACAACTTCTTAGGCCCATTTACTGGACGTTTCTTTAAAGCTTTTTTTCGAGCTTTATGGAGCTTTTCGTGAGTTGCCTGAGGCGTTACGAATGATCTCCTCGTTCAGCCCTATCACATGAAACCACTCGCAACTTTCATCGTTGCGTGTATCTCGACTTTACTTCGGACAAAGTTTTACCCTCCTCAATTATATAGTAGATAATTTAACTCTCGTCGATTAGTATTTTTCTAAAAGCATAAATTTGCGAATGAGGAAGGAGGAGTGATATCTCATATTTTCTCGTATCACTCCGTTTATATGGCAGTTATACTGGATAGATTGGATGCAAAGTTTATTGACCTAAGCATAGTGGAAATGCCCTCGATTGGATTTTTGATTTTTACAGTATTTTCGAATCGGTATTTGCTAAATATGGTTCTTAGGCCTACGATTCATTTTTTATAACGTCCTTGAGGGGTGAGGGTACCAATTCTATCTGTTAATTTAAACCAAATAACTTGAAATTTGGTACGTAGATCGAGATACCCGTGCGATACACTCGTATCACGGAATCTTTTATGATTTTTTTTTTTTTTTTTTTGTTACTTACTGAAAATTTGACCTTAAAAATTATTTTGAAGATTTAAAATCGTTCTGTAAGCTGACATTTTGAGAGAAAAACGTCGAAAGAAATCATGTATGCTTCTCAACATGTTTTATAATTGTTATGATTTTTGCGGACTTGGGACCCTAAATTTAGCCTGTAAAACTTGATTTGAAACTCATTATTGTTCCTCACTCTTCACATTATTGTAGTCATAAAATTTCAATGTTGGTAACTTTTGTCAACTATAACTAAACATTCGTAATTAAAAATTTTTGTGGGATTTTACAAATCAATTATCTTGTTTGCGGTAACAAAATGCAATGTTCATTTTGGCGCTACTGTCGCAAAATTTGAATGAAACATACATGCTTATGCCAGGGTAGAGTAAAGAAAAAACGTTATTTGCTCGTCGTGGAATTTGAATATGTTGTTTTCTTTACCCTAACGATTACAACGATAATTGTTGAGAATTTAAAAAAAATTTTCTTATTTATTCATTTATTTATTTATTTTTTTGAAAACAATATTTAACAACAGTCAACAATTCTACTTCGAACGCACGTAAAAAATAATGATTTGCTGTCGAAGGGATAGTAATAATACATACACAAATATGTAGAATTAAAAAACAGCACTGCCACACTTGACTAACTGAAGTATCCCAATGTGTGAATAAAAGATACTGAAATATTCCAAATAAGTGCGGTAGTTTGTACTCTGTACAGTTCAAAGCTTCATCAATAATAACGAATACTTACATTAGTAGTAGTACTTACGCGGACTGATTTTTCCACAAATATTTTTTCAGGTCTTATCGAATCATTCGAACGAACCGATGTCACCCCAAAGGCAGCAACAAATGTGCAACACGAACGGATATCATTATATGTCTCCTCCTTTACCACCGTCATCGGACCACAACAATCATAACATGGGTATTAATGTTAGGTAAGCGCCGAGTGCAAATTTTCTTATCGTCGAGCTTCGCTAGAATGGATATTTGATCGGTGTATTACTATCTGTTTGCAGCGCTAATTATACAAATTCTCACCAGCAATCTGCGTTCAGCACGATCGCAAATAACCAAAGTTCTCAGCTATTATTATTACAATCGCATCATCAGCAATCGCAACAACAGTCGCAATCACAAATGCAACAGCCATCGCATTATAACGTGGCGGCGATGAGATCGTACGCGCAATCGCCGCAGGCCAACAGTCCAAACGGCATGGCTTCCACGCCAGGACCAAATCCACCGGGAGCTCATGAAACTACCACTACGAGCGACGACAGCGACGATAGTACTCCGCATACGACATTAGTGAGTGACAAAATTATTTTCCTTATTATCACTTTTCGTTCGTGCCATACCGTACCATGTCATGTCGGCGAAAAGAAATGAGAAATTCAAGAAAACTGGGGCCGGGCCTGGGACTCGGGCTCGCTCAAACTATGAGATATAGCTGCGCTACGCTTCGTTTGCAATTTAATTTAACCAAAAACTACGACAAATTAGTCTTCAATTTGAGTTGAGAAAGTTTCCTTTTTTTTTTTTTTTTTTTTTTTTTGAAAATTATCAACGAAATAAATGGCAACGTTTTATTTACTTTGACTTTTTTCATTTCGTCCGCTTCGAAGTAGGTATAAAAGGAGGCGAAACGAAGTACGAAATTTATTATTTTCCTTTGTTTTTTCTTTTTCCGTTCTTACTTTAACGCAAATGCGAAACTTCATATAAGTTTCGACTACTATTTTAAACTTTTCAAAAACTAATAAAACTTTTCCGAAAAGTTATTCTCCGCGAGTTCTTTCCTAATCTCTTGAAATCTGCTACTAACTTTACATTTGTATCCAAGTTTTTCTTAATACTCATTTTTATTTTCGCCGCCGCCGCCGCCGCTCAGTTTTCTTGTGTATAGCTGTATAGTGTATACATACAGTGTTATACTCGTACGTATATATGTACACTATGATGTTACTATAGCTAAATATTGCTTTCCTATTTGTTAGTACTCGCGAATATTTCATGAGCACGGCTTCTTTGATCTTTTTACCAATTGGTGTACCTTCAATTAGGCCCGTCTACAGTGTACAGTGTACACGTATGTACTAGTATGATTAACCACCATCGTCTATCCTTATTTGTAGATAACTGGCATGAAGCGACCCTCTCCGGAACCAATAGAAAATGATGTGCAAAAAATTCAGAAAAAACCTAAACCTACTAAGAAGAAGAAAAAACGAGATCCTAACGAGCCGCAAAAGTAAGTATTTTTTTATTCGTATAGAATATAATAAAGCTCAGATGGGAAGAAAATGCGCCTACTGGAACCATGATACATTTCGAGTAGATATGAGCTTTGTAAAAGAAAAAAAATATGTATATAATATACTATGTAATGTGTACCTTATCAATTATTACCTAATTCGTCCTTACAAATTAGACAGAATTTATTTTCTAAAATACGTTAGATTTTCTTTTTATTTCATCTGTTTCAAAAAAGAAGTGTAATATGGCTCGTTTTCAGGCCAACCTACTCCCAAACTTTGCTGCCTAAAAGTAACAGTTGTATGCGATGTCTTCGATAAGTTTGTACCTACGATTTCTAATACTAACCGCAGCAGGGGAGGGAGTATAAAATATATTTTGTTTCTGGTGACCGGTGACCGGTATTTTAGTTGAAAACAATACTTTTTGAACAATTTTTATTTTTATTTATTTTCCATTCACCAAAGCTCCAAAATAGGAAGAAGTCTGAAAAGTGGATTGTCAGATTTTTCGATATTAATGCAAATCTTTATCGCGTTGAACTTTAATACATTAAAATAATATTCCTCGTGATTTTATTACGTATGCCTTCGAAGTATAAAAAACGAATGCCTGACAATCGAGGAGTAGAGTTGTTAATAAAGAGGAGATCCAAAAATTTTTTAAATAGGAAAAAAGCTCCATATCTTCCGTAATGGGGTGATTTTGAAATGATGTCCTTTACACGATGTCTTAGATCATGAAATCATAACTAGTGATTTTAAGCCATTTAAAAAGAAATCCAGCATTGCTCCCTAAATTCGTTCAACTTTTTATTTCAGTATTTCTCGATACTTCTCCTCTCATTGGGGTTATTAGCGAAAAGTGGACCTAGAAATTTATCCTAGACATCATTTATCTACGTATATTTGAGACGATAAATTTCAAAAACGCCGTCCCATTCTCGTTCGTCTTTCTTTTTCCAATGGCTATAGTTGAGCGAAAGTGATCGAATCGATTCGATATTTCGAGGATCTTCGGATTTGATTAGAATTTGAAATAAAGCATTCATCGTGAAATGATCTGCCAACGTTCAAAGATTGGAAATAGCATTATTTTTCTCCGACGATGGCTCTAATTGAGTTTGGTGGAATATTCCGATCGTATGTTATGCACGTGTGTTAGGGTGCGTCAAATTTATATGCAAAAAATTTGAAGTTTGAAATTTTGATGTTTTACCCCCTAGAAGTGTTCCTTTTACTTGAAAAACACCACAGAAAAAATTTCAGCTAAAAAAAAAGGTGTTTAGAGGTGGCGCTTCAGGGGTTCGATATTGAGAACATTATCTCGCATGGGTATATACATAATTCGAATACAAAACATGTTACCTTAGGATGTCACCGTTCTGCCACCATCTACTAGGTATATTAGGTGTGCTATATATAACTTGAGAAAAGTCCTGTTAAGGTTGTAGCGCACTACCTAATAAAATTCTATGAATTGAAAACTATCCCATTTGCTCCTTGAATGTAGCATATTGAAATGCCAAACCTTATTTTTGTTTATGTGGAGATTTTTTCATGTTTCTTTGTCCATAAAAATGAAAAAGATGTCACTGAGGTCGAAGAAGTAAATTTCAGCGGCGTAGAATCATTTTTTTAGGAGGGTAACATTCAATAAGATGATCTTTTTTCAGACCATTTACAAAATCTTTACAAATAGGTTCAATTTTGTCGGATTTGTTTTTAAATTTGAATTAATGAACATTGATTGAATTCAGTTTTTTTTTTTTTTTTTTTTTTTTTATTACTCTCTAGAATTAAGGGAGGGGGAAATATTGATATAAATTACCCCTCTAAATTGTTTTTGAAAGGTAATTGTCACCTAATTACCAGAGGTTTCTACACCACTGGTAAGTTTTAAGTTCGCACAAATTAAGCATTCAAAGCGAAATATTTGGTTAGTAGGTCCTACAACTTTGGAAAAAATTGAAGGAATAAAACTACAAACAAATCCGCAAGTACTAAGTCCTTTTACTACGCTTCAAACTTATAGTGAGAAACACCCGAAATCAAAAAGCGCTAGAATTATTTGCGATGAAATTTCTATTTTTTAGAAAAAAGCATGTATGCCGATTCAAAAGATTATAACATTATAAAGAAAAGCATAGCACAAGCTAACAACTAACCCCGTATAAGAAAGTTTAGACTTTAGAGTGGTGGAATTTAACTTCTTGCGTAAATTTCATGGGTTTTGGTACTACCGTGTCAAATACAAGCTACAGGGAAATTTAAAGAAGCGTGTCACCTACTAGAAGTGAAATTAGATAAAGAACTAGGGTATTTGACTTCTAGACATCACGTTTTGGAACTGATTGTAACCAAAGTAGATACTTGATACGATTTTTGGGCCATCTAGCGAGCCAGATATTCTATTATTTAAACGATAATTAGGAAAATACTGATAAGAGACGTGTAATTAGTCTGTAGTTGATGAATAGATTAATTTTTATTGTAAAAATTTAATTTGTCAAATTTCAGAAAATTCTTCATATTGGATTCTACATTGAATTTTCAATCCAAAAGCGCCACCTCTAAAAATTTTTTTTTTTGAAAATTTTTTGAGGGTATCATTTTTTCATCGAAAGGAACAAAACTAAAGGGTAAGAGCCCAAAATTTAAAAAAAAATGCGACACGACGCACCCTAACGCGTGTGTATAGTAAAGGAGAACGGATGATTGAATTTTAATATTAATCGTGTAAAGAAATTTCCGAGCTTTTTCTCAAATATTCCGCGTATAGCTCATCACCGAAAAAATAAATGGTGATTCGATCGATCTTGGGAAATTTTACGTATGCTCTAGCCTTTTAATTCTCATACATTTTCCATGTAAGTTATTCGTTTTCGGCAAAAGTGAGTGCAAACTTGAAAGTCTAGTAATTGGTTCATTTTATTTCAATTTTACGATATGGTGATGTTAGCTTACGTGTTAAAATCGCGAAATATCTCGCCAACCACCTACGCATCGTTGAAAAAAAGTAACGGCTTATTTCTGAAAGCAAATTAAATTTTCTACAACTTTGTGTAACGACGAACTTTCGTGAAAGTTACGCCGTTTCGGCGTTAATTGTGTTCGAAGCGTTTTTGAAATAACAAATCGTTCTGAAATTGTAAAATTCGATAAATTGCGATAGACTTAAGAGCTCGAAGAGTAGGTCGGAATGAGTGAAGCTCGACAGCTGGGGAAATTTTGTAATGAGTACGTACATCTTGATACGAGCTGTCCAAGTTCAAAGTTTTGAGGAGATCATTTCTTTCTCTCGCTGTGAGTGGAATTAATCGCATATATGACCGAATGACGAATTGATTTGAAACTACTTGAAAGACAGAGGTGGGAAAAGTTTGTAGAAGATCTATACGTGTCACGGAGTATTAGGATAGTCCGGCTTTGTTCCGTGTCGCGAGGAGACGAGGAGTGTTGTAATTTCATCAGATAAAAGCGAATCATTCCGAGTGTTTTTCGCACATTTTGATGGCACTAAGTGAAATGAGTGATGGGATGAGGACTCTTTGTACTATCTTGCTGTCATAAATTGAGCTGCCGAAGTGGTTGGAGGACGGTACTGGGAGTTTCAAGTAGAGTGAAAAAAAATTAGTACCCTAATTGGTTGCGAATAAATATTTTTTCTGAACGCTGAAAATACACTCACCCGTCAACAAATCGGTCTATTATTACATTAATAGAAAAAGATGACGTATCTTATTACCCGTACTTTATGGTGTTTTAGTCGGAGTTGATTAGATTCTGGAGTGAATACCGAATACATGTACAAGTACATAGGGCCCTAGCCAGTGTATATCAATGGGAGGAGGGAGTTTGATAATAATTTTCAGAACATACATTTTGCTGGTCTGCAGCCTGTCTACTTTGGCAAAAAGGCAGGCGTTAACGAAATTACTAACGAATTTATCTCAGTACATAATTTAAGAAGATATATTATTATACTATAAATACATATGAAGAGCCCAATTCCAAAAGGTGCCTTCTCCAAAATTTTTTTTTCGAAAAAACGAAAATAACTTTCGCAGATTCACAATTTCGTCAAAAATTTTATCGGAACCGAATAAAATTCCAGAAAATGAGTTCCTTTAAGTGTTTCCTTTCCACAAAATTTCATCATGACAGTTGTGCCTGTGTATCTCTATGATGAAGTTTGGACTAAGCATCTTTTGGAATCGTACAAATTTTTTTGCCGGCTTTTTTCGTGAAATCTCGAGGGAAAACGTAGTGCAATTCCCAGAATAAGCACCTTTTGGAGTATTCGTGTTTTTTTTTCTTCACATTTTCACTTTGAATCTGCAGCCCAAGACTGATTGGATCATGATTTCCAGTCTTTCGTACATAAATAATATTATGAAGTACTCTATTTTATCTTTTTGATCGTTCCAGTGACAATTGAAGTTTTTCAAAAAATAGGATATCAAATGTGTTCAACACAGAAAAATTAATGTACCAATGACATAATGCTATAATGGCGAAAGTAATCATTACAAAAAATATGGGGCTAACTAACTTAAGTCAATTTCTCAGAAAAGAAAGCACCTTTCGGAATGTTGATAAAAAAATAAGGCGATTTTAAATTGCCTGGATGGCGGTTTTTATCAACTTTTCGACTGTTTGACGTCCTACACTTCGAAGAGACTAACCTAGAGCGCCATTTTTCATCCTAACCTCATTTTTCATTTTTTTGGAGAAGGCACCTTTTGGAATTGAGCTCTTCATATATATATGTGTGCTAATGATTCATAGCAGTTTGGGTAGTCATAGCTAAATAATTATGAAAAAAACTTAATTTCTTTTTCAAATTTAAGTAATCTATTTTCGTATAAATTTACTCGACGATTATTATTACTACGGAGAAATTATTACACGATTTAATAACATTCAAATATTTAAGAAGCTCTTATATTTGACGGTTATTTCGTTCTCCTATGATAACTTCGGTTTAATGTCGACTCATATACGAGTAAGCGAAGTGAAAGGGGCTTGAAAACAGCTTATCAAAACTATTCCAAGTTTATATATTCATCCTTCGACGAGTGCTTAAGAATTAAACTGTAACGCAGATGATTTGATTTTTGTTTTCAACATGATAATAATTTCCAACGATGACCGATCGACTCAAAATTTCGAGAATATGTAGAGTAAGTGTACACTTGAAAGTACAAACGATGAGTCGTTCACGAATGATTTAATAGAAAAATATACGATAATATATGCACCATCAATCTTGCATCTACATCTAATGATTTCGTTCGCTAATGAATCGATCGTAGACGTTGGGAAAGGTGATGCATCTAGTTTTTCCATCTTCTCCTTCGAAGTCACGTACTAATGAACGTTTAATTAATTTCACAGGCCGGTCTCAGCGTACGCGTTATTTTTTCGAGATACTCAAGCAGCGATCAAAGGCCAGCATCCTAATACTAGTTTCGGCGAAGTTTCTAAAATCGTTGCTTCCATGTGGGACGGTCTGGACGCAGAATCGAAAAACGTAAGTAACCGCAGTATGTGAATCTTATATCTGATTAGTGTATACTGTATTGTAAGCGCGTAACTGTTTGGGGCTGGGGTACGGCGGTGGAGTGATGGAGTGTCAGTGGTGTACCCGTTTTCGTTTGTTGATGCTGGTGCTCGTGGTTCTGCAAAATACGTACATGAATGCACGATGGCATTGCATGCTGCCAGTATATATATGAAAGATGAAGCGAAAAAATTTCATATCAAGTACCGAAACGAAGCCACTTAAAAGTACAACCTACAACCGTAAGAAAAATATGAGAAGAAAAAAAAACAACCAACGAACGAACAAAGAAAGAAAGAGAACGAGAAGGCGAGAGTGGTGGAAAAGCTTTCATGTTTTATACGAAAACGAGAGAGAAGCAAGAAGAAAAAGTTGAAACAGAATAAAATAGAAAAAAGAACGTGGAAAAAAGACTCGTAATCTATTTTCAACTTATTTCTTATTCAAATGTTAATAACAAGAAAGACGATACGTAGTCTTTTTCGCGAAAAGATATGAATGCAATAAGACTTGTTTCCTTTCTCGATGTAAAATAGAATTGCAAAATGAACTTACAATCTTCAAAAGAATACTATAAAAAGAAAGTAAATAATGTAAAAAGGGAAAAAGCGAGAGATATGTATTTACTTTTTCTCTTCTCAATTATTTCTTTCCTTAGTTCTCTCTAGTTCTTTCTTTCGCAACTGTTTCGTTTGTACACACTCTACAGTCTACACTGTGCTTGTATGCTGTGTGCTGTGTGCTATGTGCTATGTGCTAGCTGCTAGGTGCTGTATGGCTGTACGCAGGCACAGACTATGGCAGCGAACGCCTGCGTACATTTGGTTTTCGACGTTACCTTATATTTTCGTTGATTTCGCTTATGTTTCCGCACAATAGTCTAACTACGAAGTAGAAATAGAAACTACTCTTTGAGATTAAACAAGAAAAAGAACGCGGAGAAGAGAGCGCGTACACCGAAAGAGAATGAAATGATGAAAAGGAAATAGAAATGATATAACGTGCCATAAAAATATGTAATGTTTCCCTTCTCGTTGTGTTTATTATCGTTCGGGACGAATGGAATGAAGGGAGTTTTATCTGTTTTGAAAAATATTTTCCATTGCGTTTATGACAATAACGTTTCTCGTATTATAAATAACTGCTAGACATGAAATATGGGATACGTCGAAAAATAATAATAAATTCCAATTGGAATATTTCAACTTGCACGATTATTATAAATGAAAGGCATTTTCATTTGCTTTATGCTTTTTTTCGTTTTTTATTTTTTATTTTCGTTTGTTTGTTTCGTTTTGTTTTCTGCATTTAATTTTTTTTTATCTTGGCCGCGCACTTATACGTTTATCTTCATGCGAGTATATACATAATTATACTTATACTTATAGTTGTTGTATTCGTATTATATGTACGTACTATAGGTAGCTAGGTAGTAGGTACCTGCATATAATTAGGTATTATATTTTCTGAAAACTCGCAGTTGTTTTTTCGAAGAAATTTTGGAATTCACATTATGTATACGTACTTGCTCTCTTGTCCACTTACCGATTTATTCGATCGTTATTGAAGGTTCAAACGGTATGAGCAAGGAAAATGTCAATAGCTAATTAGCTACCCCACTACCCACTGCTTTAATCGTAACCATATTGACCTGAATTCATTATACAACTGCGTAATGCAATGCTCGTGATCTGTAATTTGTGTGATCGCCTGAGTCACGAAATTATTGATACCTGTATAATAAACGTATACTACTCGTATATCATTTTGTATAATTCCTTTTCTCTTCGCTCTTCTTTATTTGTAATTGATTTAATACACGGAGCTTTCTTTTCATTTTACGTACAAAAGAAAAATTGATAAACAGCCCGCGAAATTTGAAATTTCTTTGGTAATTTTTGCAGCAGTCGGCGTAGCTATTCACCATAGACCATACTGAGGCTGTTCTCTTTGTTTACATTCGATACCATTATAAATGATCGATTTATTTCCAAAATATGTGTGGCAAATTACTGAACAGATTTCATTCAAGTTGGATTTATTTTATTTTTCATATCCGATTTAGTTGTCGTTTGAAAATATGAATGAATAAAATTGTGTATTATTATTTATGACTAGTGTCATTTACGAAACAATTTTTAGCCAACATTGAATGGCTTCAACCCTTGAGTGGTGACATTGAGGGAATCTCCGCTCTTGACATAACTGGTATCTACGCCATCAGAATAACTATAAGCAAACATCAAAACATTTGTAACAGCAATTGCCTAGTTGTAGGCGCATTGCCAAATTCCTGGAAATTTTGTCACGTAAGTAGTGACATCGGGGAATCCCCGCAGTTGTGTTATTTGAAAATTATTTCTCTTAACACATAGTACTTTGCGAGAAGAACAAAAAAAGCTCAGTAAAATTGTGGCCTAACTGCGAAATTGAAGGAGTTACAGTCAAATGAAACTTTCAATGTTCTGTAGCTCCTTCAATTTGGCAGATAGGAAAAAATGTTACTGAACTTTTTTGCTTATCTTAGCGAGCTGTAAACGTTGAGTGGAATAATTTTTCAAGTAACGTATTTTTTACACTGAATGGGAACCCGATATGCAGTGTAAAAAAATGAGAAAATCTTTTCGCTTCTTAGCCAATCACTAATTCATCAGTTATAACCGGATTGTAATCACTAAACCATAAAGCATATTTCATGCTCTATTAATCTTCCTCCAAATATTTTAATTTAAAATTTCGATCGATTTAAATACTCAGGGCTTTGGATTTTTAGCTGAGTTTTTAACAAAACGATAGCTATTACAGCCTACCTGATTTGGGAGGGGAGGGTGGGGTCTTCAAATCTTTGCGTTTCAGACCATTTGTAATCATCTGGCAAATGTTCAACTTTTTGGTATATATATATTTTTTTTTCCCCACGCGTAGCGCCGGCGAGTATTCATAAAATTCGCTCAGAATTTGGTGAGGGACTCTTCTTGAAAATGCGCAAAAATAGTTTTTTTTGTTTTTTCGATAAATTGCAAAATGGCGGATCACTCAAATTTTGAGGGGGGCTGGAGAAGGGGCAAATAGCTCAAATTTTTCGTTTTTGATTTCCTATGAAAGAGTGAGTCACGGATACTAACATATCCAAATTTCAGCTTCTAAGTGCATATTGAGAGGAGTTAGATCAAAAAACGGCTTTTTGAGGAAGTTTTGAGTCATGAAATTTCTTGAATCTTCCATATCTCCCCACCAAATCAAGTTAAAGAGGTCAAATTTTGTGTGTGAGGTTAGTTGGTGACCACAATATGACCTCTTGAATTTGGATCAAAATGGATTCAAAATGGCGGATTATCAAAATTTTGAGTAGAGCTTGAGGAGCCTCAAGTTGGTAAAAATGTAATTAATATGAATTCATATGGTTATTGGGGATAAGTTGTATACTATATCCCGAATTCACTTCCATACATGATGTTGGAGGGGGAAGGCGGGGTTACAACCTAAAATAGTGGTGGGGGTACAGGAGGGGTCGAAAATTTTTTATTGCTGTGTCATATGATAAAATGAGCCCAAGTGACAAACGTATTTTGATTTTAGCTTCCTCAGTGATTTTGGAGGGGAGTTAGAGCAAAAAACGGCTTTTGGAGGGGAAATTGCTGCAGGAAATTTCATGAATCTTCCATATCTCATCACCAAATCGGCCTAGAATGGTCAAACTTTGTGTGTAGGATTAGTTTGTGACCAGAATATAACCACTTAAATTTGAGTCAAAATGGATCCAAAATGGCGGATTATCAAATTTGAAGATAATTTGAGGACCCTCAAATAGTTATAATTTGAGAAATATGTGTTCACATGATTATTTCATGGCAAGAAATACTACATTTGTGCCAAATTCAACTTCTTAAGTGTTTTTGGAAAGGATAGGGTAGGGGTTTTCAGACTTGGTATTGGGTGTGGCCTGTAGTGATGAACGGTTAAGCAAGGTTATTACTAAATCAAAACAAGCCCCAGTTAAAAACTCAGCTCCAGTAATGCGGCATGGCTGCTTACGTTTTTTTTTCCTATCAAAATTACAATTTTAAATTTTAAGAAATTTATACATTTCTCTGCGTTATTGGATCAAATATCTTCAACATCAGTTTACAAGGTGTGGTAAATTGCAATAAGATATATGTAGCAATCGAGTTGTAGTATGCCTCTCCATCTTAGACGTAAAATTAGCTTACTCTGGCTGAGAGAAACGTGTAGGCTCTATCTGGTACCATCAATGGAAAATTATTTTCCTCGTCAAATTATCACTTCCATAGCAATTAAAGAAAATTAATTCCTAAGCAAAATAATAAACACAACATTCCGGCTACTAAATCTGAAAAGCTTTATCATTACATTGAGCTTCAAAATGGAAAGAAGCATTAGCCAGTTGGAGCAGCTTGATCCGGAAGAACGTCTCCGCGGCCATCGGCCGGAGTTGGAGTTGGTCGACAACGAAGAAGAAAATAGTGAGATTGAGGATGCCTTAGAATTGAACAGTGATGATACAGCAAGCAAACAGAGCTACGATGAAATGCCCGATGTCGACGAAAATGAAATACCAGAGGACAGTCAACCATTTATTAGATCTAATGATGGTACCAAATGGAATCTACACGTTCTTTTTTAATGTGAATTTCAGTTATATTTTGTCGTAAAAAATCTGATTTTCAAAAATTATTGAAAAATTGCATTTCATAAGTATATGCTAATATATATATTTTTTTTGGGATTTATGTTCATTCAAAGCTTGGAAGCTGAAAACTTCACACCCAACTCTTTTTGTTTCATAGAACCCAAAAATGTGGCTTGCGAGCATTCCCTCAATGTCACCACTAACGTTATAGTTTAGGAATTTCTCTTCATGTCACCACTCAAGGGTTAAGCTTCGTTGAAGTTACAAAATTGAAAATCTCAATTGTGCCAAAAATAAGAGAAAAAAAAAACATTAAAAATTGTAGAGAAATCTTAGAGATAAGTTGAGTAATATATTGAAAGATTTTTTTTAGGAAGTAACGAATAATTACATTGTTTTGTAAATGAACGAGAAGTTCGCATGTTTATCATTGGAAGGGAAGCTGTACTTCATCTCGTGGTTGAATGTTTTAGGAAGAGCGAAGGGACACTTTTTCCATTGCAGTTGGTTGCACAAGATATCATTAGTGGTGGGTTGGAAAAAAAACCCGCAAATTTTTCATACGACCTATAGTTTTTTGAGTGATATGCTGGATACCATCGAATATGCTGTTTTTTAAAAATTATCTCGCTCGTCTGCGTTTCTACGAAAATAACATCGATAGAAATTTTAAAATTCAGGGTATTATTTATCGAGAAAAATTTATTATATTATGAAAAAAAATTCCCAATACGTTAGTTATGGTGGAACAATTTTACGATGATTATTTCCGACTGGCTGGCTTACCTAAATACAAATGACTAATGGATTAATGTTTTCAGGAATACAAAAAGAAAACGGAAACGGCGAAAAAAGATTATTTAAAAGCGTTGGCAGCATATCGTGCGACATTAGTATCGAAGGTACGTAGATATACTACACTAGCCAGGTACTAGGTACCTAAGAGGGATGTTAGCGCTTGTCGACATTCAAAAGCGAGAAAAACGTACCGAAATAATTAATTAAAAATGGTAATTTGTGCAGGGCGCCGGTGAAAATGAAAACAGCGGATACGCCGGCGGCTACGGTGGATACGGTGGAGGATACAGCGGCTATTCGCCGCCGGCTGGACTACCGTCGCCTCCTATGCAGTCTCCTTCGCCTCATCAACAAATTCAACACGGAAACATGAACAGTATGAACAGTATGAACAGCATGAATAGTATGAACAGTTTGGGTAGTATGAGCGGCATGAGTAATATGAATAAGAAGTCGCAAATGATGATGACGGATTCTCGACTCGCGATGAACGGACATCAAGGGGTAAATGAAAATTTCGATTTACTACGTATTTAGCGTGTTGTACTAGCGTTCGACGATATTTATCGCCGATTGATTGGTTTCTAGAATATGATGACACCTCCGTCGCATATGACGCAGTCCAATCACATAGACCATTCCTCGTCGCAGCAGCAGCAGCAACAACAATCTCAACAACCTTCTTCGGTTAATGTAGTTCCACAGCAGCAGACGCAGTCTTTAAATCCAAACTACCCGCATCAGCCCGTAAGTATAAATTAAGAATAATATAAACATACATTATTCGTCTACAGTATATACGTACATGTGCGTGTACGTGTTACGCGGATATACTAATTGAAGTGGCGTAGTGGTCGTGGTGTTACAGATTAGGGCCGAGTAATCAATAATTTTCACAACGATATGAATTGAGATAATGTAATGACACCTGTACAGTTTGTCGTAACAAAAAAAAAATATAAGAAAAAAGAAAACCGCACTCACATACAACGTGTTATCGTTAAACAGGTAAATAAAGCGTTTTTTTTTATTTTTTTTTTTTTATAGGTACACTTATTTTATTTGTACGTTATAAGTATTATTAAGTATATTCAATTAGGCAAAGGCCAAGCATATTGAAGAAGTAAACGAATCGAAAGACGTCTACCTTCAGTTTATATTTTTTGTTAACCTATAATCTATTGGTTTTGATTTTTTTGTTCGCAGAAATACAAATATCAGATATTTGTTTCTCATTCTTTTATTGTATATACATAAGTACCATGTATGATATTCGATATTTCGCTATTTTGTAAATTTCATCGCGTCGAGAAAATGTACGTATGTACGTGTGGTAGCATATACCGTAGTTCACTGTATATACGTACCATATACACAGTATATTGCATTGTTGACGTTGTATACCATTTTCGTTCAATTCGTTTTTACATGTTTTATGATTATGAGTAAAGTATGTACGTATAGTACGGTCATGTGGTGGATTTGATTTTACAGGGTTACCAAATTGCTTGTACATAATGAATATTTTAATCGATCAGCTATGGTTGTATCGAGTGACAGAATACATTTCCTTACTTTTGTCTTTTGTAAAACAAGCGAAAGCGAAATCGTTAGAAATTGCATAGGGACCCTTTGGTATTTCGTCGATGCGATATGATGATCGGCAAACTTTTCACGTGGTAAATGTTGATTGTTTATTTTTGTGATTGATTAATATTTTTCCTCTTTTTAAAGTACCAAAAGTTCCGCATATTGTAGATAATGTTTTATTTGTGATTTACTGTATATTACCGTGTAAATAACATTTTTACGTACCCCTTTGTTTTTCGTTCTGTTCGTTTGTTTTATTTTTATCATTATTATTTTATTTATTCGGTTTTCTTTTAGTTTTTTTTTTTTTTTTTTTTTTTTAAATCTTGCCAAGTATTAGCATTTTGTCTGTTATAGATTTTTTTTTTTTTTTAAATTTCCTTAAAATCTCGATACTTACATACCGAAACATGAGTTTTCGTCCCACGGATTATAATATTTCGTATAAAGGTTCCATTCGTCGAATTTGGTAACCCTGACATATAAAATGTGGAATTTTATTTTCGTATTTTTATTTCGCAGCTGCGATAAATTCATCGGGTGTTTCGTTTTAATGAATGTTGTTTGTAAGGTGTTACGACGCGTAAGATGTACAAATAATGATAAAACTACCTACGACGCATGTTCCTAAATATTGAAAAATTATTTCATCGATTTCCAAATTAAGTATTTATTTTGACGCATGTTGAAACACTCTTTTGGTAATACTGTTGGTATCTTTAGATTTCCTTTATTCTGTTTCGATCGAAATCTCATCACTTCAGCGCATCAGTATCGATAATACCCAAAATATTTGTTGTATTTAAAATTTATACGGTTATTGTTTTAATTGTTGTTCCTTTTATTTATTTTATTTTTCGTTCGACAAACATATATTATATTCGGTTCCGTAGATGTTTTAAACGAACGCTTTGAAATGATCGGCTTCGTTTTACCCTTACCAAATTCAGTCCGATGAATGTACGTACCTTACTACCAATTGAGCGCTTATTCAAACTTTCTTATTGGTGTAATTCGTTTGAAGTACGTTGCACAAATGTTGAGAAAAATAAATGCATTTACGTATCGTATAAGTGTAAAAATTAAATACCTACTTTTTTTCTTGTTACAAATACATCCCAATTTATTGAATTTTATACCTAGTTGTACCTAATTTTTAAGTTTTCTTTTGGTTATTGTATTTTTTTCCTTAAAAAGACCAACGCAACTATACGATGACTGACGTTTACAAACTGCTTCGTAAATCTGACCAATCACCTGTAAAGTATATGATTAGGTTTTTGTACAATATTTAAATTGCGAACCACGCTCGTTTCGATTATTTTTCTTTTATTCGCGATTAGCGGAAAATTCCAGCGATTATTTTTCGACGAAGCTTTCCAATTTTCTTTACCAGATATTTTAAATTACGTAGTCGGTGGCATATCTATTTTTTCTCGCACTTTTTTAGAAAAAAATAACACTTTTCAAGGTCAGTAACGTACTTACCGATAAAAAATAATTTAAAGAATTTTTGAATTCGATCGTGTAACAGTTTGTTGAAAAAAACAAGTAAAAACAGCATTTCCTTGAAATCAACCCTTGAAATTATATATTCGAGTATGTCGTCGCTGTTGTAGCTGTTTAATGACGTATCCAATTAATAACCGATTAACCTTTATTATTTACAGAGTTGAAAAAAGTGACTTCCCCCCGCCCCGCTGTAATACAAGCATTCTGAAAATTATGCGCTTTTTTTGCCCTTTTATTGGAAAGGTTTTATGGTATTTTTCTCTTTGTACTTAGTCGTTTTTATTAATTGTTAAATTTACCTATTTTGGATTAGCGGTGTACCCTATAAGCCTATATACATTTCCAATTTCAATGCTTCACTGCCTTCTACATATGTACACTATGATAGTACTGAATTGGTTATTGAAAAGTATTACGAAATCGATGCTATAGTGCATGATTTTAACGCATTATTCTACCAACTTTAGAAACATCTCGTAATTTTTGCTTTTTCATTCATCGAATAGGTACGTTTGTTTTCTAATGCACAAATAATTTGCTCATTGTTGACACCTTAACCATGAAAATCTAAAAAGCCGAAGCACTGTTTTTGTGGATTCGTCCATCTTGAATCGTTGAACAAAAATTATACGTATTTTATATTTGCGTACGATGATTATAATTATTATTATACTCGTACCATACGTATATTACAAAGATCATTCATTTTAATTATGTGATTGGAACGTAGATTGTCTTCCTTCTATACTTTTCTATTATTATAGTAATTATCATTTCTCATTATTTGTTATTATTGTATACTTCAAAATTATCGATTAATATGTGTGTTTTTATTTCTTTTTCCCATTTTTTTTTTTTTTGTTATTTTATATTGTTAAACTGTGTGTTAATTTGTAAATGTATGATTAGTTTAAAATTTAACGCAGTATTAGCTTGATACATTGTTTGAAAACGTTTAATAAACCGCCACTGGTCTCTCTGTTTCTGGTCACTGAATTTATAATTTAGAATTAAGAGTACAAGGCTTGTGAAAGTATTTAAGACTCGAAATATCTGATTTAATGAAGTTATCTCGTAGACGTGAGAAACAGACATTTATCAGCGGCCGGTTAAACTCGAAGTTGAAATTTTATGTTGAACCACTGAACAAGTATTAGACAGTCTGCCCTATCCAGACGTACATGAGAGATTGAGATTCAACATTCCATTTAAAATTTAAGACATTTGATACTATATTATTTTAGTCTGATTGTTTGTTTGTTTGTTTGTTTTTGTACATATTGTAATAATTTATATATTTAGATTAATTCTAAAATAATGAAAAAAAATAGTGTTTTTTTTTGTTTTTATTACGGATATTATACGTATGTAATAATAAGATTCGTGATAACGTCTGTAGTAGATATACAGTTTTACAACGCTCATGTTACTGTTGTTTTATCCTATTTATGTAAATACCAAATATATACAGAAAAATTATTATTTCAAATTTGTTTTATTACAAAATTTCAACTTTCAAATAATGTTGAAAATGATGCTGGGTAAATGGACTTACTTATATGTAGTAATAATAATAATAATAATAATGTTGTGTTCACGGTTATAGATGTATTTTTTTTTTAATTTTACATAATATACATATGTGTAAAAACTTATATAAAATTAGAAAAAAAAAAAATTAGTCAACCGAAGCGTTACATAATTAATAACATGGAAAAAACATAATTAAAATTTGTTAAAATATTCAGCGAACCAGCTCGGTGAAACATGAATCGGCAAAGATAGTAATTTGCATTTGATTGAAGAAACATGTTAAGGTATTTCAACAACTTCTTTACTTCAACTAAGTCATCTTTTTAATACCTACTAACGATAATAATAATAATAATTTATAAATGTAACAACAAATCTTGAAAGATAATATTAAATATGTATAAACTCATCGACGTGAATTTTCTCCATCATAGTAATCACTTCCTTTATTTAATGATGGGACTTCGTCGAAAACAAAGACATGATTTCGAAAATGAACAATTATAGGTTGAGAAGATATAGATGTTGGTCGTAAAACTTATGATAGATCAGCCAAATAATTTCTCGAAGCACTGATGACAATATGGTTTATCGTTTTGTTCTTTAAACGTTCCTTTATTCAATTGCTTCAAGCAAAATGCGCATACAAAATGTTCCGGATGAAATTTCTTGAACATAGCGGTAATACATCGTCCTGTCGATGATTAAATATCAGCATTATCTTTCCATGAATAAAGTCAAAAATGCTTAAACGTAAACTATTCGCTAATTCTCACCGGTAATAGGTTTATGGCAGCCAGCACATAATGAACCTCGTTTAGCGTGATAGTGTGTCTCGCAATACGGTTGTCCCTCGTGATCAAAGAATGAACCGCTGTGGAATGGCTGTCGACAATCCTAAATCCATTCAATATACAGTTACGTATTAATAAATGATTTTTAAAAATGTATATTGCTAAATACAACGAGTATAAGCCCATTGGCAAATTCGAAAAAATTTCAGCACGCAAGTATCACTAATCACGTTAACCTGCTCCAAAGTTGAATGTAAAAGAACACTATCAGTGTTGCACACGCGCAAGTAAAACTAAGACAACTACCTGAGTCCTTTTGGGAGGTGAATCTGGTTGAGGTTTTTGCAATATGGCTGGAATCGATTTACAACTGAATCGAGGACGCTGATTTTGAAAATATACATAATTATGTATTAGGTTTTACCACTTACTCCTTGCAACCAGCCAAAATTACTCATTTATGGGAAGTGTTTGCAGGAATGAATCCGTAGGGTTTGAAACCCCCATTTCAGACACCTTGCGGGACAAAATCTGATATAATTTTTTTTTTGTTAAAAAACGAAAAAGCCAGGTTGTGGCTTGTTCGAAATTTAAAAGATTTTAAAAACTTCCAAGATAAGTATTGTTTTCAACTAATTCGAAGTCGTTAATTTCGAGTATGATGATTATTTTTCGCGCTTTCTCCCCAATCTTC
Source organism: Phenacoccus solenopsis (assembly GCA_009761765.1). NCBI lineage: Eukaryota > Metazoa > Arthropoda > Insecta > Hemiptera > Pseudococcidae > Phenacoccus > Phenacoccus solenopsis. The sequence continues at coordinate 53,698,453 of CM019752.1, read as the reverse complement.
TCTAAAAGTATATTAAAAAAAAAAAAAAAAAAAAAAATTTCTCCAAGATGGAGAGGAGAACGCGAAAAATTATCATCATATTTGAAATCAGCGACTTAGAATTAATCATGAACGACATTTATCTTGATGTTTTTGAAATCGTTTAAATTTCGAACAATCCACTACCTATAAGCTTCTTCGTTTTTTGACGAAAAAAAATCTGTATCTGATTTTGTCGCGCCAAGTGTCTAGGAATAGGTTTTCGCACCTGTGAAATCCATTTCTGGGCTCAGTTTCTCCACATCATGAGTTCTCGCTGAAATAAGCATTATTTCTCATAAAATACCCATTTTGAGCGATAGAAAGAGGTCGCAGGTTCAATCTGATGATATATTCGAAATGATCGACTTCCAAGTAGCGGAAAACAACACGTCGTCCGTTCCTCCAACTAATTCCTAGGCAATTATAAAGGCATTTTTGGTGTTTTTAAAATACGTCAGTTGGGTTGCATATTATTCGATTTAAGGCGAATGTTATTTCGCACGAAGTTGAAAAGAATACAAATCTATACGTGCGTAATGCGTTTGAACTACGATTTGGATCAATTCGTACTGAATCGAGCACGCTGATTTCGAAAAATTTGGACGATTGCAAAAAAAAGGGTCATTTTGGACCAATTCGAGTTCGCACGTACGTCATCAAAAAAAAGAGAAAGTCAAAATTGGTAAAACTACATCATCAAATCGTTTACAATTTTTTCAGATTCTTTATGCACCCTCCTCCACTACAAAATGTTTTCGCTACGTCGTCCCTGCTGAAAGGTATAATTACGTTCGTCATTTTCAGAGCTATTTTCTTTAAAAATAATACTATCGTAATTTTACTTCGTGAGGGGGGAGTTCTGTAGTTGTTGATAATTGATTGTTAAGGGTGGATGTTTTATAAAACGCGTGTGCGCCACTGAACGACGTCGATCGTTACCGTTTGTCCACGACGTTGAGACTGTAATGACTATATAACTAATAAGATTACTATGGACAATCAAGTGCATTGACTAAATGTGAAAACTTAAAAAAAAAAAAAAAAAACTCTTGTGGCTAAGTATTTGGAATGAAAGCATCATTGATCATCCGATTAAAATGGAATTCATAAGCTTCAGCGAGAATTTTTTCAATATAATTATGTCCAGTATAATTTGTATGCGTACACATTATATTGTACGTATGAAATAAAAAAAATCACAACCAACCAATCAATCAGTACTTACAAGCACGAAGTTATGACGTAACTTGGATGTTATCGATGCTTCAAGTAACATTACCTCAATTCAGAAAATTACTTCTCATCAGTATGAAATTTTTGGCAATCAGTCAATTAACAACGCTAAACGTTCATGTAAATAAAATGCTATCAAATCTCTAAATTACATACAATTTGGACTTCCATCAACCTAATAAATTTGCGAACATTTAGCTCATCGCAGACGCAGTATTCTCTCTTTAAATAGCTACACATTAATAGTCTCATGATTCCGGGGCGTATTTTTAAATCTAACAAAATAAAAATTACTAAAAATACTCGACAACTTGACGGAAAAATTTATTTTCGGCGAATCGGATAGGCAATTTCTTCGACACTAATAGAGTCGGACTTCGCAAGTTAATAAATTTGCATAATTCGATGCCTGCTTGTGACAAACATCTGTTCTACAATTTTTTACGAACAGGACAGAAAACATATTGCCAATGTCGGGCAAATGACGGATTTGATACATTATCAGGCATTTTCTCGTGATAATTAATCATACTACAATAACGAACTGAATGAAAAGAAATACGTTGAAAGTGAATTCAATGATTATGTACTCGGGCAAAGCAGGCGGTTTTGATGATGTCAACATGAATTCTTTAATCAGCAGGAACCAAATTCATAGAACGAAATTTCAGACTTTTTCTTCATTTAAACATAGAAAGCAATATACATACGCAAATTATAGGGAATAGATCATCATTCCTGTGACAATTACCAACTCTTAAATGGAATTAACAAATGATAACAAGATTTTGACTTCTGTTTAAAATTTACTCTTTAAACGACGAAGGTGGGGAGAGCATACAATTAACTACGACTGGCTTATGGAAGAATTTTGTCTCCATTATTTACCACCTCAGTTTTCGCTTCAGACTTGAAAACTTATTGAAATTTTCAAAAATTCAGAGACGAAGACAACTTTCGTTTATCATTTAGTTGAGTTAAACCCAAATTTAATAGTTAGGGGTCACTTACATGGCAGTAGTGGTTATCCCCGTCATTGTGGGTTCGGTGTTTTTAATACCAAACGAAGAACTAAAAATGGGTAAATTAACTACGCCCTTTAATAAGATATTTGAATGATAAAAAAAACAAAACTTCATTTTCATCGTAATTTTTTACTTGGCAATAATTTAGATTTTATTGCTATTTTCAAAATTTCAAAGTGATTTTAAATTCAATAAAATTCCCAAGTTTTTGCGGTTGAAAAAATTATATTTTTTCCTCCTATTCGAGGATTCTCGATATTTTGTACTGTAACGCTACTTCTTGAAACATGGTATAGCACATTTTTTTTTCTCTGGCCCATAAAATGTTTCTTTGACTAGAAGCACGTAGAGGAAAAGAGGGTTCAACTTGAAAAAATAAACCAAAAAAATTAAGATATTTTCTATACTTTTTTCATGATTTGTGAACTTTCTCTTGGGAAAAGGAAATACCGTAACAGAACATCACATATCTTCGAGAGTAGCATCACTTTGTATTCTGCTTTCTTTAAAGATTAGTAAGGATAAAGTAGTTTGGAGAATTTTAAATTCGAAAAACTTCTTTCTTTTTTTTCTTTAATATTCGATAAGAAAGATTTTAAAAAAGAGTACTGCTTCCAAATTCATTAGGTAATTTTAATAAATTTTTTTATTTATTCATTTACACTGATGTCTTTAATTACCAAGACTATTACGCCAGTTTCATGTTTATATTTTGTCTAGTAGTTTTGTCTTATTGAGGAATTCAAGCCAACCTAAAAGCACACATATCAGCCTCCCCTCTACTTCCCGCTCACGGTGCATTAAAATCGTCTTCAACGGCAGATTTTCTCTTCGCCCATTATACATAAAATATCTTGGAATCAATGAGCTTACCACCAGTTCCCACCACATCACACCACTTGAGCATCCTACCAATCTGGCAAAACCTTGACTTATCAATCAATCTATCTCTGACACAACTTGCAAAATACACTCCGAACTATATAATTTCCTCCACTTTTACTGAAATGATCTCTAAATATCCTGGATATGCTATCTTTTTCACTGATGGCTCCAAAAGTAAGAAAGGTACGGGATGTGCAGTGTATGGAGATCATCCTGATCTTAGTACGCTGCGCTTTTCGTTACCACCTGCGTTCACCATACTTTCAGCTGAATTGTTTGCGATAAAATTACGTCTAGACGCCGCAATATATGTATATCCAAAAATTCTCATTTGCTCAGACTCTCTCACCGGCATTACCTGCTTGAAAAAATTTCAATTGACACTCTCCTCGCAAGGACCTCCAATCAAATACAGTTTGCATGGGTGCCTGCACACATAGGCATAACTGGAAATGAACTTGCAGATACTGCGGCAAAGCAAGCTTCCACCATTTTTCCTTTCCCCAATGTACCAACACCAATCGCAGACTTCAAAACCTTCATTAAACATAAAGTTTCAGAAAAATGGTACAACATCTGGTCACGTACTCCTACCTCTAATAAACTGCGATATGTTAAAGCAGATACGCTTTCCTGGCGGACTTCAGTGCGTGATTCCAGAAGAGAGGAGGTCCTCCTGCGTAGACTCGGAATAGGTCACACTCATCTCACTCATTCTTACCTGCTCTCACGCACCCTACCTCCATCATGCGACCAGTGCACACTTCCACTATCTGTGAGCCATATTTTACAGGATTGCCCCCAATACATCTCTTCACGTCGCAAATTTAAACTTCCTGCGACTCTTCCTAACCTTCTCGTAGATAACGAAGTGACTGTTTCTTTACTCAAAGCCGGCCTCTTTCCACTACTTTAACCCCAACCGATCTCGTGCCTCTAGCCAAGTTGCTGTAAATGACACGTTAATTAAAAAAAAAAAAAAGAATTTTGTCTGTAAGTTTTTTTCCCCCTTTTTTTCTTTACGCGCTAAATACAGTTACTATTTATTTATCAAATATTAAAGAAAAAAAGAAGGAGGATTTTCTATTCGGATAAAATTATAAATTGTCCTTTTTCGAATTTAATATCTAAACTACTTCACCCATACGAATCTTTAAAGAAAGCACAAAATTACAAAGTGATACTACTCTCGAAGATATGTGGTGTTTTGTTATGCAATTTTCAATTACTCAATCATAAAAAAATCAAAACTCCTATCATAAAAAGAAAAGAAAAGAAAAGAAAAAGAAATTGATAACAAATTATTCAACGAATACTCCCGAGTAAATAATAATAATAAATCACTTTTAAAGCTTCAAAAAGTAACTGATTTTTACGAATATCAAAATATCAATTCTGAACAAAATACGTAGGCTATACTGGCGTAATAGTCGTAGTAATTAAAGAAGCCAGTACAGAAAAAAGAACATGTTCCATAAAAGTTATTTATCTTGACTGATACTACAATAAATCTCTTAATACATTCGTTTAAATTACCATACATTATTTTTTTTTTAATTCATTCAATGAATTAAACCTATAATTTTACTTTATTTTCATAGGTATAATTTTGTTTCAAAATTTTACCGTCTAAATGCTTCGAAAATAATGATACGATAGGTATTAAATTTTAACGAGCAAAATTCATACATATGCTTCAAAGTGATAGAAACCAGAGTAATTACCAGAATGAGTCAAATCTATCATTATTTATTTATTATTATATTTAAATAAGGCGCTTAGTATGGAAGTGACCAAATGACCCGAGCAAAAGGAAAAACTTAACTTTCAAACTTATCATAGACACACCCGAAATGGGGACAAATGTTTCAAAATTAAAAAATGTCAAAAAATTGTTTTTTTCTATTTAATTTTTTTTTCTTTTGCCGAGAAACTTAATTTTGTTTAGTAAATACTGAACCAAGTTTTAGCCGTCATATTTTTTTCTAAATTTACAAAATCCAAAATCTCCTCAATAATTTAAAAAAACATAAATATGAGGTATTTTCAAAAAAAAAAAGAAAAGATAAATGAGTAATGTATAAGTTGCGTGGATGGTGCGGATTCAATTTCAGCTCTTTAAAACTCCAGTCAGATTAAATATACGAAGCATATCAATGTGTAAGATATTCCGTAGAAGATCACTTAAAACGTATCATTTAAAAGCAATGCTGAGCCTTTGCAAGGTAAATATGGCACGAATTAATCTCTGGAGTCCTGAAGCCTTGAAATGAGACCCACGCCATGTACGCGACCCATAACTTATACACTTATAACTTATTTGTGAAAATACTCGAAATAGGCGCTTTTTCAAAACTTAAAAAAAAAAAATGAAAAAACTTTAAATCCTATAGATTGAAAAAAAAAATGACCATTAAAAAAAGTTTTAGGAAAGTTCTGGAGAAAAAAAATGATAATTTTTTTAATTTCTGAAAAATTTACCTCTAGGTAATACTGAAAAAAAATCTGAAGTGAAATTGAGCTCATTTCAGCACTTATATTCAGGTACAAAGGCAGTGGATTTTTTAAAATGATTTTTCTACTTAATTAAATACAAAACTCACTCACAGCCACTTGTACCTTAAGGTCCCCACACCCACATGCCAATACTGCAATTCTGAACCTATCACCACCCAACACCTTCTTTTCCTCTGCCCTAACCTTAGGTCATTCAGATAAAACCTAGGTATATCTGAAGACCCTCCAATAATTCCAGATTTACTTCCAGAAATGAACAAAATCCTACTTTTGATCAAAGACCTCAAATTACAAAACCAAATATAAAATCCACTCTTTCCGTACCCCTCTGACACTGGGCGTAAAAATCCAGCAATTATACACGCCCAGTATAAAAAAAAAAATTTTATATGTTTAATGCTTTTTTTCCTCTAATCATTAATTTCTTTCATTTTTTTTTTAGATGTTATTGAAATTCATGATTCGCTTTTTTAAAAAATAATTAACTTATTTATAATAATTTTCATATTATTTACGAATCATTCGCGAGTGAGCCGATGAATGAAATTTTAACCTTTTGTTAAATATGGAAAACAAACAACATGAAACATTCGTTCATGAAAAAATTAAAGCTGTTCAACGAACTGAACTATCGATGTTGAATAAATGGCACCGAAATATTCAAATTTTTTCATCAGCATTCGAATGTAACGTTTGATGAAAAGTCGAATATCTTTCCTACACGAGAGAATACTGCATCATGTACGAGTAAATGATACGAACAAATTTGTGAAAATTTTTTTTAATTGGTAAAACATTCAACATTAAATAAATTTCATTGGCATGAACTGGAAAAAAAAAATACAACAATAATAATAACTTACATATCATAAAAAAATTATAAAAGGAACAAAAATGCATGCAACGCGGTCCGCCAGCGAAACTTCTCTAAAAAGTTTGACTGGCCATCGGAAAAAATAAAAATTAAAAAAAAACTTTTTGTTAAAAAAAAAATGCGCCGAATAAGACCATTTTGCTTTGCACGCAATTTACGCTACTTCATAATACGCATGGTAGCTTATGATATCACGCTGAAAAAAAATTACATCGTTGATTGGTTGGTTGGTTGTTTGGTTAAACAGAGGAAAACGAAACAAAAACAAATAAATTATAGGTACAGAGAATCGATCAATGCTCTTCTTCTTCAACGCCAACACATTTAGGGCATACGGGTTTGCCTTCCATGGCGTAAAATGATTTGCCAGAAATCGACTTCTTACAATCCTACGAGAATAAAGCATAGATACACAATTACACACATTACCAGTGTTGTTGGAACGTAGACGTACTCGTACGTCGTCATTACGTCATGATTATTGTAAAGGAACACCTTTGGAGAGGGAGAGCTTGCGAGATGGACTCGTTCCAATGAAAAATCGAAAATTTTAATCACGTTGACGTGACGTTTTTAATTACGCTCGTGCAAAATACAAGAGGAAAAATATCATCGATTTTTCGAAACTCGCGTCGCGTCGCGTCGGTATTTATAGCGGCGCTCAGGCCGGTCAAACAAAATGTTGACCTATTTAAAACAGTTCGCGACGACGCTTAAGAATTATGAAAATGACCGGCCAATAGCTCGCGCGTAAATGCCTGACTCGACTTGACTCTCGACAAGTTTTTCTATTAAATTTCATTATTATTTTTTTTTTTTCAATTTTTTGAAACGTGTGCAAAACGCATCACGGAAATGTTTACTAAATATAAATAACGTCGTTTTCACACTAGCACCCAACGTCACGTTGCGCCGGTGCTTGGTTACCGAATTAACGCGTTCGCAAGGACATTACGGAGAGAGAGAGAGAGAGAGAGAGAGAAAGAGAGTAGAGCAGAATAGGAATGGGAATGGACGGATACGGCGTGATCAGTGATACTTGCGATAAAAAATAATCGATCGGTTGAGCGTGCACCAATGGGGAAGCGTAGCTATTGGCTATTGGCTATTGGCTACCCCATTAGCGCATCACTGCACCACTACGACGTTTATGCGTACCCTGCAAACGAAGCAAGAAGAATGCCACTGCGAAGATAAGGCGGAAACGTAATTCTCCATAATGGGACGGAAACAAGCTCCGCATTTCGGAGCGAACATGTTGAAGTAATCGTCGCGACAATAAGGTTTGCCGTCGCGTTCATGAAAGCCCTCTTCGCCGAACTGTTTGCCGCACTGGGCGCAGAAGAAATGCTCCGTATGCCACGTTTTCTCCAAGGCGGTAACGCATTTCTACAACAAAAATGGCGATTGGCGAAAATCGATTTGCACCTACGAATACACCAGTGTAGCAGCCAACTTACATCTAAAATCGGTCCGTTACAGTAAGCGCATCTGGGCGAAAACAAATTATGATAGTCGGGCTCGCAATACGGATGTCCGTCTCTTTCGAAAAAGTTCCTCGTACCCAATTCTTGATTACAGTGCGTGCAGACGAAGTGCTCCGGATGCCAGGTTTTACCTAAGGCGGTGATCACTTGGCCGACGATAGGTTTGTCGCAAGCGCTGCAGCATCCTTTCTGCGTTGTGTTCACACCTTGCCTATTCATATCGGCTTGCAAACTACCGAGCATAGAATCCAACTGGGTGGTCTGATTTTGCTGCTGGTGGTGATGGCTTTCTACGCTTCGATACGATCTGGCATACGACGAATCGTTGCTAGGCGGCTGCTGTTGATGATGCTCTTTGGATACCTAGTCGAAGCGATATCACTCGTCTAGCTTTATCATATGTTTTAATTCGTCTAGTACCTATATACGTGTATGAGTACGAGTACGAGTACGAGTACAATCTACAACGCCATCGATGGAGTAGCTCCGAAAAAACCAACGAGTACACGTACGTGTAAAGATTCGTACTCGTACTCCATCGAAGGCGTACCAAATTATTCGAATAGATATAACCGAAACTTGAACATTTTCGCGACACCGTATACCGAAACAATCGACTCGATACTCGTATTCGTATCACGTACTACACGACGTATACAATCGTACCTATTTCGTACAATTGCGTATCCACATTTTTATCATACGTAATTGACAATAATACCGATATCTAATAATATTGGTAAATAAAATAAATCAAAATATACCTACCTAAAGACGATACGCGATACGAGGTACGCGAAAACCAAAAATCAAAATACGTAGCTATGTTCGAATTTGAGTAAAATCACTAAACGCGATTATGGAAGCGACGTCGTTTTTAATACGATCGGCATTCGGTACCAGGACCGCCCTACTCGTGCGTGTGTTCTCCTTCCCACCAACGCTTCTCCCAGAAGGGAACAACGCGAGCGGGTACGGAGAGTAATCGCGTTTATTTCGAGGGATCCCCAAGAAAGGCTAAAGATAATGTTTACAATCTACACAACTACAGCAGCAGTGTACACTGTACACGCTACACGGGCATCTAGAGGTTATGATTATGAGTGACGTGACTGCACACTTCTCAGTTCACACGTACACACACGCACGCGCGCCCATCCAGATGTTGCCCTGTCACACAACCTTCCCCGTTTTCCCGACAAATTTCTTGGCCAAAAGCATACGAACTGGCGGTGCCGGTGACCATTGTGGACATACTACACGAGTGTATTAAAGCCCTATAACCAGTACGAGTGGTGACTAGGGTGGGCCGAATTTTGGTTTTTTTCGAAAAGTAAGGAGGCTTAGTGAAAAATTGTTGTGAAATGAGCTCAAAAAGATATCATAAAAATTTCAGCCCTCAAGTTCAATTTTTACCATTGCCAAAATGGGCCCAAAGTTTTGAACTTTTTTGAAAATCGAAAAATTTAAAAATTTCGTAATTTGCACTATTAACAAGCTGAAATATTTTCTAATGGGTAAAAAATATGAAAAAAAAAATTTGACGACCATATTTACCGTATAACATTAGGTATCCTAACATAAACGAGTAATTACATTACTTATATAAAAATTCTTATAGCTATATGAGCAGTACTTAGCTGTAACCCATAACTTACCGCGCGGAGGTGGCTGCGCTCGAGTTTCTCCAGATCAGCTGGACAGACTCAGATCCAGCTGGCGAGTCATTGAGAAAATCTCGGTGGGCCGCGAAGTATTTGGGCCGATTGAGGTAAAAATTGGGCCACTTCAATTTCTAAACTTTAAATTATGAATCCATAATTTGAAAAATGAGAGAAAAAATTGGGCCGATTAATATTAAATGGGCCATTAAAAATGGGATTTTTCGGTGGGCCGTTAAATTTTCCTATTTCTGGATACAGCCCTGCAGCTGGGTAAAAGTTAATACCGTTATTCAAGTATATGTGCCAGGGTAGTTTCGAATAAAAAAATTCAGCAAATGTACCTATGGCCCCAAACATCTTTTTAAATTGATCCAGTTGCTGAAAACGCAACCAGATGAATTTAAAAGAATAAAACACCCATAATTCAACGAACCGGCTGTTTCGCGAATTCGGAAAATATATTCATCGCAATGATAGAAGATGATGACGCAAACATAAGAAACCTTGGCTGGAAAAGAATATTGAATTCTTACCCAAAAAAATACAAAAAGCGTGAATTCTTTCTCCGAACTTTACATTTTTACGCAAAGCATTACTCAGATTTGATTACCTGGGACTCCACAAATGTATCGTTTCCTCCCCTTTTACATAATCTCTCGAAAAAAGATTTCATGAAGCTAGCTCGAGAAAATGCGAAATTTGAAGTAGAAAATTACCCTTGTCATACCCAAAATGTGGAAAGACTTACACGAGAGGTATCAAATGCATCTGCAGCTGTTCGTGGAGAGGCGCGAAGACACGGTTTTATTGAAGTTCGTCTGAAGTCGCGTAAGGTAATGAAATTTGCCCCTCTTAGAACCCCATTGTTAGAATTCTTGTTCAAATTACTTATCTGGGCATTAAATTTTATAAGAGATGCCAACTTTTAGTCCAAAAAAGATTACAAAATTTAATTGTGCTTGTTATTTCGTAAGTATAAACTTTTACCCAGCTGGTCTGCAGGAACTCGAGCGCAGCCACCTCCGCGCGGTAAGTTATGGGTTACAGCTGAGTGCTGCTCATATAGCTATAAGAATTTTAATATAAGTAATGTAATTACTCGTTTATGTTAGGATACCTAATGTTATACATAACTCCATAATTGCACCAATATCAAACGATTTTCGCATTATTTCAGTGATACTGGAAACTGGTTGGGAACCACTGCAATGGTAAATATGGTCGTCAAATTTTTTTTTCATATTTTTTACCCATTAGAAAATATTTCAGCTTGTTAATAGTGCAAATTACAAAATTTTTAAATTTTTCGATTTTCAAAAAAGTTCAAAACTTTGGGCCCATTTTGGCAATGGTAAAAATTGAACTTGAGGGCTGAAATTTTTATAACATCTTTTTGAGGTCATTTCACAACAATTTTTCACTAAGCCTCCTTACTTTTCAAAAAAAACCAAAATTCGGCCCACCCTAGTGGTGACATACGTCATTTTCTATCCAGTCTATTTTGTATGCAAACCAATGCAAACATTATGTAAAATAATTAAAGATGTAGAATCTAAAAGTTGCACAAACTATATGATAATTTTTGAATTTTTCACACGAAAATAACGTAAGAACAATTTTTAAAAATCTTAGAAATTGAAATGTATCGAGTTAATCGAGTTATAAAGTTGCATACAACTCCATCTACTCCAATGTTTACATTTTTGGAGAGGATAGAAAATTGCGTATGTCACCACTTGTCTTATTATAGGACTCTACTCGTATTAGTGCAGGGCGAGTAATGTTCGTCCCTTCATATCCAATACTCGTACAAATGGTGGCCGAAGCAGCCACATATGGTGGGCAATATTTCACTACGAGATGGTGGACTAGCATAAAAACGCTCGAGGTGCTAACTTCATTTAGGGATCTGTATAGTTGTAAAGATATCACGAGCTGTAAAAAGATACCCACCATCACCCCCTCTACGTCACCCACCTATGCACCCTGTTATTCGAAAATTCGCGAATATAAAAAATTTTTACCAATTCAAAAAAAATTCATTCCACGTGAACCACGTATTAAAAAAATGATAATAACTTTGAACGCTTTCTACGTAGAAAAAAATTAATACAACAATCATATCTCAAGAGAAAAATGTCCGAACCTTAAATCACAGATTTCAATAGGACAAAGTTTGATGGGAAACGTATCACCTATAAGAGCAGTGCTGGCTGTGAAGAGGAACTTGGACACGAAAAAGATACTTTATCTGGATTTTTTCAGGAGTTCGAAGTATACTCTGTTTTTTTTTTTCATGTAAAATTGCGATTTTTCAATTATTGCAACTCCGAAAAACCGAAATATACTCCAGAAAATTACACTTTGAACTCCGTTCTTTTTGGAAGTTGAGAGCGTAATTTTTTGGAGTTGAAAGAGTATTTTTGTTGGGGGAAAAAAATTAGAAGTTGCAAATTGGAGCATCAAATCACTGACATTTTTCTCATACTCTCCTTCCCTGTCCCTCCAAAAAATGTATTCGATACGTTTCTCTTAAAAGTATAATCATTTGTTGCTGTTATTACAGACATTTATCTTAAACATGACATTATCGTAATCTTCTTTTTTTTTCTTTCTTGCACCATAATACATGTTCTTAAAACAGGTGAGTCTGCTTTAGGAACATCATCATAGATGGAAGGGTAGCATGGTTGTTATTGAGGATATCAGATAGGCCAACTGCATTGCCGAAAACAGCTCTAGAGTTTGCATAAAAGAGGACATGGAACTGCAATCAAGGCAATGGGAGGGGTAGGGTTCTCTATATGAATGAGTTAGCCATCATCGTAATCTTACTTCGTGTACTTTTTACGACAGAAAAAATTAACAAAAATCAAATATGGTTGGTAAAAATGGATGGTAAGAGGGCTAGGTGTTTCAAAACTACACTTGCCCGAAAAGTTTATAAAACTCGAGCGCGCCACTGCTCCATGGTTATCGTTTTCGGGTTTCTTTCGTTAGTATAGTGTTTTCTGTTCAACATATGACTCATCAATCAAGCTACATAATTTCAGCAGCAGGTATGCGGTCAAATACCTCCAGATAGCGCTTTTCACTTACCTTGAAATCTGAAAGCGAAGCCATCAAGTCATCCAACTCACGAGTTGCCGATGACGCCGCCGGTCTCACTGTTCTTGTAGTTGTCGTAGTTTTTTCCTCCATTAACATTTTTTTCATTACATACGGACTGTCTGTACCGCTGCTAAAAAATAAAAATAAAAAAAATAAAATCAAATCAATCATAACATCTCATTGTACATAATAATATAATGAACTGTATTGATTAAAATACATATAAAGGGGGAAGTTTTTATTGATCTGGTATACCGCTTGATAGTTTCAAAATAATTATGATATGATAGTAATTAATTATCAACTCATGAGTAGTATCGAATATGATAGATTTTCGATAATAAACAAAATTTGTTCTACCCTTCCCCCCCCCCCGCCCATTGTAGCCATCGGCACGATGAGAACATAAAACATTATCATAACACTGTGGTTTATATCAAACATCGCGCTATACGCCTATGTGCACTGTAAGTGGGGCGTTTCAAGTGCGTTTTCTCGCGATTCTATCAATTTGGGCGAAAATTGCGTAATAATATTTTTTGTTGGAAATCTGATCAGCATAATTTCTTAACTGGACTTTTTCGCTGTATCTAGATTAGAATGCGTGTTATTTGCGAAAAACTAGTTTTGGGGGCACAAATGTGGATTTTGGTGGAAAAGAAATGGCGCGATTTTTGGGCGAAAGTTAGGTGTTGTTACGGACACTAATGGCTACAAGTTTCCTCAGAAAAACTTCGGCATCAAATTAGTCTCGATTAAAATCGTAATATGACTGGACTATTATAGGTACTACTTTAACTTCAACCATCATTATTTGGAATTTTATTTATTCTTATTGTGAAATCCACAATCAGAAGTTTGCCGCAATAATCGAAAAGTAACTCGCCTTCATTCCCAATGTTCATTTTCTATTTTTTTTTCCTGTTTAGTCCTTATTACTGATTTTGCGATAGTGCAATACATAATAATTATTAGTATTAGGAGCTACTTTGTAGTCCCCTATCTCTTTCCCTAATGGGTATACGAAAAAAATTATAAGACCCTTTCTCGTAGAGAAATTAATGAGAAACATTTTATTACTATACTACTTTTTCTCTAAAACGCGTTGTTTGCAAAAAAAAATGTAAAAAAGTGAATTTAGGAGACGTTCTTGTTACACATTTCATTTTTTTTGACCAACTTCCACCCCGCTTCGGAAGGTTGAAAATATTATCATGTTGTACCTTAGAGTACGAGCTAATTATGGAAAAAAATTCAGCCATGTACCCCCCCTCAAAAAAAATTTTTACAATTTTTTGAAAATTTCAAAGCCTAAAAAATTCGAGAAAATATGTATCGAAAAATTTGAAAAAATTTCCACAAACGTACTTATATAATGCCTATCAATAGTGAAATTTTCAAAATTTTTCATCCATTCCATCCAGAGTTGAAAAATATTGAATTTTCGATATATGGGAGCCGATTTCTCAGGAAAGGGTGGGGGTGGGGGGTCAAGAATTTTTTTGGGGAGTTTTTTCATCGAGGGCAACATTTAGGACCACTTGTGACCGAATTTGGGTCAAGGGCCGTTTTCACTATCTTATCAGGAGAGACCCTTTCATAGCCTATAAGAGCCGTTTAGCTCCTTCGATCACTCTTGCAGTTGGTGACGCTGAATTTTCAACTTGGAGCTTTCTGCGAGTTTATTTTAATATCATTTTCAATGGACAATGCGTAAACGAAAAGTGTTACAAATTCACCGTACGGTATACACTCTGTTTATTCGACAAGGTCTGACCATGTTCCAAATTTTCCGCATAATTTTTTTTCCTAAATTTAGGTACTCGACTAATAATTAACTTTAGGTGCGTCAAAGTATTCATCTCTATCATGGTGACAACTTTGGTTCTCGGTCATTAATAAAAAATAAAATAAATGAATAAAAATCTTCATACAACACAAACATTCACGCATAAGCTCTGCACACTGACATCCTCCATCACACATCAAACGGCTACATTAACTAATTACAAGATTTAAATTAGACCAGTTTATTTCCGTTAATCGTTAACGTCAGTCCGCACTTGCAACAGGTCAGCAGTACATGTAAGAGCGTGTTCATCAATTCTTATTTATTTACACGCTACTTAACCAGTTAAATTGTTACAGATTTCATTAAAATTTCAAGTTTGAGTTCCCACCACCTAGTGGTCCTATTTTAAGAAATATAACGTCAATTATACGGCACGTTAGTAAGATATGTTTAAAAGCCATATCTACCTACGCCACAATATATTATATTATAATATAGTAGGTATAATATAATATAATATTGTATATTCTTTTTCAGTTTAGATTTGGCAAAAAAAACGGGCCAGGGTGAAGCGTGAATCTCAAAACATCATCGCAAATCCGCATCACGTATAACGTTTGAAAACTCTCATTTCGACAAAAATTACCACCCGAAAAATATTAAAAAATAAAACATTTTGGCAAAAATACTCTTAAAAAGATGCCAAACAAAACTCGCTGACGGTTATTAAACGTCGTAAAAAATATTATCATCTCGTTTACCTGCGTCGATTCGCAAAATTTACGACCGAATAAAAATTTTCGTCATTCGTCTATTTGGCAGCAAAAAAAAAAAAAAAAAAAAAAAAATGGAAAATAAATGTATACATAGATGCGCCTACTGTACCGAAATAAACAGGTAGGCATTTTTGTCTGAATGTCACCCACGTCCGGACTCCGTGATGAATATTTTGAGTGAAAGAAGTTCAAGCTGCCAGAGAGAAAGAGATCGATAGTTAGGTACAGCGAACAGGGTACAGTAAAGCGCGTACTTTGGAGAAATGAATCGAAACTTCAACACTGGCACCGAGTCAAACTTGTACAGTACCAGTATTTTCGACTTCATTCAGTCAAAGTATTTTTCAGAAGAGAGATTGAGGGAAGCGGTGGCTCGGAGTACCTGTCATTCAAGTCGACAAAACATCATTACCTACACATTTGCGTAATTTCTGTTCGTTTCCGCGACTTATGAGATATTTCGTTTGATACGCGTCGAAAAAAGAGATTTATGAACGATTGACTGCGATACTTTGGCATCTCTACTTCCATATGGTACGTATCTGATACTTATTCGCGAAAATACGTTATATTTAGCGTGAAAAATTTTATTATTACGTTTTTGTTTTCGTTAAAAGTCAAAATAAACATATGAAAAAAGGTGTCGCCGGCATATTTTTGATTTCATTCTTATGCGAAGACGTAACTGCACGGAAAAGAATCTCCCCAAAACCACATGAAATATTCTAACATTTTAATTATAATTTTAAAATCACGTTTCACTGTATAATTTTTATTGGCTGTATTTCAATCACTCGCGTGACTTTCCATCGTCAAGTTCATCTCGTAAAATATAATTACGTTCGTTCCTAACTAACAGAATATTCGTACGTAGGCAAAACATTCGACAGACAAGTATAACTGGAAAAGGTACTTCAAATGTTTTCTTGAGATTCAAAAAAATTCAACGATTTACATTTCACTCGTTACCATTCACTTACCAATGTGAACACTTTACTTCTTTTTCACCCCCTGCCAAAAAAAAAAAGAAGCGCACATTTTTGAGGAAATCGAACGAGATGCAAAGCTCAGTTAATCAAACTATCATAAAATAATTTAGCCGAGAAAAAATGTAAATAAGGCCCATTCTGGACCAATTACTTTCGAACTCTAGCTTCAAAACTTGTTACGCATCATAATGCTTCTAATAAAGGAAAAGAACGGAATTTTATTTCACAAAAAAAAAGTTCAAAATCCGTATTCTAGCTCTGACAAGGAAACGTTCAGATTTCGACGCGACAAAGTTTATGGAAAAGAGAGCACCATGGTAGCTCACAATAAAAATTTCGGTTACTAAAGTTGATATGGAGGAGAAATAGGTAGGAGGAGGTTCAAATTCGAAAAAAAAAATGTAAGCAGCCATGCCGCATTACTGGAGCTGAGTTTTTAACTGGAGCTTGTTTTGATTTACTAATAACCTTGCTTAACCGTTCATGACTACAGGCCACACCCAATACCAAGTCTGAAAACCCCTACCCTATCCTTTCCAAAAACACTTAAGAAGTTCAATTTGGCACAAATGTAGTATTTCTTGCCATGAAATAATCATGTGAACACATATTTCTCAAATTATAACTATTTGAGGGTCCTCAAATTATCTTCAAATCTTGATAATCTGCCATTTTAGATCCATTTTGACTCAAATTTAGGTGGTTATATTCTGGTCACAAACTAATCCTACACACAAAGTTTGACCATTCTAGGCCGATTTGGTGATGAGATATGGAAGATTCATGAAATTTCCTGCGGCAATTTCCCCTCCAAAATCACTGAAGAAGCTAAAATCAAAATACGTTTGTCACTTGGGCTCATTTTATCATATGACACAGCAATAAAAAATTTTCGACCCCTCCTGTACCCCCACCACTATTTTAGGTTGGTAACCCCGCCTTCCCCCTCCAACATCATGTATGGAAGTGAATTCGGGATATAGTATACAACTTATCCCAATAACCATATGAATTCATATTAATTACATTTTTACCAACTTGAGGCTCCTCAAGCTCTACTCAAATTTTGATAATCCGCCATTTTGAATCCATTTTGATCCAAATTCAAGAGGTCATATTGTGGTCACCAACTAACCTCACACACAAAATTTGACCTCTTTAACTTGATTTGGTGGGGAGATATGGAAGATTCAAGAAATTTCATGACTCAAAACTTCCTCAAAAAGCCGTTTTTTGATCTAACTCCTCTCAATATGCACTTAGGAAGCTGAAATTTGGATATGTTAGTATCCGTGACTCACTCTTTCATATGAAATCAAAAACGAAAAATTTGAGCTATTTGCCCCTTCTCCAGCCCCCTCAAAATTTGAGTGATCCGCCATTTTGAAATTTTCGAAAAAACAAAAAAACTTTGCGCATTTTCAAGAAGAGTTCCTCACCAAATTTCGAGCGAATTTTATGAATACTCGCCGGCGCTACGCGTGGGGAAAAAAAATATACCAAAAAGTTGGACATTTGCCAGATGATTACAAATGGTCTGAAGCGCAAAGGTTTGAAGACTCCACCCTCCCCCGACCTTCTCTTCCCAAATCAGGTAGGCTGTAATAGCTACCCTTTTTATTAAAAACTCCTCTAAAAACAATATTAGCGAAAAAAAAATACACAAATTTATTAATAAATGTGAACAAAAGATTAGAAAAATAGTTGAAAAATGAAAAAGTTCCATGGTATTGTGCTTTTGAAAGAATGGAGTGATTTTTTTTTTTGTTGAAAATGACATTACTTAAAGGGACAGCTTAAAATTACCAGAATAGCCAGCTTAAATTAAGTTCATACTATGCACATGAGCAATACATACTGATATTTTTTAAGAAAAATTAAAAAAAAAATTGAGAACTAATTTTTTTTTTCAGTCTTTACACGATAAAATATGACTTTGGAAGGTAACTCGAAAAGTCGTTTTTTTTTCTTCTTTTAATTTGAACAATTTAAAAACTTTGACTTCATTTCAAAGCATCTACAAATCAAGTTGAGGCCTGAAACAATATGAAGCCCTTTTGAGATCATTTAACAACTACTATGACGACCCACTTCCCTTTCTGAAATAAATCTCAGTTTTGATAGGCATGCGACAAACATATCTTTATATTGGCATTTGGGTACGCTAAATACGAATATGAACTTATTTTTCATCTACGATCATTTTCAAGCATCCTAACTACCCTGCTGAATTTGTAAAATTAAAGTAATAATGAAAAATAAGTTTTCTCATGGTAATTACGAGTATCATTTCATTCTAATTTAAAATTGCGAATAATGAATCTCAATTATCAGTTTTTCAAGTGCCTGCCTCATTGTGGGTGTGAGGAGAGCTGAAGCACTTCGGATTTCCTCGATAACTTATAATGCCAAATATGACGTACAGTATTTCGTTAAATAGGGGTTCAGTGGCGCTGATTTCCATTATGAACTACTATCAAATTTCGAGCTGTCAAAATGTTACCGTCACACCAGGGAATATTTTTACTGGTCAGGGTGTGTCAACGTAAAAAATTGGAAAATGTTTAACCTCCCGTCCGTAACAACTTTTTTTATTAGTTTTCATGACGCCAAAATAATTGAATACAAACTAAGGCATTGCGTAAAGAACGTAATTTCGGAAATCGATACACTTTAGCAAACGAAGAGTGTTTATTTATTTTTGTAGATTTTGAAACCTCACAGTGGCTTTCTCGTGAAAATTTTTCCAGCGTAAGTTTCAGATTTTATAAATTTCGTCAATCGAGTGACTTCATTCTTACACTACGTACCAATAGTAATAGTTGAAGAACGAAACACAGATCAAAACCTTTGGTTGATACTTATAGAAAGACGACTGGCAAGTTTATGCGGTTACTTCTTTGAAATTTTGGAGAACGATTTCTCAGCTCTATGCATGTCATCACTGAGTGACTTTACATATTACTAGGGCCTAGATTTATATGATGGCGCTTATTTTTTCCTACTGCACCAGATACCTCTTTTTGCAGTTTCTTTTACATTTCATGAAATTCTAAGACGAATGGTGAAATTTTATAGCCCTTTTTTTGCTTATTTTGACTAAAATGCTTAAAAATGCTTATTTTAGCCAAAAAACATGAGAATTCTGCTTATTTTCGGCTTTTTCCTGTTTTTAAAGCTTTTCTTGATAAAAAAAGCAAAAATCAGTCAACAAAAAAAAGAAAAAAAAAATCAAAAATTTTTCGATATTTTCAGTTTTTTTTTTTGGTGGTATTTAGCATTGTAAAAAAAAAAAACAGAATGTTTTCATCTGCGACTTGAAATTAGTAGTTTATCGATTAATTGTTCTTTTCAATAAATTTTTTTGTTTACCTATTTCAAAATAAATATAAACAGACTTTTTCTGCTCTACATTTCTTCTAGTTTTGCTGCGTATGAACGATTCGATAGGTTTTTTGAAAGCGCGTTGAAAATACCTACATTTTGATACCCATGTTGGTATACTTTTCTAGCGCTTATTTATGCTTTTTTTACAGGTTTTAACCGCTTATGATAATCGCTTTTTTTGCTGTTTTTAGCGCTTTTAAATCCTAGCCCTACATATTATAAATGTATAACCATAAATAATGGCGAGGAAGCGAACAAAAGACGACTTAATAAGGTTACTCACCCGTTGGGTAAAGCTGTGCTTAATTCATCCAACAAGCTATCGACGGATGGTCGTCCGCCGTGCGATAGAGTACTTCCATTGCTCTTAATTGGTGATAGTTCGCTACTGTGGTAATTGACTGAAGGAGATGCTGAAAAAAATAAATTCAAACATTAAATCAAACATCACCGAGTAAATTTTAGCAATATGAATAGAAAAAAAAAAAAAAAGGATAAAAATATCGGTAGCAGGCGCGCCGTGTCACAAATATCGGCATGGGTTTGAAAAAGCGTAATGTTGTCGACGGCCTCCAAAATAGGCACCGCGCTGTGCCATCCGCTCGTACACGAAAAGCATGTCAGGCGGTCATCGCTTAGCAGCTACATAAGACCATCAGCCCGGCGACAATGTATACCGAGGTCGCGACCGAAAACGAAAACCACGCGTAAAAGCGGAGCGGACGCGCGCAACAGATACGCTGTACCTGCAGTTTTGTACGACCCTGACATTGACGCGATAGCCTAGAAAACAGCCGACTAACCTCCATACCGAGGTAATTTAGCCCTTGAACTTGCTTTTAGGCCTTCGTAGTACGTACGTCACCGTCATGCTGCGCCCTTCTACTCGTGCTCGTACACAAGTAATAGTTTAATTTTTCCACGCTCTATCTACTATCTACTTGTATTTCTAATTTTCTATCGACAACCCTAACCAATATCACGCTCACATGCGCCTAAACACGTACATTTCCTTTACAATCCCGTATAGGTGTTCTATAATCGATTCGAACTTTTTTTTTTCAATTTTCAGCCAACATACTTACGTATATTTGCTTGTAATTAATACGCGTTATGACTGAAAAATACCTAAAATTATTATAAGGAATCATCTTCTGGCCTACAAAAAAAAATAAGAAAAAAAATTTCGTTACCCGTTCGTGGGAAAATTGAGGTTCCACTTGGTGCGTGTTTTCCCCCCTCCCCTCCGACTTGGCTGAAATTTCTTGTGTGTAATGTGTGGTCACATAGGAAAAAAGTTACAGATGATACCTCAGAATTTCAAACCTTCCCTCCACTACGTTAAACCTAATATACCTGTATAATGTATACATAAATATACTATATTGAGTAACGTATAAAAGTTGGATTCCTTGAAAAACAGAGAAAGCTGCACCCACCTTCATTAAAAAGTTGTTGTAGGAGCAATGTTTGCCTCCAGCAAACAGGGAATTGTTAAGAAATACACTAAATCGGTGATTACAACTGATGTTATGGCGGAAAATTTAATTAGAAGTATGAGTAAGAGGTGACTCCATACTTCAAAAAGCCAGTTATAAGTTGGCTCCGTGAGAAAACTGATGAAACATGGGCCTATGCTTCCTCTTTAGAAGGAGGAAGTTGAATCCAAAATGGATTTTTCGTTAATATTTGGTAAAGGAGGGCTCCCACAACAACACAAGTTAAATGAAAAAACACTATACTCTCAATTCTACGCTAGTCAACTTCCTATATATGTTTTTTGAAAACTCAGCAGTAAGTCCAAAAAGTTTATTTTAAACATAAAAAAAAAAAACAATTTTGTCAATTTATAACATCTCGAAATAAAACACGGTTTAACGATCTTTTATCTTTGAACAGTGGGATTTATTGAAACATTGTTCTCTGTAAACGGTATAGAGCAGACCTCAAACGAATTCTAATCATGAGCTAAATTGTAGGAAATGCATCGCTGAAAGTCAAAACGAAATATCATCAGGGTTTGCCAAACTACATTTTGTTTACTTTTATTCTTTTTTGATTTACCAAAACAAACACATCTAAACATGTTATCAGATTATGTTTTAATAATAACTATTAATCCCAGTTGACTCACAAAATTAAAATCTATTTGATATTTATTCTCAATATTATCATCTTATTATTTTGATTTACTTCAAAAATTTTTATGGCTTTTGGCTTGCGCAACTGATGCAATTTAGCTCATGTTATTTTCGACGGACTATTTATAATAAATAATAATGTATTTCCCTCCACCCTCATCCGAAAAAAATTTAAAATGCAAAAGAAATGGTAATTTTGGTACCAGTAGCTTTTTGAAATGCCAACATATTATCTCTTTGTCATACAGGTCGTTGAAAAAAAAATTCTTAGTGAGGTCAGTTTTAGGTTAAAACAAAGCACCTGAAGCTTAGGTGAAAACGTATTGAAAATGATTGATGCTGATACCTCGATTCAAATACCAAGTATAATTGCTAACCCTATAGGATTTAATCAATACATTTATGTTGACTCGCATGGTTCAACATCATTCATCAATTAATACAATTTTTGGACTGTTATAACGTGTAAGTAATGGTTATTTTTAAATATATACGTTCAGACATGTAAAAATAATTGGTAAACTTGAAATGAACTTTTCGAGCTTTGTATTAAATTTACAAAAAAAAAAACTAACTTTTGAAATTCCAGTACAGTTCATTCATTTTCATGATTACAAAGATGTAGATCAACTTACTTTTTCTAGTCGCGTATTTGGAGCTGCTAAGATCCTCGAGTAGGTTATCCAATTCCGATAAATTATTATTGAAAGACGATGAAATTTTCGTAGATGATTTCGGATAGTTACTGTAGCTTTTGGCGGATATTTCATTTTGATAGAGAGGGCTGGTAGGCTATAACATTCACATTTACACAAAATATTATTGTTGTTGTTGTTGTTGTTATTATTATTGGTATTAAATAGAAGGAAAATAGAGGTAAAAATTAATGAGGTAAAAATAAGAAGAGCGCGAAATACTGAGACGCAAATTCCGAACTGGGTGTTGGAACATTTAAAAATACAAATAGGTTACAGAAGTACCAAAATATTTAATGATATAAAAGATGGAGAGCTAAAAGCCTTGCTGAATAACAAAAAAAATTAAAAATTTCTTTGCCGGAAGGGAAGATATAAATGGGTGAAATAATAATCGCTGACCGCAGGTACTACCTATAATTTAACTGAGGCTGCGCTGGCCATGTATGCTTCATTTTTTCTGTATAATGTTATGAAATAAAGAAAAAAATAAAAAAAAATGATAACAATCGTACGTCCACAGGCAGCAAAAAGTCACCGGACATTCCGGACCAATAAATATTCGATTTGATTGTTGTATGTAGCTTTTGTTTGCATGTGTTGTTTAGTTACACCATACGCGTACTTCATCTTACTGAATACAATCATGTGCACTGAGCAGCTGCGCGCTAGGCGCGTGCCACACAAAACGAACATGTTGAACAAGCTGCCTATACGATAATAATGAAGGAATAATGCGAAACGAAGGAAAGCGCGATTCGTGATTCAATACACGGATTACCTTCAAGCAGCTATCCGTAGCAATAAAGCATATATTATCATTCTCAAAAATTAAAGAAATGCCGCAAATCCAAATAAAGTTTATAGCTTTCGATACATCGAAAGAAATTAACCCTGAATTGTGATGTTTCAAATGGCTCAATGTTTAAGTAATTATGATTTTTAAGCTTTTTTCGTATTTTCCAGTGTTTTCAACGTATTTTTGCACAGTACAATAATCATTAGGTAATGGGAAGGTACGCTGCGTTCGTACACTAAGGTGATATTATGTATTCGATGAATGTTTGAAAACGTAAAGCTAATACTAACCGATGTGGGAGGAGATTTTGTAGATCTTGAATTCGATCTGTCCAATTTAGTCGAGTTGATAGTAGCATAGTCACCGCGTGAAATTGAACCGTTTAAGGAATTGTAATTGGGAGTTGTACGACCCGATGGCGCTGGCGGCGGCGGAGAGATTGTGTTTTGTAGATCCGCCAATAATGCATCTAAAAACCAAAAGCAAAATTTCAATATTAGTCTATTTTGTACAATTCAGCACACGTAATAATTACGCAATTAGGTGTAAGTGTTCTTGGATTATTGGAGCAGGGTATGTCGCTAATGAGTACTAGAAGAGCAAACGGAGCGGATGTAAGACAAAGTGGAACCCGTCTCGTGAAATCTCTTTAGTAAAGTAACTTTTTTTTTCTTTTTTACATTCTTCGAAACAGAATAAATAAAAATTGGAATAAAATGCAGAGCAATGTACCGAGTAGGATACACTATACGAGTGTATCATTCGTATTAATACAGCACACAGTGGGCCAGCAGACCCCCTAAAACGCGCGTTTTATTTAATAAGATGTATGAAGGAGTGAAAAGTAATTTATATTATGTTTTTGAGGTCGTAGATTACGAATTTATTACTAAAAAAATTGTGGGGTGAGGGGGTGGGGCTGGGGGAGGGGGTTAAAAGTGAATTTTAAGTATAGTATCGTGTGATATATCATTATATATGTTTTCGAGGATGCAAATTACGAATTTAATGCCAAAAAAATTGTGGGGAGAGGGGTGTAGCTGGGGGAGGGGGTTGAAAGTAAATTTTGGCTATAGTATCGTGTAATATGTCATTATATATGTTTTTGAAGTTGTAGATTACGAACTTAATGCTAAAAATTGTAGAGTGAGGAGGTGGTGCAGGGGGACCGGTTGAAAGTGAAATTTCCCATAGCATCGTGCGATATATCATTGCATAAATGTTTTCGAGTTTGTAGATTACGAATTTAATACGTTATAATTAATTAAATTTAAATTTAATTTAATTTAATTAAATTTTATTAAAATTTAAAAGTAATTTTATTAATTAAATAAGATAAATTTATTTTTTTATTATGTACATATTAAAATTGTGAAATGAGCGGGTGGGGAAGGGAGGGGTGATTGGAAGTGACATTATTGGCTATTGCATTGTAGATCACCAAATTCGTATTTAAAAAATAAGCACAAGAGCTAAATTAAACTAAAATAAAAAACAAGTTTCAAAATAGTGGTCAATCATCATCTTCCTCATCTTCGTCATCTTTCTCGTTGTCGTCATCTTTCTTGTTGTCATGGTCTTACAAAGTATGCGTTGTTGTGTAGGTAGGATAATATAATACGTTAATTTCAAACATACTGTGTAAAACACATCAAAATTTATCGTGATTTCGCGCGGAAATTGCTCGTACAAAACGCTGCCGCAAGCTGCCGCAAAAAGTAAAGTGATATTCGTGTTCAGCATACTTCAAAGCATTACATCAACCAGAAGTTATCATTTTCCCTGATTTTCCGAAAAAGTTTTGCTCTGATTCAAGTTTTTAGTTTCACGAAAATATGGCCATCTTTAACGACTTATCATAAACTTATAAGCAACAACAACTTAAAACCAAATACGTAATTGAATAGTACCATAGATTAACCATACATAGATAGCCCACCGGTATATCGAATTTATCACTCATAAATGTTGAAAAAGGAGCCAGAAAGTTTTTTATTAATATCTAGGCAAAAAATTGAGTTAGAGTGTTCGGAAATGGCTTATTCGAAAGAGCTTAACATTTTATACATGATTCAATACTAAAATATTATTGCCATCGATGTGAGTCTCGAGTTATTTTAATAAAACTAATTCATTTTTTAGAGCGCTCTCTGTGAATGAGCTCCAGTACTAAGAATAAATTAGACTTATTGCTTGGTTTTTTGCAAATATCTCAAGAAAGAATATAGATAGAAACTTTACAAGTAGCTCATTCGAAAGAGCATAAAATTCTGAATGTGTTTCACTATTAAAAAACAATCGTTATTGATTTACTTTTTGAGATAATTCATAGTAAAGTAAAAAAATCGTTTTTCGAAATTAATTGCAAAAGTAAACGGACAGGAGTAACTTTAGAAAAATTAAATGATTCTCTATTCCAATCTCTTTAAAATGAGTCATTTGCAAGCCCTATATCTTGAATTGTTTCCAAGATATTAGCAAAAAACGATTCCAACTCAGTTTTTGAGTGATAAAAATTTAACGTACGGTGGCCTATCTATATATGTTTCATCTATGATAGTACTTAATTTTCTGAATATTTTGCGCTATTCGACATTTCCAAAATATGAATTACAAACGGAAATATAAATCACTAATTACAGAGCGTATAAGGAACAAAACTGGTGGACTGCGCGTCGAGGGTGCTAGGAGGAGGAGGAGGAGGGGGATGAAAAACGCGGTTCGGTTGCTCGTTTCGTACGACACCAATGTTGGGTAACACACACATATACAATGTTGCCATTTTAATCAGAGATAGGTTTTTTTCAAGTAAAACGCGCGTTTTTGGGGGTCTCTTGGCCCACTGCGGCACACGAAATCCTTTTTAGTGATGTTACTATAATTCTCAGATTATTCCTATAGCAACTGAATGTAAATGGTTACCTAAGTATAATCATGTATTTTAATGCTTTCAAGCCAACAACGCGTAGAGCGTAAAAGAAAGTTTACAAACAGAATGTTCGATGTTTTGATACTAATACCGTAAAATGAATCAAATCCATTATCTAAAGGCAAGACACGATTACAGGTTATAGGATAATACATACTATTTTCAGCTTGGAAGAATGCCAATTGCCTATGCGTATTTACAAGCAGAAATTTAAAAAATATAAAAACAGGTAGATACAAGCGAACAAGTGTACAAGGGAGACTTTTTCTGATAACGCGGCTGCTTCGTAACGTTATATCGTACAAAGACGGAACAAGATTCAAATTAATCTTCTACATGTTAGAAAATACACCGAAAAATAAGTACAATTTTGCAATAACTAAATGTAAATTCACCTAGAAGCTAAAACAACTCTTCAAAACTTTTAGCAAGACATTTATTCTTTCACAAATGCAAACAAGAAAAACATTTTCATCCTCAATTCTAATATTTGACACTAGACCCCAGTATCGTATTTCCGGTTTCGATTTGCTCATCTCGAAAGCGGCGCGACGACAAATCGAAGAAAGTCTGGAGAGCAGCCATGAATTAACCAAAACAAAAAGGAAACTGTACACGAGAGCTGCTCCATGCCCACACATCGTTGCACAGCTAGCGTTCGAACTTTTTTTCCCGCCTACATACTTCAAGGCCTATATTAACGAATTGCGGCTATATTTGCGCCACAGCATTTTTAGTGATCGATGTTACGTGCCAAAATTGAACACACTTGGTTGAAAAAGTCTACATTTCCATATACGTATCCAACGTATCCGCTAGGACGACGATTTTTCCATTTTTTTCTTTACTTTTTAAAGTACCTAGGTAACTCGAATATCTTAATTGTTATTTTAATGAAGTTCAAATTGTGCTTAATCATAAAAATAATAATAGTTCATTTTAAATAGTGAATTGATGATACGAAAACCAATTTTTTCCCAGAAGAAAACAACGCGCAAAACAGAAAGAAAAAAATCTCAAATTAACGAGTGAGCTTGACCAACTAAGTGTAAAACTGAATAACAGGGGCGCAGCGTGGGTTGGTGCCGCCAGGGGAACTTTCAGAAACTGCCGCCCCCCAAAAAAAAATATTTATAGCCGTTTATTATCTACATTTTAATTATCATAACTAAGTAACACTATTGAGTATGACAAACAGAAAAACAAAAAAAATAATACAACACGCTGGAGTCGATTACGGAAGAAGAAAGAGCGGCAATTAAATTACGTATGATTAACTGTCAAAATATTTGATTTGTGAGAGTAAGAGAATCGTGATCGTAAATTGTAGCAAAGGATAAAAAAAATCATCGAGAAACTTTTCCGCCCCTAAAATCTGCCGCTAGGGACATGATTCCCCGATACCCCCTCCTACGCTACGCCACTGCTGAATAATAGGTTACTAAACGCTACATTGTTCGCGAACGAAATTCTTTCGAGTTACAGGTATACGACTGATCGCTAATTCTTTTTTATCGAATCATTCACGAACGACTCATGTTTTGAAACTTTGAACTTTGTGAGTACACTTCAAAATATCGAATCGTTCGCGAAAGAAATTTTGCATGTAGATACATGATTGATTGTTCTTAGTCCTTTATTATTGATTCGTTCGTGAACGACTCGTATTTTAAAAACTAAAGCTCGCAAAAAAATTTCGGACTCATTTTTTCAGTAGCAGTAGCATAGAAAACGCGTTAATTTTCTCTCGCTAATAATTTGTAATTTCGTCTTAATAGATCATCGAAAAAATCGAACAATAAATTTTTGACGTTAAAAACATCACCTTTTTGGGAACGGAAAAACTTCACTATTTATTCAGCTCTTTTTCCATATCCGCTCGAACTACCATATCATACGCATACCTTTCGAGTAGATCTAACATCAAAATTACTTGTAATGCAATGTATGCTGAAAGCCTAAAACGGCGTAATTTTTTACGAAAGTTCGTTACCACTAAGATTCTAGAAAATTTAATTTCATTCACTAATACATAACTTCAAAGATTTTTTGCAGAATGTGCAATTTGTAAGATATTTCGAGATATTAAAATATAACAATTTCAAAACGATTTTTAACCTTCCACTTCAGTTTCGGTATTTATCATAACTAAAGTTTTATAACATTGAGTTTCTTTCGTCTAACGAGTCGTTAGTTTTTTACTAGGATGCGTACCTGGCGAGATATTTCGCCATTTTAAGAGTTGAATAAGCCAACATACGACTAGATTTGAACCGGTTGCCAGACTCTTTCCTTGGAATTCATTTTACCGGAAAACTATCAACTTATGTGAAAAATTTGCAAAAATCAAACATATAAAATAGGAAATCTTGCAAGTTCCAGCAAACGTCCATTTTCCACTGAGATGCCTCATTTGCTAGATACCTGAGAAAAACAACTTTCAGCGGACTGATCCGACTTCAAAATTTAATCAGCTCATCTTCTACAATATTATATAGGTATTCCGATTACCATGAAAATTTCATACCATTCCATTCATGTTGATTCAGTTGTCGTAGGCCTTAGAAATTTGTATTTGAAAAGTTTGAATTTGCAAAGCTCGCTCAGGGATGCATGTATCCAATCTAAAAATTAATTAGCTCTGAAGCTCTACTCACTCTACCAATTCTCCACATATGCGGAGTCAATCCTTTCATCTTTATTCGATTAAAAAAAAAAAAAAAACCCGAGTGATTGCTCGCAAGAGTTATCATGATTATTATGAAATACGAACTAATATGTTAATAAATGCATAAATCAATACGAATATCTGTTAACTAAATACATCATGGTATATAATTTCAGTTCAATAAATCTAATAGCAGACTGCATTAGGCATCGCTAAATCTCCAATAATTTGATTCGATTAATTCGCGCAAATTGAAAGTATTCGTGACTAGCACTCTGACCCTTTTCGAACCAGCGAACTCTTTTTCAAATAAATCTGACAAACAAGTACATTAAAAATTTTCAAACTCGATGAAACAATATGAATACACTCAAACGGTAATACGTATTATACGCGTGTAATAGCATCCCTTTTAATCTGAAAGCATAGAAAACGCAAATAAACAAACAGTTCCTCTTTCATTTCAATCATACTTGAAAATTTGAACATACTCGAATGAAAAATGCTGTCTCAAATCTTTACCTTTTCCGATCATAATTACTCGAATTGCCTTTAATCGCGAAACAATTAACCTCAGATCACACGAATAAAATAAATGTCGAAATACATGGCAGGAAAGAAGAAAAAATATTCAATGCGTTTACGTACAAATACCACGCCGATACAACTGCGAAGTTATTTCACTCGTACAAATCCATCATCCTCGTGCGATCGAATGTAAACGCCATTCTCTACCATACTATACATACGCTTGTACATACAAAGAAACAGGAGAGGGTATGAAGAAAAAGAAGCAAATCCATTAACAGCATGTCGGCGCCGCGTTCACATTTTATTAATTCAAAAACCAATCTTCGATAAGAAATTGTCCAAATAAACGCCACAACCGGCCCATGTCGCCATTGCCCAAAATACTTATGTTAGATGTTCATTTGCTGTACAGTGTGCAGTGTGCACGTGGATGAAGAAAGACTGAACTAAATACTGACATACCACTCGTACAGTTGTACGTTAGTACGCTAACGTTTTATGTACTACACGTACAATGTAAATACATACGCATGATAAGCTGCCTATTCACATTCCGACACTGATTAGAGAGTGTTACTATTGCTCTTCCACTAACATATGAAGTGGCAATTGGCAAAATCATTTTGGCCGAGAGAGGCATTTTATTTGACAAAAAGGAGTAGACTTTTTTTTGTACTGAATTAAAAGTGGAATAATTTAGCATTGGTCATTTTTATTCTAAATCCAATATTCAAGAACCCATTTTGGGAGGAATTTTTGATACCTTTCAGGGTAGTTCTTGAACATGATCGACCGGAAACTCAAGCATTCGAGTCTTAAGTTTTAACAAAGGTACGGAAAATTATATTTTTCCCGCCATTTTGTGATGAGAAGTTATTGAGCCAGCGCCTAAATTTGAGAATAAAATTTTGGAGAGCTTGAAGTTTTTCCCTATGTTCACCCTGAAAGACTTATGAACTCTTTCTACGGCTTTAAACAACCCTCTATGGCCTACGTGAATAAGCAACCGGAAGAGTGAGAATTGAATTTTGAAGAATACGTCAATCATACGTTTATCTAACACGGCAAGCTTTTCATTCTCTTTAACAAGATTGATGCTCGAGTGATATAGGTTTATAGAATTTAGGCTGTAAATATACTATATGTACGTGCTTCGGAAGCAGAAAAAAGTAAGGAAGAAAAGAGAGGTAACTAGGATGACACGATAACAACAACAATAATTATACAGTATGTAGAATGCAGATATACATATACTTCGTACCGAGATGTATGTGATGGGAGAGCCAAGGTTGACTTCGCTTCGACTCTCCAATCTGATTATTAATCAAAAATCATAATTCAGAATATACATGATAGTCGATAGTCAACAGTCAATATACAACGCTAAACACATCAAACTGATGGCATGTCACGCAACATCAGCTACCGCTACCGCTAACATTAACATTCTAATTAAACTACGTATATTTTTGACCATAATGTAATTTTATCTACTTGACGCCAGGCGCTAATTATTAACCATCGCATCGTGCTATTAATTAAACGTTCAATTAGTACAACAATTGTAAAACAGCGTAACGAACCATACTGCGTTGAAATTTGCCTTTCGATTTGTCTTAATGGCTAACTCATTACATATTGTACGTATTTACGGTATGGTCAAAATTAAAAATTACATTTCAAGGTTGAGGCGTTTCTTGATCATTAAACGTTTTGATAAATTATTGAGACTTTTTTTTTGCTCGAGAAAAACAACTCTGTTATCTAAAAACGAACAAAATATTTGTTGGCAAATGACTGCATAGGATGTTAAAGAAAGCTCAACCTCAAAACTCGATGGAAATTTCAAAATAATAAATTTACCAAAAACCCGAATAAATAGATAATTTTTTTGAAAACCGCGAATTATTTTACATTCGTTGATCACCTTTCGTCGCCCATTGGAGTAATTCCTACTTTGAATTTTAAGCTTCTCGAGATTTTTTCAATTCATCTGAACGAGACCCTATTTTAAGATTATTCATAAATCGATTAAATGGATAATAAGATCCGAATGCGTAGTTTCTACTCAATTTTCAAACTTAAACAAAGAAGATAAAATCGTCGACAAATTGTTAACTTCTAGAATACCTCAAAATACATTTATGTGCTACTTATTTCACGCTATAACTAAAATAAATGAAATTGTAGACTAATGCCTGCAACCATGTCTTTTTAAATAACCGCTCTTGCTACTAGAAAATTAGAAATAACCTTACTCCCTAAACTAGCAAAGATGATTAAAATCTTTTCAAAAAATAACAAGCGAGGTCCGCTGGACCTGGCAATAGGGTTTTTGCTATAATGTCACAGACTACTAATCAATACTTTATAATACGAGCCTGGTAATATTACGTTATTCACGTTACGTAATTTCGGTAGCTTACCGAATGGAAGAATGAACATTGACAAATTCATTTTAAAGTCAAACTTAAAGCATAATTATTTTTAAATTTTAAGGGTTTATATAATAAAAACTATACAATTTTCTCGGTCATTTTAATAATAATATTTTTTAATTCAAGTTTTATATTTTGATTTTTTGAAATAATTTTAATTCAATTTGTTTAATTTAAAATTAATTTATTTCATTTCTTATGTCAAAGTTAGTTGAATTTTGATAGGTACATGTTCTATTTTCAAACCTATCTCTTTTCATGTTCTAATTCAAAATTTCTAATATTTATTAATGAAGTTGAAGAATTCAAATTTTTTGTTTTCGAATTCGAATGTTTTTCTTTTTTCATTATATTAATGAACTGAATAACAAATAAACGAAACAGAAACACAAAATAAGTTGAAAAATAATTGAAGAAATAAGAAACATAGACCAATAATTACGGGTGATTCGATATTTTTCGTTACTACCATTTGTCCGTTAGGTGGCGCAATTGTTTATTTGATCCTTAAAGATTTGATCTGCGGTCAGAAGACTGAAAAAAGTGATTGCAATAGGGTTTTTGCTTTAGCAAGCAAAAACCCTAATAAAATAATTTATTTATTATCATTATCATGAAAAGGAGCATGGCGTAACAAAAAATAAACTAATAGGTACTACCGGGTCCGTTAGATGGCGCAATTGTTTGGTTATTTGATCTGTGCCAGAAGACTGATAAAAAAAAAGTGATTGCTATAGGGTTTTTGCTGGCCAAAGCAAAAACCCTAAAAACATACATAGTTGCAAGATTTCTAACAAATTCAGAAATAAAAAGTACTCAATTTTTTCTCGACTTTTCCTCACATTTATTTTAATTTCAAGCGTCCTTTTTTGTTTTCCTTCTTTTCTTTTTTTTTTTTTGAAAGAAATACAGCACAAAAATAACATTTTGATTTTAAAAAATCTTGATTTTTGACAATTTTGGTCGAAATTGCTGACTTTTTTTGACTTCAACGACCTGTTAGACGCCTTGATTTGTTAGAATCAACGAAATTAAACGTAAATTGTACATACTCAAAACGACTAGAAAAACTAACAATTGTAATTGTAGGATTTAGCAACGCTGAATCCCGTCTAGCGATGAGCCTGATGGACAGGACGGGTGGAGACTGGGAAAATTACCACGTCCTAAGATGTACGCGAATGCGTCACTTAATTTTCTGATTGACCTGTTTCACGCAAATGTTACATACGTGATATGTGTTTGACATATTATATATTAACTGATTATTGAAAATTATAATATTGCGACTGTATACTCCTTAATAAAGAGCTTAAGCTTCACGTGTGTGTTTTTGTTTAACAACAGCTAAAAATTGAAATAGCGCTAAGTTCGCAACAATCAAGCGATTTTCTATGTTCAAATCTGTGTGCCTAGTGCCGACTACCTGTACCTACATAGGTATTATGTACAACTGTACATGTACATATATTATGCATGCATTCTGGGTCCAAGTGATCTTTGCTTTTTCACTTCTTTCAAATTACATATATAAAATTCGTGGATTTAAATTCAAAATCAATTAGATATTTAAATAGACAACTAATTTCCTAATACTTCAATTTTCAAGTTTTATAGTTGATTTTCAAAAAAAAAAATATCTCAAATGGGCCGCAACATGGGAGGTGGCAAATATCACTCGGACATACTGTACAAGTAAGTATGTGTAATGTTCGACAGGAAATTATTCAAGATGCATAGCCATATGGCTAAAGTACTAAACTTGATGATAAGTTATAATGTACTTGACGACGTTTGGACTGTGATTTCCGCCCAACTCAAGCTACCGAGTTTTCAAAACGATCCAATGACCGATTAAAATTTTTTCTATTTCAACTTCATTTAAATAAAAAAACCTGAAAATTATTCTGTTGGACTATATTAATGTTAATGGAGAACTTCAAGTTTTGATTATATGTACACTGGCGAACCAACTTAAAGATAAGATTCGTAATAGAGGCAGCGTACTTTCTGATGACTAACAGGTATTTTTAAAAGCGCCGAGATTGGAATGCATATTAGTCCAGTGTAATAATAGAGCGGTGAAATTACAGCTAAAAGCATAGGCAACGGTACCTTAAGTTAAGACCGGCAATTGTAAAACAACATTTTTAATCATATACAAATAGATAAATAACTAATAAAAACACTTATGACATTTTTATATTGCAGGCCCTGATTTAGGGCCCGCTTGCTTATGTTTTTAGTAGTACTTTCACTGCTTTATTGACTTCGTATAATTTAGAATCAACGTCGTAGTATCTATGCGTTTCTTCTTTTAAGATCAAAACTTTAAAACACTGACATGGGATATGCTTACTGCTTAGCCTATGTTTCATAAAAAAAAACCTGCCTGAATTGTCACATCCATGTCGACAACAAATAAGTAAAGTTGACGTACTATTCAAAAGAAACAAATACAGAGGTCTCTATAATAATCATCTAAGTTCAAGTAAACCAAATAAGTTGGTTTGTATTTTTGCACTGCTTTATGAGTAAAATACGATCAGAAGTCACACTGAGAGAGGTGAATAATAATTCTAATTATAAAACCACAATCATCTAAAAATTAAAAAAAAATTTTAACCGACTAATTTGTTCAAAATCTGTTGGATACGTTTTTTAGTAGACTTTAAGTGGAATACACTTATACGTTGTCTATCTATAATTGTTTTTTTTTTTTTTTTAAATTTTCGTTCTCTGATGATAACTTGAGTAAAAATTGACGGACTGACTCTAAATTTGAAGGGTAGCTAGAAGAAGTTGAGCTTAAAAGCCCTATTTTTTTTTTAAATCGATCCGTCCGCTGAAAGTCGAGCTTTCGATCTTCAAAGATCATTTAGTTTTTCGCAAATCTCGGGAATGAAAGGTTGTGAAAAAAACATTTAAAGAACAAAATTGTAGGAAATGAACTTTGTACAATCTTGCTTATCATACATTTCCCATGAAAAGCTCATAGAAAGTTAAGCTTTGAACTTCTTAGGTACTGCTTCTACATACACATCAGCAGTTGCTCAAAATTATCGTCAAGTCCATTATTTAAGTACAGCCGTACTTAGTTCGTTTTATTTTTTGAAAAAAGTACCAAATTTTGTGTATTTTCAAAAAACACATAAACGAAATTTACAAATCCTGTGCATAGTATGGACTTGATTTAAGCTCTTGGATTCAAGAAATTAGATAATCCTAATTTTTTCCTCGAAGGAGTTGCCAAAATGCAAAATCTAACAACTTTAGTTTAAATGTCATTATTTAGATGTTCTACTATGAAGAAACTCATAATTTCGAATTCTTGTGCTGAGCATATTTCATCTATTGAGTCTTGAGGACCCAGAATCAAGTCCGCACTTTGCATGTGACTGATAAATTACCCGTTTATTATTCACTACTAAAAATAAATACAAAAAAGATTAAAACTCAAAATTTTGGAAAAATTGATGATTAAAATTTCTGTGGCCTTTCACTGACAAAATATAGCTTGGAGCGCGAACAAGTTTCAAACTGTCAAAAAAGTTTTTTTTTTTTTCAAATCTCATAATTTTGGAAACTGGGAGCCAAGAAAATACTCAAACATCCGTTCTAGACTTCAACTTCCACGAGGGCCGGTTTCCAAG
Organism: Phenacoccus solenopsis; assembly: GCA_009761765.1. NCBI lineage: Eukaryota > Metazoa > Arthropoda > Insecta > Hemiptera > Pseudococcidae > Phenacoccus > Phenacoccus solenopsis. The sequence goes on along the minus strand of CM019752.1, from coordinate 53,662,838 downwards.
CATCCGAATCGTAAGACCGAGTTATTAATGGCAGTACTAGTGAGGTCTGGCTCTCTGGTTCTAAGCTGCTCTACAAATTCGAAATTTTGTATTATATATATATATATATATTTTTTTTTGTAACAGGTATTTGATAATTTTCCTTCGTTGTTCCGTTCTTATTTTAAGATACACATGTAAATATTATTTTATCCCAATTATCTCATTTGTTTTCGTGGCAGTTGGCCGCTTACCTCTTGGTAGGCCACACCGCGCATTTAAAATATTATGTAATGTATATTCCTCAATAAACTTAATTTTGAAGTAAAAAAAAAAAAAAAAAAGACTTCAACTACCATCTACCTTATCCGATATCCTCAATAGCCACCAGACCAACCTCCTATTCACCTTTTTGAAACAGTCAAACCTTTACCACAGAATCTAAACACTCTATACCCGCAAACGTGCCTCTGGCCTTAGCGGCAGCACACGGCACAAAAAAAAAAAGGTAACAAAAAAACAAGTAAAGAATAATAATATAAAAAAAGGGGGGTAAAAATGCACTACAGTCTATACAGGGTGTTTCAGGAATGAACTATTCACAAGAAAACAAGGAGAGATGATAAGCCAAATATAGAACATCTATGTCATTACGGTTGCATAAATACATCTGTAAGGATTGAATGAACGGGATCGATAGAAAATGTTTAATTTTTGTCGATAATTTCAATTATGCAATTTACTTAAATTTATTCTTCTAACTTTCATCCAAGAGGTACTTAATTGAAATCACTTCTTTTGTAGTTTCAAATTGAAAAGAAAAAATCTGTCCAACGAATCGAAGTCAAAAGCCCAACAGAAAGAAATCAAATCGAACTTATGCGTGAAAAATATCACGAAAAAATTCAATACGATTTTCACGTCGAGAAAAACTCTGAAATTCAGAAAACTAGATCGTGAATAATTGATTTTGAGCAAAAAGGTTGTTCGATTGAAAACCATCAGCTGGGAACCTCACCACAGTAATTTCAGCAACCAGTGTTGGTATAGATGTGCGCTAGAAACTGGGATGAAGGCATTTCGAAAAAATAGGTAAACTCGAAAAATATCATTAAAAGATCAGCTTACTGCATAAAGTGAAAGAAAACTAAATATTTTCATGAAAAAACACCCTGTAACTGGAAGAGACGTTAAAAGCAAAAGCGGCCCCGAGGAGGTGCGGTTCATTTTTTTTCTTTCAAATAAATGTCAAAAATGAAAGATACCACACTTAGCAGCAGCTAAATGAGCTAGAACCGTTACATTAACGACATTTCATATCACTATCTAATCCAATTTCGATCGATTTTGAAATCAACACCTCATACATAATACCCGAGCAATACCTAGTACTTGATTAGCACACACTTGATACCCGATAAGGTAACGAATAACCATGAATTCGTCGGGCAAAGTTTTTAAAAAGAATTCTCTAATCTGAGATGATTCATTTTAAACGTAGTAATCGAGTACATAGAAATTGCACGCATTTCAATGAGAATAAGAGCTCAGATAAACTTTCCACAGCCAGAAATTTCCAAGTAATTAGTTTCGAATGAAAATCACACGAATCTGAATAACATTTACTTCCAGTTATAATCGTTTCGCAATACAACTGTAATCGAGAAGAAATTACGTCGTCGTAAAATTTTAAGGCTTGGGCGACCTTGTCGTTGATGCGCATATTTCGAATATGATTCTTTTAGTTAGTTATTCCATATTACTCGTATAATGTCGTGAGCGTTGAAACGTAAAATTTAAAGAAAAAAGTAGACTGTCGATTAAGACTATTTTATTCCTGCCAATTTAATAAACATTTTACAATTCGAAATTTTGCACATGAGCGACGATGATTTGGAAATTTATGACGATAAAAATTTCATTTGGCAGTTGACTCGTGAAAATTATTTGCATAGTCGAGCGCGAAATACGCGATCATGATGGACGACGATTCCAAAATTAAAAAAAGAAATAAAAAAAAAAGCTAATCAGGCATCGTTATTCGACGATACTATACGATGACGGTACTACGAATGCATTTATTGCATTCGTAGTTGCCAACGCAACAGGTATCACTACACCAGCTCAGCTTAGGTAGACACTAGACAGCGACAGCGACATATGTACGACTATATGTTGTACTGTGAGACGCAAGCTCGAGCAGTCATTCAAATACCAGTGAACGCGAAAGAAAGATGAAAAGATGGAACCGAGTGAATACATATACACATACGCTTAGAAAGTGAAGAACTGTACAAGTGTAGGCAAAAGTAAACTGTCATTAGCAAGTTGGTACTTCTACTTACCTAAACGATTATCCCAATTGTTGCAAGCATTATGCTCCTTAAACGTGACCTTTTTAGTTTTAACGCGACCATATTTTGACGGTGTCGGTGGTAAATGAAATTCCGACATTTTCGAACACTACGATGAAAAGGATCGCGACAACAGGTGTGTAACCAGTAACCACAAATTTGCGAACACGACGAGCGTTCATGCGCTTCGATAAAATACGACATACAACCTTAAGCCGCCGCCACCGCCGCCATCGATACGAAAAACAATTACGACTCGCGGCACCCGATCGAGCGTTATTACGTAAATCGCAACGTTAGCGTGTAATTTCAAAAATTCGCTCGCTATCTAGGTAGACGGTACACGTAAAGCGAGCCCATTTAACAAAGAAGCCAAAAAGCACACCCACTCTTCGTTCGCCATCTATTCAAAACGAAGGTTACAAAGACAGTTCGGTAAACACGACTATAGGAATTTTTTTTCCTTCTTAAATGACCCGCGCTCGTCATTCTACGATTCTTTCAGTCTGTCTGCCTCTCTCTCTCGCTCTTCGTTCGTCGTATCTAAATGGCAAATGCACATCAGCGTCTGTTTGAGAGCCACCCACGAAAATTATTATTATAAAACGGCTCCGCCTGAAATGAAGGTAGGTACCTACCGGATCGTACATCCGCCAAACCAAATAATATACGCTACGTAATGCGTACGCTCGATCAGCCATTTGAATTTACCTTGGCTTCTTTGCCGAAAATAAAAATTTTTACGCCGTTACCGCGCCGCTCTTCATACTTGAACTTGAACGATACCCGTACACGTTTCCAATTAGATGTATGCAGACAACGCGTATATATGTTTTTCATTTAATATGCAGTTGGCACTTTTCGCGTCATCTAGAATAATTTCCCATTCACTTTTTCACATATGTCATACATCTATATAGCGTAAAGCGTACATATACACGCGCGTAGATATAATTACGTAAATTTATGTTACGTATACTACATACGTACATATTGCGCATGGATAGTACCACGAGTGTCACCGTCGTCATCGAGACTCGAAAATTCCAAGTACGTATTGGCGTTAATAAAACGATGATGTGGAGAAAAAAAAACAACGCAAGTGGTACGATGTAATATGGTACGTGAGAGTGTTTGGCGAGAGTTTGACAATGCCACAATACGTCTTCACATTTACCCTTATTTAGATGCAATGTCGTACAAATGGTAGAAAATTTCATAATTGTAAAAATTAAAAATCTCTATAATAATCGTTGAGAGATTAAAAAAATATTAAAAACCGTGAGCAGCTATGCTGCATCAATGAATTTGAGTTTTTAATTGGGCCACAACACCTTTATCATATTATGTATTACTACAATATGAAGATCCAATGTCGATTAAATTAAATTAGCAAACGTTTTCACTAAAAATTCAGGTACAAAATGAACAAAGCAAACCAGGTGGCATTATACCAATAAGAGAAAAGACTCAAATAGTTATAATATAACCTTTCTCACTTGAAGGCGCTAGCGCCTAGCTGGCGTGAGTGTTATCATTTGTAAAACAACTTCTTTCATTTCGACGAAACGAAATAATTCAACACAATTTTCAATTTGAGGAAAAATCAATACCTCAAACCAAGATAAATATTAGTATTAACGTTAACGTTGCCGTTGCCCGCAAACGAGGTCAAATATTTATCCTATCCTATAAATAAGACACGCGTGTGCGTTTTAATAGTCTTCGCAATTTCGAACATAAGTTTCACGTCGCGTTGTTTCGCTTACTTTTGCTATACCACAAAATACTCAGTACTCACGCCCGTCTTAGAACATCAACTAAATACCTTATACACGAGTTTCAGTTTCATAGGGATATGATTTTTTATGAATGAAGACTTCAACCAAAAAAAAAAAAATGCTAGCTTCCTACATTTGCGTATATCGAGCACAGTTTCACCAGTTTAATTCGATCAAAAAATTTCACTCATCAAACTGCAGCACGTTGGACGCGGTCAAATTTATTATTTACGAAATGTGCACGCAAGATAGTCAACTCAAACATACATACCTTGTTTATAAACGTTTTATTGCTTATGAGTCATTTAAAGAAAATTTCATTATAACGTCTGCTAGCTGCAAGTGGTATGTACATTAGGTACTTCCGCACCTATGACCAATTCCCCGATAGGATCGCCTTATCCGCGCTAGCACGGTAGTCACTGGTCACATCGTAATGCCAAAGAGACGCGCAACGCAACACCAACACCTTCCCTTGAATCTCGTCCAATTTGGCAAGTATCTCGTCACTCGACTCATTCGTAAAACATGTTTCACGGAAAGAAGAATTTTCGAGATTGATAAATTACCGTTACGAAATGTGTAACAATAAATGTACGAATACTAACGAATGTAAGTTCCACTATACAGTATACAGTATAAACAAAGCACGTACGGTAGCGTAGTACTCTCATACTACAGTAAGGGTGATCCGACTTTGCACTTCTTTCGGAAGGAGTCTAAAGAGCCAGTAAATAACTGATTTCGAATCATTTCAAGATGGCGAGAAAATTTTACGCTTAAATCTGATGGGCATATTCTTCAAGATGAATCTAAAGAAAGAAAAAAAAAAGGAAATGGTCTCCTACGAATATGAAATTATTTCAATCCAGTAGACACCAGTATCAAAAATGAAGTCGAAGTTTTAAAAATGTTGAAAATTTCAAAAGGAAACCCTTTCAATGCTAAACGAATTTTCGAATTTTTTCCCAAAACGTTGCGTCCAGACATATGGCTTGACAATGTGAGGGTTCAAATCATGACTTATCGGTTTGTAGCGCGCTCTATGAAACATCTACAAAAGTTCAATCGATCACATTATATGTTTATGTATGTTGGTAGGTGATTGTGTTTTTTCGGTGTTTGTTGCTTTTGTTTTGTTGTGCTGGAATCAACTAAAATTAATATATATATTTTTTTTTAGATCTAACTGAATTAAGTTATAAAAAATATAAAATTCTTCGATGTAAGCAATCTATGAAGGGTAAATTTATATTTTTATTCAATTAAATTCATGTGATTTTTGAGTTGTTTCTTGAAATTTCATTATAGCAATTTAGGAGAGTTTGATGTCAAGCCATGGCTTGACATAGCAGCGAAAGGGTTAATTTTCAGATGATTAAACATTTTCCACGTACGAAAGTTATATTTTACTGTTCAAAGAATGGGAATATTGTAGTCTCCATCATTTTTTCAATTTTTATTTAAAAGCTCAAAACCCTTATTCAATAAAAATAATGGTAATCTTTTCATTATTTCAACAGTAAACTATACTTAGGTACAGTTTGTGCTATGTTGCGTATACTAAGATAGACCTGATTTAGATTTTTCTCGAAAGATCACACTAGTGTCTAAATAATCTGAAAAGGAAGTCATAAATATTACACTCTCCCAGTGATGGGATATTCAAATCACAGTTTTTCCCATATTTCAACCTGCAATTTCCCTAAATTCCCAACAGAAAATCAAAAATTTCCCCTTTTTCCCTCTAATTTTTTTTGTAGAGATTACATTATTGATCTGTCCACGAAGGTGTAGAGTGCGCTGCAGTTACCGCGACAAAAAACCAAGACAGTTTAAAATTAAAAATAGGATAACATTCAAAAAAATACATTGGCTCTTATGGAAGCATTTCCATTATTCACGTTTCACACAAAAACAAAGGAATTTTTCGAAATTTTAGTTATATAATTATTTATCGGAATTTTGTGCTCTTTCTAACAATGTATTTTTGACAGCTGTAGCATTTATATTTGCGAAAATATTTAATTTTAAAGAACTGCACTCTTCATAAAAATCAACTGTTTACATTTTAAAAGCAGTTTTTCTTGATAGCTTGATTACTCTCTGCAGTAATGTTTCCATAAACGCCATGATGTTGAACTTAATTTCGAATTTCGTGTTGAAAAATTATTTTTTCTTGGTTCAAATGTAAATTATGATTTCATAAAAAACGAATATTTTTGTGAGTTTAAGTGCTACAGTCATCAAAAATACATCGTTGGAAAGAGCATAAAAATCTCTATAAATGATTACATTACTAAAATTTCAAAAAATCGCTTTGTTTAGCGTATAACGTGAAAAATGAAAATGCTCCCATAAGAGCCAATGTATCTTTTTAAATGTTATCCTATCTTCAGCAGTTCCTACATTCGCCACCAGATATCAGCGACTCCGAATGGCCAAGTCAATTCATGAAAAAAAAAATGTAAAATTCAAATTTTCCAGAGTTTCTCCTCAATAAAAAAAATTTCCCACATTTTTCCCTCTCTAAATAAAATATTTCCCAAATTTTCCTTTTTATGGACAAAACTTCCCTTTTCCCCTTGCTTTCTCTTTTCACTTAAGAAATCCCACAATATGGGAAATTTCCCTCAATATCCCATCACTGCACTCTCCCAATTTTATTCTTAGACCTCCTCTTTCTTATACCCCCCTCCCGTCATCCTAGCCATAAAAGTTCAACATTCTTCGGCAAATAAAAATTTTTTGCGATCAAAAATCAAGCTTTTTTTTCAAAGATTGAAAAAATTTCAACAGCTGAATCATGAAATTTCTCGAATCTTCCATATCGAAACGTCAAAACTTGTATGCGGGGTTTAGTTGGTTACCAAGATATGACCTCAGAGCTTGAGGAGCCTCAAATTTGTAAAAATGTAATTAATATGAACACATATGATTATTGATGATAAGGAGTATACTATATCCCAAATTCACTTCCACACATGATATTGGAACGGAGAAGGAGGAATATTGATTTCAAAATGTGGTGGGAGTAAACTATAGAGGTCGACACTTTTTTATCGCAGTGTCATATGATAAAATGAACCCAAGTGTCTAATTTGTTCTGATTTTAGCTTCTTAACAGATAAAAACGATTTTTGGAGGGGAAATTATTATAGAACATTTCACGAATTTTCCATACCTGCTCAACAAATCGACCTAAAAATGTTGAACTTTATATGTGGGGTTAATTACTGACCAGAATATGACCTTTAAAATTTAGGTCAAAATGGATTCAAAATGGCGAATTGTAAAAATTTGAGGATAATTTGAGCAACCTCAAGTGGTTACAATTTGAAAAATATGTGTTCATATGATTATTGCATGGCAAGAAATACTACATTTTTTTGTTCTGAATTTAACTTTGACGTGGTTTTGGAAGGGATAGAATAAGGATTTTTAGACTTGATACTGGGTGTGGCCTATAGACATAAAGGGGTTAGCAACTTTATTTGCATAATTGAACGGGCCCCAATCAAAAACTCAACTCCAGTAATGCGGCATGGCTGCTTACGTCTTTTTTTTCGAACTACTTCAATTAAGCATAGACTATTTTATGTTATTTTTTTCAATTTACTAAACATCAAACTTTGACCTAATTTTAAGGGTGAATCATAATTTTCAAGTCGATATTCTACAATATTAAATCAATATCTTTAATTTTTATCAAATAAATTGAATCTCAGGCCAAATATTTGTGATATAATTAATTAATCACATCGATGTACCTACTCCACTATTTACAATACAACATCTAGGAGCATCAAAAAATGAAAAATAAAATAGATAAAATTGAGTAATATTTATTAAATGGAACGCCTGCTTGCGTCTTAATATACGCTATTAGATACTTTTTATCATTAACACGGCGATGATTATTATTATACCAATTTGATACGAAGTTAATGGCAAATTCATAGGAAGCAAGTTTCCTTATTAAGTCATGCAGACAGATAAAACGCGTCACCTTAATTACCGACACCATATGCTAGAGATATCTACGAGTAGCAATAGCTACATCCTAAAAGAGAAGATGCAAATTCGACGAAATGTTAATTTCTTCTTAATCAATTTGATTGCGGGTAGTTATAATTATACGAATTTTTTCTTATTTCGATACACGAAATAACATCAGAGTACGTGAAAATATGAATGAAACATCAACGAAGGTGGGAGGATGAAAAAACGTTACTGCTAAGCACAGACAACAGCTTTCATGTTCTATTCTAAGGGGTACTGAAAATGAAGTCATCAAACATCACAGAATAGCCACTGAAATGTTTTTTTTTATCCACGCAAACACGCTCCTCCTACGCACTACTGAAAAGTATAAAAAGCAACCCCCATACACGATAAAAAACTAGAACTTAAGCACAAGGGAGTATATGCGAGATCTAGCGTGTCTGAAATACGAACTCAACTCCATATAATTGTACTCGTACCAACTTGTGTTTTTGTTCATTTGTATAACATATCATGCCATACTGTTTTCACGAGACACTAAAAGTGGTTCCATACGGAGTATTGGAATTACATATTATACACCACATGCACATACTATACATACGTGCGACATATTTCTAGGCGTTATTGAAGGACTTCATACATCTACCTGTTTTTGTTTTACACTTGGGTCGCAAAATTTTTTTCCTACCCTCCTCGTCTTAATAGTTTCTTAAAGGTGACTATCTTTAATATCAATGGGTTTTTTTCTTTCATGCGTTTCGGTACGACATTACAATGTTCAACTTCATTTCTCACGACACCTAACACCTACATTGATAACGTCTATTTTTTCAACACGTAAATTTCTCCTATTATCGTAAATACGTAATAAATACTTGAAATTTTGTAAAGTTGCAAATTTCAGTTCAATTTATCAAAATCGAAAATTTATTTGATATCTTTAACTTTATATTTGTCAAGTTGAAGCAAAAAAAGAAAAAAGAAGTGAAAAATTTGAAAAAAAAAAAAGTTTCTCTACTCCGTTAATAGGATATAGAAGTGGAGCAAAATGAAGAAGGACGAGAAAACTCGTAAAATTAAAAAAAGTAACTACGTATGCAAGAACCAACGAGTGGGTTTAAAGTCACCCGGAAAGCTAAACGAAAAGATGGATGAACAGTGGGGAAACAATGGTGCCACACGCGCACAATATTATCGCCCCTCACGGCTGCTATTTCATTCGAAAATATCGATTCCGACTCACCTTTCAAAGCGATCATCGTTTCCAAGTGACAATAATAAGTGGAAAAATATACGTACACGTAGAATCTCGCGTAATCGTCTCAACGAGTACAGAAACACGAACAACATGCGTACAAAGCGATAATAAAGAAAACTGCGAACTGAACAAATACCTGGGCAGGTACGCAATCGGTGCACATAAACGCGGATTTCTGGACGCCCACAATCATCCTACAAACGCCTAAACAAATCGCTCCGAAAAAATTCAACAACGCAACCAGTTACTTACAGATGCGCGAATTCATACAGCTACGAGGTACCACCGCATACGCGTACGTACGTGTGCAAACAAGTTCGAGGCCATCGCGTTCGGTATATTATACATAAAATAAGCTGCAGGTTATTGGTTCTTTGTATTTTGGAAATAACGCGAATACCTACAAGGTTTCGATTACATCTACGAGTCCAAATCGAAACATTTTTTGTAACAAGTGTATCCGCTATCGACATCTAGATCTACGCATACCACGAAGGAAGTAAAGGTTACTTAGCTGTTTACGCACCCACATCAGAAGGCAGCGGCGGCGAAAAATCTGAATTCTTTTGGCGAAGAAAAAAAAAGAAAGGTCCTTTAGCATCACACCATGATATCAAATAGAAATAGTTGATCTCAGAATACATAAGCATAATCACAAAATGTACCACATATCTATCTTATTGCCATTTAACCCTGGAAACGCACAGAACGTAAGGAGACACCACGGACAAAATATAGCATCACATAAGCTCTTCCTGTAGGTGACATTCATCTCGAAATTGAGTATATCATTAGTGGTAGATAGATTAAAGAACAATGATGAGCACCGCTACTATTTTCTCGGGCAGAAACGGAAGTAGAGTGTATATAAGTACAAGTAATAATTGAATCTACTCCACTTGAACGCAAAGAAGACATCTTTAAATTCATTTTTTCCACAAAGTTACTATAATCGGTACAAAATAAGAAATTAAGAATGGGGCAAAGTGTTTGCAAAAAATTTATTTTTCAACTTGCTAAACATGCACGTCTAAAATTAATTTTTCAGATACTGGTAGAGCGGCCAATAATGATGTAAAATAGGGGCATACACGTGGTTAGTAAGTTGAAATATACGATCTATATTTTTTCGCAAACACTTTATCTCATTTTTATTTTGAACAGGCTATACATTGCCTCGGATTTTCATTAATGCGCCTTTTTTCCTCACGTTGGAGATTTCCTTTGCAAACGCTACGCTGCCTCTATGGTCCGTGAATCTAGCCTAATTTCTTCAAAGGCTCCCCCGAAACAGCGGATCTTGCCACTCCAGTTTCATATAGATTAAAGTTCAGCTGAACACCTCATCCTTTGAATAAGCGCCAAAGCGCAGATAAGAGCGAAGAGGTATAACAGAAAAACAGATGCTCAACTGCATTGCAGGAGCAAATGGACATTACTGCATTCTGCATTAGAAAATGGTATTTCTATTCATTTATAAGATGGAGTTTTTTCCGACTTCTATCTGCTCTCCATTAGGTGGAATTTTATTAGAATGAGTCTAAAAATGATGCATAAATTTTTAGTTTTGATTGGTATAGTATTATACGGGCAGATTAGCCAGACAAGTTCGTAAAAAAAAAATGAGCGAAATCGAAGGCCATAAGGTTAAAAATTTTCATTTTTTGGATGAATTTATACATGAAATGATCCACGTTGTATTGTTTATTTTGAAGAAGCTGAGTGGAATGGCTCTGAGATCAATTTTGCGAACGAGTGAACTTATTTTCGAATAAAAGTATGCTTGAAAGGTAAAATTCTGTTTCTTCTTTTAAAATTGTTAGATACCTCATATGTGAACGTTCATGAAATTTGCCAATTTTTGTGTGGACTAAAATGACTGTATAATGTCCGTACAAAGCTAATATCACGTACTAGTATGCTACTAATAAGGAACTTCATTTGTTCGGGTATTTCAAGAAATTTATAAACGGATCCAAAACAAATTCGCAAGTTGGAATCTAAGAAATGCCACTGTAACCTGTACGACGATGTATGTAGCCGATACGAATAAAACAACAAAAAAATAATGAAAAGAGATCGAAGCAACTGGAAATGCACTCATTATTTTTCACGAGTGAGCCCAACATTAGGTAACGAAGTAGTTGAAATAAATATTCGGTGTAAACGTATATATCAAACGAACCAATGGCAAAGATCAGACCAAATACATATCCAAATGACGCGAAGCGACGCCTGATGAGCATATAACGAACTTAAAGGTAAACCACTCGCTCAACGTGTCCACCATCTACAAAATGACTCAAGTACGAAATAATACGCGAATATGAAACCGATTTACAATAACTCGCGGCTCACGCACCAAAATCGTTCGTCCGTCGAATCAAATGGCGTTTCGGAAACCGAATAAAATTCACGATTCATTGAAACTCGGAGGTCACGTGCGGTGTCGAGCCGGTTCGCGATTTCCGACATTAAGGGAATGAAACGAGAAAACGAAAAGGTAGCGACGACTTTCGTGCGAATGAGGACTCGTGCGTTCGCAACTTTGATGTTAAGTTACCTTATAAGGATTCAAATTCTTGACCGAGTTTCAAACTTACGTACAGGCTCGATAGTTTCTCAGTTGTTACTACGTACTAATGTGACATTGCATTGCCGTTGTGCCAGCTTATTACAGCTTACTTGTATGCCGTCGTTTTACAATTTATCTTTACGTAAACGTTCTTTCACCATTCAATGCCATTAAAGGGACAAAAACATTTTAGTTTCGTACGATACGTACTCACAACTTCGATTTCAATTTCAAGGAAGATTTTCACTAAGCTTATAAGAAAAATCATCGCATTATAATGATGGTGTATTCGTTTCAAAAAATTGCAAATAATGTCGACGAAATACGTTTGTTGTGAAAGTATTCCAATAATGCGCCGAATCAGCGAATTCTTCGAAGAATGTGTCAACATTCATTATCATTATCGTTCCATTATGTGTATTTGCTATTATTCGCATCGTTACTTTATTATTAAAAAAAGGAAACGAACGCATTAATACATAAATAAGTACATTAGTCGATCTTGAGAGAGAAAGAAAAAAAAAACTACGTTCAAATTATGCAAGAATAATTTTCCAATTTATACAACAACGAGGCAGTAAAAAAGTAATAGTCGATGGGAAACCGTAGAAAATTTCGCAACTGAAAAATCAATTGATACGATAAAGCTTCTTTGCTTTGACATAATTTTTCGCATTCGTGACAACATTCGAAAGTTAATGCTTAAACTTATGAACAAGACCATAAAAAAGAGAACAACGAAGTAATGTAGGGTTTTTTCAAAAGTCCATTATAGTGACGTTAAAATTTTTACTTTGGATTTTTTTTTTTCAACTTTAGCCCAGACGAATATGAATAAAATTCGAAGAACATATTACGAATATATTCGCATTGGCACGTGTATTTCAGAAAATCGTTATTCGCTTAGTTGATTTTGGTAGAAGAAAACAGGTTTATTGCAACGAACATGTGAGTCAATTGCCATCAGAATTGGTTAAAAACGCTTGGATTGACACTTTAATGGGATTTTGCTTTCAAATGAAGTCGTTCAACAACTATTCTACATTTAAGTATAGAAGTATGAGTATACGCATAGGTATAAAGATGAAGGAGCACGGAGTAGTGAGCAGGGAATGATGATTTTTATGAGAAAACTGGTCGTACCGTTCGATGCGTTTCGTTATTTCATTATTATGAACTGAAAGAAACCTCGCAGGGGGAAGAAAATTGGCTGCGGCGAATTTACGATAGCTCGCTTCGCGTGAGCCATTAACATGAGCAAAATTTGCTTTTGGCAATCGCGAAGGCAGGATACTCGTATTAAATAAAAACAAAACAAATTACATAATACATAGCTTACATGCTGGCTTCGATCCATTTTTCAAGGCACATCGGTACGGCCTATAAGCGCCGCAATCGTTAACACCATACATAGAACGATCATTCATCATTTAACACTTTAAACAAATTATTCGCGAACTATTTCGAAGACTTTTCGGATACTAATGTAAAAGTAACGTTGAACTGTACCAGTGCTATTGTACCGCATCACTAACACCGACGAAGGGTACAGAAAATAAATATCGTCCCATAGAAATAGTAGACGCGGAAGTCTAAATTTAGAAACTCGAACTACGAATGAAACAAAAAAATAAAATTAAAAACTATAACGTTTGTGATGAGAAAAAGACCTGTCGACGATGAATACGAAAGACAGCAATCGTCGAAATATATCAACAAACCGGAGGGGGAATTCGTATTTTAAAATTTTATTCTAGCCGGTCCGTACTCGAAAAGATGCTAAAACAACGACGCCCAAAGCACATGTATACGAGCGTTCATGAACACGACATGTAAAGTGTAAACACTTCTCAGCTGCAAATTTCAATGCTTTCGCGTGATTACGATAAATGACATAGAGAATGGATCCCAGGGTCAACGATAGTACTCCAGTCTTGAATTACCAACTGAAGTAAATTTATTCCACATTTGCATCTGATGATTAGTACATATTTACATGTGATTTTGGCGCCATCATCATAAGGGGCTTTAATGTGGTAAGAGTTAAACGCTGAGTTGAAGCCTTGCGAATGTTCGTTGGATTACAATGCGATGTTCGGGCGTGGTTACGGTACTGTCTTATGACATTTCATGAACCTACGATAGCGTAATTAAAACTAAAAAGTACTCGCTAATGACACAGGACCAAACATATGAAATACGTAAGTTAACGACCATACAGCTATTTCGATGTTTTTGCAGCTACATATGAATGTTGAAAATGCACAATACAATCTCCATCGCAAAAAAAAAAAAAAAAACAGGTTTCAGTTGACGTACTTTACTTATACTTCAAATTTATATGCAATGATAGAAATACTATCAATTATTATGTCTCTATAACATGGTACCAATTATTCATAACAATTAATAGTGAAACAAATACAAAAAAAACAAAACAAAACAAATATCATAGAAATCACACCAAATCAAACTCTCGTATTAAACCTAGTGCTCGCGTCTTGGAAGAATGATATTTTCCAATAAAGTAACAAGTAAGCCGTCAGTTCGTTATTATAAATTCAGATTCTTACCCAGATCATCCATTTTGAAAGTGTCGCAAAATCAGTTCGTAAATTATGCTTGGCAAGGGGACATCATTCCGATGAGGAAAATCCAAAGACTGCTAGATCAAGAGTTATTAATTTAAATAAAAGAAGTCCAATCACAAGTAATTCATAATGCACAAGCAACAGATCTTATTATCTTAATTAACTACTGCGTCAACATGACTAATAATAAATCGTCTACTCATAAAAAAATTTTTATTGCAAATTTCTTATCAGCGACAGTGGAACTACGAGCTGAACTAAGAATGCATTCCCAGTACTCAGCACGCGTTTTAAGTGAAATGCTACGGTGCGTCACACCAATGAGCAAACGCGAGCATGATAGCATGAACTTGTTAAAAATTTTGCTTCGGAAAATAAGTATGTAAAATAATGTAAGTGCGAAAAAGTTGATTTTTCAATAAAGAAATGATAAAATTGGAAAAATAAATGGTAAATTCTCTCAAACAAAGTCTTTAAAACAACATATAATTTCAAATCATTTGGTTACGTTATTTTTGAGAAAAATTAGAAAAATGCTACCAATGAAAATAGGATATCATTTTCATTGATAGCATTTTTCTCAAAAATAACGCAACCAAATGATTTGAAATTATAATTATATGTTGTTTTAAAGACTTTATTTGAGAGAATTTACCATTTATTTTTCCAATTTTTTTCATTTCTTTATTAAAAAATCAACTTTTTCACATTTAACAACTTATATGCTTCTACGATATTTATCTGTGATTTTACCTTATTATTATTAGCGTTATCACTATCATTCGGTGTCGGTGTCAGTAAACTTGAAACTTAAGTGCAAAACTTGACATATTTTGCCTTCACCTTCATGCATCATAGTAAATAAATGATATAATTTACAGATAATTATTTTACGATCTAGGTATGTAATATATGCAAGGCTGAATGACGTGATAAAATAATGGAAAAAAATTTGATTCCTCACATTGCAGAAACAATTTTTTCCGAAGTTGAAAAAAGTTTTTCAAAACATGAAATTAGTATGTGTATTATGATTTGTGAATATTTTGCTAATATTGTCAATGAAATGCTTAAGATTTCTTCTTCTAATCTTAATTTTCTTCTCCCGTAGTTGTAATGTAGCAATTCGAGTTAATTACTGTAATTTCAATTTCAGTTACTGATTCAATTTTGCTGACATTAGATAGTATATTCAACAAAGTTTTGAAAAGCGCATTAGAACTCATTGAAACAAATGCAATTACCATGCTGCAAGTGAAAGATAGTTGTTTGAAGGCAGAACAGTTCATATTTCAAGTATAGTTGAATTTTTATTTTGTTTGTGTTTCAACTCCAATAAAATTAATCATGTTTTTATAATTTTTGGATTTAGGTATCCGGAAGCAGCGGTATTACTTATGCAATTTTCTACAAAGTTAATTATTGTCAATGTAAATTTTATGAACAAAGAGTTATTCAATCAAAATTATATCCTGCCTGTAAACATTATTTAGCAGCTTGCTTGGCGTACATTTGGAAAAAATATCGCACATTTGACATAGATTTTAATGCATATAAGAATATTATTAAGAATATTTCTAAAAATTGAATTATCAAATTGAATGAAAATCAATTTGAAGGCATTATTTTGAATTTATAATATAATTTTTGAGTTATTATAAGAATTTCGCGAATGTTTGAAAAGTATTTCACTAATTGATTGCGAGAACATTTTGTATTCAGTCTTTGTTTGTTTTAAAATAACCAAAAACCTTTCGTTCACTTTGTAGTTAATTTGTCAATAAACGAAAGGTTGCAAATCCTAGAGTTGCAAAGATTTTTTATATAAATAACTTAAACGTGTGTTCTATCAGGTTCTATTAATAAATGAGTGCTTAGTACACAACTTCTTTTTCAATAATTTTTTATTGATTTAGTGGGATCGATAATATTTTTTAATGTTTTTAGTAATTTTCAAAATTAATTTCAAATTTTATGGATAGGAAATTGATGTAAATAATAAAATATTATACCACATTTAATGCTATTACTGTAGTGGAAAAAGAACTTCGTGAAATAATCTAAAAAAATATTTTCATGCCTGTTTTTTATTTTACTTCAACTTGAATTAAAGCTCAACTGAAAAATAATAATAAGGAATTTTACGGTTAAAGTGATGCTGTAGACAGAAATACATCACGAATAGCAATAGCAAAGTAGATTTAAAAACCTGCAGACCTTCGAGTTTTGAAGAAATGGGAAAAATTATAAAAATAAAAATGTTCACAATAAAAAGTAATATGAGTCACGTGTAATAAAAAAAATAGGTTTGACAAAGAAGGAATTTCAAGCTAGCATTTAGAGTTATACAAATGGTAACACTGATTTTGACAATGTTTTTTTTTTTTGTTTTTGGTATTATTTTTTTTTACAGTGAAGAAGAATAAGTTTCAAATTTTATGGATAGGAAATTGATGTAAATAATAAAATATTATACCACATTTAATGCTATTACTGTAGTGGAAAAAGAACTTCGTGAAATAATCTAAAAATATTTCATGCCTGTTTTTTTATTTTACTTCAACTTGAATTAAAGCTCAACTGAAAAATAATAATAAGGAATTTTACGGTTAAAGTGATGCTGTAGACAGAAATACATCACGAATAGCAATAGCAAAGTAGATTTAAAAACCTGCAGACCTTCGAGTTTTGAAGAAATGGGAAAAATTATAAAAATAAAAATGTTCACAATAAAAAGTAATATGAGTCACGTGTAATAAAAAAAATAGGTTTGACAAAGAAGGAATTTCAAGCTAGCATTTAGAGTTATACAAATGGTAACACTGATTTTGACAATTTTTTTTTTTTTGTTTTTGGTATTATTTTTTTTTGCAGTGAAGAAGAATAAGTTTTGTAGCGAATGGTGAGGAGCTGAAAATGTCTCAAAATTGAATTATTGGGTGTGATCTCGCGAATTAAAATACATATGTTTGATAATATAAATTATTAACGTATGCGTTGAATAGCAAAAACCATAAACTCGGGAAGAAGTAAATAATAATAAGGTAAGGAGGGTTTAAGCGATGTAGTCATAACACTTTTAGGCTTATGTTTCTATTGTTTCTGTCTGTTCTTTTGTTTGGATTAATTTTCTCTTAAAGCTAATTTTTTAGTAAATTATCTGTATCTGTGTTTATTATTATTAGTTTTATTGTAGATTATGTTTCGCTAACAGTATATGTGTTAGTACTAGCGATCGATACAATTGTAATTTTTTTAGTAATCTACTTGACACCGACATCTTTGCTGAACGAGGTACGTGTGCTTTTTCAGAAATCTTGTGTTTTGCAAATTACTTTTTATTGTATTATTTCAGTACTTTCTTGTTCATGATGAATCCGATGAAATAAGTTTTGCTCAATTATGTAATCATTATTAATTAATTATTGATTCGCATTATTATTTATTGTTGTAATAAAATCTCCCCAGTCCGGAGTAGAATCTGACTTCTAACAATTCTCCAGTTTGTTTTCTTGAAATTACATAAAATTTTCTGAAATACAATTTTTACCTTGTCAAAATCACTCTTTTGCTATTCGAAAAGGAAAATAATTTGTTGTAATATAATGGTGGAATAAGAACAACTGCAACTAGAAATTTTCTTCTGAAATAGTAAATTTCCTTCTTTTTTCAACTTTTCGTTTTGGTGTTGGACTAATGATATTGGCTGATGATAAAAACCGCAGATTTTGCCCTCCATACCTCTCTTTTTGTGCTGCCTGAACTATCAGTGCTCGTTTACATGGTTTTTAGTGGAGCCTTGGACCTGCTTAGAAGTTAGGGTATGGTCTTCCAATACTACGATAGATGTTTTCCTTCGGTCACTTTATGAAATTAATTGTTCGGCATTCATAATTTTCATTTAGTTTTAAGTAAATGAAATCATTTTGTCAAGACTCAGATTCCCTTCCACGTCAAATCTTTTAAAATTATAAAATTTAAAATATTGTTTTACAGATCCAATATGTCAGATGCTGGCTCTAGTGGATCGGGCCGCCGTGGAACTACAGTTACTGATGGTCCAAAAAATGATACGAAAGAATCGAAGCCTAATGCGAAAATGTCAAAATCGATCAATGCTTCCTCAAAACGGTAACACTTCTTTAATATTATTGTTGTACTTATATTTACATATCAAGTAATATAAACATTGCCAGTCATTCTATATTGCGGATACATTTTTATGGCTCTAAAATATGTGAGAACTTCAGAAAATGTATCCATTAAGTAAGCTTATTTGCTTCAATTTAAAGCATACAAAAATATCGCTGTGATGTAAGACATTATGCTTCTATAATTAGATGAAATATCTCAAGTGCAATTCCAGAAAATTTACGCAAAATTACGAAGATAAGAAATTTGTTGTTAGCCATTTGAACTTACGTATAGATTATATGCATTGTAACAGTTCATTGAACTCTCGAATTGTGGTACATTCTTACTAGATTCATCATAGTTAATATTACAACTTTAAAATTTAAAATCATGAATTTTTGCTCATAAAACTTCGCGTTGTTGCCGAAATATTATTAACAACTAGGATATTAGTATTTGTGTATTCTTTAAGTGAGATGACATAAGTTGCTCTTCTCATTTTGTTATTTACTTTACAGAATACAGAGAGAGCTAGCAGAAATCACCTTAGATCCTCCACCCAACTGCAGGTAACTTCATATTATAATAATTAGCTCTTAATCATTGCAAAGAAAAGCTTAATTCGATTTATTCCTTCTCTTTCAGTGCTGGACCAAAAGGGGATAACTTATACGAATGGGTGTCAACAATATTAGGACCACCTGGATCAGTATATGAAGGTGGAATTTTCTTTCTCGATATTCACTTTACTCCCGAATATCCGTTCAGACCACCTAAAGTAAATTTGACTATTCAGTGATTAGTTTCATCCCTCTTACCGTTTATACTAATGATATATTATTTGAATTCTGTAGGTTACTTTCAGAACGAGAATTTATCACTGCAATATTAATTCGCAAGGCGTGATTTGCTTAGACATCCTGAAGGATAATTGGTCTCCAGCATTAACTATTTCTAAAGTCTTACTATCCATATGTTCCTTGTTGACCGATTGTAATCCAGGTAATATTTTATATTACATCGAATAACTAAATAATTACTTTTCAAATGTCTATTTCTTCATTATTTTGAATAAAATGCTTCATGTAATATTGATTTTCAGCGGATCCTTTGGTTGGAAGCATAGCTACTCAGTACTTGCAGAATAGAGAAGAACATGATAGAATCGCTCGCTTATGGACCAAACGTTATGCTACCTGATTGCACAGAAATAATGAAATGACTTTTTCCAATTTTTATTAATATTTTATCAATCGTAGTTTATAGGGAAATTCTATGTTTATTTTATGTTATTTGTGATAAATGTTGTAAGACTGAGAACATCAGAAAAATTTCTTGAAATTGCTGGCCATTTCAACCCCGTAATTGCTGTAAAGAAATTTTCAAAAATTTCAGTTCCTAAAATATATAATCGCAAGCATAATTTGTAAATTCAATTAATAGGTCTTTGTATCTCTTTTTGGAAGTAAACAGAAATGTATGTTAAATCGTCTGTCATTCTCAAGTTTTTGAGTTGAAAGCTGACTTGAAAATTGAATAGAGATTCGAATAATTGTCATTATTTTCAAAATTTGATCGAAAATAAGGTAAAAATTATTTATTGAAAGTGCAAAATAAATCTGATGTGTACAGTACGACCAGTTTACGCATTAATTAACTTTACGTTGTAACTAAATGCGTTCATTTTATTGAAATAAAATGAACATATATTATCATTTTCTTTGTAAGATTGTATGAATGTTGTGTATTATGCTAGAAGTAAATGTTTAATACCATCCGTGTCATGTGGTAGTTATTTCAAAAGAAAATCGCATCGTATATCTTATGGAAAATTTTTTAGAAATTTTGGTAAATATGCGCTTATAAGGTATCGTCGTCCTTCGTGAAAATTATTTTTCTCCAGCTCATTAAATTGAAATCTTATTAGGAGCGAGTGGCGATCGCGGGAAAGCATCTCAATGTTAGTTTAAAAAAGTATTATGTACAACACTGACTTGGACGCTTAGCAGGGATGGAATTTTTGTTTTTATAAGTGGCAACTATGACGAAGACGGTGACTGTAGCAGGGAGACGGAGGGTACATAGTCACTGTCAACAACTAAAACTTTGTTTTACTATTTTTGATATCATCTGATTATTGATTAATGTCTGATATTATTTGTTAGCAAAATTGATGCGATATCTTCATTCAAAACTTGTGTTAGTGTTGATTAGTGAAAATGGGCGATAGATACAACATTCATTCCCAACTTGAACATCTTCAGTCGAAATACGTGGGAACCGGTCATGCAGACACTACTAAATTTGAGTGGCTACTGAATCAACATAGAGACTCTTTCAGTTCATATATCGGGCATTTTGATATGCTTAACTTTTTCGCTATTGTAGAAAACGAAGCCAAAGCAAGAGTGAAATTTAATTTGATGGAACGAATGTTGCAACCGTGCGGTCCACCACCAGAAAAACCAGAAGACTAGTTTTTACACTATGAATAATTATCTAAATTACTTTTATGTTAATGTGTAGATTAAAAACTTCTATTGTCTTTTCAAAACGTATATTATTACTGATTTTTTTACATAATACAAAAAGATATAGCATTTTTTGAAATTAGACTTTATTTTGCATCCAATTCTTTTTCTTTGTTGTCTTTTAAATGTTTCAAAACACTTCTAACCAAACACTGCCGCGCCAATTCGTATACTTTGATGTTCTCTTCAACAAGTAATTCTATGTATTCTTCGAAACCAGAACAATTTAAAATGCCACTCTGAACAATTTCTGTAATTTGTTCAAATGTTTTCATGTAAGACAACGTTATTATTCCTTGTTTTGCTGAACTGAGAAAAGGTTTTGACATACAGCATAACTCTTCTGTACGAACAGGATCAATGAGTGTACAATCATCAAATAAACCCTAAAAGTTAATTCATATAAGCAAGTTTCCACGTAATAAAATGATCAGTTTTGAAATTATAACTACCAGTGAGACGCTAGTAACGAGGTCGTGCATAGGAACGCTTGCGTTTGCCAAAGCTAAATTTGCACACGTTATAGCAGCAGCTAAACAAGAACCGTCATTTTCAATAACTAACACATAAATATCTACTTGAAAATTTGAAAATTGATGCTGCGAACAAATTTACGACTAAAAATTACAAAACCTCAAGATATAAATCAGATCATCAATAACCAGAAATCATAACAACGGAACGTACTCGCATTACTGCCGGCTCTAAAGCTCTTCGAAGGTTTATACTATATTCACGTTCTTCCGCATCTTTTAAATATGCACGGTGTTTTTCGCAACTGAAAGGGGCAAATTTGAATTCGCAGTATAATTCTCCGTTCACCGAGTAATCTGATTTATTTGGTATTTCTCGAGGATCGAAAACTGAACATATAACTTTTGTATTGTTATACTCAACATAAGCTGAGCCTTTCGCTTGACTTACTACACCGGTTTTCATCACTGAAATAGAAAAAACAATTACTACGATATAAACATATCATCTGAAGTGACAAATGAATAGTCAAGATATACCTATGGCTCTATGTTCTTTATAATGACGACCATCAGGTCGAGCTTGTTTGATGGTATCTCTTATATTCAAACCAGAATTCACATTCGAATAGATTCTATAGTCAACTGTAGTGAATGGAGCAGTTATTCGCCTTGTATCGGGCGGCATGATTTAGAAGGAATATTCAATTATGTAGGAATGATGAAAATTTAAAAATGGTAAATAAATGGAAACAAAATCAAACAATTCTGATTATCATCGGTAATTCTTCAGAATTTATTCATCATTGAAAATTTTTGATTTTTATCATTATATAATATCGTTGAGGATACAGCCATACGGCTTACGGCCAAGCTTCGAGTTTGGGCAAGCGGCCATGATCAAGCGCCACCTACCATATTGGTGCTTCGGAAAATAAGTAGATAATGGTAAATGTGGAAAAGTTGATTTTGAAATGAAGAAATGTAAAAATTGGAAAAATAAATGCCAAGTGCCCTCGAACGAAGTCTTTAAAATAACATATTATAATTTCAAATCATTTTGTCGCGTTATTTTTGAGAAAAATGCTATCAATGAAAATGATATCCTATTTTTATTGGTAGCATTTTTCAGTGATTTTTCTCAAAAATAACGCAACCAAATAATTTGAAATAAATTATAATTATTATATTGTTTTAAAGACTTTGTTTGAGATCATTTACCATTTATTGTTCCAAAGTTTTCATTTCTTTATTAAAAAATGAACTTTTTCGCATTTACATACTTATTTTCCGAAGCACCGTCTCAACCATTATCAGCATTTCCATTTTGTCAATCAGGGCCGACTCCGGGCTAGAAATAATGAGTGTTGCTTCCCGCAATCAAATAAACGCAAACGGGTGTAAGGAGGTGAATTTACTATCTAGTTCGACCTTAGATCAAATTGAAAGTTGGAATTTAAGTAATAGTTTGAGTAGATTAATAATTGTGTTTTATTGTATTAAGTATGGCGTTGGCAAAATTTATAAGTAAAGCAGCCTTGTTTTTAAGACCATCTTCGGCTCTGACCAGGGCTCGATTTTCAACGTCAGCGGTCACTCAATCTTCCAAAAAAACCGAGGAAGAAGAAATCCTAGAAATGGCTGAAGAGCAAGACGGTAAATGATAAATTATCTTATTCATCATTGTCATGATTACCATCCCAATACATAATCTTTGTAACAATTTGATTTTTATTTCGTCCTAGAATATGGATTACCCGATGAGTTGGATGTATCTTGTGGAATGTACAGGAAAGAATTGATCGCTCGTTTAGCTGGTATTGAGGTTAGTACATTTAGTTTCTTTTATTCATTATTGATAAAAATTATCTTTTTCTTTATGAATGGGTAGATAGTGGTGGTATGAAATTCTATTTCACAATATTAGTTTTTTGCTACGCTTCAATCTGATGTTATAATGCATACATCCTATTTTAAATTACTGTGATATAATGTAACTTTTCTTAACTTAATGGTTTCAGGATCCATACTCTATATCTGCGGTTCATTTTAGCAATGATGATACCCTCGGAACCAAAATTAATCCACTTCGAGTACCTTCTGCCTTGGAAAGTCGTATTGTTGCATGTCGATGTGAACCCGATTCACATACTTTAATATACATGTGGCTCCATCAAAATGAACCAAAGCGTTGCAGATGTGGATATTGGGCTGTATTGTTCTATAGAGAACCATTCGTTGAATACATGATGCCCTATTAACCATTGCTTTGGAAAATTAGAAATTCTAGCCGCAGTTACTTCAAATTTATTCAACAAAAAAGTCATGAACATTTGTTTTTGTTGGGTTTCCGTATATATTCGAATTTCATCAATTATACATTATACTGAATGTGTTTGTTCTATTTCCACGTTATTGAATAAAGGTATCGTAGTTTATTGCTTACTTTTTTAGATTCGAATTGTCTTCGATGGTTGTTAAATTTTAATTTCGAGAATTGAGATGAAAAAACTTCGTTCATTTTTGTTGTCTTGTTCACCGTAATCACTATTTTACGAGTGAAATTTTGCGGATGTGTAGACATTAGTGGCATTAATAGAAATGAATGCCTTTGTTGTATTCAACGAAGGTTTCGAATGAAACATCACTTTTTTTTTATCCACGGCAGCAATGAGTGTAGTATTGTAAGAAGCAATTTAGGCGAGGGATTTTTTCTCTACTTTCTTATAACATTATCATGTTAATTAAATTAAAGAATTTTTTAGGCTGAGCTGATTCTAAATGAGTAATTATTAAGCACCTAATGAAATAAATATCTCGTAATAGCACCTATCTACACTTCTCTCATAATCTGATATGGATAGGTACGCTTATTCTGAGTTCAGATTCAGTCAAGTCTTTCTATGCTTTATTTTAATTGTAAATTATGCTAAAATCGTGTATCAAAAGTTCATTTCAAATCCTTGAAGACTAAATTCTTCAATTTTACTGCTAAATTTCATTCTCTTTGTCGAATCATCCGTAATTTTGACCCCTACCTTCCTTTAACTATGTTTCGTTACAATTAAAATCAATTAAAACAGGCAAGAAATTCGATTTATAGTTGTGTGTGACATTTAATGTGAGAACTGTAACAATAAAAGCAGTAGAAAAAGTTGCAAAACAGAGAACAAATTTTAAAACAATTTTTTTTTTAACAAATTTGTATCAGAATTTTGGGGCTTGCTCATTTAAAGTGAGGAAAAGCACTCTTCCTAACTTCAAGAGCGTAGGTGATCACTCCCGCCCTGATTCCTTCAGATACAAAATCTTAAAAAATTATCAGTAATTTCGTTATTTAATAACATATAGATATAATATGATGACCAAGATGTTACTCAAAATTTATCTTTTATTGGTATAAACGAGAATAAAACTGATGAATTGTAAAAGAATTTTCTCTTTCTCTGTATCTCTTGCAATGGTGCTACGGTTTTTTCTGCTTTGTAAAATATTTCTTCGCCGTACACATTTAATTGTTTCATTACCTTTGTGATGAATAATTGATCTTGTAATTTCTCAATTTAAAATTGGATAGTGGCTCATATTTGTTGTAAGTTAATGACTTCATTAGGTTTTCCTTTCATTTATTTTTTGCCATTTACCCTATAGTGGAGAAATATGCGGAACAAAAACACAAAAATTAGGTATGCATGCTTCCCTTTGAAGATTCCACAGTTACATACAATATTTAAAAAAATATCGTAGATTTTATTTTTCATTCTTATATAAATTGTATTTGTATGTAGAAGGAATCACGCTATAACATTTTCACATAGCTGAATTGCAATGATTATGCAATAATGGAATGTTTACATCAGATATATGTTTGATTGAGGATGAAATATCTTTTTCAGAATTGATAGATATGCAAGGAATTGACGAAGTGGAAAGAAAAGGTTCGCTATTACAACACACATTATCGTATTCAGTTTCGTCGAAATTTCGCTTGACTGGAACTTTAAGTTTATCATTATTGGAGGTAATATTTTCGATACATGGACAAGAAACACTCATTAATGAATCTGTGAATTCGTCTCCTTGCTCTGGTACTTTGGACGGTCGTCTTTTAACTGGAATGTCGTTAAAAATTACATCCACAATAGGGTCATGACTACATTTATGGTAAGGATTGCAATCTAATATATTTCCGTTAGCGAATCGCAGTTTTTTTGGAGATTCCAAACTGATGCATCGTGATACCACATTTCGAGGGCACGATAAGGAAGTCTTATTTTTCAACGAACTTCTCGGAACAGGTTGCTGAGCGTCCATTTTACACATTTTATTACGTTTTGACAAATCTTTACGGGATAACTGTTCTCGTCTCTTCATTCGTTCTTCGCTACGTCTAGCGCGATAATTAGCATCCTCACCGACCAGCCAGTACGTCAGCACTTCTCCTTTACCTTTCATACCGATGATGCCTCGTTTCACCACCGTGTAACCTCCTAATCTATCTAACAGTGCTTTACATTCTGAGCTACAATGTATCTTCAGAGCTGAAAAAAACAACGCGCCGTTAAAATTAAGGTTTCAGAATTGACAAAAAATATATATATAATCGAAGGATTTTTACCAGCTCCAGTTGATTCCATTCGACTGGCTGTGTTTACCGTATCTCCGAATAAGCAGTAGCGAGGCATTTTTAGACCGACAACACCAGCGCATACAGGACCTAGAATCGAATCGTGAGCTTGATGAAACGATTTAGTATTAAAAATTAAAGAAAATGCAACTATGCTTGAGTAGGTTCCAACGTACCAGAATGTATTCCAATTCTCAACATCAAATTATCGTATGGTCGATGCCGCATTCTGAATTTTTTCACTTCGTCCAATAAATGCAGAGACATGGTCGCAATTTCGCCGGCGTGATTATCTCCATTTCGTATAGGTAAACCACTTACCTTTAAAATATTTAAGAGTAGATATTAATAGATTCCGTTAAATTTACCCATATTATTGGTAAGCAGGTATCTAGGTAGATAAATATAGTCTATTAGGAGTTGTTTAGCTTACCACCATGTAAGCATCTCCAATGGTTTCAACTTTGTAGACATCGTAATTTTCAATAATTGAATCGAAACACGTGTACAAATCATTCAAGAAATCGACTACCTGAAAACAATAGAAAACAAAATAATGTAAGTATGCCGATATGACAAAATTAAATAATAAGAAATACATATTTTCACGTAACATCAATGAGAGATCATTCATTTCATTTTTATTATGTCTACGTAATGTCGCCTATAAGTAGGTGGGCATTTACCGAGAAACTGTACTTAAGCAGAAAAAAAAAAGAAAAAATACCTAGCTGAGTATACTATCAATTTCCCAATACATACTGCGGGTGACTATACTTACTTGATTTGAGCACACCAAGCACAAAAATCTTTCCCTCATAGAAATAAATTATAATATATTTAGATGATATTACCAAGAGTAAATGTCTATCAATGAAATGCAAAATTTTGAATTATGCATTCGTTCTCAGAAATGCCAATAGGTATCTATGTATTGAATTTATTAACCTTTTAGCTAATTTTGTCACTTCGATGCTCAGACCAAGTAGCCACCCGGTATATGCATACCTATTTTTTTCATTTGTAATTAAAAAAACTTCTTCCTATTTTAATAGTAATTAATATAAGTATTTTATTACTCACCTGTAATGGCGTGCTTTCGGCAGACATAGATGTGAAACCAACAATATCGCTAAAATAAATAGTCACAGAATCGAAACTTTCTGGATCTACTTTATGACCTCGTTTAAGTTGTTCGGCAACATATCTTGGTAACATTTCGTATAATAAAGCATCTGGTAAAACAATAATTTACATAATCACATAATTATATAGTCTAGGTAAACTTTGAAAAAAACTGTGAAAAATTATAAGAAAGGTTTTTTGGTTGGAATGTGTTTGGAAGGACCTCAGTGGTAACCTCTAAACCCCCAAGAGCCTATGTAGTGCAGTAGCCCCTTTAGGGAGGTGTAATGTCATTTATGCATAATAAACAACCTCCCATATACTGTATTAATTTTATTCAACCATTATTAACAACGAAGGGTCACAATTGTTTTTCTACGATCCCACCTCTTCCTCATTATCCGTGTCCTCATCTGATCAACATATCCAACGGTCTCCTAATAAATACTGCTTTCTTAGATATGCAGCTGCAAGTTGTGAAGTATTGGGTGGCTGGCTACCTCACGGCAGCTGCTTCCTATCAAGTTTTATCCACTTAAGATGGGAATGTAAGTACCTACCAACTAGAAAGGCTTCTTTAACAGGGATTATTTCTTTGGATAAATCACGACGATGAGTAAGAGTTTGAGAGTTTTGATAATATATACCTATTTAGATCCTTCATAAACCATACAGGTTTTCGCTTGTATAGAGTGCATTTTCGAGAATTCGTCAATTTTCGTAATTTATAACCTCCTCTTTTGGGGTTTTTTCTGCTCAAAATGCATCATGCTTGGAATCATGTTATCGGAAATTTTATTGCCTAGACTAATGTATGTACTTACCCACACAAATGTACATTATTAGGCTAGAATGTAAGATGGATAATTTAGGGCATTCTTTCACTCGCAGATTTAAATATATTAGTTATATATGTAGTTCTGCATAATAACCTGTTTTCTTTTTTTCTTCTACAAGTTGATCCGTTCTTTCATCTACCAATACCTCCAAATTGTTAGCATACTTTTCCATCATTGCCATCATGTTATCAAAAATGTTGGGTTTCCTACGTTAAATTGAAAATTAAGAACACCGATAGATAAACTTATTATTTGGATTGCAATAGGTAACAATAATGATGAAATGCAATACGTACATGCCTTTCCTCATCGGCCTTAATTTATTTCTAATGGTTTTAAACTCGGGTCGGTCATCTGGATTTTCTGCCCAACACTCCTTCAAACAATCTCGAACAAAATCAAAGCTATTTTCAAGTAAGTCCAAAGGTGGTCTAAAAACAATACAATGCAAAAATGCTAAACATTCGATGTTTTCTTTCATTTGAGTTCTCATCTATACGCGTAACTACAAAATAAGAGTAACTATTTAAATACCTAAACGGCGCCACTGAATCACTAGGATTGACTATTTTTTGTAAAATTTCAGACAGCGTTAAACAGGTTGAGTTTCCATAAGGTCCTTGTCTTCCATTGATTTCGTACAAAATTATACCGAAAGAGTAAACGTCTCCTTTTTGAGTGCCCGTAATGTACGAGCTAGAATTACGAAGTAGTTCGGGCGCCCGATATAAAAGTCCTAAATAAAAGTTCAAAATTTACCTCCAACCATAATAGTAGTAGTATATTCCTTACTGCTATATATAATTATATATATATTTTTTAACATGATGAATAATGAGAGGTTGCATACTTGTTATCGTGTAGGTACTTACCTTCGCATTTGCAAGAAACATTATCGTTAATTGATTGATGGAGATCGTGCTGCAGAAAGTGATGCGGATAATCTTCTGATTCTTTTTTAAATTCTTGTAAACCAAAATCGGTCAATTTAAGAACCCACCTGGAGTCCACTAAACAATTGGAAGGTTTTAAATTTCCGTGACAATGGACCGCAGATTCGTGTAAGAATAAGATTCCCTATCAAAATGAAACCAATCATTGTTGAATGCGGACGTAGGAAGCGATACATTTTAAAAATCGCCTAATCTGAGCACAGATTTGAGCTATTTACCCTCAATATATCAGCCACCAGGGAAGAAATGAACATATTGTCTAATTTAACTTCTTCATTTTCCAAAATATCCTGAATAAATCATAAAATCAGATCATACCGATGTTTCGTGGTGAGCCCGCAAAAGTAAGCGCAAATACGTATAATAATTACCTACATATAAGAATTATGTTCGTATTAGCTGATACGTGTACAAGTGCATAATAAATACTCACCTTTAAACTACCTCTGGCGCAATATTCAGTGACAATACAAATATTTGGAGGATCCGTGCATGCTCCTATGAATCCATTTAAGTTATCGTGTCGAAGATCTCTCATCTGTAAAATTATACAGTTTTTTTTTTTTTTTTTTTTTTATAAATTAAGTATGGCGCTTCTAGTACTTCATAAAAATATAATCTTTTTATTTAAACTTACCACTTTTAACTCCTTTTTCATTTCTCTAGTGAGATCGACATTTTTCTTATTTATTTTTTTAATAGCGAATACTCGTCCTCTATAAATGCCAACAGTCGTGTAAATAGCTGAATATCGAAAATCAGCGTCGGGATTTGAACTTAATGATACTTGACTAGTCCCAACTAGTGGATGAAGAGTCTAGAAAATAAATCGTGTATTTCATTTTAATCCTGCATGTATCGTGAAATTCAAAAAAAAAAGAACGATCTAATTTAATCCCAACTCACACGAGATATTTTACTGGAAGAAGTACTGTTACTTTCGGGATCATTCATTTCAATTTCCTTATAATCTACTTTCCATAACAGGCTATCCAGTTCCTGTTCATATTTCCAATTTCTATATATAATGAATGATATGACTAGAAAAATAACGATAAAGAATCCGGCCACGCTGAATAAAATTTCCAACGTGTACGCTGAAATACACCAAAGCATAAAGAAAAATCGATGATGAGATTAATTACATAGAACGCCATACGAGTATATACGTATGCGATTTTTATAACGAGTTTAACCTAACTGATAATTTACAAAGTTGTTCAACGAGAGCGTATAGGTATTCGCCTATCTCATACATGTATACTGAAGGTACCTAATAAGTAAGCAATAACTTTTCAACTACTTCGAATCAACTGTAGTCAAATGAATATGTGTACCACTATAATAAAGTAGGTAATGATTCACGTATGAGATAGGTATACTTACAAATGCACCGCTCGCCTAGATATCCGCAACGAGGTTCGGCTACTGGAGGTTTTCCATTTAACCATTCAATATCGGAGATCATTTGCATTTCCTGTCAACAGGCGTAAAATATGTAGGTACGAATGCGTGTATTGTAATAATATTATGACAGTGTAGTCTGTAGGAGAGCTCCTTTGCAACGTAAGTAGGACTACTTATATGACATTCAAGTCTGATGGTTTGTCTATCCTACTTTCTGAAGAGGCTAACATAGTATATAAATGTTCAGAAATTTCTTTCTCTTTGCTAATTCCAGGGAGGTAAAAATATACTGTATTAACATAATTAACAAAAAATTGCTGGCAGAGGGAAGGGAAGTTGAGGTTGAAATAATAAAATAATTGTGGAAAACTAGGGGGAAAATGGATGGTTTTTCGTATTTTGATCAAGTAACTTGAAAAAATGCTCTGTGATTTCTTGTTTTAAAAATTTTTCATGAACAATCAAAGAACATTCAACCTTCGGTATACGTCAGGTAAATATCAGCCCGAAGAATCTAGAATAGAAAAAAAGATTTCTAAAAATCTGATTTTTTTTTCATTTTACATCAACACCTTTCTAAGTTGCTTGCAAAAAAAAAATTGAAAAAAAAATTATTTTTCCTTTGCTTCCTCACACTATTCAAGTTATTTATTTACTCTCACTCACTCCGCTATCGCAACCTTTCTGTTGGTCGCTTAAGATTTCGGCGCAAACTACACATTTCCACCTAGTTTGAATTCTGAGATAAGATTAACATTTAAAGTGTATCTCAGTCTTTTCAGCGAATACGATAGGCAAACTATCTTACAGGAGTGTCACCTCAGTAGCCGTACGTGCGATACGATGAAGGAGCTTGCATTAAGACGAAACACTCTGTGCTTCCAAATTCAAACATGATGATATGTTACATGAGTAAATTACCGGCAAATTTCTGACGTTCGGTTGCAAACGACTAAACATAGCCACCGGATATAAACCATACTCTGTTCTGTTAACAGGGTGCGGTTTTAAAGCTATCACCGTATAATTTCCTTCAGCGTCTCCATTTTCATCGATATGCACCATATAGCTACGAATTCAGTAAATACAATTAAAACTTTATAAATTCGAACCTATCTCTTCAGTTTATTTCTACATAATTATACTCGTATGTAGGAATAAATTACCTATTTATCTGTATTACATTATTACAATAAATTACGATCAAATACCTCTTAAAATTAAAAATCATTTAGTCTATCTTGCAGTGAAAAGAAAGTACGATTAGAAATCATCAAAATATAATTTTTTGTTTTACACCTTCCTTTTTAGCGCATTCGGTGTGCAGAGCTTGTATTATTTATGTATCTTCATGAACTACATAATTATAATCTATGTCAGTCAATTACAACCCACGAAAATCTTAAGGCAACGTAACACGCAGCCAAGTCGTTAAAATGCGATTGAAACGATGTGGGCAGTAGATACACATTTGGTATCTTGTAGTACGCGCTGATTGTCGAAATTCTACGTACATACAATATGTAATTTATACGTATGCAATAGGTATATGAAAATTCGGTGAAAGAAGAACGAGTAAATTAAATTAGTATCCTAATTGAAGCCTACATTCGTTGATATTGCCTAAGCGCATATACCTACCTACAGTAAGAGTTATGTGGGAAAAGCCCACGGTTTCGGACGAAATAATAATAAAAGAAATCCAATTGGAAAGTGTCCAAAACTTTTATCACAATTTGCTGAGACACGATTCTCATTTGTTTACCCATTCTTTACAATAAAACTAGAAAATAATTCGCTCGCACCGAATAAAAGAGATTTCATTTTGCAGAAGTTGGGTGCTACGTATGAATAGAAAATTTATTTGTTCGAGGTTAGCTCTAATATGCCACGATTATATGCGACAGTACACCCTATAGTCTATACGCATACATTTGCTATACAGTTTACCTATTCATGTTGACCAATCTAGCAAGGGAGTATTATGTAGTCGTGTAAGGCCATCTTAATTTTTGAGCCAATTTTCACGAAAGTTTGTGAGGATATCCCTTTGATTCTTCTACTTTATAAATAGTATGTATACCGGGTGACTACCTGATTCGAGCACCCAAGCGACAAAATAAGCTAAAAGGTGAATTCAATACAATATGTGTATTTTTAGGAAGGAAAGTATAATTTAAGACTTTGCATTTCAATGATAATCGCTTTTAAACATAAAATAAATTTCATTTATGACATTTATTTTCGCCAATATCTCAAATACATAATTATATCGACTAGTTACCCGGTCCTTTCTCAATAATAATGACCTTATTAGGAACACCCGTTTGGTAATAAGGCCAGCGTGTTGAATAAAAAGGAAAACAAATTATTTATCATTGTTAAGCATTATTTTATTATTTATCTGCTTGAAGAAAACATTCGCAAACGATTGACGGCTTGTATGAAAGCATATGAAATACTCTTTCAACTTAAGTAATTCAGGTAGATTTTTATTTATAGATTTTTGAAATTTATGCTTTATTAGGAAAAAATTTTGCAATACAAAATTTCAAAAGATGAAAAAACTTACGAATAAAATGAAATTCTCTCAAAGTATTCTGTAAAAGTATCAAATAAGCTCTAAAACGAGCTTTCACTATATTTCATCAACATTCATTTCAACAGTGAATAAATTAAATTTAAGATTCTTGGTTTCTTAATATTTCACTTTTTTTCATCACATTAAAGGTTCGAATATTCACTACTCATCATTCAATCTTTGAGTATATATCTCCTGCAGTGATAGAAATAGCCGATTTCGCTATATGCGAGGGTATAGCGTTAGAGGGCGCTGTTCAGTTATAGTTGATGCCCGGAGTGGTGTGATAACTTGATAAGCTAATGAAAAATCCTTAAAAACTGAAGTGAAAATGCATAAGTAAACACTTATTTGTCAAAATTTTCTTGCTTTCATAATTATTTTAGTTTGTTTTTATTAATTATATTTCGATCTCACTGAAGTCCAAACAATCACGGGAAGTATTCAATATTCATGCTTTAAATAAATAAGTTCAGAATTTTTATTTCTGAATTTGATACTTTGGTTTTTTTTTTTCATTTCAGATACATGTTTTAAACATTGAAAAAAATCAGACATTTTCTAGGTTTTAAAATTTTTTTTAATTTCCATTTTCAAATGTTTTGAACTTTTGAGAACTTGAAAAGTCAAGGTAGTTAAGGGTAATGGCTAAATGTGAATTTTTGAATTTAATTTTCATGACTTCAGTAGTGAGACCTCTTGATGGTAAATATAATTTGTTAGCAAATTCAAGGTGGATGGAATAAGTTGACTTATTTGAATTTGGTCACGACTCGCGACAGGTGTTTAACGACAATTAAATGAATGGGGAATGCTTGAGTTATCCATGCTTGTGATTTTCATCCTTTGGGAAACTAAATTTACAAAATTTATTGCAATTATTTTTCATAAAGTTATGAATTATCTTACTTTACCTGCCATGATATTGTGCTGAACTTACTTGAATAAATTTTATTTTTTACCACAAAGTAAACAAATCCGTTTATAAATCATTAATAATTGATAATAAAGTAATTCACTTTATAAAAATAATTTCTTTCACATAGAAATGCGGGTAAAAAACAATGATTATATTATATTATGATAAATATTGATGATTTTTCGGGCATCAACTACAACTGAAAAGCGCCCTCTAACGCTATACCCACTGAACTAGCATTTCTATCACTCCAGGAGATATATACTCAAAGCATTCAATTAACCACTGAATATGAAAATTTGCTGCGTTGCTGTTGATAAGGTGCATATGACGAATTTTTGGCCAGCACGGCTAACTTTCTCAAGGTCATAGTTTTTCCCTATGCGTATATTATAGTATACGGTTGCGTTATACATTTATATGCTACGTACATATACATATATATCATTGTATCCATTAGCTAAGGATAAAGTCAACGCTACATACTCACAAGATAGGTATAATTATGTGGTAGGGAAAAAAGTACATACGTATTATAGGTACAAGTATTTGCTTACCCCAAGGCACTCTTGTAATGTGTTCGTTTAACGTGCTGAATCACGGCCGTACCATTTAACGGGTCTTCTCCAGATTCTAAAATTTTTGATAAAGCTTGAGCGTACAAGTGAACCGCATCATATAGATAAGCCGCCTCTATACTAATCTTCCGCAAAAACAAGTATTAATAGGTATGGTTAGCAAGCGTCTCTTATTTCATTATTATAACAATGTAAACAAATACTTGACCGTGAAAAACGTATTTTTTTTTTTAATTTTGTTTAATACTCACTTTTTTCGCCTTTCCCATCGCTGCTAAAGGATTTTCAAAATTGAAAGGTGGTTTTTTCAAGTACTCATTTACTTTTTGACTGAACGTATCGAATGCTTGAGCCGGACTAGGAACAACGCCCAAATAACTTTTGTAGCATTCTTGCAACGAAGGTTCGATTTTGCGATTAAACGTATCTTTCAAATACTTGCCAGGATTTTTTGTGTTATAAGGTTCGATGTTGATGCCCACCACGAAATATTCGCCTATGAAGAGAGTGAGAAAGTGAGGAAAAAAAACAGATTCAAATTTCATATTCCCGAGATACGTGATATACGTATATGCGTGTCCTTAAGCGTGTAATTGCCCATAAATGTGAAATTTAACTTATTTATTCAGATTACGTAGTTGTAGACGGTACCAAGTTACCAACTTACGTACGAAATACGAAAATCTTACAAAATACTGACCCACTCACCGGCTTGAAATAAATTCATATTATTCATCGCTAAAAGCAGCCCAAGATGTTCATAGTAATATCCGAGTACAACGTAAACTGAAACATGGAAAAGTTAACGTCTTCAGTTGCATGGTACTGTATGGTTCGATATATCAGGTAGAGTGTTTGAACTTTCGGGTATCACTAACAAAAAATTACATATCAATACATGGCCTATTCTCAAACTCGAAGGGACTGCAGTTACTGGATTTTTAATGGGTGCTACTTCATACTCGCTGGTGATTATGTAAATCACTCAACAGCAACACTACGTACTACGCAGACTCGAAACAAGTACTTATCACATCGAACATGATACATGCGGGAGTGAATTTGGCATATTGCTTACTTCTTTGCTCTAGTTTTTATACAAGCCCCCTACAAGGATCCTCGAGTCTTCCTCAAATTTCGATCATCTGACATTTTGAATTCATTTTGACCTAAATTCAAGAAGTCGTATTTTACTATCCAACTAACCTCAGATAAGACCTTTACACTCGTATAGGTGCATTTTATGAGGAGATATGAAAGATTCAGCGAATTTCATAGCTCAAAGTCACTCATACATAGCTTTTTTATTCTAAATTTGTTCGGGAAGCTAAGATTCGGTCAAGTTAGTGTCTTTATTCTATTCTATCAAGTATATCAAGATCGAAAATACGACCTACCATTTGGTATTTTAAATTAATTCAAAATTTTGAGAAATTACTTTTCAAAGATTTTTATGAATACCCAGGGACGTACCGAAAGGGGGGAGGGGGGAGCTTCCCCCCCCGTGGCTTTAGGAAAGTTGGTAAATTTGGAATTTAAGCGTAAAGTTGGTAAACTTGACCACTTGCATAGTATTATTACAGCTATTTTTAAATTTTTTGAAGACTAAGAAGACTGTGACATCGTACTGACATCGTATTTATTTAACATCTCATTTTCGTGGAGCAAAAAAAAAAAAAGGGTCAACAGTTGGTAAAATTTCATGGTATTAGTTGGCAATTATTGGTCCCCCCCCCCCTGAAGAAGGTCCTCGGTACGCCCCTGTGAATACCTTTTTTTTTTCATTTAATTTTGAGGCATTTTCATTCACATCCACTAAGTATTCCACAGTATGGAAAATATACCATGTAATTGTATCTACATAAATAGGTACTTATATAGATACAAAGTTACATTTGAAATATTAATATTTTTACATTTACACTCATAATTGACATCAGCTAGTTCATTACAAATGGTCTGAAACGTGAAAATATGAGATCCTATTACCCGATACCTTTCTTCCCAGATGAGGTAGGTTGAAATAGCTTCGTTTTTCATTTAAAACGCAGCTTAAAAAAATGTGAGCAAGAAATAGGTGTAGGTGTATAATCGCGTAATAATAATTTGTATCCTGCAACATTTTTATCCTATATTTTTGGCAAAACAGGTTTTCCAATTTTTAAGAAAATAAACTCACAAACTGAAATATTGTTCGAAAAAAATTTGCAATTCCAATGATATTACCACTCGATGAATATCGCAAAAAAGTGATAGGTATGCCTCGAGTGTAAAAACCTACCAGGATTAATACTTATTTTTATTTAGATAATTTATTGGAGCTATTTTTGCTTTCACCGTATTTCCCTCTTTTTTACAGACGATACTCGGCGTGGGCAGAAATTAGGTAAAAATACTCTTCTTCAACCTTCTGGGCTTCTTTCATTTAAATAATTGGCCATAGACGTGAATGATGGCGAAAAGTTTTTTTTTTTTTTTTTTTTTTTGGTTATAGGTGACCTTATTAAACGTTGAACTCTGAAGTACTCTAATTGAAGAAAACGCACTCAGCGCGATCACCAACTCACGTAAATTATAATTACTACATTAACAAAAAATTACGGTAACAACTAATAAGTTTTGAAATGTTTGAATAAGCGGGTTGAAAACGAATCGGGAATATTATGTACTTTTTAGCTACAATAAACATACAAAAATAGGTATCAATAGCTATTCCAGCGCCACATGCTATTCATGTAAACAATGAACCAAGTGTAAGCAGACGTTGAGTAATATCAGCAATATTTTATTATGACGCAAGGCGGCGTTAATATCTTCGCGCTAGGTGCGAGTCGATTAATTTAAAATAACGTTTAAAGCCACGACGCGACGTTAATTTGCATAACATTTTACTCGTACCGACTGAACTTTCGTAAAAGTAATAGCACTTCTAATACGTGCGTAACTTCTTTGTAAAACGATGTCATTACTCCTATTTGATATACGAACTTGCTCTGTGTGTATTACAGTAGTTCTAGCTATGTGCAGCGTGCATGAGTACAGTGTATATACTATGGTTGCATCATGGTTATTGTCGTATGTTATTGAATAGCAACACGTTTGTTTCGATACCTGTACGGTTACGCTATACCTACTGATACCTATGTCTTATACACACAGAATTTCGGTTCATATCTAAATGCAAATGACATCAAACGGAAATTCGACAGGGGTAGCTTATGTTTTTTTTTTTTTTTTTTTTTTTATAAATATTGACTACCTTTACCGACTTCCTCGAGGAAGAATTGAAATTTGTATGAGTGCTTCACAAAATTTCAAAACATAATTTTAAATACGACATCTATAAGGTCGCAAGTAATTTTTTGTTATTCAACAGCTAGAGCTGCTGTACGTTTTTACCTAAGCCAGGTAAGTATAAGAAAGATAACCAGCTTATATACGTAGTACCATTAGTACCTCTACCTATTACCTACCACCAATAACGTAAAAAGACATGTTTATTCATTTCAAATAAGAAATTCATTTCGTACGTGAAATAGCCAAAATGATAAGAGCTTTGTAAAAAAAAAAAAATAATAAAAAAAAAACGAAAGAAAAAGGAGTTAGGTTGAATGATATGCCAGTGTGACTAAATGAAATTCACTGAAATTATCGTACGTGACGTCGGGGGTTCTTTTGACATGAAATAATGGACGTTATTAAAGCGTGCTCGCTTCCTCTTCGCAATCGAAATGTTGGCAAATTGTGGTAATTTTTTACCGCAATATACGCGCAGATGTACCTACTTAGTGGACAAGAATATGTACGGAACTGTGGGTACGCGGTACGCGAATCTGCCATCTACATTTTCAAAATACCGTACGTATTCTCAAAAACAGTAGCTAGAGATTTCTCGATAAAAAAAGTTAGATGAACATTAAAGTGCATGACTGCCGATTTTTTAGCTGAATTATTAATGAAAAATTGAACTATTACAATCTTTCCTCATTTCGAAAGGAAGGTTTAGCTAGAGGAAGAAGGGACATCATATTTTCACATTTCAGATCATGCATGAGTATGTGTATGACCATTTGGGGGTATTTATACTGCATACCTTTTCGATTCATTACTCAATTCAGAAAGCCCATAGCGTACAGGGAGTTCGGTCTTGATGTAATGCTTTCATATAACATGCAGGTCTACTCATATGACACTATGTATAATAGTCTGCCTATCACACTTGCTGAAGGGGCAAACATGAATGAAATCGATCAAAAGTATGAAGATGCTCATGAGTGTCCTAAAGGACTTCTCTCAGATTTCAAATTCCATTCAAGATATGGTGGTTCGCATAAATTTTGAATTGGCCTCGAGAGACTAGCGAAACCTGAAAATTTTTGATTTTGATATATTGCAACAAAATAAGATGGAAGCATTGACATATCCCATATTTAGCTTTCTACGTGAATTTGGAGAAGAGTTGAAGCGAAAAATGGAATTTTGAGCCATGAATTTTCTTCAGTGTTCTATATCTCTTCATCAAAATACCTAAAAAGCTTTAATTTCATACACATAGTTAACAGACAACATTCTATGGTCTTGAATTCTTCAAACATCTCGAATTTAATAATATGCCAAGTTTATTCTCTCAAGTGATGTTGGTGAAGATCGAGATAGGTTAACGTCTTCAATGCGATGGCCGTAAATGAAAGGTCAAAACATGAGCTAAAATTATTAACAAAATATTCAAATTTTAGTTTTCCAAGTGAATTTAGAGGAGAGTTGAAACGACGACTTGAGAAGGAGAAAATAAGTTACGAGATTTCTTGAGTTGCCCATATTTCCTCATCAAATGTAGATATATGCGCAGAAAGTTC
The DNA here is from genome assembly GCA_009761765.1 of Phenacoccus solenopsis. Taxonomy (NCBI): domain Eukaryota; kingdom Metazoa; phylum Arthropoda; class Insecta; order Hemiptera; family Pseudococcidae; genus Phenacoccus; species Phenacoccus solenopsis. The sequence goes on along the minus strand of CM019752.1, from coordinate 53,623,269 downwards.
AAATTTCGTATTCAAGGTCATTTTGAAACTGTTATGGTGGTCGAATCAAAATTTAAGGGGATTCGAATAGCTGAAATTCACTGAATACTCAAACCATATGTACTTATATGATTTTTAGGGCAAAGTACCATACAGGTGTTTCAACTTAATGGAAGCGCCTTCATGTCACATGTAGAGCAACTTCTGTGATACTTAGGTACCATGGTTTGCCTACTGTGCTCGCTGAAGGAGCCAAAATATAAAATATTAAAAATATTTTTTTTTTCAACTTGGTGATGACAGGTGATTAACCCTCCGAATGCACATTCGAAAAATATAAAAAATGAACTACAGCATTTCTATTAGGTCTACAGATAACGGGGTATGGTAAAAATTTCCTTAAATCATAGCTACAACAACATGCTAGACAATTTACAGGAGTGATGGAATAAACAAGCAGTGTTACCAACTACCGCAAAAAAATGACTTGAGCAAAAAATTTTTCATCGTCTTAAAAATTGTGTCATCTTTATAAATTCATCATAAAACCTACTATCGGGTTCCATTTTTTACAAAACGTATTGAATTTTTTTTTTTAATTTTAATTTTTACAAAAAAAATTGAAAAAGAAAAAACTTTTCATCACAACCCCCTCCGCCAAACATGAGAGGAAAAATTGGATGAATAGCGTATTGTGCTAAGAAGCTGAAGAGGATTCTCGCACGCGAGCGTTGGAGTACGTCGCGCCTACCTTATTGCCTATAACGCGCCTTAAATGTTTAAGGTGGTGAATTTCACCACGTGTGCGTTTTGAGGGTTAACTCTGAAAATGTTTATTTTATCGTGAAAGATGCATGAAAATATGCTAGTTGTGCCAAAACATAAAGTATACATTGTAGCATTATTGACAAAAAAATTGGTGTAGTAGAAGGAGTATATGAGCAGAAATAATGATAAATGTGTGATCGTCACATTCCCCCCCCCCCATACAGAGGAGTAGATGGCTTGAATGTCATTTGAATAGCTATAAATATGTGAAGAAAAATCTTTTTTTTTTAAATCTCAAGACCTAAACTGAGTATGATTGTGTGTTTTGAAATAAAATGTGGAGTAGGCAATATATAGGTATTATTGATTAAAAATTGGAGATAATAGAGAAAGTAGATAGGAAGAAATAGCAAAAAAAAATCGGGAAAATGATTATGAACAATTGTCTTTTTTTCATAGGTATTTTTGCAGGTGACTATGATTTTCATGTGTCTTCAACGATGAAATAAACATTTTCAGAGTTCATCATCACCAAGTTAAAAAATAATATATATTTTTTTATCTTGATCCCTTCAGCAAGTAGGGCAGTAAGCCGGCGTTACCCCACAGGTCCTATTTATTTATTTATTTCCTATTTACTTGTAGTGCATTCCAGGGAGCCTTTACAAAGTCGTATGTTAATTTTAAATAATAATCAATACACGACCCATATACATGATACATACAAAATTTTTTAATTACGTGAAACATCCTGTATATCATAAATTTAACATTTGGGTGCGGGTATGAAGGTATTAAGACGTTCTGCACGTCTGAACTTACTATTGTTAAAAATTCTGTTCTAAAATTATCGTCTGGCACCTACCTGGTTTTTTATTCGAACTCAATAAATTAATGATACATTTTAAATTTTTAAATTGATATTTTATTTTTGATTTGTTTCCTACACGTCCTTTTGAAAAGTTATTTTTGCTTGTCTAGAATCCTATTTGCTACCTGGGTCTTTTTTCTTGAAAGGAACGCATAACAAAAAGCGGTTTTTTCATGTAAGTTATTAGTTATATGAGGTGCGTAGTGCGTATATAATTATATTGTATAAGGTGTGTAGGTGGATGCGTGTGTGTGTGTATGATGAATGGAACGTAGGTGTTGGAAATTTATGAAAGCAACCGCTAGCCCTTTCAGCAAGCACGACATGAAGCAAAATTTTTTGTACAAAAAAAAAAAAGACAAAACAAAACAAAACAACACCCTTTTACCCACAACAACGCCAATGTACAAATATAGCGTTTAATCCGATTCATTTTGATACGATAGATAATAAACCGGTGTTTGGAAAATAATGACACAACAAATAACTCGCAAGTAAGTACCCACAGACTTAATGGGTACTACGTACAAAGGACTTCCATTTAATGAAGGGATTGTCATCTCCGAAGTCAACTGGCCACGTATTACAAAATGATCAGCACGGATTGTCTACTGCTATAAAACGCTCGCAGTTCCACATACCTACCAAATAATATTTTTTCCCTTCTTCGGAAGGCAGTACATATATCAATTCTCATGCTACAGAACGAAAGCGGGTCGAAAGAAAGAGAAAACAAGGGAAAAAAGCGTAATTTTATCCCAAGCGAATTTCTTAAATCTTGGCTTAGATATTAAGTATTTACTCTATTTTATTAAACATTTCTTTTTTCAAACGAGACAATATTCTTTTTAATTTAAGCGAGTCGTTTAGCATAATGAGTAAGTATAGATATTCGTATTTGGTTAAAGCTATACATAGGGACCGAATTCATTATGAAACTTTCGTAAAACTGTATTACAGCTTCAAGCTTCTACGAAATACAATACCAATTACCATAACTATAATTAATTTAAACTCCAAAAAAAGTGATGTTACGTAGACACCGCATGTATCTAGATCTAGTTATATTATATTATAAATAATCACATATAGGTAAATTTAATAAATTTTTATTAATATATAATTTTTTTTTTTTTTTGGTTATGCATTATAGGTGCGTTTGTAAATTCCAACTTGCTGCTGTCGAAGAATTCCTGCGCTTTTTATATTACCATTTCGTGCACGAATGTAAACGAACGAGAAAATGTACTCGAGTAACACGACGGCCAGTGTTGGTTTAATGATTTTATTATTACGATGAAAATAGGTAGGTACTTATTATAAATTCGAATAGCAAGCCGCGTTTACCACCGACATATAATCGTAGGCAGGGACTCGTTCTCTTCTACAGCAAATTTTTACGTCCATTTATCAATACACAACGTTTCTAAATTTTGAATTCCGCTTGAATTCAGTCTCTCCGCTGGGAACCCTTTTTTGATCAAACGGTGTTTTATCGCGAGCTGTAAAAAGCTCACACCAGAGTATATACTACAAGTAACCTGTCAAAAACATCCCAACAACCGCAACTTCGAGTTCGAATAAAATAAACGATTGTATTTTGTTAGCGAATATCTCTTTTTCCCTCTTTTGTTTTGTTTTTGGGTATTTTTTTTTTTTTTTCGCAAGGAAAAATGTGTACCTTACCATTTACATACAAGCATATAATTTAAAAAGGACCAATGTACCTATACCTTTCTGTGTGCGAATATAGCCATTCCTCATTGTTGCACTATCCTAAATATATACGTAATGTAATCTAGCCTACAACAAATTTAAGCTGATCTCGTCATTTTTATTAGTTCTTAGCTTCTCGCTTCTTGGTGCTTAGCTGCTTACTGCTTAGCCGCTTACCTACTTTATAAATTTGTGATTTAATTTCGGAGTAGGCGTTTTGGCATCGTACTCTTCGAGATTTTGTACTAAAAAGGCCATAAAAAAAATCGTACTCTTAATTCGCTCTCGATACAAAAGAATAAAAAATAAAGAATAAAATTAATGACGAAATTTATTCGTTTACAGTTTCCGTATTTCCTTAACATTAAGCAACGCTCTTTGCTCTTCCGTGCAATAAAATCTCTCACTGATAAGGGTGGAAATGTTGTTTGCTAAATGGAGCTTGACTAAGTAACTTCGTACCACCCTGTAAAACGCCACCACATCCGTATCTCTTTATTTACTCTTCCGCGCGTTACGCTGCCGTATAAAGAGTTATAACTCGCAACATTAGATTGCTATAGCGTCGCCCCTCGTGCTCTCACCAAGCCCAACAATTAATAAGCAATTTGCCGCAAATACCGCCGATAGTGACCTAAAAATGTACGCGTGGATGGAGTGGGTGCCAACTCCATACTAAATACAAATGCAAATAATCCAGCGTCCAAGTACGATAGTCCACAGTCCACAGTCGACAGTACACATCAGCTTACTGTACGACGAGCTACGTTCAATAGCGAGTGCCCTTCACACGTTTCAGCTTTCATCCAATTGTGAGAATAAAAAAAAAAAAAAAAAAAAAGAAGTAAAAAACAAATACGAAAACCGAGCACGTCAACGTTCGCAATAGTAGACATTTATTTGACGAATGAAATGAAACGTTGTTGTAAGTTCGCATTGAAACGGAGCGGTATGGCGATTCTCAAACCGACCAAGTTTTTAACGAGCGCGCACTGTTTATTCGAACTTTCAAACATTTCATGTGAGAGACGAGAGAAGAAGAAAAAAGCTCAACAGAAAAATCATTTTAATACTCACTGCGCGTTTTCTGGTAAGTGCGTTTAACGAGATCGACGAACGGATTTTCCGCGTAATTATGGTGGTAAACGATATCCCACGTGCCGTGTTGAGTTACTAGTATTCCGCTGGACTGCAAAACCGACATCACAGTTTCGCCCATTTTTCCGAAACCCCATACCGGGCTGTTCGAGTAAAGAAATGTAACCTGTAATTGAATACTGGTTTGGTATTACGCTGGCACGAGTCAATTATCTATTTTTAAAGCAAAACGTTTACGATTTCAGTCCATCGCTGACTGCATTTCCAGACAAAAATTACCTAAAATACTTATTCCAATCAATTCAATACCACTCACATACCTAAACATATACACCGTCTGCCATTTTTTCGCATAAATAACAAGCGTAAATTTTTCAATACTAAATACCAGCTCCTTACGAACGAGCAACCGAAAGATTATATCATACGAACTTAAGAATATTACATGTAGGTATAATAATTAATTAGTAAAAAGGAACAACATCGGGAATAAACAATTCGGTGCTTATATGCTTAATCGATGAAATGAGGTTGATCGACTAGTGGTTCGCCCATCCACTCCTCTCATATTCAGTGAGCACGAATTACCCAATATAAACGTTATCTAATTTGAGTATTTTATTCCGTTTACAAATTGGAAAAAAGATGCTCCTCTCCTTACTCCTTCATAGCTTTCTTGCTGATTTCGTTTGTTAAGTTGAAAACATAAAATAAATAGGGCATATTACAAGGTAATTCAAGTATAAATAATACGAAAAATTACCAATTTTTACCACCTACTCTTCTCACTTTACTGTCACCAATTTCTCTTCAGTAATACTACACTTTTCATCCCGTACACTTAGACATAGATCAGGCGTTCTTATTTCCTATCTAGCAACAATTTGTTGGTGATAGGTATTTCAAAAAAATATTTCCGTACGAAATTCGGTACCTAAGTGAATTTATTTGGAATTTAGAACTACACTGGGTGTGCGGCGAGGAGGAACGAACTCTAAACTAGAGTGTAAATGTTACGGAATACAATGGCAGCCTAAAATTCACTTTATTCCAACATAAACTCAACAGAGCAATTTTTCGTTATTTTTCTTCATCTATCGCATACACTGCCATCAAATTTTTTGTTAGCACGATGAAATAAAAAGTATCAAAGTTAATCGTTACCTGGGTAAAAATATTTTTCAAGTTTTTCTAGCTCGTCTCATTAGGCAAATAGATGAGGCAAACCATCGTAAATAGTCAAGTATCACATGAGTTACCTTCCATGTGCTGGGTATAGACTATAGAGGAGTTCATTTTGAGGAAAAACATGAAACACCCTGCACATCGTTGTTGAAATTACATAGATACGTTAAATGGGTAGCCTGCTCAATTCTTTCAAATTTGTTGTCTGTTACGAGAAAGCTCATGTTCTTCATTTTCATCGCTATAAAATGAAAGCCTCGCGCATCCTCTAGCTTACGAAATATCAACGAAAACGAGAAAACGACAACGACACAAACACGGCACACTAAGTAGGTAGTAGGTAGGTAAGGTACGCGCGCAATTTTTTTCCTCCGAGCGGTGTAATAAATTAATTTAAACACGCTACATTGAACCTGGTGGAATCGATGAAAGTTAAATTTTTATGGCGACCGAACTTTTTGAATTTGGTACATTAAGGAGGAAATATGGCATCTCGCTGTACCAGGCTTCGCTCTATCGAAAGATTGAATTTAATTCGTAGTCAAGCCTTTAGATACATGCATCGAGATTGGATGCAGTTTTTGTTTCCAATTTCTTTCATTGCAGCATTCTTTTTCGAAGGTGAATAATTACGATCTTAAATACATATGGTAGCGGTACAGGTGATGAGTTGAAAAACTATCGAAAATTTCGCTAACATAATTATCTACATATATTCTTTTCATCTATCGTCCATCTTGGACTTGCAGAGACCAATTGAGATTCTGATAAATGTTCAGTTTGAATTTGCAGTTTAGCTCAAGTAGTGACTACCCTAATGTAACAAGACTAAGCATTTATGAAGTTTAAATTTAAATTCAAAATAAAAATTAAAATACTAAAATGGAAAAAAGCTGAAAACAGAATAGGTTAGTCACTTGGGCTCATTTTATCAAATGACACCACAATAAAGAAATTTTCGAACTCTTCTGTACTCCGACCACTTTTGCGGAGGCTCCTCAAGCTCTACTCAAATTACGTTAATTCGCCATTTTGGATCCATTTTGACCCAAATTCAAGAGCTCATAATTTGCTCACCAACTAACCTCACACACAAAATTTGACCTCTCTAACTTGATTCCGTGGGGAGATATGGAAGATTAAAGAAATTTCAAGACTCAAAACTTCCTCAAAAGCCATTTTTTACTCTAATTCCCTTACAAATGCACTTGAGAACCTTAAATTTAAATATGTTGGTGACGATGGCTCACTCTTTCTAATGAAATCAAAAACAAAAAATTTCAGTCATTTGCCTCTTCTCCAGCCTCCCTCAAAATTTGAGTGATTCGCCATTTTGAGAGGTATTGAAAAAATGAAAATGTGCCTTTTTTTAATTTTTAAGAAGAATCTCACACCAAATTTTGATAAGTGCGGAGGAAAAATATATTGTGTACGTACGTACCAAAAAGGTGAACATTCGCCAGATGATTATAAATGGTCTAAAACGCAAAGATTTGAAGGCTCGAACCCCTTCCATTCTCAAATCAGGTTGGCTGTAATAGTTATCGTTAAAAACTCAGCTAATAAAACATAGTTTAAAAAAAATTACTAAAGGTAAGAAAAATTTTGAAAAAATAGTTAATGAAAAACGAAGCAGTTATTTTTTTAAGTTTTTTCGTTGTATAAAATCAATTTTAAGAACATTTTTGACAATTTAGCTCCTATTAAAGCAAAAATGAGGAGTTTTTGAACATTTTTCCGAAAATCAAAACTGAGTGAGCTATTAGAGTGAATAGTGCATGTACTAAAGAGTGATTTAAGTTATTAGTTATTTGTAGAAAATTTGAAAAATTGAAATTTGCTCAGCTTTGCGTAATTTCATTTTGCAAAATTGGCAACTTATCGTAAGGACATATGTAGAAAGAGCCCTTACATGTAAATCGTAAATTGTTCAGGAAAGCCAGAAAACGAAACTATTACACTTTTACCATTTTTTGTTTCGCTATCAATTTTTTTCACAATAAATTGTGATAATTATTATTATCTTTCATTAAAATTTTTTTTTCTCAAGATAAAAGTGAACCTGAGAGCATATTTGAAGGTATTAGGATTATAAGTGCCCTATTCTTCGAACTTCAAGTTGGCACATCAAGTAGTATAACCACCATACTAAGTCAACTTCCAACTCAAAATATGGTATAAATACGCAATTTTGGGACATTTTGACCACACCATGTTGTAGAGGAAAGTTTTCAGAACGAAAAAAAAAAAAAACATTATTTTCTACATGTAAGAGTCCTTTTTACAGCAGCTATCACTTTTTTTGTCAATTTATTCCAGTACTCATGTGAGTCCCTGTATACAAGCACCTATCTAAAATAAAGAAGTTATTTAATAGTGTTGATAATTTTCTGGTAAGTATTCTATAATATTGATACTGCTGTATCGATATTCGATACTTTCGATGTTGTATGTTTATCAGAAGGAATATAATCAATACTTTTTTGGATAGAGTTTAAACGTTGAATCGAATAAACGAAGTTCAATAAAACTAAAATTGAATTTTTTTCACCTCTTAATTCCAGTACTCGTAATTTCATTTGCGTTTCCGGTATTGATTTTTTCTGGAAATTTTTCAAATACTGCGAACTTCCGTTATTGATGTAAGTTATTTTTTTAACTTTATCATACTTAAATTCGGCGTAGAATAGCTGGTGGTGTATTATGCTGCACAAAACCCTAAATTGTGACAGCTGAAATGTGAAAAAGCCAAGCTAAAAGTCAAGCTGATGCAGCATAAAAAAGTGTCCCTTAGACGGTATCGATATTTTGAAAAAAGTATCGAAACGGTATTGAATAGGTACTATTGATACTTTCAACATCACCGTCTTCAATCAACAGTCTATGAAGTATTTAGTTTTGTTTCGAAGTCGTCCAAGTTCTATCCAGCGCTGTAACATTTACAGGCGCAATTCGGTCGCAAAATTTTTCCAAAAATTTTTTATACACGCTGTAGCCATAAGAAATCTTGAACGACTCGACATTTAGATTAATGTTGCGCGACAAAGAGGAAAAAAGAAAAATAGAAAAAACAAGTCCACTGTACTGCAGTAGGCCAATAGCCTGAAGTCTACGCTGTATGCGTGTCAACAACAGTAGCCTATTATAGCGTGTATAATACGGTACGATGTATTCTGGAATACGTAAAAACGAATTTCACCAGTCATACCGCTTGATGTCGTGCTATAGCACAGCTATAATAAAGCACCCACTCATACACGAAATATTCGTATACGATTGTTTACTACGCGAATCCTAATTTAGCCTATATAAATGGACGTACCTCCAGTCCTCTACCTATATCTAACATATTGGCGATATGAGTATGTGCGTGTAACTGTGTAAGCAGATAATTATACGGTAGAGGAGTCCAGTATGTGATAGGTAAGTAAAAGTATACGTCATAATACATACGTATAGCGTCTCAACTGCATACCTGTGTCCAATTGAAATTATGCAATAAGGCTGCCACTGATTTGGAAATCTGTACATCCGGCGGTTTAGTTCGAGCAAATGTCGGAAATATTCTCTTATTTGAAGTTTCGCTGTCTGTACAGTACTAAGCAAAGAAACAGAGAGAGAAAAATTAATCACTTAGTTTTTAATTGAAGCTCATTCAAATTTGCAGTTAATGTTGTTAACTTCATTATTCGTATCCACACTAACACCGTGGTGGAGAAAGCTCTACTATGCCTCCAAAACCAACCACGAAGTTGAGTTCAGAATAATGCACTTAGTACTTCTTGTACGCAGAAATCGCATGACCTCATATTTATGAAATTTCAGATATTTGGGCCTCCTCAGATTCGCCATTTTGAGTTTATTTTGATCTAAATTTAAGCAGATCATATTCTACGTGGTCTCCAACAAATCTTATGTTACGAACAAAATTTCAGTTTTTCCAGTACATTTTCAAGGAGATGATAATAAGGACGATTCGTAAAACTTCCTTATTTAATTTGGCGCAATTTCCACTCCAGAAACCATTATTTTTTCCAACTCCCCACCAAATTCACTTAAGAAGTTGAAATTTAAAAATATACTCCATTCTCCATTCTTGGACTTTATTCTTAAGACAATATTTGAATATTCGCCATATACTCGTGAAGCCATAATCAAAAATATTTGAACTTCCACTAACCACCACTACATTTTGAAGATCATAATCCTTCCTTCCTTCCTTCCTCTCCTTGACAATCATATGAGCTAACACTTATCAAGTTGAACATATCAAATCCTCCCTTGAGACCTTCTTAAATTTTGACTATCCCTCATTTTGAATACATTTTGAACTACATAAATTCCAGAGCTTGTATTCTGCTTTCCAACTAACTGTACATACAAAATTGAGCTTGATTTGGCGAGTCAAAACAAACTTTGAGGTACTTGCTTCCCTCCCTTTGCCCTCAAAATTTGAACGATACGTCATCTCGAGTCCAATCAAAAATCGCAAAATAGCACCTCTGCGTATTCAAATTATGGCTTTTTCACTAAAATTTGAGTGATTTTCATCCACATCTATTTGTGATGCGATAGAGGAGGTGGAAATATAAATAAATAAATATTAAATAAATAAATAAATAAATATTTTACGTACATAACAAAAAGTTGGTTATTTGGCGTATAATTACAAGGAATACCCTACCCTTCTTGAGCTCTCCTTTCCAAATCAGGTAGGCTGTTATAGCTATCGTTTTTAATTCGAAATTCAGCTAAAAATTTTTACAAAGATACATATTGCATAGGTACCTCATAGTTATACTTAATGTAGTTGCGACTAATTTTAAAGCTGCCTTTGTTAGTACCTAAGTGGTATAATACCATTTGAAATCTTTTGGTAATTTTGCGCTTTCGTATAGCACACATTAATTAAATCCCAACGCAGCATCCCAAGATACCGATCTCTTTGCGCGAAGGACAATGAGAAAAAACCTTCACCATTGCTACTACGTTCGTTAATCAAAACGACCACAACCCATCGAGCTTTCTTAATAGCGCTGGTGTCGTTAATTATCTTTTAAATGTATTCCTCATTACGGATGTAATAGATAATTTTCCGAAACTTTATAGGCATTAAAAATCTCCATTATATTTTTCAGATTATCCGGTTTTGCGTATACTTACGCATAAATTTAAACACAGTGGCTCTGGTAAATTTTTTTTCTTTTTTTGTTATCGTATTTTTGCAATTTAAACACTATTCAGCTCCTCTTTCCCTTCCCTTCTTCAAACGAAAACTAACGACCACATTTTCAGAGGGTGCTTGAAATAAAAGCACACCGTACTGAGAGTATAATATAATATACTTACTCGCACATAAATCTCATTCAGTAATTCAGTTTATCATCGTGAATACTTTCCAATTATCGATATACTTTACTCGGTAAGAAATTTTAACTATAGGCTGGCGTTTTGATAATTGAATTATGTAAAATTCATTACGTAGGTATCAAGTATTCACGAATAAAAGAATTTTCAGACACGCGCCGCGCGTACAAAAAAAAATAAATACGTGACTCGACAACAATATCGACTTTTTTTCTCCTTTTAATGAACATAAAGGTAGGTATACATACTACATAGTACTATACTTGCCCCACTTATTAACAAAAATACAAAACCACGAGATAAGCGAAAGGTATTAAAAACAAACGAATAAAAACAATAAACGAAAGCTTAATCTTAGCCGAATAAAAAACGCGTCAAAAATTTGCAACCGTAAAAATGGGAACCACTATTAGGTTCGAACCGAATCTAATCTTTCTCTAGGGTGAAATAACTCAAAAGGCGGCGCGGCGGTTCTTTAAAATGGTTTGTGCCAACTGAGGTTGTATAAAGAGGAAAAAAAATACAACGACGATTCCGAGTCTCGTTTCGACATATAAACCAGAACTTTTTGATATGTTTTCGTCTTAGTGAAAAGTTGAAACGGTCAATATCAGAAATTTAAACGGCTTTTTTTGGCCTGTATATTTTGGTTTTCATTTCTAATGTATCATCCAATCATCATACTGTAAATAGGTATTGGGATGGAAGTATAGATTTTTCGTCTTTACAGTGAATTTAATTTGTCGCCTCCATGTACAGCAACAAATTTTTTCCTTAAATACCTACTAGAAAGTTATTTAAAATTCATTTAATTACTAGGCTTTTTTTTACAATAAAAAAAAAAAATAAAAAAAAAAATAGGCATTATATTATTTTGAATAGAAGTAATAAAACATAATAACAGTAGCGTGGATTATTTAGGTTTCATTGTATCATGTAAAAAAAATCATAACACGAAGAAAAAAAGAGTCGAAAAATTTGAAAAAATATTAGAAAAAACTGTGAAAAATGAATTTTCTATTTTCTACATTACTTCTTTGATAGTCACAGCGAAATAACGTAACTTTGCTGCCTTAAGGTGTGAACTAGTTAACTATGTTACTTAAGCTCACAGACTATTATAGGTACGTATAGTAAACCTATAGGTAGACTGCTACGTTCAATCAAGCTCATTTTTTGAAAGAATAGTAAAAAAATTAATTTTCGTTAAATTCAATATGAAAATAATCAAAGTTCAATTCAGTTCAGTTCAGTTCAAGCGTAAAATCCATGTTCAATAAAATAATAAGTTCAAGTTCAGCTCCCGAACTAAACTGAACGATTCTCGTTCTTTTCGTGATGCCTATTGATGATTTTGTACCTACTATTTAATATGAATCAGTAAAATAAAATAAACTAAATATAACGAATTTTGAAATGCTTAGCACATGTTTATTTGGAGAAATTTGAAATGCATAAGTTCGCCAATAGTCCAGTGCATTTAGACATAAAATACACCAAAGGTCAGAAAAATTCCTATCAAAGCGATTTTTGGTATGGTTGCTAGGAACACCATTCTAAACAACATACTAAAAGTCCTGACCCCTAGGTGTGGAGCGTATAGCACACTCTGTTGCTGGATTGTCTATTCTTTCTGTAGCCAATCATTCTTCAATCACTTTCCATAGCTTGACCACGGCTATATGTGGCAGCTCATCAACATAAAAGTTGAATAAAAAGCCTTTAAGGGTTTGTGAGTCCTGCTACATCAGATTTTGTAAGTGCTCCATCTGAGGCCTTAAAATCAGGCAGTTGAGAAATGAAATATGATATAATTCTATTAATAAAAGTGGTATGGTTACATAAGTTGGCGCTCCAAAAGGGAACCCTTATTGACACCATTTCACTCATGTAACTGATAAATGCACAGTTAGTTCTTTTATTATCAGCTGAGACTCCTATGGAACCCTGATACATAGGTGATGGTGAGTTATGGGGCACAATAGGCTATAAATGCCCAAAGTGCCCGGTGATTGTAGCACCCAATTAGATCTGAACCTGAACCTGAAGCTTCGTAATGATGGAAAACATGAATTTTTAGAAAAAAAAAAAAAAAATGCGAATGTAACTGTGCATATCATGCCTTCAGTGCAATAAGGCCACTACTCAAAAAAGTACTTCTTTTTACATACATTTTTGGGTACAATTAATGTAAATCGATAAAAGTGTGACAGATAAACTAAATTAGCTCATTTTACTCCAAACAAGTATAGGAAAAGGGTACCTTTTTGTTGAATTTTTACATGCTTTTTTTGAGATGTGGCCTTATTGCAATGAGGGTGCGATATATTGTGTCTAATGTTGCGTCGTAATATAAGCTGCCCCCTCCTTCCAAACAAAGATACGAAAAGCACCCGTGACTCGTAGATGTTCGGTGTAATTTTTCTATGTTGAAATTAGAATAAATGGGATGTGTCATTAAAACAAATTCATTACACGGAAGGGGGGTTCTTCTGATAATGGTGGTGGGGGAAGAGGACAGTGGTTTCGATTTGCCAAGGAAAATTATCTTAGGTTTCAATATAATATATAACCATTAAAACAATTTATAATAATCGTAATACGTTTTTTATAGCGACTTTTCATAACACACCTCTAAACCACTCAACTTTAGGAAGCCATAGCTCCACACTCGTTCTTCCTTGAAAAATGGTTTATGGCTCATTTTATAGGGAATTGAAGGGAGAGTAAATTTTATTGAGACCTTTTTGCGCTAGGACCAAATGCGGAGGAGATAGGGGCCAAAAACTGATTTTGGTGGGACATTTTCCCCCTGGGGGGATACGCTCCACACCTAGGGGTCAGGACTTTTAGTATGTTGTTTAGAATGGTGTTCCTAACAACCATACCAAAAATCGCTTTGATGGGAATTTTTCCGACCTTAATGTCTAAATGCAGTGGACTACAAGTCAACGATTAAAAATTTAGTTCATAATTGTGCTTGGGCCATCCATATGGCTGGTGCCCCATTTGAAATAGATCTAGAAAATGAAAATCACATTTACTTATTCTTATTATAATTGGAAATGAGATTAAACAAACATTACAGATCTATGGAAGATATTATTATTCCCGCATGCGCAGAAGCTACCTTCCGTTGTTCCGAATTCGAAGTTGACATTCATTGTTGGGGGTCAGGTAGCAGTCTACGACATTTAAATCCACGCCACTGCCTAAATCCGTTGCTAGCTTGTTGGACAGGTGGCTTAGATACTAGACATGTGTAGGTAAGTAGGTACTGGCCCATAATGCAGAGCTTTTACTTACGTATGAGATCATTGGTAAATTAAAAGCAGACGCGATTCGACCTTCGTGAATGCAAGTCTCTTGAGGACCGATGTATCCAGATATACCTTGGTTAACTAACGAGGCTGTTTGCCTAATACTAATTGTTTCGTCGCCGTATGTTTCTGCCACCTGCGAAATCAAAATGATTTTCATTGATTGACTGACTGATTGATTGATTGGTGTACCTAGCGCGCCCAAATACGAACACGCGACTGCTTGATAATAATTATACGTTTATGCACGTACGTACTGCTATGAGTAGAATAACGCTTTTAATGTTTTACTCACTTTGAAACTCAAGTTATGACCCTTGGGATTGAATATCTTTTGGTTGACTTCTTCGACAGCGATGGTGATGGCACCGGAAATTGAGGCGCCGGGTCTGTCATAAACTACATCTCCGGGTCGTCTCTGCGAACCGGTAAGGTAACCGACTGTGAATTCTGCTGCTTGGCCGTAACGCAATCTCGCAATGAATACAAGCAGGGCCAGCAACCCTGTCCACATGCCTTTTCAATGGTTGGCGTTAAAGGATTTTCGTCGACTAGCTGCTCGCCTGAAAACGCCATCCCATGAAACACGCATATGTAAGTAGTTGCCTATCCTTATCATTATCATTATCGTACTGGTATTCGGTATTTGGTATTGATAAATGATTTACGCGTAATTTTATTTTCAGAAAATTTCAACGACCTGCTCGTTTCGTTTTCAAAATTGCTGAAATTTTATTACTCGAGTAGACAGAGATACCTATACATATCTATCGTTTTTTCATCACCCAGCTGCGTTACGTTGCCCTTGATGTCGTAAAATAATTCACGCCGAGCCGCACGTCGCGTCGCGTCGCTTCGCCATTTATTCGACTCGTTAACTTTCAACATTGTAAAAAAAAACCGCGGTAAAAGGTTGAAATTTTCGTGATTTACGTAAGCTTTTGGTACTTGAGGTCATCATTTTGAAACGAATGTCGCACCGAATCGTGTCTCATTGCTGCTACACTCACGCCAACGTGTATATATTATGTATGTTCGCGATTACTTCATTTAGCCGAGTAATATCGCGATTTTTCGTCGTTATTATTATCATTTAAACGAGCTAATTATTCCAAACAAATAGCCGACTTTTGTGATGCAATGTTTTCGCCGGTTAATGGTTAAACAACGACGCGACGCGACGCAAAGGTTGCAAAAAGCGCCAAATTTATTGCACGCCGCTCTGTGTCTGTACCGTAATTATGAAAATACCTATCCGCGCTTTTTACAGTTGGAATTTTGTGCGGTAAATACTGCCTCGTTAAAAGCACCCAATTTTAAAGCGATTTGTTACTTCATAGGTAATGGTTAAGCGGTTATAAACTTCGGTTTAATTTTGAGCGTCTAAAATTGTGTTTGAAGGCTGAAATTTTTATAACATACTTTCGTGATTATTTAGTAACTACCGCCTTTACTGTATGAGAAAAAATCGAAATTCAGTCCAACCTACTTGCCTACCCATATGCCATTACCTTCGAGTTTGAGGACTGCAATTTTCCACCTTTTCTAAGAGTCCTTTGGCAATTATTTTTCTCTCATCTCAACGACAACAAAAAAACAAAATAGAATTCAAGCTCCTCGAGAACTTATAATTGACATTTTGCAAACACTAATTGAAAGAACACTACTACAGTGAAGCTCAAAATGTAAATAAAAACATATAAGTTCATCATACTTATACTGTATTTGTAGGCAATAGGTATAACCTATTATAGCGGATAAAATCAAAGAGATTTTTTAACGCCGAACAATTTAAATTATTCGAGTGAACACTATTCCAAATTTGCTACTTTTTCGAGCGTCAGTTATGAGAAGACACAATATAAAAACTGCAAATACATACAATTAGTTACATTATATGCATTGTACGTATACTTACATACTCGTATGAACCTCCATGTATTGCATAACCGACGACTACGATTACAATACGGGCTAACCTATTTCACGCGATTATTTGAATTTCACGAATATATTTACGTGTTTTCCAAAGTACCCGTCGATTTGATGGCTGTAATTAAGATACCTTCGTCGGCATTATTCATTTGTCATCGTCAATAAATAAGCACCTACACAATGCTGGTGGAAAGTTTTCAACCCTACGGTCAAAACGTCTAAAGTTTCGTTGAATTCACAAATTCGTGACACGTATTAACGAAAAGAAGGAATGCTGTACATTTCCCAAATGAAACGCCACGGACGGACATCGCTAGTATATCAAATTTTTAAATAATTAGGTAAAAAAAATAAAAAAAATGAAATAATATCACTTATACAATGAAAATATCGTCTCAAGGGATTTCCACTGCATTATCAGCCACGTCCAATTCTTATTCCAGCGGCGAAGTTGATAAAAAAATAAGTATAAGTTAATGTACGTACATATAGATGGTACGTATGCGAAAAATAGCGTTATTTTTATATACGTATTTAATGGACATTTGTATGCCATCGCAAACGCCACGCCGCGTTCCTGATAACATTTTTACTGGCCTTACTCGACGGTACTTAAACCGTTTCCGGGCACAGTGGCGAGAAAAACTACATTGAAATCTATTCCATCTGTTGGAGTAGCCCGTTTTAATCTGTTCGTGATCTGTTTACTTAAAGCGCAGATTTAATGCATTTGTTGCGAAACGAAGTCATCCCAAGCGGTTCCTTAAATTTAACTGCTATAAGAAAATCTATTTACAACTTTTTCTCGAAGCGCCAAAAACACCAAGAACGATATTTCATTTTGCTATCTTATATTAGATGTGGCGCAGTCGAGTACTCAATTAATATCTTATCGAAGAGAATACTACTCGTGTATTTATTATACAGTACCTATCAATTAAATAAAAAAAATCTCACGTCACCCAGCATAATATTCCCCCACATGATTTCTAAACAATGTACAGTGATCTTCAACCTTCACACTTACCGGCAACATCCTCCAAAATGGAGTGAATTCGCCAAAAAAAAAAGTTGATTATGAAGTTTTATTATGTTGTATGAAGACTAGAAAAATCCTTAGCCATCATTGTTCTCTAATTTTCGAAATTCAAGCTTTTCTTTTTGGTAATTTTTATTTTTTGAGCTGAGTGTTCGATGAAAAGGGTAGCCATTACAGCCTAGCTGTTTTGGATGGGCGTCAGGGAAGGGTGGGTCTTCAAATCTTTGCGTTTCTGAACATTTGTAATTATCTGGCAAATGTCCAATTTTTTGGTATACATATTTTTTCCTACACGCATAGCGCCGGCGGATATTAATGAAAATCGCTCAAAATTTGGCGAAAAACTTTCCTTATAAATAAAAAAAAACTACCTTTTTGTTTTTTCGATACACGTCAAAATGGCTGATCACTGCTGTGGTTTAAATCGTTGAAATATGTATTATTACGTTTACCACTATTATGTTTATGTTAATTATGTATTCGATTTATTATTAAATTATTATTATCCCTTAATTGGCACACATGGGTGAATTTCACCCATCGGTAATACAAACTCGCTGCGCTCCGGCGTAACCGGCTGCTCATCCCTGTGCACCCTGCATAGTTGAACGTTGCCACAATTTCTTCAATTTGGGAATCTATGTTAGTTGCATACATCAATTTTTGAAGGGACAGATTTACTTCTGAATTTTTATGTAAATTATTCATCGCATTTTTCAGGTGGTAAAAATTGAAAATAAAACCATGCTATATTGTAGTTCGAACGATTTGCAAGAAAAAAACATAGAAGAACAAATTGCCTATCTTCAATATTGAAGGAGCTAGAAATTTTCAAAAATTGTTCTATTCTATCCTATGTATGCTGCCCCTTCAATTTTGATATTATGCAATTTTTTTTGTAATGAAATTCTGCATTTCAGCGAGCACAATAACATATTATATTTCAATTTCTTGAGTGACTCGGCACAATTTTTATTTTCTAATTTAAATTACTTTTATGTGTGCCATTAGAGAGTTATTATTATTATTTCGAATTCCTACATCTATCTAGCAGTCTTCAAAAATTAATGAAGAAAAGTGAAAAATTGAGAATTCATAATTAAAAGAAACTTCAAAAAGCTTCTTTTTTTCTGTCGCCTATTTCTAATTTTTTTCGACGTTTTAACTCATTTACGCGTAAAATATTAATAATTCAACTATAACGACTCGTTCTGATAATTATTCGAGTCTAATTTCGATAAATTCTAATTGAACGTAGTTCGCTAAAATATACCGACTCGACGGAGCGTACTTATTATCAACGGTTTGCTTATTAGTAAACGAGCTTGTTCTTTCTTATCAACGACTCTATGCGGAGACACAAATTGAACAGGCAACGATAAAACCATAAATAAAATTTAGATAATTTTTTCCTCATAGATGGATATTATAGATGAATTTATTGACCATAAGAAAACGCACCTATTACTTTTAAAAAATCCTCTCCGTTTTTCTTTACGCCCATAAAATGATAAGTGGCAGGCAGAAAAATCCTGAAAGTTTTTCGTTTTTAATGTTGTAAAAAAAAAAAAAAGATACCTATAAATTTGTCTTTTTTCGTTTGAAAACTCGACCGCAATCCGCAAGCCGAGACGAATGAAAACAAGGGTTTTACTTCTCCTTTCAGCGGCTTTATCTTGACTTTCGCAGCTTCTTGGGTGCGTGCTTTTGAATTGATCGCGTTTTAAAGGATGTTTTCCTGAAGTGAATTTATGATAGAAATACGCAATGCAACGAGCCTTAGTTAACAGAGAAGTATTTTACTTTTTTTCAAAATTGTAACAAATGATAATTTATTAGCACCAAACACATCGAATTGGTCACGTATATCCAGGTTGTAGACGAAGTAATCAATGAACCTTTCCTGGCCCAATATACGATAACTTAGAATATCGCGTATACTTATATGTCCTTACGTTTAGCTGCGTACAGCTTACGTAGACGTGCGTAAAAGTACGTCTCGTAATAAGCATCCATTGTAGTACGCATCAGGAAAACAGTGGACAACGTACATACATAGCCATAGAGGCGAGATTCTAAATCATCGTATCGTAAAAGCCAACTAAAATACCGCGACGACACTGCGCATAAATATCGCGTATATCACGTATTTTAGGCGTATTAGAGTAAGCGAAAAATGAAAATAATACATAAATATCTCCGAGTGAATGGTAATAAGACTTATAAAAACTATATGCCAGAGTCACAGCGATATAGCTATACATTCAATAGCTGCGACGTTAAAGAAAAACGATTTTAGTTGCTGGCGTGAGTGTATAATTTGTGACCGAATACACGAAAATGCTGGTGCTGCCCAAATAAAAATCGCAGGAAGTAGTTAAAAAAGAATAAGGGATATAAACAAGTGCAAGAAAGAAAATAAACCGCGTGCGTTTCGTTAAGATTATTTGTGGTTTGTGTTTGTACAAGTATAATGTAGCCTGGTATATAAAGAGAACTATAGCTCATAGCTACAGCTACAGCTACAGCTCTCAGAATCTACAACCAACACATACTGGCTATTGGTAGATGAAAAGTTTTCGAGAAAGAATCTGAAATTACGTATTTCGATATACTTGACCGAAAATTATTTTTTCTCACGCATACGTACTACGTAGGTATGTACACGTACAGCAGGCGCCACCTGTCATAAAACCAAACTTTCACCGACTCTTTTATGGACTTACGAGCTTCCGAGGTTCGTAAAACTTGGAATTTCTATAAATACAATAAAAAAAATTCGGGCGAAAGGAAGGAAAACAGAAAGAAAGAAAAAAGATAAAAAAATCCGATGTTTTCACATTATGCTAGAGGAATAAAGAAATAAACATTTTGATCGTTCTTTCATTCAATAGAAAATCCACGTTGATCACGCGTAAAATTTCATGAGAAATTATGATATATATGCGGTATATACGCATGCTTAGTCATATTATGTAAGTACTTATTTTAATTTTTTTCGCTCATAGTAAATAACAACTATGAGCTACACGCTCATTACAAGAGGGGTTGGTTTTCGTTTTTTCTAAATCAATTTGTTTTTTTATTTTAAGTACGTCTTTTTAAAATACAATAAATTTTTATTTAAAACGACGATACAATTATTTATCATTTTTCTCCATTAACAAATTGAATTAAATTAATAAAGCAACCGAAAAAAAAGTATATGTTCAACATAATCTTGTTTCACTTAGAAGGGAACCTCATCACTCGAAGTGAGACAACAACTAACGACAACAATTCGCATCTTTGTACAAATAGGTATTTTCATTGTATACCTATCAAACCTGAAAAAACTTTCGATGAAGTTGAAAATGTATTTCAAAAACAAGCACGAATGTTCATCGTTTAAATAAATGTTAAAAAATTTATAAAATTATTTACTATTTCGTAAACATATTTGCCTTATCACTAACAAATTAATTAATGTTAACATAGAACTGAGAGTAGATTATTTTGCGATTGAAGTCCCTTTTCGTAAGATATTGAGAAACAATCTATCTGTATAGGGAGGAGATTGAAAGCTTCGCCAACTTTTTTCGGTAAGCTAAGTAATCATGTTTGGAAATGTTTCTATTTCAGGGCTTTTTCCAAATGTAAGATGCCTAAACTGGTATGTAATCAGCTAATTACCTATTAACTTTTGTTTATAGCTAAAAGTTACGGCATTGCCATGCATTATGTTTTTGGATTTCGGTTTTTACGTGTACCTATACGTATAATGTATATTCAAAGAGACCTACCTTGTACAATGTATAGTAGGGTACCTAATTTACTAGGCAAAGCGTAGGTATATGAAGACGATGACACCATCTTCGTCAGCTGATGTGGAATTAAGTGCCTATAGCTGCGTACTGTTGCTGTGCTTTGCATCTTGATGTCGTTGTAATGTTTTGATGATCTCACAAGTTAATGTAATTTATTATGAATTCATTTCACTGTGTTACGAAATATAAATATCTTTTGAACCGGTTTAACTGGCTAACCGTAGCCAAATACGTGTATGGTACCGAGCTACCGACGACGCGACGTGACATACGAGTATTATTTACCGTTTATCGATAATGCGATACGATGAAATTAACGCTGGACGAATTTGAATTTTTGAGATGCTGCACGCTAGGCGATTAGATACGAGTATACGTAATCGGACAGCTAGGACAAATCTAATTGCACCGTCTATGTCCGCGTGTATAACTGTACAAGGGTACACAGAAGTATAAATCTATATTATAAAGGAACAGCGTCGTTTTTTGTGGTCGCATCACGCGTCCTCTAGCGAACCGATTGCGATGAAAATTTTACAGTACATTTGTACTTGCACGTGGATGGTTCTTGTGAAGTTTCGCTTCGTAAGCTCTTTTAGTTCGCCTGCAATTCAATTTCAAAGTTTGGTTTTATGGTGGGGTAATGGTAGGTTTCATTTCTCCACCATTTTACTTAATTTATCTTCATACATAAATTTCTAAAAAATTGTGAGCTATTTTTTTTCTTTTGGCAATTTGGACATAATCTCTAAAGTTGAGTGAAAATCAATGTTATACCTATCAAAATTAAAAAATTAAGAAATTAAAAATTTTATAAATCTCTATATCAAAATTTTTTGCTTCTTTGTATAGGTTTCCAATCCGCTCAAAAAAAGGTGAAAATTATAACGAGGGGGGCCTACCGACTCTCGGGGTCTTTTCAAGATATTTATCCTGGGGCCCCCGAATGGCTGAGCACGCCCCTGCGCCTGATATAAATAAAAATTGCTAAGCATGAATTTCTCCACCATGCGTACCGAAGGCGAATAAATCAAAACAAAAATAAAATTTCCTTCTCATTTCTTCATTTCCTCATTAAATATTCTTCAAAACGTTCAAATCTACTTTTACTTTCTTTTTTAAATTTTATTATTCGACATGTTATTAATAATATACATTTCTTTGGAGTTGAAGGATGCAATATCAATACATCTTCTTGACAACATTCTATTATACTGAGTAGCAATTACCCCTCCTATATTATTTTATATTAATATTTTTTATTTTTTTATAATTTTGTTGTACAAAATCGAACAATTGTTTGATTACCCCATCTGTTTAGGTCGACAATTTTCCATTGCGGTGTCATATGATTAAAATGAGCTCAAGTAACCAACTTCTTTTCTGTTATGATTTTAACTTCTTACGTGCATTTGGAGAGGAGTTAGTGCAAAAAACTGCTTTCTGAGAAAGTTTTAGTCTTTCAGGTCTTCAGATTTTTTCCCTCATGCTCAACGTCAGCGGGTATTCATGACATTCACTGAAAACTTGGCGAGAGATTTTTCTTAAAAATGCGAAAAAACAACTTTTTTGTTTCTTCTATACTTCTTCAAAATGTCGGACCACTGAAAATTCGAAGGGGGACTGGAAAAAGGACAAATAGCTCGAATTCTTCGTTTTTCATCTCATATGAAAAAGTATATCATAGACACCAACTCAAAATTTCAGATTCCCTAGAGTATTTGTAGTTGAGTAAGAGCGAAAGCTTTTTCAGGCAATTTCGAGTCATAAAATTTCCTAAATCTTTTATATCTCCTTACCAAATCGAAGTAGAAAGCTTAAAATTTGTACAGGGTTAGTTGATGAACAGCATATAAACCCTTAAATTTGGGTCGAAATGGATCCAAAATGGTGAACTGTAAAAATATGAGCGTAATTTGACGAGTCTCAAATTAGTAAAAATGTAATTACATAATATAAACTCATATAATTATGAGGGAGAAGAAGTGTACAATTTTCCCAATTCACCTACATACATGATGTTGGAGGAGGAAGGAGGGGTTATCAAGCTAAAATTGTAGCTAAAAATGTAGTGGTGATTCATGAAAAGCCGAACATTTTTTATGGCTTCATATGATAAAATGACCATAAGTGACTAACCTATTCTGCTTTTTCCTTCCCAAGTGAATTTCACAGACATATTGAGACCTACGAATATAGGATATTTTATATTAACATTGTCTGGGTTATACGTAACACTTTCAAAAATTTTGAAATATTCATTTATGAAAAATTGTTTCGGTCCCTGTTCGGCGGTACCATTATATTTTAATTCGATTATAATTCCTATACCTAAAGCCGGATTCATCATGAGGAGATCTAATTTCGGAAGGGAAATTACTATAGGAAATTTCATGAATCTTCTATATCTATTTCTTTTACCTTGGGTTAGACTTATATTGATTACTTTTTGTTTGACTCTATTTCTTTCATTTTTATAAATATTTTTGATGTGAATTGAGTCATGCTACTTCATGGTTTACCTATCTATATATCTTCCTTTTTTTTTTGTTTTTGTTAAAAAAAAAACAACAAAAAACAAAAGTCAATAATTATTGTATTCAATTTTTCATACGATAGTATTTCCTTTGTTTTTTTTTTTTAAATAAAATTTGTTTTGTATTAACATCATGTCAATGATTGTATTTAAAGCCGCCATCTTGTAATGTATATTATAGGTGCTCGACGATTCTAATATATAGCCAAAATCGGACAGATCTGGATGGAGAGTTCACCGACATAACGCCGAATTTGCCGCATTCGCCGCTGGCCCTATGCCGCCTGTTATTTGTCCAACTATATTCGTGTCGCATGGGCGAGAAATTTTGCGAATTTAATGGAAAACTTGCGATTAGTTTTATATTTATTGGGTTGTTGGCGTTCGACTACGATTACGACCACGACGTGTACAAAGAAACGAATCGAATTCGAGTAGTATAAAGCGATGCGGCCGGCGCGGCGTGGCGTGTTATTAATACGCGGCGAATGAAGTTTCTTAAATTGCCGTCGCTCGTTGCGTCGTCTTGTTTTAAATAAATTAGATTTTCTTCGGGTATTTGCAATTTCCATTTTATGTAAAATACGTATAATATACGTATCCAGCAATATACCGAAGACGTTGCCGTAGAGCTGTGTAACTGTGACGGTTAACGTCGTTTACAATTTTAGTACGGTACAGCTAAAATGTCGTCAACATACTCGACACTAATACTTACTCGTAGTTCGCAGAACGTTTTCTCTCCTTCAACTTTTGCTTTCAATTTTTAAATGATATATTTTTAATAACGCCCGAAAATTTTGTAGCCTTATGAAAGCGACCAATGCTACTGCCACCAGTCGAGCAACGTACGCGGTCAAGTTTTTAAAAACCATTTTTTGGAAATTACTAAGCAGCAAAAAGGTATTCATAAGTTGGGTGTGTGGAGTCGAAGCATGTGATCGTAATCAAATAAAGGATACCTACCTTTTTAATTTCCATTTTTGTGAATTTTATTGTTCGATGAAAAGTAATAATAGTAATAATAATAATAATAATAAAAGGCAACTACCGCGTATCTGTTATTTGAGCTGAGTTTTTAATAGAAAAAAGCTCAAATTTGCAAATAATGCTAGTAACTTCTTTACACCCACACCCAGTGCTATAAGATGGAATATTCTCAACTACCCCCTACAAAACACCATTAGAAGTTGTATTCAAATTATGTACGTAGTATTTGTTGACCACAAGAACCAGTCCTCCAATCTCCAAAGTTAAGCGGGTTATTGAGGAGTTTTTATAAACCAAATACCTACACTTACTTGGTAAAAAGATGAGGACGATTCATGAAATTTCCTGATTTCATTTCCCCTCCTAAAGCATTGCTTTCTGTAACTCCCTTCCAAATCTATTTAGGAAGCTGAAATTTGAATATGTTATTCAACTGCGCTTCGCTTATCTTTAGTTTGCCATATGAAACTGTAAC
Source organism: Phenacoccus solenopsis (assembly GCA_009761765.1). Classification (NCBI taxonomy): domain Eukaryota; kingdom Metazoa; phylum Arthropoda; class Insecta; order Hemiptera; family Pseudococcidae; genus Phenacoccus; species Phenacoccus solenopsis. Next base: position 53,598,184 of record CM019752.1, on the reverse strand, counting down.
TAAAAATTTACGACTTTTCATTTACGCTTACCATATTTTGAAAACGATAGCTCCTCCTTTTCAACTTTAAATTTATTTACGAAAATTTATTTATTGTATGTCATACGTATTATTGTCTTCAATGATCATAGGAGTCAATATTTTTATCAACTTTAACCCCTACATATTCATTTAGATAGCTGCAATTTAGATACACGAACAGAAATTTTGAAGAAATTCATCTTTCCCGCAGCCTTTTTCAAATTTCGAGTGAACTGTCATTCTAAGTAGAGTCGAAAGTCCGAAAAAGAAAATTCTTAAATAGGTATACTTGCATGAACATTGCCACGCTTTTGCATACGAGGGGTAGGGGCAAACACATAAATATTCATGAAGAAGTCGAACATCCTCCATAAATGATTACAAATGGTCTGAAATGACAAGCGATATCAAGATTCGCTCTCTGCCGAATTTTCATTTTTAAATCAGGTAGATCATATAATGAATACGTATTGACTGTATTGAAATTCCGCTAAAAAATTTGAGATTCCAAGTCAAATTGACTGACACGGGATCATGAGAGTTTTGAGATTATGACAAACTCAGATCGAAGTCAGTGTGAAGTTTTTGAAACGGGTCATGAGTCATGAGCAGGGTTGTCATTTCACGCGTAGAATATGTAGAGATGACAAGATGACTTTTGATTGGCATGAGCAGCTGTATCAGAATTTTTTCCGGTCACAATTTAAACCCACACACGAAGTGTGAACTTTTTAGATTGATTTGTTGAGAATATATACGGAAGATTCAAAAAAATTTCATTACTCGCGACATCTTCCTAAATAAGCCTCTTTTCGCTCAAACTTCCTTCCAAATACACTTGGAAAACAGAAACTTGTGCATTGGTGTCCGTAATATACACTTTCATATGAGATCAAGAACAAAAATTTTGAGCCGTTTGCCCCTTCTCCAGCTTCCCTGAAAATTTGAGTGATCCGCCATTTTGAAATGTACCTTTTTCGCATTTTTAAGAAGAGCCCCTCATCAAATTTGAACAAATTTCACGAATGTTACGCCCGCAGAAGGAAAATATTAATATCAAAAAGTTGCACATTTGCCACGTAAACTACAAGTGCTCTGAAATGCAAAGACTTGAAGAAAATTAAACTGTAATTTAAAGGAATTTGAAAATTTGATGTAAAGTAGGCGTAAAATACCGACGCTAAACCACCTTCCACCGGCGATGGTCACGAGGTTTTATTTTGAGAAGTACTCCAAAATCAAGTAATGGAGAGCCGGAGGAGGCTAAAAGAGAATTTTGTTTCTTAGTTCGGAAAGAAATTTTGAGTGAATCCATAACTTCAGCAGTGATACGTGCACGCCACACGAGTATTTATTTCAGAGTGTCATCGATAATTGAAATACTCTCATCGATAAGCTTATCTGGCGTTTACGAAATACGAAAATAATGGTCTGTAAACCAAACTGAAACTCGTTTACCGCGAACGTGGTGACTGGTGAACGGTGAACGGTTGAACGAGAGACTCGGACGAGTCGAAACAAAGCTGTAGAAAATACTGATACATCGCGAACGGCGATCGAGCACGATTTTCTCGAGCAGTCTGCGTTAAAGTCACATCTTTTAGGCATATCTAATCCGAAATCTCGGTCGATATACGCCCTTGTGCTAGCAAAACGATCAATTAGTGTCAATATTAAGCAGCGCGTTCAGTAGGTACTGCGCAATTATTGGCAATGTCATCTGCGACCGTCATTGCCAATTTACAAACAATCTAGATCAGTAGATTCCACCAACGGTACGGTGGTCACTTAAAACAGAGAATAATTGAACTCGATAATATTCATTCCAAATAGGGTTAAATGACACAAACCAGTTAATACCGTAAACCGTGGCAATACTCGATTTACGATTACGATTTACGCTGTTACCGTGTGCTCGTTTATTATGAGAATCGCGGCGCGGTGCGGCGGTATCATACCAATATAATACATTCGTACGTATATAGGTAGGTACCGTGCAAACGATGCAAACGTGTAACAGATACGCCAATTCTACCTACGACATACGTCTTTCGATACTCCAAAAATTCGCGTACGAGTCTAGAGTAGTCCACCGATCCGAATATTGATTCAGTCTACAAAATGTGGTTTACGCGTATACGCTATACATATACGTTCATTATGCAGCCAGCAGCCTACAGATATTTGGTAACTCAACGTCACTCCATATCGAATACCCGAATACCTTCCCTAGCTGTAACCACCTACCCATACCTACAACTAATATTCGTTAATTGGAACACGCAAAATACCTAACTTTTTCCATCGTACATCTCTTCTGAAAAATATTAAGAATTCAATTTTATGTTTTATCTTCACAGAGCTTAGATGAGATTTCGATACTTCAGTTTTATACGTACCTACTTGAAAAATTTGTCTATCTGATTACGTTTTTTTTTTTTTTTTTTTTTTTTTATTACTGTATGTTAAGTAGTTATTAGGTATTCTCATAGATAGCATCGATGTTCGGTACCTATCTGACTTGCCCATCTAATCTTACTACAATAACGGGAAAAGTTTCCTAAAAAAAAAAATGTAAAAAGTTCTTTTGATGTACCACATATCTATATTCTTTCTAGCACAGTTGTGATTTTCTTCACTTTTCTTCCAATTTTTCTTGAAAACCAAAAATCATCGAATATATTCACTCTACTTATTACATCACCACCATTTGTTATTTAAACACCACTGAAAAATCTGTCTTGCCTTTTCTCGAAACTACAAATTAAAAAGCTACGAGATACAGAATACACATTGTTTGGTTGACCACCTCGCGAAAATCGTAAAAATTCGAAATTTAATTAAATACACCAACTTGGCTCAAGTTCAGTTGGATAGAGGACTAAAGGTACAAACATAGGAAAAGAAAATGGACAAATGTACAGTCGTACTAGTATTCAAATAGGTACTACACTACCGAAGTTTTAATACTTTCAAACATGGCGCAACTTTCACTAACATTCGAAAGAAAGTTTACAAAGTTTATTCAATTCGAGACAACCCCTTATGCTAATAAAAAATTAATGATGCGTACGTATTCAAGATTAGTAAAGCTATATAGAAAGTATGATGCGTATTTTCACTGTAATCATCACCCACGCGCTAGGTATACATACAAATACTCGTATGTATGTAGCCATGTACACATTATACGTATGTAGGCCATTTCAATTTTTCTAAAAGGGTAAAGATACCAGGGTTTTGCAAAAATAGATTTCAAATCAAAAAACCAAAATCATCCGTGTAATAAAATCCAAAATCCAAAATCCAAAATCTAGGTAAAACAAATACTAGAAATGATTGTGAACTTCGAAACGTTTTCATTATAAAATAAATTACAAATTTAGAAATAAAAATTAATTCTATCGTAAATCTTAATATGGACATGGTACCTGAATCTGAAACCTGAACACTGATCATTGGATCGCGTAACACAAAAATTTTTGGATTTTAATCTAGAAGGATTCTAAATTCTGTCCAACCTTGAACCCTGAAGGATACTTACATATGCAAATTACCCACTATCTACCATGGTGAGCTAAATTTCGCGTTTTTTTTTCATTTTCTTTTGAAATCGCCATAGTCTACAAAATGTCAAAGTGATCAAAAGAATCTGAAAGAAAGTAACGATATAATTTTTATAAAAATCGAAATTTTATTTTAATTAAAAGAAATTATTTTATAATTTTTAATTTATATTTATTTTTATTTTTTATTTTTTATTTAAATTTAAATAGTCAACATTTCGAAAGAAATTCCAAGAAATTAATTTTTGGCGATTTAAAATAATATATTACCATCCAGATGTTCTATCTTGTCATAAAGAATCCAAACAAATTTTTAGCCATTACTTGCTTCGAAAACTTAGTAGGTCTAATTTTTTTTTTTTTTTTTGAAAAAGTGTAAAAACCCTGGCAGTTAAAAACACCACTCAAACAAAAATTAACAAAAAAAAAAAAAAAATTTTAGATATTTTCGGGCGATCTGCAATGCGCTGTCAGCTTTTCAGCACTCCGCATGCAAAATAAACTCAATGTTTAACTCACAAGTGGTTCCAAAGAGTAAAATATTTGGTAAGAAAATACAGATAATGTGACATTTTCAAGTAAAATTGCGATACTTTTGGGCGCGTGCGAAATGAAATCGGTCGTATTTTGTTTTCGGAGTCTAGCTCACTTTGTGCACACGACCCATAAATTACTCATTCGTCATTTGCTTTTAAAAACACACAGAATTGACGCGTTCTCAAAAAAAAAATTTGAAAAAAATTTTGGACTTGAATTTTAAAAAAAATTACCTTAATTTTTTTGCTTAATTTATATATGGTGAAATGAAATTTATAAATGTAGAATTGCCAAAAATCAATTTTTCAGAAATTATTTAATCTTTGAAAAATGTATGACGATTTTGTGAGATATTCTTAGAAACCTTAAGGGCTGAAATTTTATGTACGTTGTTACGCAGGGTCATTTCGCCATTTTTACACTACCAACTCAGAAGGCATAAAAAAAAGCCAAAAATCGAACCACTATGGAATCTACTCATTAATTGTTACATTTCAAGATATCTAACGGTGTTGTATAGATATGAATATTTTATTTTCAAATTTCATTTCGTCGCAGAGTGGAAGCAAACTTCATCGGATGTATTGTGATTATAGGAATTTTAATATTCGATAGGTTGCCAATGGCCCTGGATGAGAAAAGGTACCTAAGCGTCCAAACGCTAATTTTACAGGAGACCAAAAAGAGAATTATGAATCGTTCATAATGTATACAACATTCTGAGCAAAATGTTGACTTCACGGAGTAATTAAATTTTTTTTTTGTTCTGACGATATTATATGAAAAACCATGTGTTCAACTAATACCCGAAACGGCAAAAAACCGAAAATCAATTTTTGGACGTTTAGGTACCTTTTCTTACACAGGGATACAAATGCTTATATTTTTCGTATTTTTTTTTTAATATAATTTTTTGTCATTCTCTACGATGCTGTATCTATTCGCAGTTTTCATAAGACGAAAAAAACTAAAAAAAAAATTGACGAGCCTGAGAATATTCACCTGGTGACTAAATAAGCTTCACGCAACAATGAGAATGAAGACAAACAATAAGCAAGCCTTGAACATTAAGATGTTCTTATTCCCTTTTCTATCATTATTAATATTCATAAGTATTATTATTATTATTTTTATTAATATTATCCAATAAATTTGAATTTGAATCATTGTTATTATTATTCTTCAAAAAAATTAATCAACTAATAAACGTTCGTACGTCATCGCGGATCTTTAGATAAGCCTTCAAAGAACACAATTCACGCAATAGTTCTTATTAGGTTATCGCAGCCACCTAGATTTGTTCTTCTTTGTGTCTGGAAATTTATAATGATAAGTTAACTAGTCAAATAAATATGGCGTGGGTATATATGTATATACGTAATAGCTTATGTATACGTATGTACGTGAATTATACGAATAAAAAGTCATCGTAAATTTCCTACTACTACACAGAAATACGTACGAAATCTTAAAAGAAATTTGGTATTCAGGCTTGATAAAAGCTAATTTAAATTTAAATATATACCTAAGCGTGTACTGTGCATAAATACGATAACTGGTATACCAGCTAACCATCTAACAGAATTTAAAAAATTTAAAAATTCATTTATAGAAACTAAATAAGTAAGTAAGTAAATAAATAAATTAATAAATAAATAAATAAATAAATAAATAGATCAACGAACGAACGCGCAAAACAAACAAAACTATATTGTACATCATATACAATTATACATTAATGAAGAAATTAAAATTTACCTCTGTAATTAACTGGCGATTCTTCTTTAGCCCATTTTCAGATTCGTTGAGAATCACAAATTAATAAACGCGCAATCGAACTGAAAAATGCCACAAATTCATATCGGTCACCACAAAAAAAAAGAAAGAAAATAGGTAATAATAAAAAAAAAGTGAATAAGATAAAAAATAAATAAACTAATATAGCACCGCAAGAATAAAAAAACGAATTAAACTTGGAAAAATTCACGTTAATTACGTTAATAAACGGGCTCCGTTTGAACGTTAAAACATCGACTGATTCACGGACTGGTATCAACGTAACTAATAAACGTATTAAGGACGGACGCACTTCACTTCGAAATCGGCGGGATTCTCTATTGGGACTGGTCTGAATCTTTTCTGTTTACCCTACTTTCGGCGAAAGAAATTCCTTCTTCCTATTTGAATTATCGTTCATTTGTTTAAAAATTCAACGTTTTCTTCTCGTTTGATTGGGAAGAAAATTTCGAGGCGCCAGACCGACAATGTTTATAAATCATAAATCCGCGTGTACGTGTATGCGTGTAGGTGTTGTTGTACTATGTGCACGACTTTTGGTATATCGAAATTTGCATATATGGTGGTGATTTCCGTTACGGTTTCGCCTTTTACAGTAAAAGAATACTAGGATATTGAATTTTTCCCCTTCTATGATTCAATGATTTACCCTTTGTATTAGACGTATATGTCATGTGAGCTGCTATTAGCACATTACCTTACACAATGCGTAAATGAGTAGTGCTAATGCTATTTAGTGCCCACCGGACTATCAACTACCACGTATCTATACTTACTTGGTGGTGATTAGTAGTAATTAATTAACATAATGTACTACTTGAATTGAATGATATGAAGGTATTTTTATTATACGTACGTATCTATTGTTATTTTTTTTAATTTTTTTTATTTTCATAATTCCAATTTGATATTTATAGCATTTCCAAAACATTACGAATATTGTAATTACCTACCTGAATGATGAACCGGATCTAGATGTAAAATAAAATTTGAAAATAAATAATATTAACATACTTATTAGGGATATTTTTCGTTAATTTTTTAATTTTTTATAGTATGAAATTAAACCTAGCTACTGATATTAAGAATGCTTAAATTATCGCTTTAATAAGAATAACATACTTGGTGTGGAAATGAAATCATGAAAAAAAAAAAAAAAATTAAAAATCAATTTTTTAGTCATTAGCAGTTATACTTGAAGAAAAACATTTTTTTCGGCTCGCTCGAGCAGTCTATATAATGTGTATTTTATTACAGATGTATAAATTAGCTCAGTAACATTAAGCAATTCCACCGTTTTATTTTTATTTTATTTTTTTTATTAATATTTTGTCCTACTTCATGGAAAAAGGATACTTAGATTACACCTACAACCCGCATATTCTATTTTTATTTTAAATAAACGCCAGCTTGCGTATCTAAGCATATAATTATGCGTACATAGTATACGTATACGTACCATTATTCTTACTTGATAGCAAGATAATGTTATCAGTTTACTAGTCGTATTTCAAAAGCTAAATTCATCCAAAGAAAACTCTGAAAAATATTGGCGCAGCTTTTAAATAAATGAAATGTTTCGCTTATTTATTAGAATTGTCGCATAATGGGTGCACATTTGCAGAACTGCAATATTACTTATAGTGTTTTTATTTTGCCTTGCAATCGAACTTCAAAATCCATTTATAACCAGTCCGAGCATCCACTACCCACAGCCCAGTAGATGAGTTTATCGCGGATCGTTTGAAGGTTTAAACTACGGAACAGATCTACTTACTCGTTGTGAGCTCGTATCTCTTTGATGTTGCGAATTGCGATGTATTTTTATGCTGTTGACTAACGTGAAGTTTTACGACTAAATTATTCGTGTGCTACTACGATGCTCCCATATAATAAATGCGTTTTCTTTTTTTAATCATTTGAATGCTCGTGTAACTGTACTTACATACACTCATTTACTACTCATAGGTATCGTGAGGTACGACACTTAGGCTACTATATCTTTTGGAAGCAATACCGACAGCGATTCGCCAGCAGCTGGTACGTTGATGTAACATACTCGAGAAGGAAATTTCCAACATGCAAACCAAATGTACCAGCTTAATCGTCAGCCATAAAATCGAATATAGAGATAATAAACACGAGTTGGTACCCACTGGCCAGTTTAATAATAATTATTTCATTTTATATTTATCATTTTATTCGCGAATATTAATAAAATAGGTATAGGTATTTTTTTCTTCGAATAATAGTATAAAAAAGTCTAACGGTGCGTTGTAAGACTCCACAACGCTATCTATATACGAGTGTTGTATGAATGGTTATCGCGGTAGCTTTGCCAGTTGGATCGTATTCAGATTTTGGCGTAATTCGTAACGTTTATAATCATTTTATAAAATATCGACTATGAGATTAATTACGCGTCCCCGTTTAATTCTTCGTTAAAATTTTATATTTTCCGTGAATAAATTCAAACCATTAACGGGAAGCTATCGTCACGTTAACAAAGTTCATTTACTCGACAAATTACCTATATCGTATGAAATATTATACGTATTATACACCGTACCATCCAGTGACAAATTGTGCAATATGAAGTCTTTCGTTCTTTGGTTTAGGATGTAAGGAGTTTCTTCTAATTCATATAATTTCTTTAACGAGATCAAGTCTCAGGGTTGTGTTTTGATCACTTTGAGTCTAAAGAAAATGATAATTTCTAAAAGCCCAGTATTCTTTGATATCCCTCCCTCTTTCTGAAAGTTTCAAAATGAACTAGGTTAGGCTATATTTGAATAGTGGACTTTACGATAATGATGCACAATAACTGATGTGTATGTAGAGGTAGTAACGAGAGAATTAAAATAAAATTCAAAGTTCAAAAGCTCAACTTCCCATGAGCTTTAATGGAAATTATATGAGAATTCGAGCTGTAGAGAATAAAATCTCCTACAACTTTGTTCCTATACATTTTTTCCCACTCACAAGCCTTTATTCCCGAGATATTTGCAAAAGACTAAAACATCCTTAAAGTTCGGAAGCTCAACTTTCAGCGACGGAATCGAATTCAAAAACAACACTCTTACGCTTCATACTATCTACTCATCTCCCAAATTTGGAGTGAATCCATCATGTTTTACTCGAGTTATCGTCGAAGAATGAACAAAACGCACCATTTATTAAACTTTTTACTTTGAATTAATTTTTCTGGAAAACTATGAGCTTTTGTGAAAAATTGTGTAAGAACCAATGTTGTAGAGCTTGTAATTAGCAACCTTCTCTCCAACGCTTCGTTCTCAAGATATTAAAAAAAAAAAAAAAAAGCATTGAACTAGATCCGAAGTTCAAAAGCTCAACTTTCGGCGAACTTTCATGAAAAATAAACAGAATCAAAGTTGTAGAGAATAACATTTCCTACAACTTTGTTCTTACACATTTTTTCTTTTAACCCTTCATTCTCGAAATACTTGCGAAAAACTGAAAACGATTCAAAGTTAGAAAGCTCGACTTTCAGCGTTGTACCTATCCCTCAAATTTAGAGTTGATCCGTCAATTATTACGCGAATAATTGTTAGAGAAGGAAAGTTAAACAAAAAACAGATACTTAAAAGTAAATTTCACTAAAAACGATATAACAAAAAATTTGATAGGACATTACCATCTTAATTATTTCCTGAATTCCACTTTTTTTCCAAGTTTATCAATATTAAAAAATTTTGTTTTAAAAAGTTACATTTTTTTAAATAGTTGAAACCACTTAATATTAATACCTGTAATCGATTGAGCGTATATACATGATGTTTTTAAATTTAGTTACTGATTATCTTTTACCTAAGATCAACACCTGCCAATCAGAATTATAATTTAATACAATTTTCGATTTCCAATATGCGTGCACTTAGAGGGTTTTAAAAATTAAATTGAAAAATTATGCAGAAAATAGGCTTTAATTATCCAATATCTCGTGTTTTCTTTTTCGCTACATCGAAAAAGTTTTTTATATTCCATCTGCGATAAAATAAAACTTGGCTTCCTGCAATAATAATACTTGGTGTGATTACTTTTCTCCTTCTTCTTCTTCTTTTTTTTTTTTTTTTTTTTCGCAAAAGTGATTAATATTTTTATTCTTCATTTTTCCAATCATCGAAGTGAAGAGTTTTCGTAGTTTTTAATAACTAAGTGTGACGGTGTGTGACGGTGATTAATGATTACCTAATATTTAATAATTTTTGAATATGAAATCACACATATGTTAGTCTGATGATGATGAAGAAATAAGACGTATAAAACATATAATTATCATCAATTTAAAAAAATCACTCAAGTATATAAATACACTATTAGATACTACAGTAGAAAGTATGAATGCATTTTTATATCGTTGAAAAAAAAATTAAACCTGTAAGAATAAATTAAAATAAATTTTCTTCTAAACACTACACTACTACTGTTCTCTCATGAAATTGTAGAAACTAAACCTCTCTCGTTTAAACCTAAGTACGTTAAATTTCGGCTATATGCGCCTTTGCACGAAGCTTCCTTCGTTGCCCTCTAGAGGTCACAACTGTTTCGAAATTTCTACTTTTTGCTGATGGTATACTTACTGAACGTCGGACTGGTGCAGTACCACAGAAAATTATTGCCATTTTCTACATATCGCTTGAACAGCTAACGCGCTCTAGGTTGGACTTGATTAACCGATATGTGAATGTTACACTGGGCTGAAATTCGCTTAGATAGATAGCGACTACATATTGAAAATTTTAAGCTATATATTCGAATGCAGTATAGGTACAGAATTACAGATACAGGAGTCAGAGTCGGCTGTCAGCATAATATATTCATAGAAAGAATGTTGATGCTAGAGAGACACGTATGCATGCCAAATGATATGCGAAATTTTGGCGAATCGCTTTGGAATAGATTTCAAGTTTTCATGGGTATTTTTACCCTTGGATGGCGAAATAGGTGAAGAGATGTAGAGAAGTTTCTTGGATCGCGGAAGAGGATAAGTGAATATCTTGCACGTACATACTCCTGTAAAAGTATTATGCTATGTGTGGGTGGCTCGGTGTTAATAATGAAATCAGGTTCGTACACCGTTATATAATTACGTATGTATTGTAAAAGCCAATAACGCATTTACCTATGTACTGATGTAACGAGTTGAGAGTACGATTTGCGCTTAAAACGTGGCAAAATCGCTTCATTTCCATAAACTAAAAAATTAGGGTTAGGTTAGGTTGGTACATAGTTAGATACTATAGTCTATAATTATTACGAGTATTATAGCTGTACACCAGTGTACGTCTATTCTACATACGTTTACGTATATAACAAATTAATATTACACTTGCGTTAGGGTAGTTTAGTATTTGGTCATTTCAGCTGTGTACGTGTACGACGTACGGTGTACTGGTACATAACTGTGGTATGCTTTTTGTCGACACCGAAGTCATTCATAAATTTAAAAATCGATTCGCATTGTTACGAGAAGCTCTTTTCATTGAGAGTGTTTTTACGAGATTACCTGCGGTACGTTTACGTATTAAAGCGCGTAACTGCCTATACCTCGCACATTCGCCCATTCAATGACATTTTTATCGAATACGTCGTTTGAAAAAAAGCATTTCGCACGGCCAACGTGGCGCTTGTTTGTGAAAGTGGCGGATTTTTTTTCCCGAAACGGCTCGAAGCAGCTTTATTTATAGTTATTTGAATCGAATTCGTGGGAAATGAATTACTTTTTTGAAAACCGGTATAATTGAGCACTTTTGTGCGATGAAAATCGATTTAGAGTTTTTCACAGTTGAAAATAAATTGAAATTCTATGAGTTGACCATTTATTAGGAGAACATGGTAGGAACAAGTCTTGTAGTACAGATAGTAGGTACCTATAATCTTCAAATGTCGCATTCACGTACGTATTTACTTTTGCTTTTGACAACGAGTCGCTCTTTATTTCTTTTTTCGTTTTTTTTTTTTTTTTTTTTTTTTTTTTCGCATAAAGATGAAAATGCTGGATGAATACGTGGAAAGCTTTAATGAAATATGAATAAGTACCTAATTATTTTATCATACATATGTATAGGTACCTATCTAATAATGTATTAGTAACAATCTGCTTTTTGCGAACGAATCTCGTTTCACTTTACATTTGGTTGAAATGAATGAAAAATTTTACACGCACTGTAAGCTCAAGAAATAAAATTAGTAGGTACCTATATTGATTTTTATTAGTGGAAAAAACAAAAACAAAATAAAATTGATAAACTAAATGAAGTTCTCTGCTAATGCGTCATGGAATAGTTGTAATTTCATATCTTCTCCTCAAACAGGGCGTTCTTGACTTCACGTTAAATATATACTATTCTCAAGAAAAAAATTATCTAACGTGCTTGGATCATACTGTATAAAATGAGGGAATAATGAGTTATTCCGCACTTTGCTGGCTATGTACATATGCCTTTGTAATCTTCAAGCACAGAACTATCTACAAGAAGGAAGTCCCTTAACCGCCAAGGAACAACGATTTGAGGTACAACACTACTCTACAAATTGCAGGTCGAGTCTTGTTTTTGAAAAGTTTTCTATATTACGACATGATAGAGATGTACTGGAAAACCAGACTTCCACGTTCGACGTATGGTTTCGGGGCAGGGGAGAAGGGCACAAAGTTTCGAACTATCTGTACGCAAGATGAAACAACCAAAATCAAAGAGCAATGACCCCCACCAGAGCGCGAAGTGTGTGCAATGGGGGAATTACTATTGCCATTAATAATAAAATAGAGAAAAAAATTAGAGAATGAATAAATAAATAAATAAATATAAACAATAATAATTAATAGAATAAAAATTTTTCTAGCGCTGAGATCGAGATGAGAATAAAAAAAAAAAAAAAAATAGAATTCTAGAAACTAGGTACTACAAAATTGTTGAACTTTTTGGATCATTAATGGCGGATTCTTGGGCTATAAGCACCATTTTTTTCCCTGTTTTATTCTAAAAAAAAAATCATTCAAAATGTGATAGAGCATGTAATCTTGCATCGAAAATAACTAGCCTCAAGCTATTTTGATGATTTTATGGAGCGGTAGACATATTCAAAATTTCAATAATTCGTATTTTCTATGATTTTTAGAAGAAAATATCGAAAAAACTTGAATGGACATTCATTTGCCAAGATATGGCTCCAAAAATACGAAAATTGCATAATTCAAAAAAAAGTTCAATTTACGCCTTCATTTGCGAAAATAGACTATCGAAAAATCAGTTTTATAATTAGCGTAATATTAATATCTTTAATATTTCGAGATTTTCCTTCGATTGCGAAGATATGCAACAGATAATATGAACTTGTTATCATCTTTTCTTCAACATTTCAAGTTTCTCTTTCATTTACGACAGTATGCGATACAACCAGTTGAAAAGCTACTTTCGAAAAATAACTTGGACTAATATTTGTGACCACTGAAACTGAAGCAGTAACTTTTGGTTTTTTGATTTCAGTTATAATTTTAACAATTCTCATTTGATTAGGCGGGCTAATTCATTTTACGAAGCCAGTCTTTCGACTGTTCCTGCATTTTTTGTGTCACATAATATATTCTCAAATGGAGCTGAAACTTGAATCATTTTTTTTTTTTCATAAATTTTCTACACCTTGAACAGTTAAAGTGCCCTATTTTTTATGCGGAAAATTTCAAACTTTTGATCTGCGAATAAATTGGCGAATATTTATTTATTATCAAATAAGCTTGTAGTTATTGTGCCGAAATTTTACATATCGTAAATAACAATATTAGAAAAAAAAATAAGAACCCGAAAGAAACTGAATAAGAAAGCCAATCGTGAACAAATACTCTACAAAAACATGAGCCAAAAAAATGAAAATTTCAAATAATTAAAGCTGAAACCGGAACCGAATGATTTGAGTTCTACTCATGATCATCGAACTGTACAAGTTTATTCGTGCAAATAGCACTTTCAAGGGAACCATCTAGATTTGGATGAGACAATTTTTGTGAAACAGTTAATCGTTGCAATCGATGTTAAAGCGAAGTGGATTTGTTACATGCATATTTTTCTCTTTTTCGACAACTACCTACTTCGTAGCATTAAGTGAAGTAAATCAAGCATAAGAGTTGATGAAAACGATATGTCGATTGGATTACTAATCGACTTTGTAGGCGAAAATCGACATAGTTTACTTCGTTGATATATGTATTGTTGAAGTGGTTCATCGGATACCTAACCTATTACTTTCACTTAAAATTTTTTATTCAAAAAATTCAATATTGCGTATCTACCTTCCATCATCATTGCACGATAGAAGTACTTAATATGTAAGTGCTCGTGCTGGCAGAATCTTAGAAATCACAGGGTATTTTCCTACACTGTATGGTTCAGATAGACGCCTGTTTATGCATCGTGCGTGCAAATCCAATTTCACGAAAGAAAGCTCTTCGTGAAACTTTTCCGCTCCAGCGGAATTTTACGAGAAATTCACCAAAATACTTGATACCAGAAAATACGCATGATAAATGGTACGCCTACTTATATCACTTTCGTTTTAATACTCCAATACCCGCATGAAGTACGGACAAGGTATCTAGCATCCAATACTATGTTACTAGGTAGATATACTTAACTCGTTAACATTAAATATGCAATTTCCCTCTCATGATTTGAAATACTTGGCAGAAATTTTTAGTCAGATATACCTACATATATACGTAGTACGTACAGCCTTGGTAACAAAAAGTGACTTTTGATGTGTACATTATTGGGTACTTATAAAATGGTAAGTCATTATACGTAACTACATATAATTAATAAGAATTTCCTTTCCATTTATCGCTATAATCATCATGACAGATGACTAGATAGGAACAATTATGTAAATATTTTAATACGCTATAGATACGAGTAAATTTGAATTTTTCAGAATATAAGCGAATATGTGTGAAAGGCAACCTTAACGAGAGATGGATGATTTACTATTATATGTATGATCTGTCCATTATTTAGAGCTTAGTACTACGCGACGCGACGCGACGTAGTTATTAGGTAAATTTCCAAGACGCTCGCGTTGGTGAGTGGAAAAGCCAACTAGCAGGGAAAAAGTTTTCTTTCGTCAAACTTCAACCAAAGCCGCAGCAACGTACGCGTATTTCAAAGCGTGTTTCCGACGAGATTTAATTAAATAAGAAAACTTTTTGATGGGAGAGTGAACTTTTCAAAAAAAAAATACGTATATCTTCGCGATTTCTTTCGCTCGTCGTCTTTACCGATCGTTTTATAAGATGCACTTTTCTACCGCAAAATCTATCCGTTTAGAGAAAACAGCGAGTCATGACTCATGGGTGTAACTTCGGTATGAATATATTGGCGAAATTTTTAATAGTTAGGTATCTATCTACTCTAGTATTTTAAAATTGAAAAACTTGCTACTTTTTTCCTCATTCTCATAAATCTACGTCACTCGTACCTAGTATGCTCGTCATACAATCGTGTACGATGTACAGTCTACATGTTACCTATGTATTCGTAGGTAACTACGTATATAGGTATCGCGTTTTTGCGATACGTTAAAAAACGAGCATTACGCTATACATGTCCTGTACTGTAACCCACATATGTGGTAGGTAACTATGACTATCTACGTAAGTACGTATGTACAAAGTACACAATTACACACGTATACGTATAGTACGTACATGTAGGAGGGCTGTTGCTCTTACCCTCGGTAAATAACAATTTTCCTTTTATTTATCGCTTCGTGCGCACTTCACTGTAAAGTGTACACTGTACATATGTTAGATGTTCAAGCAGATGCGAGTAAATCTTCAATTACTCTAATCAATTTTGAATAAGAACTCTTACCTCGGACGAGTTGGCACTAATAACATAAACTGAACTTGATAACCAAGAAGCACTTATACACCTAAAAAACTTACCGTTGATGTTGATGATATTAGTATCATACCAGTTGAAGTAATTACCTACTTATGCAAGTATCTAACTATCTATAAGTACGTACATATAACAGTACTGCGAATAAATAAGAACTTTGAAAAATCCAATGAAATTATTTTCCTGTCACTCGCAGAGATTTCTCACATACGAGTATGTATACGTGTAAGTATAGTATAATCTTTATGCAATAAAACCCAAAAATAGCAGTTTATTTATCTCTAGAAGTGCCATACGGCATAGTTAGAGAATGACTTTTTTCATAGGTTATACTTACTCGTATAATATTCATATCTCGCCTAAAGAGGCATAGGAAATGATTGCGTAAACTTCTTACGTGTTCCTACATGGTACGTAGATATAATGCGGATTTTATTCGCAGAGCCAACTTCATAAATGACGCATCTGTTCTTGTTTACAGTTGCTCTATGATAATGTGAGCGTAAACGTGAAGCATTACACTGGTAAAGGAGATTATTTGTAAAAAAAAAAGTTGTCGCATGAAATTCCATAAGTCTGACTCAGAGATTTCAACCACATGAATTTTGATCGAAAGTATATGATTACCTACAGCACTTTATAACCAAAATTTCAGCAGCTGTTGTTCATTTGAGAGAATTAGAAATTTTTCAAATCTAAACTCGGTAAAATATGGTTTCTTAATTGAAAAATGGTGAAATTTAAATAGCTGCTGGTTCAAAAAATTCCTTCTTCGTCAAAGTTGTGTTATTCGAATCAAAATTTTATTATTCGGCTTCCTACGCTTAATTGCTTATTTCAGAGGAGAGTCATCTGGTAGGCTAAACTATGAAATTTCCAATGAAAGTTTGCAAAACATCACTAAACCAACTAATATAATATATCTACTTATACCACTGTATTTTACGTTTCCGCATATGAGTAATTAAGTACTACATATTAGAAGAGATGAGCGTATATGCTAAAATTAAAAAGACTTTGGAGAATTTAACTTCGTGATAGGTAGTAGGTATGTTTAACGATAACTCTCCCCCTCTTCCCCGTTCATTTAATTTCGTAAATGCTACGAAATGGCTCAAACTGGGAAAAGCAACTGAAACTTTGAAAACCCTTATAGCTTAATATGTACTTGATATATGTATACATAGTGTCCAACTGATCTTGGGTACCACCTAGCGCCAAATTCCCTTCATTGAAAAAGAACAATTAATTTTTTCATTTTCTTTGATCATGTGTTGTGATAATAAATAATTCTTAACTGATGTAACATAATTATGTATTTTTATAAATTTTTTTCCACGTTCTTCATTAATTTGAATTAATTTCATCTGTTATCAGTGTTGCCAAATTAAATGGAAAAAAACTTTCAAAGGTTCAAAAGGATGCCTGATTTTGAAAATTATCGAAAAACAAAATAATAATGACATAATTTCTCAATAGTTACAGTAACTGGTCCATACTTTGATTGATTATACATTACGGGCGTAAAAAGCAATCATGAAGCTATTAGAATATGATAAAATGTAGGTAGTTTCATTTCTACCCTCTTTAATAATATCGTTCAGTTTTCAGTGAACGACTGAAATTCGTTTGTGATTTGAATCATCAGCTGATTCATGTTTTTATTTTATGAGTAAGTCGAGATAATTTACCATTTTTCAACTTGCTGGTTGGTTGTTACACGTATGACGTATAACCAATTAAAACAGGGACCAGATACTATAATTACTCTATTACGTGAAAAAGAACCAAAAGAAATGAAATAATTGGTCATCTTTTTTGGACAAAAAGAATTTAGTGCTCGAGGGTACTAAGATCAGTTGGACACGGCGTAAATGTACCTACTAATTGATTATGTTAAATTTCGATACTTTAAACTTGTAATGGTATTTTTAGCAGTATTTCTGAAATTTCAAACATGCTGTCAAACATTCAAACAGTCTAATAGTAGTATGGTAACTTTACAAACTCTTTATTAAACCCAACTTTTACTATCTACCCTATTTTCAGTGACTTCACCTAGTTACACCCGTGGTAGTGTTTTCAAAAATGCAAAACTATAATTACGTTTAAACGTAAGTATTAAACGCATTTCACGTTTTTGGGCCAATTATACTGTCAGGAATAAGCGCTTGAAAGCTAAAATGAGATCATGCAAGATTTTCAAACATTGGAAAGTGAGAAAAATTAATTTTTGAGGAATTTGCATTTCTTTTTAAAGTAATTTCATTCTATATTTCTTTCCAACGTGCAAAATGCGAATTCTCGATTAAATATCATAGTTTTCTAGGTGCAATAGGGCAGGATAAGGAATTTTCTCTTACTATTCACCCAAATGTCATCAACTTTTTGCATGTAGATTTTTTGCCGGTCTTTCTCCCTGAATTAATCCTTGCCAGTACATACACAGGGTGTTTTATTTCGATACACGCTATCTCACACCACGTGTAAAGCAACTTATGTGACACTTGTGTGCTGTGCCTTGTCTACCATACTTGCTGAAGGAGTGGAAACGTGAAAAAAAATTACTGTCGGCTTTGTAATAATAAATTAGAAAATTTTCATTTCATCATTGAGGTAAGATAAAATTACAATGCTGCAAGTACATGGATGAGGAGAAACGATGATAATGTGTAATAAATAAAAGCATAGATTAACCATATATAGATAGCCCACTGGTATATACGAATTTATCACTCATAAATGTTGAAAAAGGAACCACAAAGTGTTTTATTAGTATCTAGGATAAAAATTGAGTTAAAGTGTTTGGAAACATCTCGTTTGAATGAGTTTGACATTTTATACTCGATTCAATTTTAAAACATTATTGTCATCGATGTGAGTCTCGAGTTATTTTAGTAAAACTAATTAATTTTTTAGTAGGTCCTCTGTGAATGAGCTCCAGTACTAAAAATAAATTCGACTTTTTGTTTAGTTTTTAGCAATTATCTGAAGAAAAAATATAGATGAAAAGTTTACAAGTAACTCATTCGAAAGAGCATAAAATTCTGAATATGTTTCACTTTTAAAAAGTAATTGTCATTGATTTACTTTTTGAGATAATCTCCACCTGGGAAACCACCTGGAGAAATACTTCCACAACTAACAAACTCCGGTCCATCCAAAATTCCACCTCACCTTTAACGTCACCTCAATCCATCCTAGCACGTCTCCGTCTAGGTCATACCCTCTTAACCCACTCCTACTTCCTGAATAGACAACCTCCGCCCATATGCGTGCAATGTCAAACCCAGCTCTCAGTCTCACACATCCTAACAATATGCCCCACATACTCAAACATCCGTTCTAGACTTCAACTCCCATCTACCCTATCCGATATCCTCAATAGCCACCAGACCAACCTCCTATTCACCTTTCTGAAACAGTCAAACCTTTACCACAGAATCTAAACACTCCATACCCGCAAACGTGCCTCTGGCCTTAGCGGCAGCACACGGCACAAAAAAACAAAAAAAAAAAAAAAAAATAATGAGCCATTCGCGAGACCTCTATCTTAAATTGCTTCCAAGATATTGGCAAAAAACGATTCCAGCTCCAATTTTGGAGTGATAAAAATTTAACGTACGGTGGGTTATCTATGTATGGTTAATCTATGATAAAAGGTAAAAATTATGGCAAATATCTTACAAAACGCCCTATTTAACCTATTTTTGAACATTTTTCATGAAGAGCCGTTACATTTCCCTTCGCGTACTTTGGGAGAAAGCTCACTGGAAAGCCCTTTAAGTCGAAAAACATCATTTTTACACCATTTTATCGCAGAAAATTATTTTAAATTTCATCTCGACATTCAAACCAAGTAAGAAACAAATTTGAATTTTAAAAAGTTGAAAAAAGTCAAATTTTTGTATCTCTGCCTATTCAGTAAGTAGTACATGCAAACCATTATACATCAGTGTCATTGTAGTAGCCTTACAAGTGGTGTAAAGGGGCTCGTATTCAGATGAAATACCCTGTATGTTATGTGATAATTATTTATGAATCTGCTGGTTAGGTAGCCTGTCTAATTTTTTCAAATGTTTATTTAGTCCTAAGTGCGTATTACTTAGATGTAGATACGGTATAGAGTATAATGAATAATAGTATACTATTTTATTCAACTCATCACACAGTTATGCTAAAACTCCTAAAAAAAAAATGAATAAATTTAAAAATACGAAAGAACACACAAACAGGTGCAGTGAACCAATAAACATATTCTCACAGATTGAGCACGTTCTTGCTACTCATAATAATCTCATTATTCCCTATGCAGGCCATTATTCTCTTATAAAAAGTCATTATTCCCTCTTAAATAAGTCGCCAATAAGACCCTATGTTATGCGTGTGAAAGTGTTTGAATAATGATTGAATTACGTACGTGAGTTGAATAAAAAAATTTTATTCCTATTTATAATTTTGTAGGGCTAAAAAGCACCCTATTTAAGTACCGATAACAATATAGAAATTCTTTCAGTATCGATAAATACTTTAAACATAAGTATCAATCTATCTATGCGCTTTAATTTCAACAATATTCTTCATTTTTAATTAACATTGCTCGCTAATCGTGATATAATTATGTAATTTATTAATGAGCGTATCACGATGGTTGAGACGGAAAAGAATAAAGAGATTCGTACGTACTAGCATTACTGCCACCTTGCGTCGTCTTGTTTAACTAAAACAACGGCGAGTCCACCAAACTAAAATGATAAGGTATCATTTCAGCTGAAACGATATCAGTTCACGCGAAAGCTTCGTATGTTGAGAACGTTTACTTCTTGCATGTTTCCAAATTTTTACGAAATTTTTGAGCATTCATTCGCCGGTAAGTTTTTTTATTTTGTGAAACTATATTTTTCGCCTTCCTCGTTAAAATCATTCATCGTTTCATCAGATTTTTTAATTTTTTTTTTTATTATCATTGAAAAATTAAGCGAAATTTGCAACATCTGGGTATCCAAAAGGGCTAAATGTTGTATCCGAGCGAATTTTATCGTACTTACTTGCTTCATTAGTGAGGCTGATTTTCACGCTTCTGAATGAATTATATAGAAGTTTACATTTAACAAATTAACTTCGACACACACTATAATCACGTATCTAGATACTCTTGAACGTGTAATTGTGTCCTACAAGTGAAGAAAAATTACAATTTCCTTTCGTAATGTTATATGTGATATGTCGTAGTTGGATTTTTAAATTTCATATTTTTTGTCGCGTTGCGTCCATACACACGACCTCTTGGATAGCTGATTTAGGTATTTAAAATGAATCATTGAAACATCAGACATCTTCGAGAGTAGAGTACCTACAGTACCTATGTGCTTAGTTGATAGAGCCTGAAAATGATTATTTCTCGCTCAATCATTGACGTTGTTTATGAACGAAATTCCTCGAAGAAATATGTAGGTCTATTCAGGTTTACTTGGTACGTTGATTACGTGAGTGGAATGTCTATAATACATACTTATGTTTCAAATCGAATAATCAAAATCCTCTCTTTAGACATCAAAGTATGTTATTTATTCGTTTTTTCAACGATTTTGGATTCGTATGTACTTATATCCGTACCAACTAAGTATATGCGTAAAATTAGCTACTCACATCAACCTAAGCTACGGTACGACGTACTGAGTAAGTATCTCATAACGAGGAACATGTTATGTCATCAACTTTAATGAAATAACTCGTTCGAATTCTTTAGCCTTTAAAGTTGGTCGTTTCGAGTCTCGAATGTGTTGACATTGACGATTTTTAAACGCAAACTGCGATCACTGGAGATATTAGTTTTCGTTAAATTGTTGGATTACCGATTAATTACTTAGGTATAAGGATTTGGCAATACCTAGCAGAATACATTAAGTTGTTAGTTTTGGATGAACGCGCTTCGACGGTAATCCAAACACATTTAATAGAAATAACGCGTTTATAACTCGTTCGATAAGTAATTGCGATGATAAACGTTTGACGATGGTTTGCGATAAAATTCATCGATAAATCGTCGCCGCGACGAAAATTAATTAAACCCCTTAAACTCTCCTTCCTTGAAATTTTTGTAATGGTTCTTACACTACAGTTGAAAAAAAAAAGTCTTTATAGAAAAAACAACGTTATCGTTAATTGATAAGCAACGTTGGTTGGAAATATAAAATTGAAATTCGCTTCACAATTTTTTTTCCATGCAAAAAGAAGTCAGTAACGTTCTCGCCATTTTATGCGTGACAAAATATTTAGGAATCTGTTATATGGTTTCTATTATAGCATATGTATTCTTTGTTTATGGACAATCGAAGACTCTTGTTTTGTTGCTGGTTCGTAAAAAAAATTAAGCAAGCAGTTATGTTACGTATATCGCTTCGTGCTATTTCGAACTCGGTAATGACATTGTTAATTGGTATTAATTGATAAGTGGATAGCTAGGTGCTCTTATAATCCCTGTTGAGCTGATTGATGTACTACATACCTACCTAATTATGTCAAGTTCAAGCTTTTTAACTACATTTCATATTTTGAGTTCTTTTTGACTCTATTTATATTTCCACTCCACTTGCAATCTTGAACATTGACATTTTTACGTGGTAGCATTTCAAGTCAATTTTATAATATAAAATCTTGACAGAAAATTTGTTGATTTTTTGTTCATTCGATATAACGCCCAAAATTTCTTCAAAAAGACGTTTTTCTTTTTGTTCTTTTCTTTTGCTTCAGCTCATCTTCAATCTTGCTTCGAAATTGCTATTTTTTTGAAAGATGAACTTGAATATTTTCAATTTATTAAAACCATCAATCCAGTACCTTCAAGATGGTAATTGTTTTTGATTTATTTCGTCAATATGAGATCACTCGAGTATTTGGAGTGAATTCTTTTTTTCAATCGGATTAAAAATCTGAAAAAATACTCTTGAATACTCATATGAAAATCATCTGACTACATTTCAAACGATTTTCGTGCAAACCCACTCACATTATGAGTGGAGAGTGAAATATATTGTATGCAAAAGAAAAATTTAATATTGACCAATTATCTGCGAATGTCTTCAATACACATGTATGAAACGCAAAAAGGTAATGCTGAGACCAAACTTGCCATTTGAGCTCCTAATCGTTGTTGCTTTAATTTTAATATGCCTAAATACGAATTCAATGCGTTCGTTCGAGTGATTTTTTTAATTTTAAGTAAAATAAGTTTAAGAAAAATGAAAATATTGCGTTGAAAATGTCGTGAATTCGTGAATGTACTAGGCTAGCATATATACTTCTGTGTATATATCTACTTACTTCGACGATGGCCTGAATATTTATTTAAGTATGATATTAAAGTGGTCGTAAATTCTCGTAATAAAATTTTATTTTGGTATGGAAACTGATGACCGCACTAAGTGCGGAAAAATAATAAAAATTTCCTCATGTTTATTCGGCATACGCGATCGGAATGCTATTATTTACGATTTAAAATTGATTCGTGTAGTTTATTTTTCACGCGAGTATTTCCGCTGCTTTCATCGGTGATTCATATCTCGTACTCAACTTATGGCCTTATAATGAATGGCTGCCTTCTGATGTTGTTATCTTAGATTTTTGTGCTTAGAAATTCACCCACCAAGTTTCAAACAAGTATAGCCCTAGGTAGACTTTTGTTTAAATGTTTAGCCATCGCGTCGATAGAAAAATGAAAAATCTTCGAAAGCGTGTACCGTTGCAAAAGGAAAAAAAAGATGATAAATCTATAGCTGTCATCTTCTCGCATCTAATACCCGGGTTTTAGAATTTTTCTCTCGTCAAAACGCTTACTGGCAATTTTTTCGTCGCTACGAGTCGGAATTAAACGAGTTAATTTACACGGTTTCAGTCGGGGGTGAAATTTAAATTTCATTTCTAGTCGAGATTTATACGCTTGTCTAAGCAGTGAAATACATATTTCTGCTAAACTTGCAGCTACATTTCGTTTTGCCAAGTTGAAAGTTTTTACTTTAAGCCAGCCCCATGCCACGAGCTTGTGGTACAGTTTATACTTATAATCAAATAACTAAGTATAAATGCGTGCATTAACGTGAACCGATTTTCATAAAAAAAAAAAAGTAAAAAAATTCACGAAACATTTTTTTAAAATGAAATGAGGACTTTAACGTTTTATTGACTTGGTGAAAATGAATAAATGAATAAAAATAACGTAATTTCAAAATCTTCGTTCCCTAATTCTTTAATATTTATCTTACACACTGCTAAGCTAAGTGCCTTGACGTTTTTCGAAAGAGTTCGAAAATCCCCGCATTCGTCTCATATGTGGGAGCATTATAAGCGAGATATATTGCACATGAACGAGTAAAAACCAGGTAATACCTAATATAAGTTCAATAAAATATCAAAAATCAAGAATTCAATACACGAGTAGGTAGAAATACGCGTAAAAAAGATCATCATTATTTTGAAGAAAAGTTCACTAATTGCAAGATTTGTTGGGATTTCTGTCACATTTTCATAGTTTTTTCGTCGAAAACTAGCCAAGTCATTCAACGATAAATCATTCGATAATTTCTAACAAAAAGTTACTGAATTTTTAATGAAAAAATTGTAAAAAATGATAAAAACTATCACACATTACCGAATTAGTGAGCATTTCGTGAAAAAAAAAATGAATTCTCTGTTCAACTTTAAATGGACAGTTCCTATTATTATGTAGAGTACTATCAAACGCTAGTCTTTTCGAAAAACTTCCTTTCTCTTCCTCTCCAAATTTCTATTTGAAGAAAAATTCATTTCTAATACCAAGTAACAGGAAAATACATATATAAGTAAATATTCGACGAATCTATATGTGACAGAAAGCAATTGCTCTATTAGAAATTCATTAACCATTATCTTACCATGGTTTTATTTTCCCGCTAAAACGTTTGTCGAAATTACCCTCGACAAAAAGAAATAAAGAGAAAGCGAAACTCGATAGTTGCTTTTAAATGACGCGAGAGGAGGAAAAGATGTACACGTTATGGTGCTAAGAAGTACTGAGCTGATGACTTCACACACGTAATCATTAAAGCTATGTGCTGCGAAAAGACGGGTTTTCCGCCTTTTAAACGCTAAAAGTTCCATCATCCTCTTATATGGTCGTACCAATTTCTGATTTCCTGCCATATACCATCAACGTTCTGCCTCATACATCATACATTTTGTATAGAGGGAAAAACCGAAAATTTGTTCGGAATTTGCCACGCCTATACCTACGTACGAGTGTAGTACATACTCCATGCATATGAAGTTGAAGAATGAAATATTTTCCGAGATTTTCGCAACAGTAAAAAAATATAATGTAAAATATAGTTTATTATTTCTTAAAATTTCGCTTTATTTATCTGTTTTTCGTACAAATATTGCAAAATGTATCGAAAAAAATTTTTTGATGACACCAAATAGCAACGTAGGAGTGATTTATTACGGTTCTTCGCTTTTGTCTGATTTTTCTTATTAATTCGTATTACTAGAGTGTTGAAATCATACAAATGTTACTTGATATATTAAAGGTCAAGTATAATAATATAATTAACATAAAAAAAAAAATTGAAAAACACGATTTTATGTTTATTCATTTTATATAATATTTTAACGAATATTTCAATTCCCTTGGAATAGTCAATTATGAGGAGGGCACCGACTATCAAGGCAGGTAAAATAGTATATATTACAGTTTAGCTCTCTTTATGATAACTCTAAAATTGCAACTTTATTGTGACGTCAAGAAGGTAGCATACAAATCTTCAATTTTTATTTTCATTATCAGTGTATTATGTATTACCTATATTAGATGATTATGAATTTAAAAAACAACCTGCTATATTTCGCAAACCGCGAAGATTTCTTAACTGTTCTTGGCTAAAAGGCACTATAAACAGTGGTATTCTGGGCCGCCATATTGTTTTTTAAAAAGCCCGTTCGTAGAGCTATCTTACCGTTGAGAGCACAACTTGGTTACTGTGGTGAGGTAGCTACAGTGACGCGCTTTTTAAGGAACATCATGGTGGTTCAGCGTACCTGTGTTTATAGCGCCCTACGCCACACCCTCCTCTATCCTTTTGCCATCAGTCATCATTATGATTGGTTAATGGAAATGTGCCAACTAGTGAGCTAACCTGTAATACATCCTATCTTCCCTGCCTTGACCAACTACATACTTGTCTATATTTTTATGATTATGAATTAGAATTATAATTAATAAGGGTATAATTCACATGCAAGGTTCTTTTTTTTAGTATAACTAAACTTCTCAGTCACTATATGTTATCTATATGGGAACGAAAAATTTTGAGACTAAAATTCGTCGTAAGTTTCTTATGAAACCTTTTGAAATTTGAAAATCAAGAAGATAAGGCACTTCTCTTTAATTTGTTCAAACGAAAAATTCAAATTCCAATTTACAAGAAAGTTATAAGCTGTGAAACATGATCCCCTCAAAAGCCAATTTATTTTTGAGTTTTTCTCGACGAGCAGGAGCGTAACTAAGTCATTTTTCAGGGGGGGGGATATTTTGAAAAAAATCCCAATTTTTTGTAATGAAATACCCAACTTTTTTTGACAAAATTTACAACTTTTCTTTTCTTTTTTTAAATTTGAGAAATGGTGTAAATTACAAAATAATTAGGTACAAGTAAGCGCCGTCATGCGCAGTTTTTTCATGTTCTTTTTGTAGTCGTCGTTAAAAATTTCATCACACGAACAACACTGCACTTTGTATCTTTTTCCTTTCCCTCCTTTATTCATTTTTTAAAATTCAACTTAAGTTAATAAAAAGTACAGACATATACGTAGCAGGTATACGATGCACAGAAAAAAATCGGTGGATTATTAGCTTAGTGAGCAGTGGCAACGGCTTAATTTTAAGTTATAGTGTTGGGCGATTAATAATTTAATAATCGATTAATCGGTAAAAATAATTGGAAAAATCGATTAATCGGCCTATTTTTATTTTTTTTTTCAATAATGCTTCGATATTTCTGAAAAAAAACCTTTTTATTAAAAAATAATCATTTTGAAATCGCCTCTCATCACCTACCTTAAATATGCTTGTTTTTTAAATAAAAATTGCGACTAGGTATAAATACTGTCATTTTGGAATAAATGATTTTGTTTTTGTAATTTATTTGAATAAATTGTTTTATTTTTGTAATTAATTCAAATAAATGTTTTTATTATTATTATTATTATTATTATTATAATCGAACACAGCATAAAAAAATGAAATTTGAGATTTTTCAAATTCTGAATATTTTTTCCAACTTCAAATTTTTTTAAATCTCCAAGATTTTTTTCAACTCAGATCTTTTTTCTGATTTTCTCAAAATTTTTTTATTTCATTTTTTCTCAAAATTCATTTCGAGCCAAAAATTTTTCTCAGTATTTTTTCAACCAAAAATGTTTACAGTTTTGTTTCAAATTTGAATGCTTTTTTCAAAATTATTTCCAATTATATTTATCTTTTATATTTATATAAATATTAAAAGTCAATATTCATTTGAACTTTGGAAACATTTTTTAACGCCACAATTTTATTGAAAAAAGTTTTAAAGTTGGTAAAAAATTGAAGAAAAAATTTCTAGGTTGAAAAAAATTAGATTAAGGTAAAATTGAAAAAGCATCTGAAGAAATTTTGGGGGCAAAAAATTTCTAATGCTGATAAATGGATAAAAAAATTCAAAATAGATGTAAAAATGTTATAAAGCATTTTTGGATTGCCAGAAATTTTCTAGGAAAAATTTCAAGAAATTGAAAAAATCGATAGAAAAAATTTGAATTTGTGTAAATTTTTATTTTTACCTTTATTCACTCGTGTTCCGTAAACGTTGTAACTACGGAGTATAGATAATATAAAAAAATCGATTATTTCAATAATCTATATCCGATTAATCGAATATTAGAATAATCGATAACTCAAATTATCGATTATTCCCAACACTATTAATTTATATGTTGTAATTTGTCAGTCTGTCTGTCTATGTGTCTGTCTATCCATGCACCTGGAGAATGGAACCTATTAAGCATGATTTAATACCTACAACTGCGCTGCAACCGTTCGTCGTGATTCGCGAAGTTGGAAATTTTTCGGTTATCGCGAATAGTCTGTTGTGCGCTATACATGATATAAGTTGGTATCAATTCGAATTTATTCGAGTTCTTATTTTCCCAAAAGAAATTCAAGTTCCCAATGTTAGCGTTCAACAATTATAAATTTCCCAACTTTTCAAAACACCTGGGGGGAAGCTCCCCCCATCCCCCCTTAGTTACGCCCCTGTCGACGAGTAATCAATTAACCAAAAAAAACTTCTGTGAAGTTCGAGGAAGTATCAGTATCATATTTACTTACGATAATTTATCACGTTTTTTACAAATGACTTCGTATTTACGCAAGCTGCGTACGGGTAATTTTATTTATTTTTGTTGCGGTTTTTTGTATTCTTCTTTAAATATTTAACACTTAAGCGTCTACTTGCGTGAGAAGTAAAAGAGAAGAAATAATCAGAGTAAACAATTAGCTACAAGCAAGGCAATATTCTTCAAAAAATGTAATTGGTGTGTAGTATCTAGAGTGAGAATGACACTCTTCCAACTTCAAAGCTATTTCAAGGTACGAAAATCGTCAGCATTTGAGAGTAGGTTTAGAGTACAACAGAACTATCGTAAATTCGTAAAGCCAGCTATCGACTTCCGTATACAGTTGTGTTGTTACGTACCTAATCTCATTTATAACTCTTTCTGAAAGAGTTTTAAACCCTAAGCCTGTATACGTAAAACCCAACAAAACCAATAAACTCGTAGTCTACATTATAGTATTGTACATGTATTGTGTATAATATGTATAGATATGAAACGCATATCTACGCATAGTTTGAGACGTTTTATAATATAGATACCACGAATCGCATACCGTATTCGTTAGAAATTTTTAGGATAAATTTTTGAAATTAATGCACGATTGTGGAGAATATGAAAATTTTACGAAATTACCATGGAATTTTCGTTAAAGCCGCACAACACTCTTCAAAAAGATCACCGGTTTACCATTAACTTTGAAAATGCACGAAATTTCGTAAAAAGATTTCGCCAATAGTTCGGGCTCTTTTTTGCCGAATACTTCGTCAATTTGCATTTAAATGACTCCCTCTATACGTATACGAGTATACTGTTATACATGTGCATGATAGTGTGACTGTGTACTTTGTATTCTACATTCGCTGAGCGCACGAAATCGTATACGAACGATTCAAAAATATAGATAGCTTATTCGAAATTGTGCGCACAATGTACTCGTAAAAGCTGAATCGAATCGCATAATTATCGTCAACTAGTATGTATTCTATTATCTACATATTCGTACAAAATAATAGTAATAATTAATAAATTTCGATACTCGAATACCAATTTTCAATTTCCAATGTAGCTACAGCATCATAAAACAAATTATCTTAAAAATTTGCAAAAAATTAATTTAAAATACTAGAAAAAGTTGGTATTATAAAAAAATGCATTGGTACGTATTATTTTATTGGTTAAAATCGTTTCAAATGCGTATTTTTCCAAACAGGATGAGCCAAAGTTCGTCTCCCGCCCTCCGCGCCCTCAAAAAGTGAAGCCTGGTAATCCTGCATCACAAAAGTTTCTAAATGACCTCAGATAACATCATAAAAATTTCAACCTTTGAACACAACAATTTTTAGCCTCCTACTCTCTTCAAAACTAAATCAAAGTTTTAAAAATTTTCAAATTTCCAAAAAAAAAAAAATTTTTATACAAATTGTAAATTTTTTATGTTCCAACGCCGTATTTTATCATCAAAAGAGCGAAACAGATTTTAGCTGATAATTTTTTTTTTCTTTCAGGAAGCAATAATTTTATATAAACGACAAATAGGTGATTTATTAATTGTGTGTGCAGAGTAAGGGCTTAATTTAACCTGCTTCATAGTCAAGAAGGAAAATATTTTTCAATTTTTACCTCACAAAGCTTCTCGAAACATGACATTTTTGCTTCAAAACGACTTCGTGTAAATGTTGTCGCATCAAAAAGTTCAAATTTTAAGAATTCATTCTTAATAACAAAAATCGACCATATTTCGCTGATAGAGTCCGAAGAAGCTCAAATTGAGCCCATTCTGTGCACCCCCATTTGTCATTCAATTTTTGAAAATACTTAATCAAAATTATTGCTTTTAGGGGAAAAAATTAAAAACCGTTCAGACATGCTAATTTTTTCTTTTCTTTTTTTTAAATTGAGGGTAAACTAGTCTTGGGACTACAAAATATGACTTTAGAACGTGAAAAAAGTGAAGAAATGTACGAAAATTCTTTGTTAGGAGTGGCTTACTAATTAGTACCAATAATGATGTATGTAGGACACTATAGTTTTCGTTCTCATTTTATTTTTATTTGTCTGTCTACGTACGTTTCATCGGCTGATGGATTGAATTTACGATGGTGAATTTTCGTGCGCTTCGTAAATTTGAATCGTTTACACAGAAAGGACACCGATGTTTTAACAATTTACCCGCAATAACATACCTGTTTAAAAAATAAGCACGCGATTTCAAGTTCTCATGTTCGTGGTACGCTACGTACATAGAACGGTGGTGTATGAAAAAAATTTCGCTTCCTAATAAGCTAGGTACTTGGTCGACGGGACGTGGCGCACCGTCCAGAAGACTTACACGCCTTTTATGAACTTCCGAGTGGGAAAAATTTCAACACCGATCAAATTGCGAACGTAAATTCGGAATTAGCGAAGTCGTAAAAAACACGCTATCCTAATTCTATTCGCAGTAAGCGTTTAACATACTCGTATACATCAAAGACGTCGTAAAAGCGTTCAAGTAGAATAATTTAAATTTACAAAGAAGTAAACATTAGCATGTCACCTGGCGTGTCAAACGCTTTTACCATCTACTTAATTCTTATACTACCTATTTAAAAATATATATAAGTATATAAAACACGAGCCGGCAAAATGCGTCGTATACCTATTACCTACCAATTTAAAACGTGTTTAAAATTCAAACCAACTTATAAATAATTTTATACCTACCTTTTCTTTAATTAAAAATACCATCACGCCATGTCTGCAAAAAATAAAGTATAAATCTGATGGACCGCAAAAAATGCGATTTTTTTTGTTTTTCTTCGTTTTGTTTTGTTTTATTTTTGTATTTTTTTTAACAATGTACCGATTTCAAAAAGGTTTCGAGAAAATTTTCATCGCATAGGTATGTACTATGTAATACTATAGTTATCCGACACGTCGCGTCGTTTAAATAAATTCAATAGGTGCATCTCTAAAACATCTATTGGTGTAGGACGTAGGAACGTGAACATTTTGAAATTTTTTTCGTACCGTCCGTCCTCTGTAAAAAAAACTGTTTCCATCCGAGTTCTATTTATTCGTACACGTGCTCGTTAAGAGGGTCGCAAATTAAAAGTCTTTCGTTTCTTTCAAATATAAAATGCGTACTTATTCACGCGTTTCAGATATTAGATACTCGCAGCAAAACGATCGCTAAATATGAACGCGAATAAAACTCAAAAATAAAGAAACGTAACGAATTTAAGAAGAAAAAAGAAGAAAAATAGGGAATCAAGTAGAAATGAAAAGCTGAAATTTTCGTCGCTTTATAAAAAAATATTAAAAAAAAAAAGTAATTTCGACAAAAGATGAAAACGATTGTATTTTTCAATCAAAAAAATATTTTTGTCGTGACCAAAGTACGATAAAATAGGGAAAAAATCTTCTTGGAGATGAAAAAGAAGAAGTTTTGCTAAAACGCTTTCGGAGAAGTGTTGTTGATCCGGACGCAGAAGAAAAATACTAGGTATTTGGACAGCGGAGGTTTTTATCCTTTCAATTTAGCATTTTCAATGAAATCATTTCGTATTGAAAAGCATTGTGTACCCATTATTATTTTTGCGAATTCGCGGAATCTTAATTACTTTTTTGCCTCGAATTTCTATAGTACGCGCCTAAATTGGAAGATTATCGTAATTTAAGAAGTTTTACTTCAACAACATGAAGACTAAAAGAAAAAAGCAAGAAAGGTTCAAAAGTAAACTTTATAGGTACCTCTCCAGAAGTCAAAATATTTACTTATTACTATTAAGTAGGTATTTGGTAGCATATTAGGATCTAGTCTAACTACAATGTCTTTTTTTTTTCTTTTTCAACGATGAAAATTCCTTTTAAAAATTTTTCTCCAACGTCCGAGCTTGCGTACCAAATCCGCAAATCGTTCACAAAAGATGTACGTAATTATACACATTCGTGTTGGTACATACTTTGTAATGTGTACTTCGATATACGCATTTAATGCTATTCATTTTGGATGCGTGTTGAATTTTCTTCATTAATTGCTTGAAACTTTTAAAAAGGAACGTATTTTATCCCAAACAATTTTAATTTTTTGTGATAGAATCACTGACTGAAAGAGTAATCAACTTGTCATTTTATTATGGATTTTTTCACATAATATATCTATTCTTGCTAAATAGAAGTAATCGAAATTGGTTTTTGTACTACATATTCCTACATTATATTACGTTTACGATTGAGTAGAAGAATCTACTACGTAAAATTAAGAAACAACAAATCGAACAAAAAACAAGTTATCTCGCTCGTTTAATAATGGTCTTTCGTAGAAGAATTCTTTACGATTTTTCTGCAGTAGGTACGTTTTTGTCTTTAAAAAATTTAATACAAAATACCCACGTATACCTATGAGTTTCAGGGCAGGGAAGATCAAAAATTGGTGTCATGGGGCAAAAAAATTTTCGGGCTCCATTCCTAAATTTCGACCTACAGTAGTAAATTATGGACGAAAAAGTTCGATTTTTTCTCTTAAAAATTTGTGTTATTTCATCTACTTCAAAAGGCTCATATACGACTTTCTATTTTGGTTCACTTCAAAATCAAGATGAAAATTGGGCGAGTCAATTTTTTTCTACCTTCTTTTCTTAGGTACCTACTACCTACCTAGTCCTTTTATCAAGGAACAAAAACATATCATCACGGTCATTGAGATGGATGAGTGGAATAGGCAAGTTGTATAGGGCACGTATTTCCTAAAAGAGCTCAAAAGGAGTAAAGATGCTAATTTTTTTGGGCCAAAAGTTGAACTAAGAATGTTGAAGAAAAAAAAAACGAAAACTGAAAAAAATTCAAAAATTGAAATCATCTCAAATTGCATAAATATGAAGCTCCATTTCCCTGCCCCCCCCCCAAGTATTAGCTAGGGGGCTGAAAGTATGCACATCGTTAGTGCTTCGTTAGTGCTCACCCCCAAGCATAGATCTTGAATGGGGGGAAGCTGGGGAAATGGCTGCGCCCCAAGTGTTACCTAGAGAGCTGAAATTATGCACATCGTTAGTGCTTCGTTAGTGCTCCCTCCCCGTTCCCCCTTCTCTATTAAACTTCATAATATGTACTATTCCATTTCTCAATGGCATAATAACTATGTATGTACTTGAAATAAATTAGGTTCAACCAAATTTCATTTTAGACAATATCATTGCCAATAGTCATTTCCCCAGCCCCCCATTCAAGATCTACGCTTAGGGGTGAGCACTAACGAAAATAGTGCGTGCACTAACGAAGCACTAACGATGTGCACAATTTCAGCCCTCTAGCTAATACTTGGGGGGCAGCCATTTCCCCAGCCCGCCATTCGAGATCTATGCTTGGGGGTGAGCACTAACAAAAATAATGCCTGCACTAACGAGCACTAACGAAGCACTAACGATGTGCATACTTTCAACCCCCTAGCAAATACCTGGAGGGCCATGGAAATGGAGCTTAAATATGGGACAATGGAACAATACCACTACAAGAATTAAAGAAATTAATATTGGAGAATAAATGCTTGAATTTTTTTTCCTTAAAAATCAATTCACAAAAACAATATTTTGAAGGAACCAAGAATCATTTATTACTACATTATATTCTAGATCGAACTACAACTCCTGGTATGCTTGTATTTAATAAAGGTGAAAGTTATTCCGACTCTGAGAGCATTAATGTAAGTAGTATATTTTTCAAAAATTCTGAGACACCACTGATGTTTTGAGCATTCGTTTACAGCTCCACGAATAATTTAACCATTGGAGTACAGTTTTTAGAAATTGATTTTTGTTACAAAAAAATAAAAATAAAAACGAATTATGTATTTGCGGAATTAAACCTCAATATCGACGTATTTAATACGTGGATTTATGCCTGCATCATGCGTCGATTGAGGACGAAGGAAGGAGCAGAGGACGCGTGCGAGCATACCTATGTCGAAAGTTTTGACGAAAGGTGGAAGGAAATTTTCGTATCTAATTTATATTTTTTTACTCGCGACGATGTCGGCTGAAATGGATACTCGTTGGTATGTGCTGCGCTACTGAAAACAAAATAGAAAAACGAAAGCTATATGGCACTATTTCTTTTTAAATTACCAAATAAGCATTAAAACTTTTTCCGCGTTCACGTGCGTAAACGGGAACCCTAAATTTAGGAATTCTGCTACTATCAAATCTATCGTGAGGTTTTTTCGCTCAATTAAACGATTGGGTAAGTTTTCGGGTAGTACGGGCACGTTAGGTAACTTAATGCCTTATCGCGAGCAATGTTCAGCTTTCGGCTTTCTCACTATTAGGCACCGATGTAGCATACACGTACATCCGATTGTTTTGTATATTGATGGCGAGCGTTTCGCAAATATTTCGTTTTTCGACGGTTGCACGAGGCGCTTTTCTTTTTTCATTTTCTGAGAAATTTTTGTTGGTGTAGAAGAGCTCTCTCGCTATCAGAGATGTTTATTGATGCATCGATATTTCTATTAACATCGAGGGAATTTATTAGAAAAAAAAAAAACAAGTTATCACCTCAATTTCAAGTCATCTTGCTAGATTTTTTTTTTTTTTAATTATTGCAGATCCTTTGCGCCTAACATAAAGTCTTATTCTGAAGATTTTGTAGAATTTCAAATTAAGGGAATGCGTTATGATAGAGTGAAGTGTGGAAATCATACCAGGTCATATAATATACGGCAATTGAATATTGTAGCCTAAATGCACTTACGTAAAGATTGTGCTCGGTATTTCCATGATTCGGTACATGCTGGTCGGTTGATAGCTCTGTATCTGTACCATCAATCATCATGCTAAAACTTTGAACTGTCATGCATATCTAGCTAGTAGGTGCGTATTTACGAGTCACAACTAGAGCACCTATAGAAAGACAGGTACAGAAATCCGGAATATTAATTCAGAAAAAACAAATAATTTAAAAAAAAAATGAAAATTAAGAAAAAAAAATGTAAGCAGCCATACCGCATTACTGGAGCTGAGTTTTTAACCAGAGCTTATTTAGGTTAGGAAATAACCTTGCTAATCCATTCATGTCTACAAGCCACACCCAATATCAAGTTTGAAAATCCCTACCTTATGTCTTCCATGACCACTCAAGACGAAGTTAAATTTAGAACAAATGTAGTATGTCTTGTAACGCAATAATCGCATGAACATATATTTTTCAAATTAAAGATGTAGTACGTATTTTTTGCTATGCAATAATCATACGAACGCAATATATTTTTCAAATCATCTTCGAATTTTTACAATCTGCCATTTTAGATTCATTTTGATCAAAATTTAAGAGCTCGATTTTCGTCATCAGCTAATCCTACATACGAAGTTTGTCAATTCTA
Source organism: Phenacoccus solenopsis (assembly GCA_009761765.1). Taxonomy (NCBI): domain Eukaryota; kingdom Metazoa; phylum Arthropoda; class Insecta; order Hemiptera; family Pseudococcidae; genus Phenacoccus; species Phenacoccus solenopsis. The sequence continues at coordinate 53,562,590 of CM019752.1, read as the reverse complement.
CCTCGATTTAGTGACGAGATATGGAAGATTCGTGAAATTTCCTACAGTAATTTCCCTTCCAAAAGCTGTTTTTTGTTCTAAGTGCCCTTTAAATTCATTTGGGAAGCTAAAATAAAAATAGGTTAGTCGTTAGTAACTTGAGCTCAGTTTATCATAGGACACCGCAATGAAAAATCTCCGACCTCACGACTAGCCCTACTTCATTTTGAGATCGATAACCCGCTTTTCCTCCCTTAAACATCACGTATGAAGGTGAATTTGTGATATAGTATACTTCTTACTCGTAATAATCGTATTAGTTCGTGTAATTTACGTATTACATTTTCACCAATTTGAGGCTCCTCAAGCTCTACTTAAATTTTGATAATCTGCCATTTCACGCCCATTTTGACCCGAATTCAAGAGACCATATTTAGGTTACCAACTAACTCCCCACGCAAAGTTTGTACACTCGGTGCGCCGCGTACACGATGTACGGTTAATGGTGTGTCGGGTGTAACGTCTATGTTCTGTGCCTCTGTCGCCCTATAGCCCTATAGCCTGATTGCCTGATAGCTCGAGAGATTTGCCAGATGATTACAAATGGTCTGAAATGCAAAGATTTGAATGCTCCATCTTTCCTTGAGCACCCCTTCTAAAATCAGGTAGGCTGTAATAGCTGTCATTTTTATTAAAAATTCAACTAAAAATAGAGGAATGTAATCGAAAGGCCGCCCTTTTCAAATGTGCGTTAAAAAAAAAAAAGAAACCTGCTTTTAGGTTACATAATTTCACTAAATTGAATTTTGAAGAATTTCGGTCATGGATTCATCTACTGATGTTTTTCGGGTACCTCAGTGACAACTATACTAATACGTCTGTATAAATATACTAGGTACTTATGTTACACATATACAGTCGTACACACTGTATAGTGTATAGTGTATACTGTAATTAACGCGCTCCGACCTAATTCCTTGACTTGTCCATCGGGGCCGATAAATGTAACCGAAGGAAAGCAATAAAATTCAAAATTAAGAATAAGAGGCTGGCGAAAAGTTATTAATCTTCGAGCGTAGCCGCGCACGTACATACGTGGACGTGCATACGTACGAGTAGAGCAGCTGGTATACGTACGTCTACGTAGTATACTCGTGTATCGAGGTGAAAAATACAGCTTTCTTTGTCTCGAGGAAAAGTTTAAAAACAAAAACAACGATTCGCGGTTAAAAATGGAGCGCTCGGGAATTTTAAATACTACGCCAGCGAGAAAGGCAAACAGGAAAGATAAAAGCAAGTCTCGTTTAGTTGCACATTTCCAACGTAGCTCTCGAGCTATCAGGCAATCAGGCAATCAGGCTATCGGGCTATAGGGCTATAGGGCGCCAGAGGCACAGCACATAGAGGGTACACCCGACACCGTTAACCGTACATCGTGTACGCGGCGCACCGAGTGTAGTAGGCTTAGTAGCATAATGGTAATTAGATTTTTTCACATTTTCACTCTTAAGCGCATACCTAAGCCGAAAATGTACACGATTACTTAGCAGCCTACATCGAATTAATGGTTCGACGGCTGCGGCTAATTGTGCCAACGTAAAAGCGGCTGTTGTTGAGCCCCATTCTAATCTAATGTCCGTACCAACTATACCAACGTGCAGTGACGAATAAGTTTTCTTTTAACGACTGTAAGCCGAAATTTTCACTTCTTCAAATCGTTGGCGGCTTTTCTGCTCATAAATAAAGTACCTTGCTCGTTAATTCGTGTAGCTAAAAGTTTTATGCGGTTTTCGGCTTTGGCGTCGTGAACGAAACTAAATTCGCAGATTCATCGGCAGCAATTTAGTCACGTTCATGATGACAATGGTCGAAATTTTGATTTGTGACATTTCCTTATCTCCCCAGCGTCGTGTCTGCCGTTCTAAGCTTTTAACCAAATGATCCATTACTGTTTACCAGCGAACCGGCCGATGGAGTGTTAGGTACAATCAGACAGACTACCGCACTGCATAAGTGTGAATCTTAAGTGCATGATTAAAAGTTTTTCTAAGGTTCCCTTGTGTGATGTGATTGTTAAAATTTAGTAGTATAATTAATTATTTACAATTTTGGCAAAGTTGATATTTGAAAACATTGATTTCCTGGGTGTAAAGTTGTTTTGATTTTTTGAATTATTTTTAGAGTATGTTAAGCTTAAAATAATAAAAACGTGCTAGATTTTTAAACATAATATATGTATTTATAAATTTATGAATTGGTAGCGGGCGGAGAGAGGGGTTGGTTAAAGCGGAAATATTTTTTTGTCGGTTTGCGCCCATGTCTTGTACCCACTTTAATAGGTACATTACGTTTAACAGAGCCTTTGCAACCCAAGCTGCTTAAATATGGCAGAAAACTTCGTTTAGGAAATAACTCGTCTAATGTACATGAATCCTGAAATTTTATTGATTTTTAATTTCACCTCACGAAGTAGACAAGAATAAATATGTGAGTTTTATACACCATAATAATTATAGAAATGGTTGATTTTTCATCAATTAATAAACATGTTCAATTGTCTATTAGAAAAATTTACTTAAACCGACAAAAAAAAATTAGCGTAAAATTAGAAGATAAATAACGTACATGGTGGAAAATTTACACCACCTATATTGGAGTTAAAAAGAGACTATTTCATACGCTATATAGGTTGATGTAAGTAGTGCTTACGCTGCCCCGCGCGTAAAATATTTAATTCCGGTAATATTTGCAGAAAAGTACGGGCGTATAGTAGAAAAGTAATACGTTATTAAGCGATTCAAAAACGTACATATACGCTACTACTGAACCTACAATTTGGCTACATCTGTGTAAAGTATGAAGACGATCATTCGATTTTTTACGCTACAATTAGGGCTTTCTTCTTGAAATTCGCAATACGCTACTAAAAAAGTACGCCACATATACCGCTCGCTAAAAAATAAACGCCACTGCAATTCAATAACAAATTTTGATTTTATTGTAATATAATTGAATAAAGAAATAATTCATAATAAAACAATAAAACAGTATAATAACATACCTAAACTAAAACGAAATTGTTGAAACATTTTTTGAATATTTTTTTTAATTTATCAAATTCCTAAAATGCCCGTTGTATCATATGGTTCATCCTAAAATTTGGGTAGATACTAGGGTGGGTCGATTTTCACTTTTTTTTGAAAATTGAGCAGGCACCTAGTTCAGTCGTTGCAAAATGATCCCAATAGAATGTAAAAAAAATTTCAGCCCTCTAGGTTAATATTTACCCCTCTCATAATTGAGTCAAAGTTTGCAAATAGGCAAAATTTTTTCAAAAAATTTGAAAAAATTATGTTAGGTCTATTTAAATTTTTTGGCGTTTAAACATCATGTTTTGCCTACCCAACTTCGACAAAAAAATAAATTGCCAATTTTTCCTCTATCCAGGGGTTCCAAAAATACCTAAACTATGTGCTCGAATACCCTACTTTACCTGTTTTTCCATTGTATTTTTTTTTTTTTTTTTTTTTTTTATGTTTAAGGCGTTTTTAGCTGCCAGGGCTATTACGCCAAACTAGAGAATTTAGATTTCGGGAAACAAGAGAGTTCTTCGTAGGAAAATTAGAATTTTATCGATAATATCTGGGTCGTCTGGGATGTTGGGGCTAGATATATAAGATGATCGGCATTCCTGGAAGGCTACGCATTGGTATAATAGGTGGTTTATTCGAATGGTGTCGTTGAGGCAAAATTGGCATTTTGGGGTTTCCCGGATACCCTGAAATAGGTGCTTGTGGGTTACGAGGGTGTGACCGATTCTAACAGTATCATTTATTTGCTAATAATTAATTAATATTGTGTAAGAGGTAAGTAGCTGAGTACAACCATGAAGTATTCTTTAGTCTTTAGGCTCAAACAATATAAATGTAGTGGTTTATTTTCACTATTAGGGGGTCTCCAAAATAGTCATTATATGAGTATAATTACAATTTACTATTTCTACCTACCTAAGAATTATTCATACTTAAAATATTCGAAGATTCAATTTTTAAGTAACACCACAACTCTTTGTTTTATACCAGAACACACCAAGCGTAGGTGGCTGTGCATCGAGTGACTCCGGCCAGCTGCACATACTAGGTATTTTTGGAACCCCTGGATAGAGGAAAAATTGGCAATTTATTTTTTTGTCGAAGTTGGGTAGGCAAAACATGATGTTTAAACGCCAAAAAAATTTAAATAGAACTAACATAATTTTTTCAAATTTTTTGAAAAAATTTTGCTTATTTGCAAACTTTGACTCAATTATGAGAGGGGTAAATATTAACCTAGAGGGCTGAAATTTTTTTACATTCTGTTGGGATCATTTTGCAACGACTCAACTAGGTGCCTGCTCAATTTTCAAAAAAAAGTGAAAATCGACCCACCCTAGTAGGTACCAGCTCTATAATATCTCACGAAATATATATGCTATGAAAATGTCCTATCGCCGGGGCAGTCACTGTAATATAATATTTTTGCAAACTTTGACTCAATTATGAGAGGGGTAAATATTAACCTAGAGGGCTGAAATTTTTTTACATTCTGTTGGGATCATTTTGCAACGACTCAACTAGGTGCCTGCTCAATTTTCAAAAAAAAGTGAAAATCGACCCACCCTAGTAGGTACCAGCTCTATAATATCTCACGAAATATATATGCTATGAAAATGTCCTATCGCCGGGGCAGTCACTGTAATATAATATTTAGTTTCAACTTTGAAAGCATTTCTGACTTAATTTTAAAATTTCTAAAAATTTATCTTTGTCGTTGCAGTCCATTTACCGTGGCTAATGAAATTTTAAATCTATAATCGCGTGTCATTCAGTAAATATTCACTTAAATCAAATTATTCGTCTTTGGAAGTGGAAAAAAAAACTTCATAATTTAAACCATATATTACTCTCGTCCTTCAGTCTTAGTTCTCTTCTTGAGGAAATGCTGATCACGTGCATTCATTTACGCACAATTTTTGCCAAATGCCAATTAACTCATTGCAACTACATATTATACTGTAGGTAGTTAGGCACTAGCGGTAGCGTATTGTTTGAGGACATCATGTTACAATAGCAGACCAAGGTGTCGTCTGTTAGTTATGTATCATTTATAATACGACTGCGTCTCGTATAAGTTTATAAATATACTTTTCAGTTTTCTCTACTGATGTATATTTATTAGTTTCACAAAATAAATCTAAAACCGTCTCTTCCAATTCTCTAGTTCTATTCATAAATTCATAATCGTCGTATTACGCATATACTTTGTAGGTAAATAAGAGGAGTATGCATGCAAGCAGGGTAGTAAACGATGTACGAATTGTTATCGAAAGATGCATGTAAAATTATCTCGTCACTTTAGTCTGCATACAGAGTATTCTTTTTGAAGTACATTATGCATTATGGGACAGTTGGACACCTAATGTTGCTGTGTTGGTGACTTGGTGTCTCCTTTGGCGTTCAATATTTTTACGATACTTACTAGACGTTTGGATCAGTCTATAATTTGTATATGAAATTAAAAGTTGGAATATAGATTTATAGGCGTTACTATAGTTTGTACCTAACTCTGTACTTATAAGCAATGATTTTAAAATACTCGTGAATACAGCTGAACGGTTTTATTCGCCTTTTAATTAACTTAATTTTATTTTGAAGCTGCTGTTTTCAAAAATGGGTAAGAGTTAAGTAGGTACTTATTTACTCGTAGCATACAGTTACAACTATTCGTGCGTGTTTCATTACATGGTGTACGTATCGAATGCTCGTGCACGCTTATACCTAGGTATTATAATCTCGACTGTCGACTGTCGGCTGTCGGCTGTCGACTACAATAAATAATACATTTACTGAGCATAATATGTAGATGTACATTGTACATATGTACAGATAGATATTCCGAAGACGTAGTTAGTTTGGGTAGGTATACGATAACGATATTAATGAAAAACGCTTCCATTTATACGATTTAAATTATGTACTTATTTTTATAACTAAGTTTCTCACCAGACTACAATAATGTTTTCACATTTCGTCATTTAGTTGAAGTTTCACGCAAACATTTACGATATTTACGCTTTCGAAAATAACGCTCGTATTATTGCGATGTACCCGTCGCATCGTACCAGTTAAATTCAAGAAACGGAAATGTTTATTTTTTAGATTACGTTTTCGAAAGTAGGTGGTAGGTATGGAATATAAATATTTAAAATGCGAGATGCTTGATACATATACTGTTTTTGAAAGGGGCATGACGAGTACATTTATGTAGGGATAGTTGCGTGTGGTTGCGTATCCCTATGTGAGATTTAGTGCGAAAAGACATTTCCATTTTTCGATTGCAACTCGAACCATGCACTTTTTAAAATTTACCCTCGTAATTTTTCTCGTCAAATAGAAAGAGACTAAAAATCCAACGGCGCAATCATCGCGGAAAAAAAAACAACTAAGGTAAACGCACTAGTTCGTGACATGTTAAGCTAAACTGCCAATTTGAAATTCTCTTAAATAGCCATTAGATTTTTTGAAACTTGGTTTATTCAAAAGTTAAATCTATCAAAGTTATTGAAATATAGTTAATTTGCTCTCATGGGCTTTTTTCTTCAAATTTTTCAGTTTTTTGGCAAAAAATACCAATTCACGATTTTGTGACAACTAATGCACTAATTAATTTGATAATTTGTACTAATTTGTGACAACATTTTATTACTTGAAATATAAATTTACAAAAGGCTTACAAATCTTTATAATGGACTACAAAATGTTTTAAGCCTCTTTTGCCATAATTTAGAGGTAATTCAAACTTTTTCCGTTCTTCCACGATAACTCGAGTAAAACTTGACGAACTGACTCACAATTTTGAGGATGGGTAGAGTGAATAAGCCTTCGGAGCTGATTAGTTTTTGGAGTCATTCGAACGTGAGGAAGCGTGATGATGCGCGAGTTGATATTATTTTCTCAGCTTTATTATTTTCAATAAAAGCAGAAGAAACAATATACGAAGTTGCAAAGAATGTTAAAAATTGAGGACTTTCAATGCTTTAGTGCGTACTGAGAGTAGAAAAAGCGTGGCATGGCGAGACATTAGAATTTGATTAAGCTCTTCAAATTGGCTTGAAGTTTTGATGATAAGTGAAGTTGAAATTCATCGCTCATTGGAATTTATGGTTTATTCAACTTGAGGAAGCATGATTTGACGTGAAGTTATCAATTTCTTTTTTTTTTAATCATATAAGTAGTATATAAATTCAATTCTACTACATCAAATTTGGAGCATAGGTAGAGTCAGAGGCGTATTTAGGCATGGGCAGAGAGGGCAGCTGCCAATGGCGGCAAAATATCAGGGGCGGCAAATTTTGGTTTTTCCAGCTGTTTTTTAAATGTGAAATATATTATGACGATTTAAAAAATATATGGTAGTCAGATGGATGAACTTATAACATATTCAAAAATCAGTTTGAAAAAAAAATTATGAAAAATTGAAAATTATAGTAAAAATGTAAACTCTTTTTTTCGGCTGACTTTTTTCAACTTCAAAACGATAGCTATGTAATTTTTTTTCACGCCTAGCGCCGGCAGGTATTCGCATGAAATTTGCTCAAAATTTTGTGAAGACTCTTCCTAAAACGCTAAAAGTGTAAAAAAATTCCTTTTTTGTTTTTTCAATAAAATTCTGAGGGAGGCTGGAGAGAAAGTAAATAGCTCAAATTTTTTGTTTTTGATGAGTGAGTCACGGAGACCAACATATCCAAGTTTCAGCTTCATAAATGCATTTAGAGGGAGAGTAAGAGCAGAAAACACATTTTTGAGCAAGTTTTAAGTCATAAAATTTCTCGAATCTTCCACATCTCCTCACCAAATCAATCTAAAAAGGTCAAACATTGTGTGAACAGTTAATTGGTGACCACAATATGACCTCTTGAATTTGGGTCTAAATGGATACAAAATGGCAGATTATCAAAATTGGAGTATAGCTTGAGGAACCTCAAATTAGTGATAATGTCATTAATATTAATTCATTCGATTGTTGGGAATAAGAAATCTATTACATCCCAAATTTACTTTCACAGATGATATTGGAGGAGAGGAGACGAGGGGATGAAATTTTTTTGTTGTGGTATTATATGATAAAGAGCCCAAGTGACCAACCTATTTTCATTCTAGCTTCCTACGTGCATTTGGAGAGGAATAAAAATTTGAAGATAATGTGAGAAACCTCAAGTAGATATAATTTAAGAAATATGTGTTCATATACTTGTTGCATAGCAACAAACACTACTTTTGTTCTAAATTGAAGTTCGTAAGTGGTTTTTGGAAAAGATAGGGCGGAGGTTTTCAAACTTGGTATTGGTTGTGGCCTGTAGACATGAAGGACATAGCAACATTATTTTCAAACCTTATCAAGCCTTAGTTAAAAACTCAGCTCTAGTAATGTGGCATGGCTAGCTGCTTATATTTTTTTTAATTTTAAATCAAACTTAAAAGTTTGGATTATGTACCAAAATGATCGTTGAAAAAAATATTCTGCATGAAAATTTTTCATAATTTTTTTTGCCGGGGGGAGGGGGCGGCAGCAAAAATTTACTGCCCACAGGCGGCAAAATTCAAAGTCCGCCTCTGGGTAGAGTAGGTAGACTTTCAGCGATGACTAGTGTTTCAGCTTGAGGAAGCTTGATTTAGGATGTCATCTTTTTTTTTTTGTGAACGTTGCAAGCTTATCGAGTTGGACAATTCTTTCGTCCTCGAAAGGGACTGCGGCAAAGAGAAAACAGTTATAGTCACTATGTGTGACGATTGAACGAGTCTTCGTTCTCGCCATCCAAACCAAGAATAAATAAACAGCACTACAGACCTGAACACAACGCCTATCTAGGGATGGCGATACCGTATCGATATTTCCAGGTATCGATATTTTTCAAAAAATATCGAGTACTTTTTTATCAATACTCAGCTGTTCGATACTTACTCGATATCGATATTTTAATTCTGGTATCGCTTTCGATACCTACTTAATAAAATTTGTTATTTCGCGTAAATATTGTAATAACCTCTCATTCCTATTTGACGATTATTGAGAGGTTAACACGTACTGACATAAAATTATTTTTGCTGGATTTTTAAATTGGTAAAAACTACCATTTTAAGATGAAAACTTTTGAAAAAACCATTGATGGATATAGATTACAGACTTATATAATTATCTTCATCGATATTAATAAGATTAAAATGTTTTCTCTTGACTTTGTATAATATTTTCATTTTTCAAAAATTTACGATAATTATTACCAGTATCGGTATCGATATTAGAGGTATCGATATCTTAGGTGGTATCGATACCGCATATCGATATATGTGTCCCGATATTATCGATACTGAAATATCGATATTTTCGACGAGTGTCGCCATCCCTACGCCTATCCAGAATGAACAGACAATTGAACTAAGTATTATCTTATGGTTTGTATACTATTTTATTATAAACATGTCGCACGAATCAGCCAATGAGAATAGAGTATCAAAATATCGCCTGTAATTGGCTGAAATGTTCCCACAGTACAGTTCACGATTTTTTTTTTTTTTTTAATCGAGATCATTGCTAGGTGTAATTTTTTCGCCGGTTAGGGTAATTACGAGTATCCGTACCCGTATCTGGTTAATTTAAATTCGAGCCGGCATAATTAAAATTAACGCCGTACGCGCGATACGAATTGTCTTTATCGAGTTTCATTGTTCATGTTCTCCTACCCCTGCGGGTCCCATTCGTAAAGTTTATCGCGAATAAGTAATTCGCGTTTAAAATTATCGCCACAAAATCTTTATCGCTGGAGTGAATGCAATTTGAAAATTTGAAAAACTACGCCGCACCGAACCTTATAATAAAAGAGCTCGTTATAGCCTACCCTATGTATAAATACGAGTGTGCTGTATACGTACATGCTGGTTTAACGATGTACGAGTGAAATAGGTACGTATCTTTGTACATTCACCTTACGAGTGAGTGAGTCGTATATCCGTATATTTTTGTAGCGGCGATTCGCTGGGTGTCATATACGAGTATTTATGATACATCGAATCGCAGTCACACAAACCTACGCCCTCGTGACGTATTATCATTGTGAAAAGAAAGCCGCCTGGCCGTAAAATTAAATCAATATCGCCTTTTCACGATAGGTACCGTACCCGTACCGAACGGCGGACAATCTCGCCGTTTCATCTCCTATATCAAATTTACGATCTATATCTACTTCATCGCATCGCGAGGTTTTGTTTAATGATGAATTGTCTGAAAATTATATCTGTTCCCAAAACCAATTCGTGTACACCTAAACATGACAGCTGTTTGAAGATTCGCTCACTATCTCGACGCGATTAAGGAATATAGCTTGACAGCTTTTCTAGAAAGTGTTTAGAATATAATGGGTCTAAGTATATTTTTATTTATTTATTTATTTCACTAACGTAGCGCTTATACTTACGTATACGAGTGGTAAGGTATCTAATAGGGGTGTATGGTCGTTAGCTGGCAGCTAGCAGCCATTTATAAGACGAATCACCACCGATAACTTTACCCCGAGTATGAGCGATTCGACAGATACTATACGTGTCTACTGTCTATACGCGCAACGCAACGGTTGTATGGTAGCGGTAAATATGTAATAATCGCTCATCGTACTTTTTACATAATTATCCGTACGCTGATAACGAAAGGCTTACGGGCTTGGTTTTGGACGTTTGAAGAGTCTTGTCTTTCACACTGTCGCGTCGTCGAGGGAAAAGGGGGGGGGAGGGGCGAGGCGCGCGACGGGGCTCGATATCGAATTATAAGTACCTCAATTTTGATCGGTTAGACGGTAAATAAAACCAATTAAAAACCAGCAGGTGAATAATCTCTCGTCACCGAAGCAGCTTTCCGGTACAGCGTCGTTTGATTTGATAAATTTTTAATTAAACCGTCGTCGCGTTGCAGCGGCGAAAATTAAATTGCGCCAACGTAATTTCGTCGAGAACGAAATGTGGTGTGAGGTATTCGCCTATCGAAGGTGGGTTAGAATCGCGCGAAATTGTAATTTCTCATTAAATTCAACTATCGCGGGACTAACACCTGTATTGTTTCTGCTTTGTGCCTTACAAATGGCGAAGTGGAAGGCGCAACCAACACGCTGCGCCCCGCCGCGCCTCGCCCAGCCGAGTCGAGTAGAAATCATATTAACTTATTTCCTTTCCATGTTGTTATTAAATGTTTGCTGTTTGAGGCCGATATTGCATTTCCAAAGTGATAAACACTCGACTGCCTAATCACTTCTCATCTAACACGAACGCTTACTGTCTATATAGTTCTATACGTAGCCTAGCTATGTAGCTATCTACATAAATACGTACATACTCGCTACTCGAGCTGTATATATCTTTGTTAAGATACGAGCACAGTTAAAGCTCAATTATGCGACTACACCTTTATTAACGAAATGCCAGTGTCAGCATATTCTAAAAATGCTTAAAACGTCGCATATACGCGACAACTTAAATAGGTACTCTACATGTACGCTGGAAAAGAGAGGCGTTCGGCCATTACCTATCAAAAATTACCTTTATTGATAAGAACTCTACTAGTTCTGTTAAATGGAGTGGTTTTTGATATATTACCCAAAAAATAAGACAAGGTATTTTGTAATGGGTAAAATCGAGATTTCCGATCGTACATATGTATTATGTATCCGATAAAATTTTCAACCATCACCAACTGATCGACTGATAATCATCAATTTACCGGACCTTCCTTAATGCTAGGTTAAATATTAAAAAATAAATAAGTATGCAAAATATAATTCTAATCAAAAGAACAAGATTTAAATCCCAGAATATCTTGCATCTAGATATGAATTGCCAATAATAGAAATAAATTAAATTGAATTAAATCTTAAGTTTTACTGGAGGTAATACGTCTCAATGTGTAACGAGTAAAGAAATTAAAACTACTATGTACCTCGAAGATTTGGTGAGCGATCACACATTATGTAACGTTGACGATAATCGAAGCCAACTGTGTCCCCGAAAGCGTCTTCAAATGCGATATTAGCCAATAAGCACAGTAAGCCAATCTAGGGACAACAAAAAAAAAATACTTGAAAAAAAATTCCGTTGGTTAACCGCAACATTTCACATTTGTCTAATATTTATGATGTTCTAGCCATGATAAGCTTATGAGCTGAAACGAGGGGGGAGGTGAATACATACTATAATTATAATGTGATTTTATTATTTTTTCGTTTATGATTTGAAAATTTTTCATAATGATTTTGTTTTTTCAAAAATATGTTTTACTTTGGCGATTTGCAGAGTTTTTTCTTGGGGGTGAGAGAGAGTAGGGGCGGCGGAATTGAAGAAATCCTATGGTAGCAAAAACCCATAGTGCGGCACTGTTCACATGGTACTGGGTTATTGAATCGTTCAATAATGCTCATACAAACATAAAAAAAAAAAAAAAAAATTATTATAATAGATACCTAGAATAGATTGAAGAAAAACCTAAAATATCGCGTATCTAATTTAGAAGATAAAAAAATGATGCAAACAATATCAGCTTCTTTATTGCGTTTCAAATCTTAAGCCTGAGGCATACCTTTCAACACATGACCATAATGAATTTTTTTGAAAGTTACATAACATAAATTCTAAAAAATGCGAAATAACGTTGTCAAATAGATTGAAAAAATTTCGTAGATGCAGAATTGATTTCTTGACTAGTTAATAAATGAATTAAATTTCTCTCCAATTTTGAATTATAAACTCGAAAATCGATGATGATCTGTTGATTAATTCCGAAGGTTTTATTACATCATACCGACCTCAATACGTAATAAGCTCACTTGACCCGAGTAGGTATCGTGAAATGTATATTACATACCGCAGTTGCCACAAATGTACAAACCAATGGCGGAGTATCAAACATATGTTCAAATATTTTCGTTCAGCTGTTTTGGCTTTTGGATTAATGGAAATTTGCATGAATAAGAAATAATAATGAAAATGCAAAAGAACGTTCGTCGATAAATTTTACGACACGAAAAATTTTAAATCTTACATGAAAAAGCATAAAATTATGTGAAAAATTATTTCGAGAGAAATTCTATATGAATTACAAGATTAACTTATTTGAACTGTATTACAGGTCATAAAAGGTACCGTTTTATGAACCCAAATCAAAATTATGGGGCATCAAGTAACTGAGGCTAGTACCTATCCACAATGAAGAATATACGCGTACAGTACATGCACGCGATTTTACCCACTACAATTTGCAAAAAATATGAAAACATAACACATTTTTCATTATTTCTCCGATGCTAATTTTTTGTCAGTAGTACTACATTATTGTATATTCTCCATCTTATTTGCCTCGATATACGTACGTAGAAAACCCGTCACACATGAACGTCACGTGAGTAGTTGTACATAAGGTATGAAGGAGCTTATATCGATATTAAACAACCTGTAGGTTCATATCTGATGCACCTATTTGTATTGTAGATACATACAGTCATACACCTACCCAAAATGGTTTGACCTATAACAGGTTAAACCATCTCGGCTGACCACTAAGAAATTTTAATACATTTCTATTGGTTCTCCCAGCCACAAGAGTTTGAGAACAACAACCAATGAAAATAAAAAATATTTCGTTCTGAATGACGTCAATATGAGCAGCTAAATGTACACGTGGGCTTATCATTTTCGCGGTGTTAGAGGGGAGATGGAAATTTTTAAAACTGGTGCCTTATTGGCTGTTCATATTATCAACTCGCAGTTGCTCATATTGACGTCATCAGTAAACAATGCACTTGAAAAAAATAATAAAGTTGAAATTTTTCACGTGATCTCAAATGGTGTAACCTGTTATAGGTCAAACCACTTTGACACCTACCTACCTAAAATCACAACCATGCGTATCTTGGTGGTGGTTATGGCGTGTACGTCATCAGTTAGACAAACTGTACTTAAATTAGTGTTCATATGCGACATTGAAATTCATTAGCAGCCTAAAGGACTTTCAGTGTTCTAATACATGCCTTAGCTGGCAAAAGGATTTCGCATATACGCAGACAGCGTCGCCGTGAAGAATTACACACTTTACTCGAAATGATATAGCAACGCATTAATACGAGGATAACGCCACATTTAGTTAATTAAACGTTTTATCGCGTCCGTTTGACGAAGAAATCACGTCTCGTGAAAGCAAATAAACTAACGCAGAGATAATGCGCGAAAGCAGCTCGTTGAGAAACATTATATGTACTACTATGCTCTTGGCCAACAAAGATTATAATTCTACCACGTTGGTGTGTGTAAAGTATGAAGCTCCTTGGTTCCTCTTTTTGTCCATAAAAATAAAAAGCGCGGACAGTCACTCGAGTCAGCGTGGCTGGTAAGAAATCTTTCGATCGTTTCACTAAAACAAAAAAATAAATAAATAAATACCAGTAAAAAAATAACCTGTACGAGTATGTAGATTTGCATAATACTCGTATATTGTAATTATAATCATTCATTAATACAATTTTTAATATTTCCTATATTTGTTGGCAAATGTTTATCAAAGCGAAAGGTTACGTGTATTGAATTTCGAAGTTGATCGAATTTCAAATTATTCCGTCAAGCTCGGAGCATACATAACAATTGTCGATTTTTATTAACAGTTACCTGCTTCCGAATCAAAAGCAAAAATGTTTTAAAACAAACCAACAACTGAATTCATTGGACGCCGCAGCGCGACGTTATCAGCCCATCAGAGGTCACGTAATCCGTTTCCATAAAATCACTTTTTTTTGGCCATTGAAACCGCACGGAGTAGATTAATTAATACTCACAGCGCGTCACGTTATTTGGAATCGTATGCGAACGGAAAACCATCATTTGTTAGTTCAAACAACACCGCGATATAAGCGTAGCGTGAGCTCAAATCTGAAAAGTAATAATAACGTTCGAGTTTAGACTTTACGCGAAAAACAAACGGGCTATACAAAAACACAGTAGATGAAAAGACAAAAAAGAAATTGAAATACACGATCGGCTCGACCAATTGAATACGCGTTTTTGATATTTCTCTTTTTTTTTTCTTTCTTTCTTTCTTTCTTTCTTTTTTTTTTTTTTTTTTTGCTAGAATTTTTCTCGTTAATATGTGCTCGTATTTTTACAGTTCAGCGGCTAACCTTTTAGAAAGGAAACGAGAAAACCTAATAGATAATTTTCCTCTGCATACCATAGATTCGTTCGCGAAGAGATAAAATTTTCCGCTACGATACCGCCGCTTCAAGTAATTCGGTACTTGAACTTAATTGCATTTAATAAATATGAGAGTGCGAGGTGGAACGCAACTCGCCAAGTTCGCCTACAATTTATTTCAATTTCTCGAATATCCAGCCACTCTGAAGTAGCCGATATATTGCAGCGTGAACGAAAAGAATGAATTTAAAATCCGTTAATTACGAATGGAAAATAGGAAAATTCATCTCGAACGAAATCACTTCGCTACGCCCAAGCGAAATGAATAAATTCATGAAATAAAATTTTCCGACGCTGCTATTGATAAAACTAAAAACCAATGCGACAGTGGCAGTTTTTCAATGAAATTCCGAAAACTATTTACGTAATTACTGAATCGATTATTGCTTTTAAATAATAATGATAATGAGCTTGGAAATTAAAATTTCGATTCAAATTTCCAAATCTTTTTAACGCCTCTTCTTTAGAAGTTCGATGTTTTCTTTCAAAATGGACGAAATTCGTTCGAAATAATAAAAATAAAAAGATTACGTCGGCTGTTCAAATAAATTAAAACAGATTTAAACGACTAGCCTTCTATTTTAATACTGTACTCGTAAAGAAAGCGAGGAGATTTAGAAAAAATAATAAAATATTAATAATTAAATTCAATCATTTTAAATTGCTTTTGGCTATCAATTTCATGTATTTGAAAATCAATCGGATAATTCAAAAAGATAATTGCAGAGAGAAAAATGAAAAATTCTCGTAATAAAAAAAACATTTTAAACAAATTTTCGCACTTTATCCTTTTGTTTGTTTGTTTGTTGAGGCTCATTCCCAACTTACTGACGATGGGGAAAAATTAATCCAATAAATGGGGGGGGGGGAGGTGCTGATCTTTTATCTACCACAATATGTATAGTACCTCCTTCAGGGAGGCCACTTAATCCCAAGAAGCTGGTATAAACTTAAAAGCTAAACTTATAAATTAATATGAAGTTAATTGAAGGAAACTCCGCTCCTCCTGCAATAGTTAGGCTACCAAGTCGCGCATGTAGGCCTGATGGCTCGTCTAGCGGACCAGTTGGTTGGTTCTCAGTAAAACGAAGAATTGTGTACGTAAGCATGTGTTCAGTAGGGTGGAACGAATTTTGGTTTTTTCGAAAATCGATGACCCTTAGGCAAAAAAAGTTGTCAAATGGTCCTAAAAGAGTGCTCAAAAAATTTCAACCTTCTAGGTTAATATTTACCTTCCCCATATTGGGGTCAAAGTTTTGAAATTTTGGTGTTTTATTCGTTATTTCGAAAAAAATATTTTTATGCCAAATAATTTTGGTTTCGAGATATTATTTTTGTATTATCATCCTAAAATCATAAAAAAGTTATTTATATAATTTTTTACAATTTTTAGGGGTTCTAAAAATATTTTTATAGTTTGCTATATTCGTTGAATTTCGCCCTTTTTCGTCTCATACACATAATTACGATAAAATTACAAATAAATGGTAAAAATACTGATTCAGTGATTGGTATCGCTTAAACTAAATCGGAGGTCACATCTATCAAGTGTTCTCTTCCTTAGGGATCCCCAAAACATATCGTATAACATATAAATCATATGGGTGTGTTTCTTTTATCTTTAATCTATTTGTTGATCAATACAAATGATTTGATATGACAACTAGTGCCTCCTCGCCCCTTCGGGACTCGCAATAAAAATTAAATGAAGAAAAAAAAAGTAATTTTATCAGACAAGTACTGCTACATTACAAACTGCATAACCAAATTTATTCTTACTTGTTTACCCACACCAAGAGTTCTTCCTTCCAGGATGGGCTCGCGCCTTTATACCTTTGTATACCTGCCATTTTAAACAATTTTACAACTTTAGCCTTATTCTTGCCTATGTACAAAGTTTTTATTGAAATTTATCACCTTTTTTTCCTTTTGTATGGCTGCTATCCTTTATACTTTTTATACCTGCTACTCAAAACAATTTTATGACTTACCCTTGTGCATGTGCAAGGCTTTTATTAAAATTTACACCCTTTTTCTCCTTTGTATACCTGCTATCCTTTATATACCTTTTATACCTGCTATTTAAAACAAGGATGCGCGCGCATCTCAAAACTGATTTCATTTTGATTTTAATACCTATAATATAGAGAGATAACAAACTTATACGCAAACAATTATTTATTCGTGTTTAGTGTAATGAGTTATTGATATTAAAATTAAAACTTTGATTCTTTTTTTGTCTCGAAGCGAGGCATTAGAATACAAAGTAATTCAAAGTTCAAAACAAAGAGATGACACCAAGTACTAATGAAAAAAGTGCAAAAAATAAATTTAGTGCCAACATTTTATCAAGAATAAAAAATACCTTCACGTACAACCCTCTTAAACCAAGAAAATATGCTAAAAGACTGAAACGAGTCCAGAGGATTTTTTTATGGAAAAAACGAAGAACTTCTATTGAACAAATATGGCTTTCCGGAATACCTCCCTTTTAATAGTGCTCTGATTATACTAGACACGAATAAATAATTGTTTGCGCAATCACTGAATCAGTAGTTGTACCATTTATTTGTAATTTTATCATAATTATGTGTATAAGAGAAAAAGGGCGAAATTCAACGAATATAGCAACTATAAAAATATTTTTAGAATCCCTAAAAATTGAAAAAAATTGGATAAATAATTTTTTTATGATTTTAGGATGATAATACAAAAATAATATCTCGAAACCAAAATTATTTGGCATAAAAATAATTTTTTCGAAATAACGAATAAAACACCAAAATTTCAAAACTTTGACCCCAATATGGGTGAAGGTAAATATTAACCTAGAAGGTTGAAATTTTTTGAGCATTCTTTTAGGACCATTTGACAACTCTTTTAGCCTAAGGGTCATCGATTTTCGAAAAAAACCAAAATTCGTTCCACCCTAGTGTTCAGCATCTTCTTGAGATTGTCTACATCTACCGTAAAGGGAAGGATGGCCCGCACTCTGTGCATGTGCGTACCTCTTAACAAGATTTGAAGACCCCTCCCCAACCCCATCCCCTCTTTCCAAATCAGGTGGTGTGTAATAGCTGTTTATCATTTTTATTAAAAATTCGGCTAAAAAATTTCCTCTTACAAACGTTACGACATCCACATCTTTATTCAAATAAATATGTTGTTTGGGAGTAAATGAAAATTTGTTTTCTTATATTTCGTTCTATTAAGTATTTGTTTCTAAAACTAATTCGATATGTTCTAGTTTGGTTGTTTGTTCAAAAACATGGTATGTTTCTTTGTAGTGCCTACTCGTTTGTTCACTCAAAAATGTGATTTGAAATTTGTTACATTATTGCTCGTTCTGGAGATTTTGTTCTGCGTTATTATTCATCATCGCTCATGCTGCAAATCTTATTCATCATAACTATGCGAATTTTACCCTGGTGAGAGAGGAGAGAAATAAAAATAGCGCCAGGCTCCATCATTTTAAAAAGAAAAAGTGAAAAGTTTCTGTATGTTTGTTGTTGAATGATGTCGTCGGTCCACCATTGAAGTCACAAGTGACTTCTTGGTTGGTTTTCCAACTTTTAACGTTTCCATTCTATTTGTCTATGTGAAAGTTATTCTTCGAATTTAAGTTTTAAACGTATTTACGTTAATTTTTATTTTCTTTGTTTTCAATATTGGAAAAGTACTGAAACGCTTGCTTCACATCGAATCTTTATCCAAAAAGAAGCTGCAGGAAGGAACGTTTGCTTTACGCTTCCGTTTCCAGGGAGTTTTCTTTTGTTATACGGTTGTATTTTCATTTGGCGTTTCAATTTGCTACTGTTAGACAAATAAGTGTACGTATACGTTTTAATTACATACGTGTCTGCGAGATATTGCATCTATACTCTCGCCTTCTCTTATCTGAAAGCGTTAATTCATCTCGACTCGCGTTGTTGCCGTTCATTTTTGACTTACGTAACTATTAACGCTATAAAAGCTCTACCCACGTACGTATTTTAAAAAGATACTATCAAACCAGTGTTTAAACTGAAATAAACGGAGCTCATCTGACAGTTTGCGTTGATATGACGAATTGATACCCGATTGACCATTCCTTTCAAATACCTAGGTAGTAGGTATCTGTCTATACGAGAGTAGAGGCTACGAGGAATAACTCAGGTGCCCCATGGATACGCTTCCTTGGAAATTGAATTTATTCCAAGTTAAGTATTATTGCGTTGACCATTTGTGTTGTACGGTACAGCAGTTGCGAAAAACGAGTATTCATGGACCTATTAAGCTAACAACTTTCAGTATAGCATGTAACGATGTTCTAAAGGAATGGGGAAAAAATAGAGAAAAAAAAACGCAGTTCGAAGATAGTATCGCGATCGTGTTCGAAATGTTTTTTCTAACGAGATTTAAAAGTTTAAAAAATATCTATCGGTAAAAACTTTATACACAAATATTTTAAAACCTTTGCCTTTGCTCGGACAACGGCGATTTAGTTTCGAAGCTAAACTATAAATTCGATAAGATCGCATTAAAAAGAAACGCTTTTATAAAAATATTCCGAAATTAACTTCGTGCCGATAAATAGCCGCTTTGCCTTTGTATACTGCCACGAGATAGGTCAGAAATAGCGCCCAAAATACGAGGTGTCCGAGAGGCAAATTTAAAGATTTCCATGTATCGCTGGTTGGCGTTCCAAGTGGATTTTTCGCCTTCGAAGCGATAACGTACGCCAACGTGCGCCCGCGTACCCATTTAATAAGACTAACTCGCCAATGTGAATATGTGAGAATGCAGTTTCTCCCGTACAAATGCGTATTCATTTGAACTGCATTGCCAAATCCTCTTTTAATGACTTTCCTACAGCAATATTAGTGGCGTTTGGCGAAATTTTCAGTTTTGTCACACTAACGCTATCGCACCGTTAACCTGCATAGATAACTCGAAACTAATGTCGCGCCAAAGCTTTTTCATTTATTTTACCTCTTTTTTATACTTTTCACGTGGCATCGTAGTGCAGTCTAGTATCATTTGGTGTAGGCACTAGGCAGCACGTATACGTGTGTACCAAGTACTTTGGCGCGTACGATGCGAGGAACTAATTTTTTTTTTTTTTCGCAAATGAAAGTAAAGGTTGAGAATTTCGGTTTAAAGATAGACCATACTTATACGTACATCGTTAGGTTTTTTTTTTTTCGAGAAAGGTACTGCTACATATACAGTGTACCATATAGGATTAACGTTCAATCCTATATCAACGTTACTTCAGTTCAGCCATATATAATCCGTATATCTGTGAAAAGTTAGCTTCGTATCTCATCTCGTAGCGTTTTCGCTGTGCAACATGCGAGGTACGAGTACTACTATATACCTCTACATTGTTATCTGCTATATAACTTTTAACACCGTTCGTTAATCAATAGGTCTATTTTGTGTTGAAAGTTTACTTCCTAAGAGAAAGCAAAAAGTTCGACGAAAATTTCTTTTGCAAACTTGCTTAAAACAATACCCGTTATTCCTTATTCCTATCTGTACTTGTACATCGGAATCTGTTACTCAGCTTTTCATTATCAACAAAACAACAATATTATCTTTTAAACCAAAATTTCAGTTCAGAAGACCAAATTTAAACGAAATGTTGCAAGCTGCATTTTTTCAATGGTACGAAGTTCGCCATATCCCTAACTAAATCCAAGGACGTTTACTGTAACATCTGGATATTTGATTGCAATGTTAAGATTTCGTTTTTTTTTTTTGTGACGAAAATGCGTTCGTTGCTGTGTCTCAGCTTACCTTTATTTTTATCCACGCCCAATGCAATGATATAATAACCATTGTTGATATAACGGCAGCAAAAATTTTTAATTCTCTCCTCCAATCTCTTAAATTTGAATTGCTTCAAAAATTAACCATTGGCTAGGTTGTGAGCGTATGCAAAGAGTTTTCGCCAAAAGCGATCAAAAAAGTTAAGCTGCAGTTGTGGCAAGAAGTATACTACATACAATTTAAAAATTCAGTTTCGGTTCCTAATCAGCCGCATGGGAATCAAAAAATTCTAACTTGGACGAAAAAAAGTCAATTTTTATGCTGTGTCAACCAGTTTTCTAGAGTAAAAAGATGAAACGTACATTTTTGGACGAGAATTAAGAGGTTCTTTTCAGTTGGGAATTATGCGGAAAATAATCTCCCAAGTATATCAGTAGCTACTTTTTTGTGTGCAACTCATCGCTACAGGAGTGAATGCGAATACTTACTCATTCTGTGTACAATTTACCACCTAAAAGGAACACCTGGTCACCTTGGTTAGGAGATTAGAGAAGGCGAATACATCGAAGATCATTTCGATCGAAATTTTTCTTAATCGTTCGCTCTACATAGACGCGTACTGTCATACACTTGTAGGAAATCTAAATAAAAAGTACTAATTTGAGCATTACACTTATTTATCTAAATTTCAAAATTACCATTATTACTTAGCTGTTGCGTCGTGTCTTCGAAAATGCAAAAAGAAAGGACAAAAAGTTGCGAAGCGTAAATTTCTACTTGAAAAACAACTTTGTCATATTGACGTTTGTAACCGAAGTAAAATATGCAAACCTAATAAACATAATGGAAAAACGAATTGTTTTTCGCGACGAATATACCACCCAGTGCTAGCAGCTCTTTCATTTTTACTATCATTTAATGTTACAAAAATTTAATTTTGCTCTTTGAAGAAAGCTTTAAATTAGTTTTATGTAAGTGAGTTTGCCCTTTTTTCAAATAAATTTCAGCTATAATTTTAAAAAGCTCTGTTCTGCGAATATCTAACGCTCAGCTCCTTCAAAGAATGAAACGAGATTTTTTCCTTTTTTTTCTAGCCAACTTAGTAACAGGGCAATTCTTCTCGGTTTTGTATTTTATTTGTTATTTGTTTTTTTAAAACGCAACCTACGAGTATTCGCTACATAATGGTATCCGATCACTCGATATCGATTCTATATTAAGACATTTATAAACACTTAAGTACGCGTACTAAGGTTCGCATTCATGGACGATTCTAATATTGGAGTTTAATCCTCGTTAATGATTAGAAAGGATTTAATTTTTTATCCGAGTGCTGCGACCAGCAGTTCGTTGAATATTTTCCACCTATTCGATATAGCATGTAAACGATTATTTTCGATCCCGAAGTTTGTTGTGAAATGTACAAAACTGTCATGTTCTTTATTCATATCGAGCCTTTATTTTTCAGCATTGTCTATGAATACATACGTAAATGTAATAATTGATATGCTGTAGTGGCGTAAATAAGCAGTCCGAATGTTGAAAGAAACTGCTTACTGTTCTTCAAAGAAATAGAACAAAAACAAATTATTAAAAAAAAAAGAAGAAGAAGAAGAAGAAAAAGAAAGCGTTTAAACATTATAATACATTTGATAAAATTTGAAATAAAAGATAAATATTAAAATTTATCGCATTTAGTTATACCTAGTTTGAATTTTTAATTCTTTATCAGTTCTTGAAAATTTCACTGCTTCGTTAATATGTCATCATGCATAATGTATGTACACAAGTATATGGAAAAAGGCTCATGAAGGTTCGAATCTTAAATCCTGCTCTTATTTACACCGCTGATGTGTTTTGTTTGTACGCAAAAAACCTTCGAATATTGTGTGTTTTATCTTTTTTAAGGTTACCGAAAAAGTGGTATTGTCTTCGACTTTATCGAAGCAACGAATTTCAAAGAAATTAAGTAAATACATAAGAGCGCAAAGAAACTTTGAACTATAAAGGCTGAGATTACATTGAAACAGTGGCGAATGGGTGGGTGAAGGCTGCATAGTGCGCCGCGCCGTGTACACGACACGTGGTTAAAAAAGAGTTATAATTCCGTTTATATTGTTGCTCCTCTGGGATGACGAAAGCATTACTCGAGACGAGAAATTGTATTCGACATTTTTGTCTTTATGTTTGTATTTAACTTTCTAACCGCATACTTGAACTTTACTCGTTTATAAAACAGAAATTTTGAACGCTTCATTTACATAATGCGACGGTGCTATAAAAAACAGAAATCACGTTATCAAAACCGAATCAAAAATAGCTCGGTGAATATACTCGTAACGTACGAATTCTATTTTTCCCTTCCTCGAACGCCGCACAGGTACCTACGATAGCGTATGCGAATTTTCCAAACGATATCAAAACCGACGTTTATCCTTTGGGATATATATCGTAAATTTGATACCGCTGAGAATGGGTTGATTGTTCGTATTGCAGATTGTAAATTGAGTGCCATGCCGGCTTCTCTTTATTTGTTACTTTTGTTTTTTTTTTCTCCGGCCTTCAAACTTCCTTCTTCGTTGTTCTTAAGGATGTAGTAAAATGCAAAGGTAAGAAATTGTGTCGTAGGAGTTGCATATTTCTTGTTTAAAGGCAGCACTATAGGTATATTATACACTGTGTCTAACTGATCTTAGTAGGTAAACGATTAAATGAGAAAGTACTCTAATTTGAAATTCAATTTCAACTTCTCGACTTTGAATATAGAAATTATTTAGTATTGAAATATTAAACTGATTTCTTACTAAATTCTTCTAATGTATTCTTCAGTTTTCAAAAAAAGTTGTTTTTAATACAGCTGCAAACTGCGGAAGAGCTAAAATCTGTTAGATACAGTGTGTATGTTGATATATGCAACGTAACCTTTTTCGAGCTGAGGAAGTGACGAAATATTCCGCCGCTTGAAGGTTTTAGTTATGCACATAATAGAGCAAACAAATTTGCCAATTAGATATGTTTGGATGGTAGCTTTGCACATTGATGAAGCCTGGCCATAACATGACGTCATGTCTTTCTAGATGCACTACTCATTACGTCATTAGGTCTGCCTTTCGGATATAGTATTCCTTGCATCGCTACAAGGTGTAATAGAATTAAAAACTGCAAAATGAGATGAAATGTTGAAAAATATATTCAACGAATAAAAACAATCAGCATTACAAATATTCACTTGGTACTTGCGCTTTCACATCGCTCTATCTTATAAAATAAATTTATAAATACTGGGAGTAACGAACTTCCTATTCGATGATAATGCTACCTTAATATTTTCTCAGTAGGCATAAAACAGCCTTTGCAGTTATTATATGAACGAATGTTACTCAAAAACGTGTTTGCTTTTTGATCATTGTTTTTCAATTAATTATCTAATAATAGAGCCAATAGTCCTGTTTTCCCATTTCTTTGCTTTACAACGTGAGCATTCTATTGAAAGATCCCCAATGTCGCTCCAAGATTTACATAATTTTTGCTCGAACCATAATGAAAACCTTCAGGTCCAATATTTGTCGATCTTGCACTTCTTTTTCTCTTATCCTCTGATGTATGCCATACGATCTTTCTCTTTCTCGGCAAGGGCGTTCTTCATACATTATACAGGGTGTTCCGTTTAGGGCACACTACCCGCAAATGACAGATAGGTCAACTCAAGTTACACACATGTATCATGGTTTATCTGCCTAAAAATCGAAAGGGGCCGTAGATAAGTAGGTATGAGAATATCACTGTTGGAAAACATACGAGAAAAAAATTAAATTTTTTAGTTTTTTCACAATTACTTTAAAATTACCTTTTCAAGAGACCTCTTTCACTTTTTTTTTTATTGTTTAAATATTTGTCATCTTCAAGATGTAATAAGCGGAAGATCACCGCGCAGCAGGAATTGAGATATGCAAAATTCACGAAAATTGTTTCCAAATTTGTGAGTCAAAACTTTTATTTTACGAACGGTTTACAAACTATCTAGGGGATACTCACCTACCACATTTTGTAGAAGACACATTTTTCATCAATAAGAAATTTTTAAAGAGCGGGCTTAATAAGGTAATTTCAAAAGTTATTTACAAAAAATTAAAAAATTCTCTCTTTTTTCCGCAAGTTTTCCTGTACTAATTTCCTCATATCTCCTCATCTAGCTCCCTTATCACCATCATTTTTACACCAGAAAAATTTCATTGTATACCTCACATGCTAAAACAAGCCGCAAAGTTTTATCGTTTATAGTTCGAAAGATATAAATTTTTCAATTTCATGATCACTGTGAGCGAATTTTTTTTGTTTCAAGCTGGCATATCTCGGCCCCTTCCAATTTTTAGGCAGGCAAATCATGATACATGCATGTAACGTAAGTTGACCTATTTGCCTTTTGCGGGTGGTGTGCCCGAAATGGAACACACTGCATGTATAATACACTGCACAGAATAAAAAATTTAATTGCATTCACAAAAAAAAAATCTTTGAAGTTTAAATTACCCATAAAAATAATTCAAAACAATATTGCCCAAGCAAAGAGCGTTCTTAGCGAATCGCGAAAACAACCTCTTTTCACACTTTTCATATGCATCGCCCTCCCCTTTCACACATATTTCCCTGCCACAGTTAAAACACCTTCTGACTGCACTACCAGCTTGCTAGGTTTATCTGAACTATCTGAACATAACTCGCTGGCTTCAAAACGAATGTATTCATCAACTGATACAACGCCACCCAACTTTGAAGCTTCATTACAGCTCATAAAAAAGTTCTTTTAAAGCCACACTTCGCTAAAATTGTCTCTTAAACCACCTCTATGTACTCTGCAAATATCAGCCAAATCCATCCAGCCTTTTCAACGTGATGCTCAGACAAAAAAACGCTTATTTCATTTATAATATATACGTAGATGGATCACTTGAACTCCATTCCTTCAATGATTAGAATTTCTTTCAGCATTATTGTAGGTTACCTGCGTTTATATTCTCCCTTCTCAATTCCCTTCCATTCCCGCAAATGTCCGAGTATATTAACACAGCTATAATATTAACTATCATCGCGCATGCCCATATTAGATGCATTTGCGGGCTTACCTGCGTCTATTATACTGACAGGCTTAATTTCTATAGTTCGAGTGATCCATATATTATTATATAGTCGAAGCATTAAGTACATTTAATTGGGAAATGGTCGGTATCTATACGTACCTAGCTATACCTGCATACCATTATCTTAATGCTAGGTAAGAGCATACTGAAATTCTTAACCCCGAGCGAAACGTTTAAAAAGCGGAGTTACCAAAAATATATGAAATTGGAAGCGAACAGGAGGCTTTCGCGTCGACGAAAATAAGAGAGAAAATTTCGCAGAAGCGTGACTTGACATTCTTTTTTCGAGTTATTTGACAGCAGATTCTCGATCCTCGGAGACAAATTTTTATTTGAAACATTTTACCAAGATGCTCCCCAGACGCAGAGAAATACTTTTGAATACCAACTTCCGATTAATAATTTAAATTTTTATTCAACTAAATTGAACCCTCGAAAAGGAAAATTTTTACAGCATAAAATATTAAGAAATTCTTCGAAAGCTAAAAAAGTTATTTAAATCGGAATAAGTAGCTTTTTGAAAGACGAGTTCCTTTTCAAGTACCTATCCCCGTAGTACGTAGTGTATAGTTTACTTTGCTAACGTTGTTACTAAGCTTCAAATTGCGAACAAGTCAGGAATTCATAAATATATTTTTTATTAAGTTTTTTTTATTTCTTTATTGAAAACCAACCTAAGTATGATAGAAGTTGTTTGTAGCCAGCCATTCAAACGAAGTGTTTGTAAACGTGTTTTTTTTTTCTTTTGAGAGAGGTGTTAATATTGTCAATTACTCGTTCGTTCGTATCTTGTGTATAACAACGGAATTCAATTAATTCATAACATCGCTTCTGTGCAACCTGTTGAAGTATTCGAGTACCGAGTAAGTATTTATCTGAAGGCGATGTTTGATAGAAGTCTTCAACATTAGATGATTGAGTGTTTCAGAAAAGCATTTTCACACATATATCCGAATAGTTGTTTTGTTGTAGATATAATCTAATGGAAACACGGTGAAAATGAGTAAGACGAAAATTCGAAAAAAATTCTTAACTACTTCGAGTATCCATAAAATTCAGAACAACGACGCTTGCTGGAATAGAAAAAAGCAAACATGAAAACGAATTGAATTTCTAGATCTTGTCTAATTTTTGTTGACCAAAAATCGAATTTATTGAGCGCCGTTTTCCGTGAGCAAATTTAATTGCGAGTACCCTGTTAGGAGCTAATGTTTGTGACAACACCCCTACCTATTTTTTTTTTTGCCAAATTCTTTTGATCTTAAAATTACTTCGATTGAAAACAATGTTCTTCAAATTAAACGTAAAGAAATATTATTTAGTCCAAGAGCTGGCATGGATTCCATTAACATTTGTGGGGGAGGGATTTTATTTTTGAATGCTATATGTATAGTACTCCTTCCTAAATATGAGGAATGATATCATCGCTTTTTGCTTCATTAGGATATAATTTTTTGAAAAAAGGGAGTTGGGGAAGTCACCTCTTTTTTCATCAACATTATCTCGGCTATCAATGTTCGCAAGTAAAAAGACTCAAAATAAAAGCAAAGAACCTTGAATTTCCTAAGAACTAGGCGGTGAACATTCATTTTATACGACCTATTGTTTTCGAGTTATTTGTTTAAAGAAAGGTTGCCCTTGTCCCTAAAATGCTAAATGTCATGAATTGTTTTTTTGAAAATATTTCGCTATTTGGAATTTTTACGCAAAAAAACTTCGTATTAACTATAAGTTGGGAAGTTAATAATTTTAAATATAATATTAAATAATAATATTAATACAGGTTGAACTTTAAACCCCCCTCTAATTAACCAAAATTTTATTACTTTCAACTTTATTATTTTTTCCCTTCATTTAAATGGCTTATCTTCAATTTTTAGATCAATTAAGATTTATACCTATTAAAATTGAATCTATTAATTTTAATAATTTTATTAAATGATTAAAATAAAATTAATTTATTTAAAAAAAAAATTATTCTTTTAAAATAATTAATATATTATTTTTAAATTAAAAAAAAAAAATAGTTAATATTATTATACATCATTTTGGGAGGAGAAGGGGTGGTTTAGAGTGGTGGGATTTGGATTTTTTGCATATAAGTACGTATGTATGCCTACTATCATTGATTGATATTAATGAAAAAACATAGTGTCAAGATGAAAGACATCAAGTTTACAAAACATATTTAATTACTGAGATGAGCCCCGAATAATGATTAATGATTTTTTTTCTTTCTGAAAATATCTCGCTTTCGGTTCTCCTACTTGAAAAACAACTCAGTTAAAAAATAAACGGCATTTAATTTTCGATAAATTAGATAGTAGCAATTCTTTGTTTGTGCTTTTTGAAGGATGGTTTGAGGGGATGAAAGGCAGTTTTTGCCCTTATCCACACTGCCATTCGTCACAATTAATTGAGATTATTATAAAAATTTAAAAATTCAATTTCCAGCAATGTAAGCTGCACTCATTTTTCATTGCCCAACATTTGACTGAAAAATTTTTTAACGCTTTTCTTTTCCCAATTTGATTCTTACAAAAACACGATAAATTTCGTGCAATGATACAAAAAACTTTTCAAGTTGCAACTTATTACGCCTTCTTGGCGACAAAGTAGGGATTTTCATGTGTCGTGCTGGGATTCGTTCTTAATTGTAACCTTCATGTACAAGAATACAACAAATTGTAGGCTATGAGGTTTCAAAATAAGTGGACTAAAGAAACGGCCTGTTTGGAAATACAAAAACGTCAGTAGACTTTCAATATTTCATAATCATGATATGGGTAGGTATAGATACACAGACTGCACGATATACCTGCACTGTACACAGATAATAAGTATATTGAAACGCCTTATACGCGAAGAAATTCAAACTTTACATAGACTTCCTTCCTTCACTTTATTAAACGTGATAGTAAGTTCAAAAAATTTCAGACGAACAAATCTAGCTGTCTATTCGTAACTAAGTATATTACTATTTCTTGGTTGATAAATTGGAAACTGAAATTATGCGAAACAAACTTTACATTTACATGATTTATATATTGTATAGTTACTCACATTTGTGCGTAGTACAGGTAAGTTGCGTTTAATCTCACGTCAGGCTCCATAAGCTGTGTACTAATGACGTACATTTATGTATATTCTATTAATTATAGTATACGAGTGATATTTGAATCTTGCGAATGACTTACCGGCATTTACGAGGACTTCAGAGAATGGCTGGTGATTTTCGAATAACTTATTTATTGATGTACTCAGCTATACGACATGACACATTACGATTAGGTATTTCCAAATATATTAGTACAATACCTAGTACGATATATCAATCGCAAATATTTACGTATGCAAGTATATTTAGCCGCTTGAAAATTTCAAACTTGGTAAGCGACTTAACATAATTAGTAAGAAAATGGCATGCATATATTCCAATAGAATGGTGATACTTAATGCAGAAAGAAGATGACGTTGTATCAAATATCGTGCAAATTTAACCAAACAACCATGTATTTTGCTTTTCATATTTTCTTTAACAATTCGAGCGCTGCCTTAATTCTGAAATGCTTATACAATACATGCTCGCATATAAAATAATACAAAACTGTGCACTTTCTCTGTGGTACAGTGGTCAGACATACCTAGTTACCTACTACGTGTACGTACATACAGGCACGTGAGATATGTGCAAATATTAATAGGTAGCTAAGCAGCTATACTGTATAGTACGTACATATAACCGCATTGACTGGTGTCATATGGCTTAGCGATAACTTCCGTCGCGTCGACGAGATGTCAAATTTGAAAGTCAACAAAAAAACTTTTCAATATAATCTCGTCGTAGAGACGTAGGGATAGAATCAGTCAAGTTACGAGTTATTAAACTAATTTTCATACACACGAAAACACGATAAACTTTTCGTCAAACTTTCGAGCCGCATACTTAGGAAGACTCGATAATAAAATGAATCAACTTCAAGTTGCGAGGTATTTTAATTTTATTTATCTGTTTCGTCGGTTTAAGTACCACAAGAAGTACGAATAAAATTTTGAAGTTCCATCCTTAAACGCCACTTCACCCTTCGTATATATTGCCTTCGTAGAACTTTCAAATTTAAATCGTATCCAATCGGTGTAAGCCTACCAACTAATTTAAATTAGCATTAATTCACCATCTATTCGTAAACAATACGCATTTATCGTTATTTGTGATTTAACTAACAATTTAGTTTAACGAGGCTGCACTTAGGTATATATACCTATTTTGATATATCAAATTGGCAGCGATACTAAAAATAATGTTGACAATTCACATCATTTTCAAAATAAACAGAAGTAAGTTAAATTAATGATTGAAGCATATTACTTACTTACTACTAAACACAGCACGTGAGTCGCATTTAGCTGCATCATAATTGTTGTGAAAATGCCTTGCATGTGAAGCTTCGACCTGGTTGGTAATAGATGATCATGGATCATCTTTTCTTATATTTATTGGCAGCGGTGTTTCCGTGATTTTTTCTGCAAGTATGCGTTGAATTGATGTATAATTATTCGAAACCAACCGTATGTACATCCTTTGGCTGATAGATATCGAATAAGATTGTTTTTTAAATTCTGTTATAAAGAGTGAATGTGTGGGTCATGATTTTTGTCCTCAACGTGAAAGGCAATTTCGTATTGAATACTGGAACAAATACCTCTACCTTAGAACAATGAGAAATTTAAAACACAACAAATCACCTTCAAATACCTATTCAATTTCCTAACATGCGGATACATTTCCTGAAGTAAATAACAGTAACAGAACGCAACGGGACAAAATTCATTTGTTCTAAGATGCAATATTGTAACTGAAAAATTACCCTCGTGTTTATGTGGAAAAATTACTAGAACAAAACGAAACGAAACAGAATCTTATTTTTGTTCTACCAACGTTATTTTGAGGAATGGGTGGGGGGGTTCTCACCCCCAGAGGTTTTGTGCAGTCGGTAAAAGTCGGCAAATCCACATCGGTGAGAAAAATTCGACAATTCCTGTTTCACTTGTCTCAGTAACAGCGAAAATTTAACAATAAATAATCAAATCAAACAAAAAAACATATATATTTGCGCATTGTTTTGCTCGCTGTGCTCGAAGCTTTTCTATTTCCAAATTTTGGCTACGTTATGAGTGGTAATGTCGCCATCTGAGAAGGAGGGTACTGAATATCGGAAATGAACGACGAGATTAATGAAAACTGTTGTTCCATTAAAATTAATATTGTTTTAGTTCAATTTCAGTTGATATTCTTTAGTTTAAATTTATCTCAAAATAATGCTGGAGAATTGGAAACTGGAAAAGTACTCAGTCCCTTGAGTGATAACAACTTTTTTCATTCTCAACGATAAAAAATCCTACTCAGTATTCTCGGATTTATTATTTTTTTTATTGAATATATTTTTTAATCATAACTTATTGTTTTTTATCATTTAAATTTTTTTTTGTTTTGTTTTAAATTTTTGAATATTTTATCGCCTTGGTTTCATTTTTCTTTTATTTCTCTAGTTTTTTAGTTTTTGGGTTTTCATTTTTTTTTTTTCGTTATACCGGGTGACTGCTTGATTCGAGCACCCAAAGAGATAAAATTAGCTAAAGGTGAAACAATTCAATACATTTATGTGTATTTTTGACAACAAAAGTACAATTTAAAATTTTGCATTTTATTTTACGATAGACGCTTTTAAGCATTAAATAACTTTTATTTATGCCATTTATTCTTGCTAATATCATTCAAATATATAATTTATTTCTATGAGGGTAAGATTTTTTCGCTTGGGGTGCTCCAATCAAGTAATCAGCCAGTATTTTAGCAATTATCTTCAGTTTGTAACTTAATTCTATTTTGTTTTTTCATGATATCTTTTATTGTTGCATTTTTTAGTTTTCGGTATTTCTCATTTTTAACAATATTATTGTTTAATTTTTAGACTTCTTAACTTGTTTGCTTTCTAATTTTTGGATTTTTTTTATTTATAAAAATTTTTCTATTTTATTACGTTGTTTTGTAATATGGACTTTTTTAAATTTATCCATTTTCCCATCAATGTTTTCTTTGATTCTTGAATTTCCTTTCGTTTTTTTTTTTTAGTTTGAAAAAAATCAATTTTTTGATATTCTTTATATTTTTAGTTTTGCATTTAAAAAACATTTTTGTTCCTTTCTGATTTTTGTATTATCTAAAAAAATTACTTGGTGACTTTGAAGGGTATAAGGTGTGTAGCAGTTTAAAGCCATCATCCCAAATTGAATGTAGCATTTTCATACTATGCTAAGTGCCATTTTTGATGAAATTGAGTTATGACCACCATAGTATACATAGACAATATGTACACCATTCGAACTTATCAAAATGCCGGATACCTCCTTTCTAAGGGTTCAAAATGTAGCCTAAAGATAGCACCACCTACGAAATGATTGAATTTTTTTTTAATTTCTTTTTTATAATTTTTTTGTGTTTTAAAAAAATTATAATAATCATCATCTTTTGTCATTTCTTTGTTTATAATTTCTTATCGGAAGAAAAAAATGTAAAAATAAAATACTTTTCAATAAATTTTTACCATTTATTTCCAAATTTTGCGCAAGTACATTTTTCAAAACAGAATTACTCGGCATAAAATAATCGGATCGACCTAAATTTTGAACTGGGTGGTAGGGAATAGATGGAAGTTTGTTCTGAGCCTTCATTTTTGTGATATGCAACTCCTCAGCTACCAAGGTAGACGTACAAAACTTGAAAACATGTTTTTGGCACTTAGCATAGTGTGAAAATGCTACATTTAATTAATGATTTATAATTTATAATAATTTTAAAAATTCAACATCCGTTTTTTATTCACCAAAATTCAAAATGATGCAGAATATCCATTTTTACATTATCAAAATAATTGAACTTGTACTTACAGTGTATCACCTTCTCAGACAGTTCGAAAAACAACTGCAGATGTTGGCTTCTTTGATTTTTTTAATTGCTCCTCTTTGTTCTTTGAATTTGTAGGTAAATATAAATGTGATATTACTCGTACATCAAATTACAAATCAATTAATCGTAGTTGGAAAATTGAAAATACCAGTCGGCATTTTTAGACTTTAGCCTCCCCTCCCCCCCAGAATGCTAAGGCTCAGCCCGTCTGTGGGAATAGTTGAGGCAAATTCTGTGCGCTTGATGAATAGGAATAGTACCTACTAGTTTCGGCCTTGTTTAGTAATAAATCATTGTTTCGCAACCAGAATTTGAGTTTTTTTCAGGATTTCATTTATTTTGCAGATACCGCAGTTGAAAACTGCAAATACCGTAGTTGAAAACTTTTTCGAAAATTACGATGCTGTTGCGATCAGCGATCAGCGAACTGGATAAATGATATAATATCTTCATAAGATGGCATATGGTTGGCGAGTAAAATAAATTAAGGGAGACTCGGAATTGAGCTCTTGGGAATTCTTGGGAGTATTTTAAAAGGTTTGGGGAAGACTCACAATAGTCAGCTTATATTCTAATTATTTCGCTTTCACTTCTAAGACGCCTGTCAAGCAACTCTAATGCTTACCGACGCCAAAATAATTCTCTTCTGCTGTTAATTACCCGATTATGAATGATTACGGTGTTATCGATCAACGGTGCTACTTGCCTAATGCTTGTGACCATGCGGGGGAAGCAAAATTGGTTTTTTTAGAATTTTCGAAATTTCCTAGAACAAGAAAAAGGTGTTTCAAAATTACGCGTAAAACAACGAAACAATGTGAAGAATTAAAAAAATAAAAAATAAATAAATAAAGTAAGAGGAGAAGAAGAAGAAGACGGAGTTTGACGCGGCGCGACGGTGGGTAAATTGAAGGCAATGTTATCCGTCCCCCTACCCCACCCTAACCTATCTCATCCCATGCCATGCCGTGCCATCCGACCTCGCAACCAACGTCGCATTAAATAGAGCCACATTTGCCGCGCAACACAACACATCGATCACTTAGTTTTTCTCATCTACAGTCGTAGAATTTGTCGAGGGGGAAAGAGATTTAATTCCTTCTTATCTGCTATCGAACATCCAATGTGGTCTTTTACGCGCGTAAAATCGCTATCTACCGAACCACCGTTTAATGATTCGGTCAATTACCCATTTTAGACGTTTAACCCGCCTATGCTATTCCTGAAAGCAGCGCGAGGGGGCAGTTCAATGTACAATTTCTCAAGTGGCTTTCCAAATCTCTACAAAGTTCGTCCTTTAACAATAACTTATTTAACAATATCGTTTTATCCTAACCGCTTTATATAACAACTTCTCTTTGCAAGATTTATTGAATGTTGTTTTCTCAATTTGTTGAAATACCGCGCGAACCCGTATCCTTTATCTTTATTGCAGTTGCAGATGGTACTGCAAATATGAAAGCTCGCAAATTGTTTCATTTCGTTCGCTTTAAAGTGAAGCATCGAACTGAATAACGTAATTATTTACGTCTGCGCTAGATGTTACTTTGGTATGCAAATTTCTTCTCCACAAGTGTCTCTCTATGTACGAGTATACTTGCGACAAATTATCGCAACAATTTCTTTTTAGTTAGTTACTAATACAATATAAAGTTTTCGAACCTGCATACAGGTATACAGGTTGGCACTAGTGTTGTTTGCCCACTTTAGCTCCCGTTTGAATTTTTTTCACTTTAGTGGCGAACATATTTTTAATTTTCATTTCATTATTTAAGGCATACGGAAATTTGATCATTGCACCAAAATGTTGGGTATGAAAAGCAATATAAGGCCTACATGTTAGCGACAAAATATTGGTGTCAGTGAAGGAGATAAATAAGGAAAAATTATAAAAAAAGTACATAAAATCGAGGAAAAAAATGAGTATTTTTTTGGCAGATTACTTTAAAAAATGTTCTGTTAATGCCATTGCCATCTGGGCAGCTCTAAATGCCAAAGAATTTTAATCTAGCAATTTTCCACGATTATTAAATACCTATGTACTTTATTCAAATTTTAATAAAGTATTTTTATGAAATATTGCTGAATTCGTTTTAAAATATTTTTTGCAGATAATTTTGAAAAAAAAAAATGCTTTTTAAAATATAGGCTTGATGAAGTCTTCTTCAAGGTTGTCTGCAAGAACTCTCTACCTCTTAGTAATACTACGCTTCGTACATACTCTACATTACTATGCTAGTAGCATAAATGCGTTAAAGTAAAAGCGTTCAATAATGGAATAAAAAATTTTTTAAACTGCCCGCAACCCAGGTGAGAAAAAAAATTTTCAAACCTATGTATTTCTATTCCTTCAAGAAATAGGTTAGGTAAACTACTACCTACGTAAGTATTCCCGATTGCATGTTAACGTCGTATGATGGGGCTTGTATCTACTTACGTTAGAGACAACGTTCTGTGTATAGGCGATGCAACCTGCAATTTCTTGATTACGATTTGCATGCATCTGCCATCTAGGTAGAAATTAACGCATCGTATTCTATTCACATGTAGACAGTTTGAAGCGCTTGAGTTCCATAAAATATAGTTCGATCTTTATTCATTCGCATGAAGCTCTGTGATGTTCCGCATAATTTTTATGTAAATCTATCGATGCATTATTATGCATAGGTACCAAAGTAATGCTCGTAGAACGTAGATGCACCTTTTGATGGTGAAATGAAACGAACAATCGAATCGAGAATTGAAAGAGAGAAGAAAAAAAACCTTTTTTCCATTGATAGATACTAGGTACTGGATTGGAACTACATTTCCGCTCGTTATTTGAAAATTCATTTGAATAAAATTAATCAAAAATTTATCGACGCTACCGGAATGAATTGTGAATTCTGAATCGAAGCGTGAAATTATTAACTATCGTCGCGTCGTAGAGCGTGCTGCGTACGAAAATTTATAGGAATTTGCGACGCGTCCAAAGATTATGAGTTACTGTGTACGAATTAAACATATTATATCGAATGATGATGTATTCGACATTCGTGCCATTATTATTAGCAGGCCTAACGCTCGAGCAGTCGTTAACACTCCGATGGTCATCGTTTATGTTGAACGTTATTGTTTTGGGAATCTTAATGTCTCCTGACTATATTACGCAGATGGGGGTTGGTTGGTGTTTTCCTATTTGCGAAATTTACCGACTGCCAACGTGCCAAGTGCCAAGTGCCAAAATTAAACGGATAAACATGAAAGGGAAGTAAACTTCCGCTAAACTTGGAGCGTCACGATAATAATCGGAAGCGTGTAAACATTGCTTAGGAAACATGGAAAGATTAAGATAGGTAGGTAGCTCTAATTTTCATTTTCCTTCTGTAACGGTCGGTTTCGGCGTAATTCCGCTCGCCTTATTAGCGGGTGGAATTACGAATTGAAACGCACTGTCGTTTAGGCGGGGGGTAGTACAGTGCGTCGACGACGTACATTTAAGGCGACCGGCATGTCCCGACCGGACGACACCCAACGACACGTTCGGACGACACAGTGTGCACCACCACTGGTCGTCGCTTGCCGTCATATTTTTATTTTTCTCGTTAAGATGTTCTTTGTGAACAGATCATGTAATAAATAAGGTACACCTATAACGGCAATTTTTCTTGTTCGTTTTTTTTTACACTTTTATAATTTCGCCGATTTTTCGTCGTTTCTTTTTTGTTTCATTTATTAATATTGTTTTACCATGTCGCGTCTTCTTGATTATTATTAACGTCGTTTTATGCGGCATTGACTCCCGCACGCGAATACTGTGCCAAAAGTGCAAATCGTCTCTTGTTCCGGAAGAACGGCAGTCGACGGGTTTTGAGTAAAAAAAAAAGAGGAATCCGAGATAAGCAAACAGCGAGAAAGAATATTCGGTCGTCGTGGGATAAAGTTGTAAGCTTCAATTGCCAAACTAATTTATGTTCGTAGTGCATTATATATTTTGTATAGAAATTTAAATATGTGTCTATAAACAATAAAGTATTTTAAATGCGGTGATGGGTGTCGCTGGTCCTTCACTCTCCACTTGGGAGAGTGGGTCATCTATGTAGAAATGACATGGGGTAGCGCCACCGCCAGCATTTAATCCAAAGGGTGGGGGGGGGGTTCTACGAGATTTTGGTTTATGTTCTTTATGTTATTTTTTATCTTGGTGGGTGTCTTTGTCTGAGATATTTTGCATCTCCAGGCAACAGACCCCACTGGAGGGGCAAAATTAGCTTAATGGTGCCGGTGGCGCTACCCTGTACATTTAAATGTCGTGTTGTGGGCGCTCGGGCTCACAGCGCGTTGAGTGGATCGCCGGAGTGATGACTAGCTCTCACTTACGGCGATGATAATCGAACCGCTCGCTACATAAATAAATTGGGGGCCTGTCCGGGATGAATTTCGTGGTTTTAATGTTTTTGAAAAAATGTAAACAAAAAGAAAAAAAAAACTATGTCAACATTGTGTTTAGTTACGCACGAAAAGAACAACAATAATGTTGATGTATGCATTGACGTGTGGGTAGCGATAAGGTGATAGGCGATAATCGTAACCGATATCACAGTCGAAATTGAAATGAGTTAATTTCGTAGACTTATCTATAATAAACGCATAGGCCGCTATGGAAGGTAGCTGTATTATCTATACCTATCGTCCATTTCAGATAACGTAGTGTGGCGTGATTCTTGGTGAATCAGATGGTCGCACCGATTTCGAAAAAGAGATGTATTTGTTATAAATATATTGCCGAACAACTCGGTACGAGTGTAATACGGTGTGCCAGGAAGGCATTGATACGTAAGTGCGAGAGTAAATAAACACTGTGATTTGGCGGTGTCATTAAGAATAATTTTCGAACGCCAAAGGGAGGGATAGACGAAATTCCTGCCGGCGGGTCCCAGTAGGGGACGCAGTTGGCACCCGTCACCGTGTTTTTATTATTGTGAATTTATACATTGAATTGAATTTTGTCAAATTGCGTGTATTCGTTACCATTTTGTTTGTAGTTTTTGTGTTTTTCACGATTTTTTTTTGTACTCTGTTTGTGCTCATTTGGCCTATTAATTGATATTCGCTTTATATTTATTTTGTGAGGTGATCAGTCGGAGAGTGGTGGTGGCCATTACGTGTCGGCACATTCTCTATGGTGGAGGAAGTTGATATCTCAGACCACCATTTCGTGTATAACCCTCCAGTCGGACGTCGGGTGATCATGCCGCGTGGGAATTCAGATGTAACGTTGGAGGGGGTTGGTGATGGGGACATAATTGAGAAACTAAAACATCAGGAATTGAGTCCTACCTCACGCACCATTGTGAATATGCTCCAGGCAACAGACCTCGACGAATTCAGTCGGAGTATGTTCCTGGAGAATCTAGTGGCGAGAAATGGAGCTCGACTAGATGCGGGGGTGGGATGCGAAGATGTCGGGAGTGCTCCGCCGTGCCGATGTGGCATGCCACGGCCTTGCCCTCCGGGCAAGGGGTGTAGAATGCTAAACTGTGAGTGTGGCATGGATCCGCCGTGTCTCCCGCCACGTGGGTGTTGGATGATACGCGACCGATCGCGGGAGGTAAGGGAGAGTGGTGTGGGCGCTGTGGGTATGACTCCGGCTGACCTCACCACTATTCTTACAGGAGCCTCTAGTGCCGCTGCCCGAAAAAACTTGAAAAATCTTCCCGTATATGACCGTAATAATAAATGGCACCCTCACCAGTTTGCGCGTCTTTTTGAAAACGCGGTGCGAGTACGTGGGTTGGGGGAGGTTGAAAAACTCGACGCCTTTATTGGAGCAGTAAAAATTCAAAATCCCTCATGGTTGAGGAGGTATCCCGAATGTAGGAATTATGAGGCGCTGAAGGAGACTTTCCTGGATATATTTTGGTCGGAGTTGGCTCAACTTGAGGTGCACGATCACTGGACTCAACTCTCATTTGCGCAAACCCCGCTAAGTGAGATTATAGACCAAATCGAGCTTTGGGAAGATACACTAGCTGAAATGACCGCCTATACATTTGATAAGAGAAAATTAGTCCACATCGTGAAGCGAAAGTTGCCTCACGATATGATGGGTTTTGTCCAGTACCAGGACTTGTCCAATATGGAGGGCCTCAAATTGGGTATAGCAAAACATATTAGGAATATAATGGGGGATATTACCGTAGATGGTGTGAGGTCCACCCCTGTCTCCACTACTGCTGGTGCGGTATCAGTTGTCTCGTCGGTGGTGCACCCAGCTCTACGAGAGCGGTGCTTGGTAGTGTGTTTGGGTCAGATGAGAGTCGGAGAGTTGAGAGGTCATTTTCGAACGGTAGTGGGGGGTGGAATTCGAGTTCTTATGGCAATGGACATTCTAGAGCAATACCTAGGGGTGGGGGCGATAGTGGAATGGATTTCCGCCATCACGCTGGTGGAAATGCACTTGGTTATGGTGGTATGCCGGGGGGAGGGGGAGATCATGATAATAACAATTATCGGAGCCCTTATCGTGGCAATTTTAGAGGTAGTAATCGCAGTCGTGGTCGGGGAGCTAATGCTTCTGGTTGTAGACCAGACTATGCAGAGGAAAATTATCGCAGGCATGATCGTGGGGGGCCAGGGTCTGGTGGATTTAACCATGGGTCACGTGATTATAACCCTAGCTCCGGAAATCGTGCCTCAGGTGCCTCGGCGGATTCAAATGGGGGTAACTCGAGTTATACACAGCCCCGGGAGCAAACCCGACAGAACAGTGGTGGTCAGTCATTGGAGGGGGCACAGCCGATTACAGTTTTACAAAACCCCACTCGAGTGGCGGCAGTTAGTCAGGCATCAAGTGATCTTCACCAGTCACAGTGACCTCTAAACGTAGGCCAGAATACCGGGAGAGGGCTCTTGTGCCAGCCGGTGATGCAGTGGATGGGGTGGGTTCTATGGTGGATGCGGGGGTTGAGTGCTCTCGACGTAGTGCTCACTTGCCTGTGCCTCCTGGTGTAATCATACACCCAGCTGTGTGTTCCTATAAGGCAACGGTGAGTGGTCAGCCTGCGCCAACCTCAGCTGAGGGGGGTGTGAGGCAATATACAGTGGAGACTTTTCCGGATACACTCCTAGCAGACCGCATGAGAAATTTGAGTCTACATGCTCCTACCACAGTCCCTCAGGCGATCGAGAATGCACAAGCGTGGGAGAAAATTGCAAGTGAGATTACGGAGGAGGTCCTCGACACGAGTGTAGGGGAGTCAGAGGGTAGTGATTCGGCTAGCGCATCTGATTGTTCTGAGTCGAATGGCAATGTGGTCGTTACAGAGGTGCAAATAGAGGCCCAACCAGAATTAATGGGCGGTCAGGGAGCTTTGATGACACAGACTTGTTCATTAGAAATGAGGAGCTTAAGACCAGAACCACCCCCTTCAGTGCTTGGAGTGTGTGCATTAAGGACCTCTAACCGCTTCGAGGGTCTGGAGAACGAGTCGGAACTTCGAGCGAAGATGAGGATTTAGGTGGGGGGCTGGGGCCGACTCGTCGACGTAGGCGAGGAAAGAGGCAGAAGGTGATTAGTCCATTGGGTCATCACGCTATCAAAAAGAAAAAGTCGTTTCCCTCTGTTCAGATTGGTCAGGTATCAGGTAAACGGGTATCAAGTAAACGGGGGAGGCAACGCGAGTCAAAAGAATTCAAGCGTTTGTCCAGAGTGTTGCTGCCAAGTACAAAAAATTTTGATTTGGATCGGTATGATGAGTTGAGCCTAGGGACGAGACGATATTGGACCTATTGTGACATGGCTTTGATGGGGGAGGGAGTAGTGTACCAGCTTGCCAATAGGGGATATCGCACAAAACATCCACTGGCCAAAAGTGCGCTCTATGCAGACGAGTTTTTGGCTCCATCGTTGAGTGTGGGTGGCTTCCTTAAAACTGTGGAGAGTTTCAAAGGACCGCTACCAGAGTCAGTAGTGCTGTCGCTTGGGTCTTACGATCAGAAATATAGGACACACACCCCCTTGCATTGTAGCAACTTTCTACGAAAGATCTTTAATAGGTTTAGGCGGGGAGGAACGAAGAGAATTCTGTTTATACTCCCGCCACCGAATTATTGTCTACTCCAGGACAGTGGCGAGGAAGAGAGTTCGAGGTATTATTTGGAACTAATTCGGGCTCTGAACGATATTGTTGGGCTCTTCAGCGACTTTGTGAAAATTATTTCAATGAAGAATTTAGTCACTACGTCCTCGTACCTATATACACATTTAGACTCGCTCGAAAAGCCCCGTACAGTATCAGAGTTTCCGCAGGTGCGTCGTGAGGCCTTCGTAGTTGATAAGAGTTTGAATCGTTGGGTTTTTTGTGCAGAGGTTCTAGCGGAGTTCGAATCGCACGTTAAGAAAAAGATCCAGAGGTTCTGGCCGGTAGATGGTTTGAAGGGGAGAGAAAAGGATACTCAGGTGGAGATAGGAGCGCTAAGTCATGTGAGGAAAGGGTCGGTTCGGTATGAGAGGGAGTCTCCAAATACTATAATTATAGACGAGGAATTTTCACCCTGTGATTTGTTTTTGAGGCCTATAATAGAAAAAACACGTGTAACAGCACTGCTCGATACTGGTGCTGCAATTTCGTTAATGAGGAAGGATTTAGCTGTGGCTTTACGCGATCGATATCCGGGAGCGTTCACAGTCTACCAACTTAAGAACCCAGTGAATACGAAGAATGTCGATGGGACACACTGCGGGTGTGTTGAATCATGTGCAGATGTGAGTTTGACTGCCCCCTCCGGAGATACGATTCCCTTCAGGTTTTACTTGAGTGATAATATACAGAACCAGGTCATCTTAGGGGGAGATCGTTTGAAAAAATATAAAGCTGCTATTTTTTATGAAACTATGCGGTTGTGTTTACGAGAAGGTAATAATAAAAGTCATGTGGTTTTCCCTCTCGTCGAGGGCAGTGACCTAGATGATAGCTTCCGCATTGCAAATATTACACCATTGATTGAGATAGAGCCCCCTCCACCTCCGGTAAAAGACCTACTAGACCTTGATAATCCTGAAAAAGGTGAGATAGTTGAAATTCGAAACGCAGTCTGGAAAAAATTGGTGATGGCGCAGGCGGAAGGACGCTTAAACATAGATGAGGCTGTGGAGGCGTTTGTGAGGATAACACCTTATGCATGGGTTTTTCGGGATGAGTTAGGCAAATATAATGGAGAGACGCCTCCAATACGTATAAAATCCCATACGCCATGGCGGGAGAAAACCTATCCCATCGCTGCAGTATACGCTGACCGAGCACGAGTCGCTATCAAGAAAATGGAGAAAGATGGAATTATTAAACGAAGTTCATCTGAGTTTGTTAACCCCTTAGTGGTTGCTCTAAAATCGAGTGGGGATATTCGAATCTGTATTGATGCATTTAATTTCAATGCAATTGTGGAGCCACAGCGTACGGAGCCTCCAACAGTGTATGAGCAAATATTCAATGATAGACCTGATCGGTATTTGTCCTCCTTCGATTTCGCTCAGGGTTTTTTACAGATCGAGATTTCCACCAACGTATCGAAATATCTAGCGTTCCAATTTGAAGGGCAAGTTTACGAGTATGTTCGGCTGCCATTCGGTACATCTATTAGTCCTTCGGTATTTATAGAGGTCGTGAACGGTGTTTTGCGAGACCTAATCGGGCCGCATGTACAGATTTATGTGGACGATGTGTTGGTGACCACTCATACCTTTAGGGAACACATTGAGGTCATATGCGACGTCTTGCGCAATGTGTATGATGCAGGGATGACCCTATCGTTAAAAAAGACGAACTTATTTGTAGGTGGCTTAAAGCATTTAGGTTTTCTATTGGGTGGTGGTATGATAGGAAAAGATGAGAAAAAGTTTGTTTGGTTCGATAATTTTGAAAAACAGCTAGGTACGAAAAGTAACGAAAGGGGAATAGGTCGGAGAATTCGGGTAAAACGGATCCAGTCCTTGCTGGGGTTCTCAGGTTACTACCACTGTTTCATAGACAATTATGCGAATATTGTACAACCGCTTCGTGAAGCATTGCTTGGAGCAAAGAGTTGTGTTGTGTGGTCCCAGCAAATGTCCGAGGCCTACGAAAAATTAAAACGAGCGTTTTGTTCGAAATTTGCACTTATAAAACCGGACTTCACGAAGGAATTCATTTTTCATATGGGGTTGGATGACAGGGGGGAGAATATTAGGTCCATTGTAACGCAAAGAGATGACTCTGGTGGAGAAAGGGTGGTATTATTTTATAGTAAGGCGCTGAGTCGCCGAGAGAGGGAATATACACCGGTCGAAAAGAATTTGTACGCATTAAATGCATGCCTTACGAAGTTACGGGTATTACTGTATGGACGTACGATTGTAGTGAACTCTCGGTTGAGTGAAGCACTGAGGTGGGCTAGGAAATTGTCTCTTTACTCGGGTAGAATAGCTACCTGGCTCGTAACTATAAATTCTTTTAATTTGCGATTCGAGCTACCTACCGATCTGAAAACGGGAATTAAAATATTAGAGATGGATTCGGTGCCAGAGGTAACCATAATAGATGATGAGGAGGGGGAAGAAAGGGTGATTGAGTCGTTAATTTCTCGGTAAATGTGAATTATTTTGGGGTGATGGAACCAGCACATGTACGTGATGCGATTTCGCGATTGGATGTGTTGCAGCTAAATGATCGTTTTTGCTCCAGGATAAAGGATGAGCTTAGGAAGGACCAATCAAAATACAAACAAGATTATTATATTGAGGATGGCACCGGAATATTGTTCCGGGTGTTGGAGGAGGGGGATTGTGCGGTTCCGGTGTTACCTCAGCACCTTGCGAATGATTTCATAGAATATATACACACGTTCTACGGGCATCCGGGAGCTCAAAAGACCATCACCGTTATAAAGCGCTTTGTATGGTGGAAGGGTGTTTCGGAGGCGGTAAAGAGATACACTCGAACTTGTTTAGAATGTAGATATAACAAAATTTCCAATCAGAAATTGATTCCGGAATTCGCGTCCGTGGTGGCCACTCAGCCTGGTCAAGTCGTTGCGGTAGATTTGTTTGGGCCACTACCTAAAAGTAAGTGGGGGTACACGGTGATCATAGTGTTTAAGACATATGCACGGGGTTTGTCTGGGCTTATGGCATGAGGAATGCTAATGCGTTATCTTGTGTGAAGCGAGCGAAAATGGTGGTGAGTGATATCCAGACAAGGGGGGAACAAGTGGGCACCTTTCTCTCGGACAATGGTCCACAATTTAGGTCTCGATTATGGGCAAAATGCGCCAAAGAGTTAGGAATTAAATTACGCCATATAACTCCGTACCATCCTCAGAGTAACCCAGTAGAGCGCACGATGCGCGAACTGGGAAAATCTTTGAGAATTTTTCTCAATAATCCTACACGTATAGAACAGGCGAAGGGTGAATGCAATCATAAAAGGTGGGCCCCTTGGTTGAAAGATACGGTTGATAGTATGAATGATTTACCTGGACGGACTGAGGTTTATAGCCCCAACGAGCTGTGGCAGATAAAGGGAACACAGAGCCCGTTTTCTGGTTTAAGTCCAAAAAATATCTCGTTCGATGTGGCAATTGATAAGCTAAAAAAGAAATTAACTACCTCAAATGTAGGGG
This sequence comes from Phenacoccus solenopsis, assembly GCA_009761765.1. Taxonomy (NCBI): domain Eukaryota; kingdom Metazoa; phylum Arthropoda; class Insecta; order Hemiptera; family Pseudococcidae; genus Phenacoccus; species Phenacoccus solenopsis. The sequence goes on along the minus strand of CM019752.1, from coordinate 53,517,801 downwards.
ACCGGACGTCTAGTCAATTTTTAGTCGATGAGAATGAAGTAATATTGGCCTATACTGACGGGGGTTGTTTACGGAACCACCAGGTAGATTCACTCGGAGCAACGGCAGTTTGGTTTGGTGAGGACCATGCATTGAACTACTCAAAATTGTATTCTCGGTCTTATTGTACCAATAATGAAATGGAGTTGTTCGCCATATATGAAGCACTATTAATTGCTAAGGCGGGGGAAATTAAGAAGTTATCGATCAACACGGACTCCAAGTATGCGATCCATCAGATGAGCAATATTCACGTGAACCCGCAAAAGTCCGAACCCATGTCGAGTTGGTTGAGAAAATACATAAAGAAAGGGAGAATTTCGATTTCACAGAGTTTAAACATGTGCCAGGTCATTCGAGGGATTTCGGTAATCGTATGGCCGATCGGATGGTGGCGGAGCAATTCGCTGCTCATGAGTTTCCTTTACTCAATACATCAAATGACAGTAGTGTGAGTGATCGGGAGCGAGCGCGACGATACGTGATTCTGAAGCGACAGCTCGACCTTTTACGGAATGAGTTAGACTATAGTAGGACAAACCCTGAGCCAACTCGACTTCAGCCTGGCGATAGAGTAACAGTGAGAAAACGGGCTTACTCTTCCGCAGTGGAGGGGCGAATTGCAAAATTCGAGCCACGATACCAGGGTGAGTACGTAGTGGTGAAGCGGGTATCCACGAATTTATATTTGATTAGGGAGAAGGATGAGAGTACAAATAGAGTTCTTTGTAACATAGGACAGCTGCAATTGATAGAGCGTAGCTCAACAGCTGTGGTACCAGTAAATAGGATCGAACACGCCCCTAGGATAGGTACAAAACCGATCATTCAAGTGCCAGGTAAGCCAATTGGTCGTAAGGGGAATTTTGAAGTGTTGCTCCCTAGACCCCACAGAGTGAACCGTAGGCAAAAATCAATGGAGGAGTTACTTGAGTATGAGTGGCGTCGTGAATTTGAAGAGGAAGCGAGTAGAGAGAGGAGTTTGGTTCGGCAGGTAGGTATCTATATTGATCAGCAATGGCCTGAAATATCCTATAGAACGGAGACCCTGCCGTCAGTGAATGACGGGCACCGGCAGCCAGTGGTGGCGAGGTTTGGCAGACCTTTTAGGTTCAACACGTATGCTCTCGCCCAGTGCATTACTAGACTTTATCTATTATCGCGCCGAGGAGAATGTGAACCCAATGCCCTCCCTGTAATGCAGTATTGGATAGACAGTATATTTCAAGGGTTGGGGAGTGGCGCTGAACTACGTCAAAAGGGACGGTTGAGGGTAGTTTTGGTTTAGAGTAGCGTGGGGGGTGTCCTAGTCGATGGTGAATGGAACGTGGCTCTTCGTGTATCTGTCTTGGTTGGTGTGGTTAAAAAAAAAAAACGAAAAAAGAAAAAATTATGTCGAATAACCGTATTACTTGTATAGGGCTTAGACTCGGAACTCGGACTCACTGGTGGACCTTGGTTGCCTTTCTTACGGTCGCGTCGGGTAGAGACACTCGAGAGTGGGAGTTGTCTCGGCCTGGCCCTTGCGTCTGGGGAATCAAGCCGGTTCAGCATGGCCCGACGAAAGAGTCGTTCTCATCGTGAGCGTACATGGAGGAGGAGACACGGGAATTGTCCAGCAAACCGACCTCACACGCGGAGAAGTATTCCGGAGAGGAATGTAATGTTGGGAGTGATTCCGGTGGTGCACTCTAGGCAGATTTGGCATCTCACGCATCGAATGGAACTAGGTTGGCGGCAGTGTTCGTTACACGAACGATGGTCGATGCTCGGAGCAATATATGCAGACGCATTCCAGCGGTATAAACACTCACTGCTCAATACAGAGGCAGCACGGAAAAATCTAACAATCAATGTAGCCTCAGAAGGCACCAGGGTGGTCAAGTTTGTGGGGAGTGGGCTGTTGTCCTCAACTCACGTATTTAAGAAATTTGAGCAATACTCCGAACAGCCGCGGTATCTAAATTTAATAATATGGGACAAACTAGTTGAGCCTATGGAGGTTCAGTTCCCTAAAGAGAAAACAGCATTCACGAACTTGTCGGGGAGGTTCTCGTACTTAGGTCGGCTGCGAGGACAAAAAGCGAAACAGCTCGATACGCATTGGGGGATTTTTGGATGGCCTCATGATCCGTTCGATGAGCACCAACGAAAGGGAGAATATAAGTTAGCAGAGGCACTGAGGGGGGTGAGTAACAGGGGTTGTAACATGGGGGGAGGATTGGGTCCTTCGAGAATGTGAAGGCGGTTGATGGACCGTTATTTTTGTTGAGCTGCTCTCGGGAGCTCAACCCTCGGATTGAGCTCTCGCGACCAGCTCAAGGGGGGAAATGTAACGGTCGGTTTCGGCGTAATTCCGCTCGCCTTATTAGCGGGTGGAATTACGAATTGAAACGCACTGTCGTTTAGGCGGGGGGTAGTACAGTGCGTCGACGACGTACATTTAAGGCGACCGGCATGTCCCGACCGAACGACACCCAACGACAAGTTCGGACGACACAGTGTGCACCACCACTGGTCGTCGCTTGCCGTCATATTTTTATTTTTCTCGTTAAGATGTTCTTTGTGAACAGATCATGTAATAAATAAGGTACATCTATAACGGCAATTTTTCTTGTTCGTTTTTTTTACACTTTTATAATTTCGCCGATTTTTCGTCGTTTCTTTTTTGTTTCATTTATTAATATTGTTTTACCATGTCGCGTCTTCTTGATTATTATTAACGTCGTTTTATGCGGCATTGTCTCCCGCACGCGAATACTGTGCCAAAAGTGCAAATCGTTTCTTGTTCCGGAAGAACGGCAGTCGACGGGTTTTGAGTAAAAAAAAAGAGGAATCCGAAATAAGCAAACAGCGAGAAAGAATATTCAGTCGTCGTGGGATAAAGTTGTAAGCTTCAATTGCCAAACTAATTTATGTTCGTAGTGCATTATATATTTTGTATAGAAATTTAAATATGTGTCTATAAATAATAAAGTTTTTAAATGCGGTGATGGGTGTCGCTGGTCCTTCACTCTCCACTTGGGAGAGTGGGTCATCTATTTAGAAATGACATGGGGTAGCGCCACCGCCAGCATTTAATCCAAAGGGTAAGGGGGGTTCTACGAGATTTTGGTTTATGTTCTTTATGTTATTTTTTATCTTGGTGGGTGTCTTTGTCTGAGATATTTTGCATCCCAGGCAACAGACCCCACTGGAGGGGCAAAATTAGCTTAATGGTGCCGGTGACGCTACCCTGTACATTTAAATGTCGTGTTGTGGGCTCTCGGGCTCACAGCGCGTTGAGTGGATCGCCGGAGTGATGACTAGCTCTCACTTACGGCGATGATAATCGAACCGCTCGCTACACTTCATTCGCCTCCGCTCTCGTTGTCTACGTATTTATATTGTATAGTATACTATTTATACGTTGCAGGAAAGGCGAAAGCTTCTGTGAGAGCGGGGGGGGCAATAACTCCACGACAATATCTAGCGTGTAAAAACAACGCAGAGGAGGTGGAGAGCTCTCACTTACGGCGATGATAATCGAACCGCTCGCTACACTTCATTCGCCTCCGCTCTCGTTGTCTACGTATTTATATTGTATAGTATACTATTTATACGTTGCAGGAAAGGCGAAAGCTTCTGTGAGAGCGGGGGGGCAATAACTCCACGACAATATCTAGCGTGTAAAAACAACGCAGAGGAGGTGGAGGAATGATGATTTGAAATATTGTTGCATTCGGTGATAAAATGTCAATTTTTGAATTTTTTCGAGGCGCGGACGGGCCAAGAAACTCGCCCATGTTACTACAGTTTCCGCCTATGCTGACATACGAGTACGTTATACGAGTAAGTTAATGTCTCTATTCGCGGTCCATGCCCCGTATTTTTCTTTCTTCGAAAAGACATATAATCATACGAAAACGTCCTCGTGGATTACACGGTTGTAGCAAGCTTATCGACCTGCTAGACGCAGCGCCGCATACGCGTCATATTAAGACAAGCGTTCTACGTGCCCGTGTCACCCGATTCATGAAAACTAAAAGCTCACAGGTAAGTGAAGCGTATTCGCTTAAGGAAGAAAACGTGTGAGAACGTCAATGATTTAATGAAAAATCTGATAAGTTGAGTTTGAAAGTGAAAATTCTCGATCGACTGAAAGTGAAATATGAACTGCCCTAGAAAAGTTCTTTTTGCGAGAAAAACTCAAACATATTCCGTACATTTCCACGTTTTCTAAATGTCGATTCATCTCGCAAACAACGCATTTGTCATTAGTCGATTTTTTTCCGGCTGAAAGAGGAGTTGGTGCGCGAGAATGGAAACGGGAGGGAGGACAGTATGGGCGTGAAAGACCCAAAAACTCGATTTCATCAAACTTTTGCTACATAAATGTAACGTATACGTTATACCATCATACTTTTCGACGGGCTGCTTTGTTTGAAAAAACCTAAAGTTATTAATAAAAGCGAACGCAATTTCACCCTACCTTCGTTTCTCCTTTAAGTTTTGTATTCGATGTAAGGTTTCTCGCATATAATGGATATAAATTAAGTAGGTACCTGCTAAAAGTACAGGAGACGAGGTCGTAAGCGTATTTTCCCTTTATGAGTTTTGATTTAGAAAATGCCAAAGCCAAAAAGC